>OX336390.1:410594053-411194053 GCA_946902985.2 Meconema thalassinum
TAAGAAAATGTCGATTGGCCTCCACTAGAAAAGTTTTCGCCAACAAAATGTCGAATCGCATTGATGAATAAAAATATTTTATGTGTGTTCAAGATTATCACACACCCTGTATCTGAATATTATGTGACTTGCATATTCGCAAATGTTCGTTAAGCATAGTCATTTGGCACTCTCTTCACCACAACAGAAAATATGTGAAGTCACTTCCACTGTTCTGGTCGAAAGTTCCAGTATTAATTGAGTTACCCCGTGGTCGCCTGGGCTGTGCTGTATAAAATACATCAGCTGTGCCTTCTAACATAATGTCGAAAATGTGACAAAGTTCATCCGCTGGTAGGCATACGAGTTGAAATGGTAAAACTGGAAAATGAAGCAAGTATTCGGACCATAATAATATCTATGTCCAATACGCAGTAATGTTAATGTCGGTAGCAGTATCTTATAACACGACCTCCAATTCGTCACAAGATGTCTGCTATAACAACAATGTTCCTTCCTTGCCACATGCCGGTAACACAACGTTATAAAATGGCTTCATTTAACAACAGGTGTGCGTGAATATGAATCACAAAGTTCACTGTTATACTGTTCGCTTTCACGGTGTGAAATGATCCGCTTGCCTCGACTCGCAAGTTACAGTTCATAATTGTAGTACGGTTTGAAATAAAGCTTGATATTCTTGACTGCAAAAGAGCACGTTTTCTTGTCACCGGCCGCGTTCGATTAGTCCACTGCCATCAAGACCTCGTCTCCTGCATCCTATACTCGCGTTCACCGTACTGGCAAATTGTACTAACTGTGTCTGGAAGACGATGCGTACAGTAATGAGTAGCGTACAGTAATTAATCCTCTCCACGCAGCTCTTGCCTGCTGTCCACCTGGTCTTTCATGTGACCTCACTCCCCTCACTCGTTGTAGGGTAGCTTGCTTGATGCCGTACTCTGACGTTACATGGCCCAACCATCCGCTTCTTGTAAAGCTATAATTTTCTTTTAAGGGGTTATTAAGCATCTCAAATATTAATACAATACAATACAATTCCTTTTTCTCTGACATTACACAGGGTCGTAATTTCTAAATTACTTAAATAAATCTCTTGCAATCTTAACGTGATTCATAGCATTGGAGGGGTTGTCCTTCCTTCTCCCTGTCTCCAATACGTCACTTCAGATTTCACGAATTTTATTCAAGTCGGGAGTCAAAGACAACAATAGGCGTTTGGGTCTAACCTCAGTATGTATTGGGCCTTGCAAGACTTTGGACCACCGTCAGTTCTGCGTTTTTTTTCTTTCAAAAAAAAAGAATCTTTGCTCAGTTGTAGGATGGCAAGGTACGTGTAAATTTTACAGTTTCAGGAGAGATTATTACGAGCCAAGGATACGTCTACGCAAGTAAGCAAACAATAACACACCCACATTTCTACGTACTGAACTAACTCATATCACTGGGGGTGAATATTTTCTGCGAGTTTTTCCGCGAGATGTTTTAGAGACCAACAAATAAAAGAAGCCTTTGGCAAAGCCCCTCACTTTTCGTGATTGCAACTACGACAATGGTCGTGATCTATTCACACGTAACGCACACAGTATGGACACACTCGGTTCCTACCGTGATTTCTACTGTTGACTTACCGTTATCGCTGCTCTCCACAATAGCCGGTGTAGGATTATAAGAATTCAATTTTGAAAAAAAGTTGGTGATAGTGCCAGGGGAGGAGGCACGCACTAGGCATGAGTCATAGTGCCTTTTCCAATTTTTAGAGTTCATCCCTTTTTGGGAGGCACTTTTGCCGCACGGGCACACTTTAGAATTCGGCCACATGGCAGACTAGACGGCAGACGTATAACTAGTTTGCCACACAACAACACATACACGTAACAAACAACAAACAACAGCACACGACGCACGATACAGCGACATCAACACAAACACAACTCCCTCCTCTTAACCCCACAGCCCCCGCTTCCCCCTTCGCTGAAAGACTATCGTTGGACTACTGAGACGGGCTCGTGCAGGCTCGGACGGGCTCGTGCGTATCTTGCGCCACTTACAAAACCGCAGCGCGCATTTCAAACAGAGAAGTCCGGAGCTTCTACACATTCACAAAACGATAAACGATACTTCGAACGAGCTTGATTGGGAATACTTGGCCACGGCATTAATGACACGTTCCTGTGAAGCGCAAGGTTGGGTAGAGATATTCGATTCATACGTTAGGTTAGAGGGTTTGATGTCACGCTTATTTGTTTGTATGTAAATCCCAATTAACCATCATGAATGAACATTCGGCTGACGCTGAATATTGATGATGTTTATTTTATTTTATGTTTAAACGAACAAACAATACAATAACTAGGTAACAATATTTTGTGGCCGGTACTGACCGTTAATGCCAGGACCTTACGATCTATTTAGTCATTTAGTCCTATTCTCCGTCTTTCTCTCTCCCTTTCCTTCCTTCTTTCTTTCTTTCTTTCTTTCTTTCCTTCTTTCTTTCCCCCACCCACCCAAACCCAACCACCCACCCACCCACTTTGAGGTCTAGCGACTGCTAGACATCAACCATACAGTTGGCGCCACTGTGTATAATAATCTATAACTTTTTACATCAGCACGAGAGATGACATCACTGACCATGGAAGAAGTTTGGAACCGACAACACTCCGTCGAAATGTTTGAGACGAGCTAAGCAGCATTAAGTTGGGAAATGGCTGCAGATGTCCGTTGACGGTGATTGGCTGAGGATGAGTACTGAATAATATTCTTATTATCTGATAAATTAACTTATGGTATATGGGACAAATAGTTTTTGTAAATATCTTGCTTGTGTTGATTAACGTAGTGTATTTAGTTTTGGTTTGACACACCTTTGCATGGAAACAGCTAGCACAATTTTATTTAGTTGTAGTTCCTTGTTTTTTTTAAACTAACGTGACTATGTGGACGACCGTGTTCGCATATGTTTACGTAATGCGGTTGAGAAACGTCTCTCGGAGATATGTTGTGTTTCAGAAGTAGGACTGAATTAGTATAATCATGCAGTAGATTGGAGGGTAAATTAATCTTTGTAATGTTTATTATTGATCAGATTCAGTGAGTTTATTGCCGTTGGAGCAATGTAATTTGTGGCGAGGAGCAGTCAGCTGCCTGGAAGACTCAGGTGTGTTTTCTTGTGTCACTTTTCTGGTTGCCTACGACACTTTCTAATTATTAACAGAATGTTTCATCGAATTGTTGTATCCAATTGACCAACTGGTAATATATTATGGCTTGCTTTAATATTCCTGTGATACACTTATAGATCCCATACATTAATGAAATATACAACATAGGCTGACATGTTGAACCAATCTCCCACTCCCTAACACTCCCAACTAATGGGACATAAGCTACCTAGTGGTTGGTCTCACATTGCTTCCATCTACATGTAGCGTACTAGGTCTAGTAGTACCATAGGTATTGTGACTGTTTCTCCAACTCCGTCAAGGAAACTAATTCTGAACTAAGATCTGGAATGGGGTACACTGTCCCACGAGGACAATCAAGGACAACTTGAACCATTCAAGTGATTTTTTCTATTTCATTTTACCAACTAACCAGGTGCCTGGAAATGCTAGTGAAGGAGGCAGCTAAGTAGGCTAGCCTACTGGTATTCACCATTCAGAGAACATTCTCAGCGGCTTGTCTATGCATAAGCCTATGACACAATTTTCAGAAATTGACACAGTAGTCACAGAACATTAATGGTGCCCAGTACTCACAGCTAAGCAAAGGACGGAGTGGATTCCAGCCACAGATTAACTCATGATCTGTCAACGGGTTTTTAAACTGATTGCGCACACACCCAAGTACAGGGGTCTTGACCATGATGTTCCAAGCACCTAAATGAAACACTCCTCTTTAAGACTTTCTGGTCTTTCATCCATGGTCGATCAATATTCTCCTGATCTCAGTGTTCTCAAGTTTCTGGTGGCTATGTACATGTTTTTAACCTGACAACTTCATATTTTAAAGGGTTGGGGTACATGCCATATTCTTAATTACTGTAGTTCAGCATAAGATCATTGACTCTCCTTAAGAAAAATAGGGAACATTCATATGCTGTTTGGCCATAGGAAAGGGAGAATTTGAAAAACTGAACCTCTAGCGACATTGATGCTGATGACTCCGAGTAAGTAGGCTAGATCAAAATGAACAATTTTCAGTGTTGCCTTAATAAAGGTTGATAACTTTCTACCGTTCAACATGAATAGGCCTATATTGGATGGGAAATATTTTTATTATTTGCAGAGATTACAAGGATGACTTGTTGATGTATCATTATTTTTTTAGTAAACGAAATATTCAATGTCTTTCAGTCGGTCAACACGGTTACACTTAATAGTAATGAGCATTATTCCCAAAACCAGAAAAAAACTGTACATGCAGGCCTAACATGTCAAATCAATCATACCTACAAGACAACAAAAATGCTCTATGAAAAACTATTAAAACACCATAGGCCAAATGGTAGTAAAAAATAATCTCAATCCAACGCCACTATTTCGCGAAGGTGCAGAAAAATCTTAATAAATTACAGCTATTCGTAATAGTAGGCTACTGTTGTGATAAACCGATACTGAGTGATAGGCCCCCGAAATAGAACTACTGTATTTATCTTAATGTCTACAAGATAACGAGATTACCAAAAAAACACAATGTCACCCACAATTCTATAGAAGGCAACACTAAAAATGGCCTATCTAATCCACAAGTCACCCACCCTTCACCAACATTAATATTTGTAATTTAAGTAACTTAGGTTATGTTAAATTGAGGTTAATGACGGAATTGATTGCGGCTGTGTGGCGGGAAGGACCCAATAAGTGCTCAGCCAATCAGGGACGTTTTGATTTGGAGACCATGCTCGGAAAAAATGTAGAAAGTTTTGATTCACTCCTCTTCGTTAAGCCCCCACCCTAGGCCGCGACAGCGAACAAAATGGCGGCTTAACGAACACGGTGTGTGATTCTATCTCCCAGCATTTTAATAATGGCACCCCGTGGCGTTAACGAACAGCTGATTCGTCACCTCATGTTAAAACGCAATGAGAGTGAAACGCGAATTATGATCCGCGTCATCCTGGCTTGTTATTGGCTGGCAATTATTATTAGCCATTGGCTGCCCGATGGATAAGTGCGAAGTCAGGAGTTTCCTCGGACTATGCACCTATTACCGTCGATTCGTGCCCAGATTTGCTAACATCGCGAAGCCTCTGACTCGACCTACCGCAGAATGTCGGAGTTTTGTGTGGGACACGACCTATCAACAGGCTTTCGAACAACTGAAGGAGGTATTGTACCCGTTCGTCCTGGGGATGCGATGACCCATCTGCTATTACATCGCATTCCTGGATTTCCAGGACAGAGCGGTGTTAAATGAACATGAAGTCAAATAAGGAACGTGTCGGAAATTCAGTTGAAATATCACAAAAGCAGAGGGTAACACGAGATAAAGTATCTCCAGGTTCGTTACGGGCTTAAATTTAATTTAAAAATATACAAATATAAATGGGCGCCATCAACTGAATCCCTAGCAAACCACATCCTTCCTGGTTAAGCCTTAATTAAGACAAGGAAAGAAAATAGGAAAATCACATCATCATCAGATCACAACTAAGATAAAAACAAATTTATTTAACTTTGATAGTCAGACAGACATATTAAACACTCATCCTACCTGAGAGCATGGTCGAATGCCAACGTTAAATTGTCATTGTCCAGAAAATCGAACCATCTCTATTCTACTCAAAATGTATTTAATCCACATAAAAATAGGAAAATTTTCTAAAGTTCTCTTGGTTGTCTTTTCGTTACTGACATTCGTGATACCTGAGACCTAACTTCTCTTTAAGTTAACATCATGAATGTGGACGTAAAAATATAATTAATCTGTCTAAACACATATATTCTAATCACATATTTAAATATCACATAATTTATGGCTTGCATGGCATGGCATGGCATTATTCAAATACTGAATATGTTAGTAAATTGCTCCTAAACATCGAATAATTAATTTACACTATTTACACTGTCATTAATAATTGCTTGTTTGTGAATCACAGAAAATCCACTTCTCATTGGTTATAATCATCATCATCATCAAAATTAAATATTTCTCACATTAGTTCTCATCTCAAAATTCAATATATTCATGTCAGAATAATTAATTCATTACCATCAAATCATTTAAATGAATATTATAATCATCAATTCTTTATGCTCTCTAATTATTCACACACTCTCACTTCATCATCTCCTTCAGATTAAATCATCTTAAATCATCAATATAAATTGTTTAATTCATCAATTAAGTTGCAATTCTTCAAATCATATCTCAATTAAATTTATTTAAATTCATTTAAATTTATTAATCATCAGCTTCTTTAATTAATTATCACATTCTAATTCAGTTATTCATCATCTATTCAATCATCTATCAATTTATTTAAATCAGCTTATTTATTCAATCTTTAATTCATCCATTTATTTAATTCATTGATCTATTCCAAAATATAATTTATCAATTTATTTAAATTTTATTCTTCTGGTTATTTAGATTTTTATTATTTCATCTAGTCATTCTGATTTTTATTTCATTAGGTCAGATCATTAATATGCTTAAATTTCAGATTATTATTTCAATAATTATTATTATCAGAAATTGTTTAATATGGGTTATAGAACGTTGTCTTACAGTTTTATCACTTCCAAGTTATATCTCGTATTTAATTATCATGCCAAAAATATTATTGCCTTCACAAAATCACGTTGGATCTCACTATCCAAAACTACATTATATATTCTCACTTTATCAAATATCACATTTGAATACCACAATTATTCCACAAAACTCCATAAATATTCAGCGCACAGCATGAATCTCAAAAATTATGCTAGACTGGGTTCGACAACCTCATGTCTGCCTCAAAATACATTAGCAATATTGCAACTTCCACTTGGTAACTTCCACAAAATGCCTATCACAAACTTCACTTAATCACGTTGCATGATCTACAAAAATATATAACTGGCTTCAAATTATCAACGCACACAATCTCCAATAACTGTAATTAATCGGATCACATCTAGACAACTTCTTAAACAATTAGGAAAAATATTACCTTAGTAATCGAAATCAAATTCAAAATCTGCTTTCAAAATAGCATAAATTCTCTTAAACTTCTCATAAATTCACTTCACAGAAAAACACCAATGTGCTATAATCTCTCACATCAAAATATGCAATACTGATCTGCCTTAAAATAAATCTGACCATTAATGGTTCATCTTACAAGATTCAATTACTTTAAATCCTTCTCAAAGGTATCAAACTCAATCATAAAAATTATCAAAAGCATCAACTGTATCAGCTGTTAAATGAAAGTACTCTCAAATGAGTATAGCAACAAAATATTGGATTGGCAAACAAGAATTACAAAATGTAACCCTGCTGACATTTATTTCTAATTTATTTAACAAAATTCGACTGATATGTGACTAGTAGTTTCTTGTTTGATCCTCTTACAATCTCAAGTACACTCGGATGATAAAAATGAGTTCCTCAATGGCAAGTGAGATGAGTACCACCACGCAATCGTATAAATACGAAAGGCCTTGCCTCGCAGACTATCATGATAATGCCCTGAACGATGGGTAAAGATGTGTACCACCACGCAATCACCTAAAGCGAAAGGCCCCATCTCGTCGTCTAATTAGTGAATGTACCAGATTGGAATCAACAAGTCTCTAGTTGTCACATAAAAGCGATATTCATTCACTTGAGTGAATAACATCTTAATATCTCCAAACAATCCAATGGAAAAATCCCTACTGATGAATAATACACACTCGCTAGTATGCAATGAACTGACGAAGTAATTTAAATAATCCAATTGCAGATCACGAGTTCGAAATACTCGCCACAAAAAAATAACTATCCAAGAAAACTATCCTTACTGGAAAATGTCTAAAAGACCAAACATCTGCTTAATAAAGCCAACCAATGGTGAGAATTTCGTATAATGGTGCCTGCCATATCATATGGTAACGCCATATTCTAGCAAAATTTTGGAGCAAATAATGTTTAAGCCATGTCTAAATAATCGTAGAACTCCTCATAGAAAAATATACATGTATGCCCAGTGTTCATGGAAAAATCATATCAGAAAGTCATAACTCTTACAGTACCTTCTCATATCAGCTGTTAATATATTTCAAAGATCGTCGATTATCCACAAGTGTGCAATAAATTTCTCGAAAGTTCGACGTAAATCTCGTATCACCCACGCAATAACGATCGCCTTCATATCCCAAGTGAATCAGCTGTTAGACCTCCTCTTCTTCAGGAACCGAATCCATCGCTCTGTGGTGCCATCGCGTCTCTGTCTTCGTTTACTCCGACATGATGAACTGCATGTTATCCATAACGGATACTGTCCAAATTCTTACGTAAAAGTTCATAAAAGCAGCGTACCCCATATTCTTCTTCTATGTTACGCCACTGTCCCATACAATGTTCGGTTTGCTTGTTAAAAGTTCAATCTCCACAGCGGTTAAGTCTCACTTGCAGAAAATAAATTTTATTTATGAGAGTGTATAAGTTTTTGAAACACCCTGTAGCTGTGTTCGTACTCGATATTTTATAATAATTCATGAAAAGGAATTGTATTAATGCACGTGCCAATGTTCATAAGTGCATATATTCGTAACATTTCGTTTGCTTAAAAGCGTTAATGCTAGCATGACCCCATGGTCGCTCTACATGTTCCGTTATGAAATGCATAGTCGTAATGTCATTTGAATATCTAAGTTCATTTGAAGTTCACAATTGCAGTATATTATAACTATCTGCCTGCACAATTCGATAACTGAATACAAGTTCCAACTCAATGCTGTAACTGAATGTTGAAATGAAGTTCAGCTTCTTTAATATTGCCTGCGTATAAAAGTCGGAAACAGCACGCTCTGCTCTACTGCACTGTTCCAGAATGATCTACGCTTAAAGCCGGCCTCGCCATGCCGCTTCGCTGTACTGTTCTGCGTTACAAAATGCAGCTCGAAATAAAGCTCTCAATCTCGTATTATAATGCTGTTCCAACCCCGGCTCTTCTCCTGCTTACACGGCCCGTACAGCTTGCCTCGTAACCGGTCCTCGCGCTGCCTACCGTGCGTTGCTTGCCTTGACTCACTGACCTACTTTCCGCTCTCCGCTTGGTGAAGTAATACTGTCGCTTTCACGCCACGCAACAAGTGCTGTGCACCGCTCAACTTGCCGTACTCTCTGTGCATGTGTTCTACTCAGCCCTGCTGACTGAACTCGACCGATGTCTCTAGACTGCGTTGAGGAGCTCCTACCTGGCGCTGTCACGTGATGCTCCCCCACCTTTTGTGGTCATGCGTCACAAGTATAATCTCGACCACCATCATCTCGGCTATTAAGTTATACAATAACTTAAGAGGTTATCAGTCTTTCTTCATGTTATCACCATATATATTGCTTGTCATTTCTTCTCTTCTGAGATGATTAAATATACTGTTCCATATAGATCTTAATAATACTGCATATTTCCTATAATTCCATCTGCTAGACTGGCAGTGCCATCTTAATCCTTGGCCTTCTACGTCATTTCCTAACATTCTTCTCGACTCGATTTGAGCGCTATCTTTACAACTTTTCCCATAAATCTCAACTACGGCTCAATGTCAGCTGGCGTAGCCGATAGCCTCAACTAGGTATCGGGTACAGTATTGACCAATGCTCCTATCCTGAGTTACCCACAACCGGAAGGACTGTTCGGTTTGGACACCGATGCTAGCAATGTGGGCAATGGTAGCGTTCTCTCCCAACTGCAAGGTGGGCAGGAAAGAGTGATAGCTTACTTCAGCAAGGTTCTTTCTAAACCGGAGAGGTACTACTGCCAGACTAGGAGGGAATTGCTTGCTGTAGTGAAGTCGGTGGAGCATTTCCACGAGTAGTACGACTTCGACTCTGAACACAGGGCTGGTCTTAAACACCGAAATGCTGATGCTCTGTCTAGGAGACCGTGCGCGCAAGACTGCAAGCACTGCAATAGGATAGAAGACAAAATTGCAGCGGTAAGAAGAAGTACTGTGACTGACGACCACTGGCAGGATGAGACAATCCGTAAGGACCAAGAAAACGACCCAGACTTAAAACACCTACTGCGTTGGAAGAAGTCTGAGGAACGGCCGACCTGGGAAGAGGTAGCTCCCTTCTCGCACTCTGTAAAAGCCTACTGGGCTCAGTGGAATTCCGTGATTTTGGAAAACGGAGTGCTAAAGTGGGTACTGGAGAATGAGAATGGGAATCAGGAGAGGCTACAGCTTATTGTTCCACGAAACAGAGTATCCGTGATAGTGCAGTTGCTGCATGATGGAACGTCCGGAGGGCACCTTGGAGTTCGGAAAACCATAGAGAAAATCCGAGAGAGGTTTTACTGGTTCAATTGCTCCGAAGACGTTCGTGAATG
Source organism: Meconema thalassinum (assembly GCA_946902985.2). NCBI lineage: Eukaryota > Metazoa > Arthropoda > Insecta > Orthoptera > Tettigoniidae > Meconema > Meconema thalassinum. The sequence goes on from OX336390.1 coordinate 410,604,588, forward strand.
GTGTAGAAAGTGCGTGGTTTGTGCCACTGCGAACGGGCCACAGAAGAAGAGAAGAGCAGCGATGAGACAATACAACGTTGGTGCACCGTTCGAACGGATCGCCATCGATTTAGCGGGCCCCTTCCCTACGACTGAGAGTGGAAATAAATACATCTTGGTAGCAATAGATTACTTCAGCAAGTGGGTTGAGGCATATGCATTGCCCAATCAAGAGGCGGTGGTGGTTGCCGAGACGCTAGTAAGGGAGCAGGTGAGCCGATTTGGTGTACTTTTGGAATTGCATTCCGACCAGGGGAGAAATTTCGAGTCGTCGGTGTTTCAGGAAATGTGCCAGATTCTCGGGATCCGGAAAACGAGAACAACTGCCCTGCATCCACAGTCCGACGGCATGGTGGAGCGCATGAACAGAACAGTGGAGAAGTACCTGTCCAAGATTGTATCCGACCACCAGCGGGACTGGGACAGGTTTCTCTACTTGTTTCTACTGGCATACCGCTCTTCTATCCATGAAACCACAGGCCAAACACCAGCCAATGTGCTGTTTGACCGAGAGCTGCGGTTGCCGTGTGACCTGACGTTCGGCTGCAAACCAAAGGATGACGTTGTTGGCGAAGACTACATCTCCGACCTTCGTCGAAGGATGGATGACATTCACGACCGAGTTCGCGCAAACATCCAGAATGCCAGCGACCAGATGAAGGAGCGTTACGACCTAAGAGCCGAATCGGGAGGATACCAAGCAGGAGATCTAGTCTGGCTTTTCGACCCAAAAAGGCGGCAAGGGTTCTATCCGAAGCTACAACGCTCCTGGAACGGACCATATGAGGTACTGAAGAGGATCAACGACGTCGTCTATCGTATCAGGAGGAGACCGAATGGCAAACCCCTAGTGGTCCATTTCAATCGGCTGGCACCGTTCCTGGGTGACAACCATGACGAGGGCACGTACAACACGCCCGTATCTGTCGATTGCCAGAAGCAGAACGATTCTTCAAAGAGTTCATGTCTCAATGTGGTATTGGCCGAAAAGTTCGTTATGGCGTCACTACCGAGATTCGACAGGATTTATTCCAAACCGCCAGTGAGTATGCCTTTCCTCACTGTGTGGCTAAGGACCTTAGGATGAGCCAGGGAATCGCCCAGGTGTTCCGGCGGAAATACGGCGGGATTGAAGAGCTACAGCGCCAAGAGCCTCGTGTCGGGGACGTGTTGTGCTTAACCAGGAACGAGCGATCGCTGTTCTATCTGGTGACGAAAGAACTTTCCCATCCGAAGCCCTCCTATCCTGCCGTCTGGGATAGTCTACTTGCTATGCGGGAGCACCTACTGGAGCGAAGCATATCCAAATTAGCTGTACCCAAGTTGGGCTGTGGACTAGATGGGTTGGACTGGAGGATTGTAAGAAGCATGCTAGAGGAAGTCTTTCGACGCACAGGGATTGAGATTCTGGTGTGCTGCTGGTCCCGAATAGACGTGGTGTCTCGGAAAACGGTGGACTGTTACTTCTTCGTCAACTCACGATGCCGTGAAGGACCGAGCTGTTCCTACCGTCACCCTGTTGGAAGTGTCTGCTCCGAGACGGAACAGTGTTAAGGAGGGGGTAGTGTAACGATTCGTGCAGTTGCCGTCGGCCGCCATCCCTTTCTCCTCATGTCAAGTGGGCGGGGTGTACGGATAGCGCTGGGCAGCCAATTAGGCCAAGGCTAATTAGGGTAGCCCCTCCCCAAGGCCACCACCAATACAATAGCGCTACGAATCAGGTAAACTATTGGCGCAAGGCTACCTGACTGTGCTGTTTCTGGAAACTACTGGATGCGACAGGAAGGTCCCGAACAAAGTACCGGGAGGAGCTAAAGAGTTCTGGAACGCAACCGCGAGGACATACTCGACGCTACTGGATGGGGCAACACCGAGAACATTCGAGACCAGGAGCTGGATTGGTTGTATACCAGTGATGTGCGACGAGCAGTCAGTCATGAATGAGTCTCCGCTGAAGGAGTGTGCCGAGCGACCTGTGGATATAAATGTGGACAGTGCAGTGGAAATAAAGAACATAAATAGCGACTGCCTGAGATACTGACTGGCAAAGATCAGTGTACATAAATAGTGACTAATAGCTGTGTAAAGTGAAACTCTGTGTGTGTGTGTGTGTGTGTGTGTGTAAGTAAGTAGGCCTAATTTGATTTAGTGTTAATTAGTGTAAATAATATTATTGTAAATAAAGATTGAGCCATGTTTAACATCTCTCATTTCTTTATTTTCTTTGGCGGCCGTCCCGGTAGACTCAGACGCCATGTGAGATACTTTCTGTCCGGACGTGCCTTGAGGCTCTCCGCCTTATTATTTAAAATGTAATGTTTTCCTTTTTATTTAACATTGTTATTATGCCGAAGCCTTCCATTTACTCATGTAAGTAATACATCTAACCTTGTGTCCACTATGCTCATTTCCTAAATTTAACCTTTCTTTTTGATCTTCATCGTGTGCTTGGATTTGCTGTGGAACCAATCGTAATGGCGGTCTCCTGTTTTATTTTGTTTGAGTCTTCGTTTAACCTTTTATTTGTGCCGTGAAATATATCTGCGAGTGATTTTGTGAGTGTATGTTTTTCTTGCTGCCAGGTGCATTGTTGCTGTTTTGATTGGGCATATCTTCGAATGGGTCTCCCGTTGTTTGTGGACGTTGGCGTTTCGACCATTCTCCCAACACGAGGCATGACACCATATATTTTAGCCCTTATGTTTTCCCTTCATTCCATGCTTCGGGCAACTGGATCACGGCGGTAACTTTAAGTAGGCCTTACCGTATTCAGCTCGAACTCGGAACGTAAGTTGGGGACCATATAGGTTTAGCATGTTTTGCTAGACTACCTACAAGCACGAGTTGCTTTGTGTTTTATTACTGCATCGACGGCTGGCATTTTGTGTGTTTGATTGCGTGCATGTATCTTGATATATTTCACGGACACCTGACGTCATTTGTTTCTTCTTATAGTATCTTTGGTTTTGCTTTTCTTTTCTCTGGGGACTGCCAGCTCGATCGCATCCCCATTGCTCGCCACAGCCTCTGCGACACGCACACAGCCTCTTGTTTTATCTTTGCTATGCTTGTTATTTGTGGTCGTCATGACAACCATCCATCTCTAGGCTGAGAAGTGATTGTTGTTGACCAGCGACCGGCTCGATTGCCTCTTGATCTTTTACTTCCCCCCTTTTTACATCGTTTTCACCGAAGTGAGCACAGGTATGAATTTAATTTGTTAACGTTATTTACTATCGTAAGTTATTTATTGTTATTTATATTTATCTTCCCCGTTTGAAAGTGACTTTATTTGACCCCTAGGTGAAGGGTATTCTTTTTTGTGTGTGTTATTCTGGCCGGGTTTCTTTGTGTGTTCGGTTTCAATTCATTAAATTTCCATTTCTTTACCCATGTGTCTTATTTAGTAGTGTTTGGCGATCGGGCTGCTCTCTCTCTCTCTCTCTCTTCAAACCTAGGCCTAACTTATTCTAGCTGTCTAGCACCAGGAGGGTATTCCTACCACTCGTCGTGGGACCACCTTCACGGAGTCTGGAGTCGCTCGGCACATCTGGCCTGCAAGTACGGGCCCAGCACAGGTCAGAAATTAACATCCATTTCCACTGCGTACTCCTTTCTTTTCTAGTTGGTTCCAGTGATGCAGCTAGGAGGCACGCCAAGAATATGTTTATTTTAAGAGGGCGGTGCAGATGGTATCAGTTGCGAGGTTAAGTCTCCTGGTCGCTTAGCCATATCCATTGGATTTTAATATTTCGCTGCATATTTTTCAATGTTGTTTTTATTCTGTTTCATGTTCCCTATTGCATACAATGCAAACAAATATTGAGAGTCAATGTGAACTTCCAAGGAGTATGGACCATAAAAATAACAAACTGTAAGGAGAGTGCAATGAGTTGGACCCTATCAACGAACCCCAGCATTGGTAATGTACTAACCAACCCTACTTCTTGTTTCGTACTCATTTCAGGCGCAGGACGGAGGCAAGACATTTGTAGTTATTGTTTTGAATTGTAGCTAGCAGTACTTCTGTAGTTTAGTCATGTATTCTCTCCCAGGTTGTAACATGAAGAAGGAGCTCATCCAGTCTGACGATGATCTGCTATCGTTTGAAAGTGTCTGTGGGAAAGACACTAATCCATTGACTGAGGTGAAAGGCCATCGCAAGGGAGGCGTAGCCAATATAGTGTCCAAGTGGGGAATTTCATTTTCTGGTGAACTGGAAGTTTCGTCTGTATTTGAGTTCTTAGACAGGGTCAGTGAACTCTGCCATTGTTATGACCTCGAACCAGACGACATTGTTGTCTGCCTACCGTTGTTGTTGAGTGGCTTAGCTTTAAAATGGTATCGACTTACCAACAGATCTTTCATCTCGTGGGTTGATTTCTGTAAGTCAATAAAGGAGCGGTTTACGACTTATGATTTTGAACATGACTTGAAGGCTGAAATTCATCGCCGTACCCAGGGTTTGGAAGAGCCTGTAGACGATTTTGTTACTGGGCTAATGACTTTAATAAGTAGGTTGTCGCAGCCCCTTCCCCTTATTGAAACTGTTGATATTGTGTATAGAAATCTAGCACCTGAGTACAAGTCTTTCATACGCCGGTCCAGTGTGTATAGTGTGGCTGACATTGTTGATCAAGGACGTGAATGCGAGTTTAATCGGCGCCTGCGCAAGTCATATGTACCCCCACCCCTCCCCTCTGACAGTTTGTTTCCAGAGACTGCATGCGCGCAATCCCAGATTCAGAGGACTGCGCACCCATCTTCAATATCTCGTCAGGAGGACCGGGCAGTTAACCGTCCCCACTCGCATATTGTCGGGAGTATTCCCAATGCTACTTCTTCTGCGAATCCCGCTCCTCAGGATCAACAGTTACCTCGAAACCCGAACATGTATAACCGTATAAAATGTTGGAATTGTGATCGTTTGGGGCATCATTTTAATTCCTGCCGTGCGCCCAATCGTGTGTTTTGTCACACATGTGGTCTTCGTGACGTGACGCACATAGCCTGTCCTAGATGTGCTTCGCGTCAGGGAAACGAGCATGGCTCCCCGGTTTAGACCCGCCGGAGTGGCCATGCAATGAAGTTCGCCGGGAAATGAACATTTCCACGACTGGAAACTTCTGTCCTTGGGTCCCTGTAAGTGTTAAGAAATTGTCGATACCCGCTTTACTGGATTCTGGTGCTTCACGTTCATTTATTCAGCGCTCCATCGCGGAACAGCTTCCTGTTACTCAGATTTGTCCACAAGATGGGGGTTTAAAATTTTATTCTGCGGTGAAGTCATCTATTTCTGTTTCTAGCGTTGTAACATGTCATATTAAGATATGTGGTTATTCTTGGGATTGGAACTTCCATGTGGTGGATGACTTATCTACGCCTATGATCTTGGGTTCTGATTTTATGCACAAAGCAGGGTTGAGGCTTGATTTTTCGGATCATTCCTTCAGTTTTTTGTTTAAATCCAAGGAGCGGTTTCATTTTAATACTTGTGAAGCGAGTGTTCCTTGTAATTTTTCTGGTATCTCTGCTGTTTTAATCCCTCCTACTTTATTCACGAGTCAACGTGACGCTTTATCTGATTTGGTGAATGAATTTCCAGATGTTCTCACGTCGGAACTGGGTTCCGCTATCGGCTACGAGTGTCATATTGATTTGACTGATGAGGTTCCAGTTAGGTCGGCGCCATTTTCGTGCTCTCCACCCAAACTCATTGCCATGAGAGAATATATTGATGATCTTAAGGCACGCGGTGTTGTGAGTCCTTCTAAGTCTTCTTATGGTAGTCCAGCATTCCTGGTGCCTAAGAAAGAGGGTACTTTTCGTTTAGTAGTTGATTATCGTCGACTCAATTCTAAGGTGGTGTTCGACAACTTTCCCCTTCTAACTCTGGAGAGCGCTTTTCAGCATTTTCACGGGGCGAAGTACTATTCCGTCCTAGATTTGAATTGTGCATATTATCAAATTCCTCTCGATCCCGAGAGCCGTAAGGTAACTGCGTTCTCCACTCCGTTCGGCCTTTTTGAGTTCAATAAGTTACCCATGGGCATTTCTATCGGCGGACAAGTATTGAGTAGGGTTTTGGACGAGTTATTTGGAGATTTAAAGTATTCATCTGTGTTTAACTAACTAGATGACCTCGTGATTTACAGTCAGTCTTTTGAGGATCACCTGATCCATTTACGTGAAGTCCTATGTCGTCTTCGCAGAGCCGGACTCACTGTTAACCCGGACAAAATCTCTCTGGCTTCGAAGCAAATCACATTTTTAGGTCACATTCTTTCGGATGTGGGCATAGAAGTGAACCCTGAGCGTGTGCAATGTATCCAAGAGTTCCCTACTCCCACGAATGTGAAAGCAGTCCGACGTTTTTTGGGAATGGCAGGCTTTTACAGTAGGTTCATTAAGGGCTTTTCGGACATTTCTGCGCCCCTGAATTATTTGAAGAAGAAGAATGTACGATTCGTGTGGGGCCCCGACCAGTGTCTCGCCTTTGAGAAATTGAAAGAATGTCTTTCTTCTGCTCCCGTCCTTCGAACTCCGGATTTTGGGAAAGATTTTATGTTACATTGTGATGCGAGTGATGTCGCAGTTTCTTGTGTGCTTAGTCAGCAGGTGCATGGTAATTTGGCACCCATCGCTTTTGCCAGTCGGATGCTTAATGATTGCGAACGCCGGTATTCCACTTTCGAGAAAGAAAGTCTGGCTGTCGTATTCGGCTGTGAACGTTTCAGATCTTTTCTAGAACATCGGCATTTCATAGTGTATACCGACAATGAAACTCTGTCCTGGATGCGCTCGCATGTCAAAAAATTGGGACGTATAAATCGTTGGATTCTTCGTCTATCCTCTTTCAGCTTTGACATCATTCACGTCAGAGGCAGTGAAAATGTTGTAGCGGATTGTTTGTCACGCATGTTTGAGGAACCTCCTCCCATTGTTGAGATCCCCGAGCCAGTGAATCTTCTCCAACACATTCCATGGTCTTTTACTGATATCCGTACGTACCAAGCAGATGACCCATTTTGTGTCACATTGCGTGAAAAAATTCTCGGGAAAGATCCTAGTGTATCTGAGTTTTCATTGCGCAATGATGTTATAGTGCATACCGCTCCTCGATCTTCGAAATGTAGGATTTTCGTGCCAGAGAATATACGAAGTATGCTCTTGGCGTATTTCCATGAATCTTGTTTTGGATTACATTTAGGTATGACGAAGACTTTCCATAAAATCTCTCAGGAATTCTTCTGGCCTCATTTGAAAGCGGATGCTTTTGCTTTCGTCCGAAAATGCGTTACGTGTCAACGTTCTAAGCCAGCAAAGAATTCTCGCATTGGACTTCACCACGCTGACACGATGTCATATCCTAATGAGCGCCTGTTTATAGATTATTTTGGTCCCCTAGTTAGGTCATCTTCTGGTCATCAAGCTATACTTACTGTCGTTGATGGATTTTCAAAATTTGTATGGTTATTTCCTGTCAGGGAAATCACGACACGTACCACTGTTAGGCTTTTGACCAATCATATTTTTGGTGTTTTTGGTCCTCCAAAGTTTTTAGTGTCCGATAACGCGAGCGTTTTCCGGTCCAAGTCTTTTAGATCAATGTGTTTTTCTTGGGGAATTGATCATGTCTTTTTGGCACCCTACCACCCTCAGCCAAATCACGTTGAAAGGTTTCATCGTAACTTGAAGGCTTGCTTGAGTGCGTTCCACAACGCAGATCAGTCACGTTGGGACGCAAATCTTCAATTTTTCTCCTTAGGATTTAACACTGCTCTTCATGAATCGACGAATTCTACCCCTTCGGAATTGTTTTTAGGAAGGCCTATTGTTGATCCACTTCAGCTTCAGTGGAAAATAGATTATCTGGCTGCGCCATCCCGCCGTACCTCAGTCAAAGAAAAATGGGAAGTTGCTGTACGGCATCTGAAAAGGGCACGAGATCGCGTGGCGTCTCGCTATAACAAGGGTAGGCAACCTGTTTGTTTTCAGGTGAATGACGACGTGCTAGTGCGCCTGCACCCACAGAGTTCGGCCAAGAATAAGGAGTCAGCTAATCTAATGCTTCGCTGGAGCACGCCCAAAACTATCACTAGATTTTTAACACCTGTCACTGTTGAATTGATCTCCAAGGAAAATCCCACCGACGTATCCAGAGCTCACATATCTCAATTGAAACCATTTTTTGTGTAACCTTCTTATTTGCTGTGATTAATGTTGTCCTTTTTCTGCGTAGGTTAGCCAATCATAATTTGCTTATGTTATCCAAGGAAGCTAGTATTCATATGGCGTCTCCTTGACCTGCCTATTATTGAACCAATTTTGACCGAGGCAGAGTCAAGTACAAATTTACGAGCTCAAGAAAGAAAATAATACAAGAAGAAATAGGCCTACATACTCTGTGTAACTTAATATTTATTGTAAAAATATGTATTTTTGCGAACTCGGCCAGTAGAGAATTTATATTCTATAAATAATGGACACATTATATCGCTTCTTTGTTATTTTAATACGTCACTTTCATGATGGGTATAAGGAGAATGGCAGACTTCGGCGTCAAAGGGCGAAAGTCTTTTGTTTATGATTTTCGTCCGTGTCTCTATCTACTTTTCTTGTCATTGTAACGCTCAGGCGAACCGTAATACCATTATGACAAGCCCAGGGATCGTCAAAGGAACGCGCGCCTTTGGGGACCCCGAAGGAGTTCTGTCCTGATATTGCGATCGCCGAAGCGATCTGATTATTTTTATATATTACTTCATTTTATAACTGTAGTCTTTCTGATATGGCTCAATTGCTTAAGTGATTGTTATATCGATCACCCTCCCCCCTCATATTTTGTGTACTGTTATAGTTGTTGACAAACCACCTGTGTGATAAGGATGTTGTGTATTTTGGAACACTTGGGACATGATTGATTTCAAAGCGGTGGTGCTTAGTGATGTAAAAAGAAAAATCTTTTATTATTATAAATAATTTTTCTTTTGGGAGGTGGTGTGGATCCTGAGCCATGTTTAACATCTCTCATTTCTTTATTTTCTTTGGCGGCCGTCCCGGTAGACTCAGACGCCATGTGAGATACTTTCTGTCCGGACGTGCCTTGAGGCTCTCCGCCTTATTATTTAAAATGTAATGTTTTCCTTTTTATTTAACATTGTTATTATGCCGAAGCCTTCCATTTACTCATGTAAGTAATACATCTAACCTTGTGTCCACTATGCTCATTTCCTAAATTTAACCTTTCTTTTTGATCTTCATCGTGTGCTTGGATTTGCTGTGGAACCAATCGTAATGGCGGTCTCCTGTTTTATTTTGTTTGAGTCTTCGTTTAACCTTTTATTTGTGCCGTGAAATATATCTGCGAGTGATTTTGTGAGTGTATGTTTTTCTTGCTGCCAGGTGCATTGTTGCTGTTTTGATTGGGCATATCTTCGAATGGGTCTCCCGTTGTTTGTGGACGTTGGCGTTTCGACCATTCTCCCAACACGAGGCATGACACCATATATTTTAGCCCTTATGTTTTCCCTTCATTCCATGCTTCGGGCAACTGGATCACGGCGGTAACTTTAAGTAGGCCTTACCGTATTCAGCTCGAACTCGGAACGTAAGTTGGGGACCATATAGGTTTAGCATGTTTTGCTAGACTACCTACAAGCACGAGTTGCTTTGTGTTTTATTACTGCATCGACGGCTGGCATTTTGTGTGTTTGATTGCGTGCATGTATCTTGATATATTTCACGGACACCTGACGTCATTTGTTTCTTCTTATAGTATCTTTGGTTTTGCTTTTCTTTTCTCTGGGGACTGCCAGCTCGATCGCATCCCCATTGCTCGCCACAGCCTCTGCGACACGCACACAGCCTCTTGTTTTATCTTTGCTATGCTTGTTATTTGTGGTCGTCATGACAACCATCCATCTCTAGGCTGAGAAGTGATTGTTGTTGACCAGCGACCGGCTCGATTGCCTCTTGATCTTTTACTTCCCCCCTTTTTACATCGTTTTCACCGAAGTGAGCACAGGTATGAATTTAATTTGTTAACGTTATTTACTATCGTAAGTTATTTATTGTTATTTATATTTATCTTCCCCGTTTGAAAGTGACTTTATTTGACCCCTAGGTGAAGGGTATTCTTTTTTGTGTGTGTTATTCTGGCCGGGTTTCTTTGTGTGTTCGGTATCAATTCATTAAATTTCCATTTCTTTACCCATGTGTCTTATTTAGTAGTGTTTGGCGATCGGGCTGCTCTCTCTCTCTCTCTCTCTCTCTCTTCAAACCTAGGCCTAACTTATTCTAGCTGTCTAGCACCAGGAGGGTATTCCTACCACTCGTCGTGGGACCACCTTCACGGAGTCTGGAGTCGCTCGGCACATCTGGCCTGCAAGTACGGGCCCAGCACAGGTCAGAAATTAACATCCATTTCCACTGCGTACTCCTTTCTTTTCTAGTTGGTTCCAGTGATGCAGCTAGGAGGCACGCCAAGAATATGTTTATTTTAATAGGGCGGTGCAAGATTTAGTGCATTATAGCCCGACCTATAATTAACGAATCCCGAAAACGTTACAATATGTAGCTTCTCAGTCTGGTAACTTCTTGGATTTGCTTGAGATAGATTTATAGTAATATTCTACCTTATTAACATGCAGGCTGAGTTTTTTTTAACATGCCCACGTGCATACAGTAGCATAAGACCTACTGCAGGCTATGTCGATCCTAAATGTAGGCATATTATAGTGCTCATGTCAGAGGTCGTCCTAAGTTTTAACTATTGAGACATGATTTGCATTGAAGATACTTTCAGCTGAGTCTGGCAAGGCTTCGTAAACTTGGGTGCGACTTCACATTTTCATTTATCCTATACAACATTTGATACCAACCACTTAAATCACAGTGTTTCAAGAATTGCTCTCATTAAACATCACCAACAAGTTTTTTTTCCCTGTTGGTAGGCTGTGTTGGCGTCTACAGAATATTAAGTTGAGATTTAAAAATACATCTTAGGTCTCCATGACACAGTTGCATTTTATCCTACTATATCCCCACTCAATATACCAATCCTACCAATGTTTCCTAATTCCTCATGCTGCATAAATAAACATGACAGATTACAGCATTAGCAATGATGACAGTAACTTATGAATTGCTAAAATGTTTTTAAAAGATGCATAGAAAGTGGCTTGATAAACCCTGTATCAATCCGTTTAAACATTCCCACAGAGCTCTAATCAGAAGCTCATTTTATGTGCAATTGGTATGTAGAATAAACCTCCCTCCCAATAACTTGTAGGCCTAACCTGAACATAATCCATGTTAAGAACTGTTTTTTGGTTCACAGAAAAACCTACCATTTAAAATCTTGCACATAGGCTACTAATCATATTATGGTGCACTTTCTTAACTCCACTTTTACTGACAGCATGTAAGTCCATACTACTGTCTTTCAAGCCATTGACCAGTTATTTTTTCATGAGGAACTATTTTAGTCATTCTTCTCTATGTGAAATACAGTTGATGACAACTGCCTGGAAGACTCAGGTGTGTTTTCTTGTGTCACTTTTCTGGTTGCCTACGACACTTCCTAATTATTAACAGAATGTTTCATCGAATTGTTGTATCCAATTGACCAACTGGTAATATATTATGGCTTGCTTTAATATTCCTGTGATACACTTATAGATCCCATACATTAATGAAATATACAACATAGGCTGACATGTTGAACCAATCTCCCACTCCCTAACACTCCCAACTAATGGGACATAAGCTACCTAGTGGTTGGTCTCACATTGCTTCCATCTACATGTAGCGTACTAGGTCCAGTAGTACCATAGGTATTGTGACTGTTTCTCCAACTCCGTCAAGGAAACTAATTCTGAACTAAGATCTGGAATGGGGTACACTGTCCCACGAGGACAATCAAGGACAACTTGAACCATTCAAGTGATTTTTTCTATTTCATTTTACCAACTAACCAGGTGCCTGGAAATGCTAGTGAAGGAGGCAGCTAAGTAGGCTAGCCTATTGGTATTCACCATTCAGAGAACATTCTCAGCGACTTTTCTATGCACCAATGACACAACTTTCAAAAATTGATACAGTAGTTACAGAACACTAATGGTGCCCAGTACTCACAGCTTAGCATAGGACGGAGTGGATTCCAGCCACAGATTAACTCATGATCTGTCAACGGGTTTTCAAACAGATTGAGCACACACCCAAGTACAGGAGTCTTGATCATGATGTTCCAAGCCTCTAAATGAAACACTCCTCTTTAAGACTTTCTGGTCTTTCATCCATGGTCGATCAACATTCTCCTGATCTCAGTGTTCTCAAGTTTCTGGTGGCTATGTACATGTTTTTATCCTGACAACTTCATATTTTAAGGGGTTGGGGTACATGCCATATTCTTAATTACTGTAGTTCAGCATAAGATCATTGAATCCCCTTAAGAAAAATAGGGAACATTCATATGTTATTTGGCCATAGGAAAGGGAGAATTTGAAAAACTGAACCTCTAGCGACATTGATGCTGATGACTCCGAGTAAGTAGGCTAGATCAAAATGAACATTTTTCAGTGTTGCCTTAATAAAGGTTGATAACTTTCTACCGTTCAACATGAATAGGCCTATATTGGATGGGAAATATTTTTATTATTTGCAGAGATTACAAGGATGACTTGTTGATGTATCATTATTTTGTTAAGCGAACATAAGTTCCAAGTCCATATCGTGTTGGAACCCATTTTCTGTGTTGCCTTAGTAAACGAAATATTCAATGTCTCTCAGTCGGTCAACACGGTTACACTTAATAGTAATGAGCATTATTCCCAAAACCAGAAAAAAACTGTACATGCAGGCCTAACATGTCAAATCAATCATACCTACAAGACAACAAAAATGCTCTATGAAAAACTATTAAAACCCCATAGGCCTAATGGTAGTCAAAAATAATCTCAATCCAACGCCACTATTTCGCGAAGGTGCAGAAAAATCTTAATAAATTACAGCTATTCGTAATCAGGGCCGTGGAGAGCGGCGACGGGCCCTGGGGCTGGAATTTCCCGGGACCCCCCTCCTTAACAAAATTCTGTAAATTTAAATTATAATCCTCGTAAATTTGCACAAACTGATTTTGCGCATTTTTTTGCACAAAATGTTCATCACGAAATCAATTTCAAGAACATTAAAACCAGCAAGCAATAATAATAATAATAATAATTGTATTAAATTGTATTAAAAGGCGGAAAAAAGGCAAAAAAAAGGGGAATTGCCTTTTTCAGCCACATAGTAAGACTACCAGACACCAGACTACTGAAACAATTATTCAATTTCTTTTGGAAAAGTAAAACCAAGAACAATTGGTTCGTTGAGGTCCAGAGTGATTTATATGAGCTAAATATTACAATGAAACAAATTGCAGAGAGAAAAGAGAAGAGGATTCTGAGAAGTAGGGATACTAGATTGAAATAAAAAACAGTCAAACGAAAACAGTACACCTTTACAAATGAAGAGAGGGCGGCCAGTTCGGAGAGATTAAAGAAGCTCTGGAAGGTGAAGAGGAAGTTGAGAAGCCATTACAACTAATACTGTAAAGACTGTAGTGTATATGGATTGATTTGAGTGCTCCAATGTGGGCTTAATCTATGTAAATAATAAAAAAATAAATGTTTATACCTGACATGCGTTTACCAATGCATTATTTAGAATTAACAAAAATAAATATCAGAGTAAAGCCATCGAAAACTAGATAATAATTTTCATTAGTTCACTATTCTATTTAGTTTTGGCATTTGACATATCTAAATTTGCCCCGATGAGGTAACCCTGTAAGCATGCACAGTGTTCAGATTTAAAGTTCTGCAGATCCTCTTTGATATCAATAATTTTAGAACTTCAGTGATACTCGTAAATTCAATATGCTCGTTTGTAGTACACAAATATGAAAAGAAAATGCATTTACCGGACCGTTATTTCATCACTTTTACAGTATTTAACTTGGAATAAAAATTCACAATGAAAAAAGCTGTTGTCCATGAACTCGGAAACAGATGGGTTCGAATTCCACCGTCAGTGATTCTAAGCATATTTTCCATGAATCATCGTTTTAACCCTATAGCCAAAGGCTGCAGTTGCACCATCGTACGTTCATTTTCTCCCCAATTCCATCCCAAATTAATTAAAAATATATTATTAACTTCAGATATAGATTGTCGGACAGAGTTCTACACGCACAGTAAGTAGAAAGGACTGTTGACCACGACGTCCTCAGACCCAAAACTTAATCAACAGGAAGTTCAGTTCACTGACCTGCATGTTAAAAGAGATGGAAAGTTTATACTGTACAATGTGCAGTACTACGGCCTCTGTGACATATGACGTAATCTCTTTTCACAATGAAAACATGATTAGAGGTTTGAATCCCGATGCTGACAGAAGTTATCCTGAGTGTGGTTTATCACACTCCCTCCAGATAAATGCCGGGATAGTAGGCTAGCTTATTTCATGTCCAGGGACACCCTAATAATTACAGTAATAGTCGCAACGGCTAACACTTTCCCAGTCGGCAACTAAGAATACGGCATGCGATTGATCATGTCACAGAGGCCATAGCACAGCACAGTGTATACCCTGCTTTTCGTCCAGCAGTGGGTGGTTTTAAGAGGATCTAAGTTTCTACTCTCCAAGACAAATAGTTACAACAATGTTGCCAATACACCTCTCTTGTTATACGACAACCACTAGCCTCCTCTTCAGTCTACACAATTCGAACGTTTTTTTTGTTTGTTTGCGATTCTGTTTGTTGTTTGAGAATCTTGTAATTTACTTCAATAATAATTGTGAAAACTACTGCTTTACAGTCAACTTCATTCAATAACGTAGAGGCTTTCCGAAACAAACCGGAAAATTAATGCGTCAGCAAATACGGAATTATATCTACAGTAGGCTACTAGTTGATACAAACGATTCCCAACGGAGCGACAATAGTTCATTACCCGCCAGTGATACTAGACCCACTAGTTACTAAGTGCACGGGTTAAATGCCGTAAACCCCTAAATGAATTAATAACTGTAACGACAAATAGGCCTATTACTAACTGTTGAGTAAGACTACGAATGACACCACAGACGGGAAGCCGAATCCTGCATTTCTGCCGCGGCTTCGTCAGGACCCGGAGCCATTTCTAAGTCGTAGATAAAGAGAGCAACTCATTTTATGTTTAACAGTATTGAGACGTTAAAGCGTATCACGGAAGGGCTTGATTTGCAAGGGAAAGTATCTGTTCGCGTCCTGAAATATAAGTGCTTTGCAGATCGACGGTGCTCTTTGGAATAAACGGCGTAGAAATGTCCAATAATAATAATAGCCACTGCACCAGCACAAAACAAAATTGTATTTATATTATAATAATATCGTATGGCCTCGGGTGCCGGGTGCAAGCTTTGTTATTAGACACCCAGAGAGCAGCTTGCATGTCGAATTTTGTCGCTCCTTGGAACGCTATGAAAGTCAAGGAGGTTAGATATCTAAGCTCCTTGACACTATAGCGCTTTCTAGTAGAGAATGGAGGAACTTCGTGTTGGTGGAAAATCCCGAGATTAATTTTGCCATTAAGAACACGGCCTATTGAATTCAAATGGGTTCTTTAACATGCCAACAACGTATGACATGCGTGTCGTGGTTTTTGTTGTCTTTAAAAATCACTTACCATGGCCATGAGCGAACCTGCAAGCTTGGGGTTGGTAGTCCGACACGTTAACCACTCACCCACCGTGGCAATACTTCAGCTTAATTTTCTTCTAAATTAAGCAGAGTTCGAATATTTGGTCTTAGGAAAATCTGCGCGGTTGCCTACATGCAATATATTAATTTCTCCATCGCCATACACACCACTGACGTTACTTTTTATTGTTTTAAGGGGCGGAACAGCTAGGTCATCTGCCCGTACCACTGACGTTCCATGAGAGGAATTGGAAAACAAAGTTCAGTGCTCTAGCTTAATTGTCATTTTTCTCCTGGTTAATCAAACACTCAGTCCAGAAAAATACTGGAATGTTACCTTAGTTTCAGCCTATGGATACATTTCCCAACTTTAGTACCAATAGTAATAGGGTTTCAATAAATCCCTTATTTAGAAATGCTTTGCACACGAACCCAAGTACCTAGGATTGTTAATCGTATTGAAAGAACCAGTAATAATAATAATTATACAGCACCTAAACATACAGATTATTTAAATGTTAGCATTGGTTTCCTCAATTCAGTATTCGAGAAGATGAACAATTTCGCATGAATTTCTTCTATCTACGTCTGACAACAGAATCATCCCACCCTTTCGCAAGATATTTAGCCAACAATGATAATTTTTCACATAATGCGAAAGTGAATTACTAGGGAACGATGACCTCGCTGTTCCGCCCCTTAAATCAACAATAACTATAAAGTGAATTACTGTGTGGACGCTACTTTAAAATTTATTTCACTTACAGCAACTGCCTGCACGGCATACGATATGTCAAGCTAGACAATACATACATTTCAGACACTAACACCTCTAAATATCTAAGCTCGATGTGACGCACCTAACTTGAAACTCTTGAGCTAGCTGACCAAACACACCAGGGCAGCCCAGGCTCTCGTGGCCTTGGCGAAATAAGTGAAGGGATGAGAAAGTTATTTGAAGGATTGGTACATAAGCCGAATAAGCTAAATTTAGAATCCCCATCGCCTAAGTTGACCGCTTTGAGACAGTTGTTCTTCCCACAAGCGCTTTGTAACGGAAAATATTGTCCACCTGACAGAATAAGTTTTTCAATCCTTGTAACTTTGTTCACAGACAGTTCATTGCCAGTAGAAAATTCAAGTCACATAAAGGCAATAATAAATCAATGCCTAATCGGGCCCATCCTCCTAGGACGCCGGGCCCCCTGGTAGGGTCGGGCCCCGGGGCACCAGCTCTGCTTGACCCCCCCCCTCTCGTCGGGCCTGTTCGTAATAGTAGGCTACTGTTGTGATAAACCGATACTGAGTGATAGGCCCCCGAAATAGAACTACTGTATTTATCTTAATGTATACAAGATAACGAGATTGCCAAAAAACACAATGCCACCCACAAATCTATAGAAGGCAACACTAAAAATGGCCTATCTAATCCACAAGTCATCCACCCTTCACCAACATTAATATTTGTAATTTTAGTAACTTAGGTTATGTTAAATTGAGGTTAATGACGGAATTGATTGCGGCTGTGTGGCGGGAAGGACCCAATAAGTGCTCAGCCAATCAGGGACGTTTTGATTTGGAGACCATGCTCGGAAAAAATGTAGAAAGTTTTGATTTACTCCTCTTCGTTAAGCCCCCACCCTAGGCCACGACAGCGAACAAAATGGCGGCTTAAAGAACACGGTGTGTGTTTCTATCTCCCATCATTTTAATAATGGCACCCCGTGGCGTTAACGAACAATTGATTCGTCACCTCAAGTTAAAACGCAATGAGAGTGAAACGCGAATTACGATCCGCGTCATCCTGGCTTGTTATTGGCTGGCAATTATTACCAGCCATTGGCTGCCCGATGGATAAGCGCGAAGTCAGGAGTTTCCTCGGACTATGCACCTATTACCGTCGATTCGTGCCCAGATTTGCTAACATCGCGAAGCCTCTGACTCGACTTACCGCAGAGGGTCGGAGTTTTGTGTAGGACAAGACCTATCAACAGGCTTTCGAACAACTGAAGGAGGTATTGACCAATGCTCCTATCCTGAGTTACCCACAACCGGAAGGACTGTTCGGTTTGGACACCGATGCTAGCAATGTGGGCATCGGTAGCGTTCTCTCCCAACTGCAAGGTGGGCAGGAAAGAGTGATAGCTTACTTCAGCAAGGTTCTTTCTAAACCGGAGAGGTACTACTGCGTGACTAGGAGGGAATTGCTTGCTGTAGTGAAGTCGGTGGAGCATTTCCACGAGTACCTCTACGGGAGGAAGTTCGTTCTACAGACTGATGATGCAGCACTTACGTGGCTTTTGAATTTCAAGAACACGGAGGGACAGGTATCCAGGTGGATCGAAAGGCTCGAGGAGTACGACTTCGACTCTGAACACAGGGCTGGTCTTAAACACCGAAATGCTGATGCTCTGTCTAGGAGACCGTGCGCGCAAGACTGCAAGCACTGCAATCGGATAGAAGACAAAATTGCAGCGGTAAGAAGAAGTACTGTGACTGACGACCACTGGCAGGATGAGAAAATCCGTAAGGACCAAGAAAACGACCCAGACTTAAAACACCTACTGCGTTGGAAGAAGTCTGAGGAACGGCCGACCTGGGAAGAGGTAGCTCCCTTCTCGCGCTCTGTAAAAGCCTACTGGGCTCAGTGGAATTCCGTGATTTTGGAAAACGGGGTGCTAAAGAGGGTACTGGAGAATGAGAATGGGAATCAGGAGAGGCTACAGCTTATTGTTCCACGAAACAGAGTATCCGTGATAGTGCAGTTGCTGCATGATGGAACGTCCGGAGGGCACCTTGGAGTTCGGAAAACCATAGAGAAAATCCGGGAGAGGTTTTACTGGTTCAATTGCTCCGACGACGTTCGTGAATGGTGTAGAAAGTGCGTGGTTTGTGCCACTGCGAACGGGCCACAGAAGAAGAGAAGAGCAGCGATGAGACAATACAACGTTGGTGCACCGTTCGAATGGATCGCCATCGATGTAGCGGGCCCCTTCCCTACGACTGAGAGTGGAAATAAATACATCTTGGTAGCAATAGATTACTTCAGCAAGTGGGTTGAGGCATATGCATTGCCCAATCAAGAGGCGGTGCTGGTTGCCGAGACGCTAGTAAGGGAGCAGGTGAGCCGATTTGGTGTACCTTTGGAATTGCATTCCGACCAGGGGCGAAATTTCGAGTCGTCGGTGTTTCAGGAAATGTGCCAGATTCTCGGGATCCGGAAAACGAGAACAACTGCCCTGCATCCACAGTCCGACGGCATGGTGGAGCGCATGAACAGAACAGTGGAGAAGTACCTGTCCAAGAATGTATCCGACCACCAGCGGGACTGGGACAGGTTTCTCTACTTGTTTCTACTGGCATACCGCTCTTCTATCCGTGAAACCACAGGCCAAACACCAGCCAATGTGCTGTTTGGCCGAGAGCTGCGGTTGCCGTGTGACCTGACGTTCGGCTGCAAACCAAAGGATGACGTTGTTGGCGAAGACTACATCTCCGACCTTCGTCGAAGGATGGATGACATTCACGACCGAGTTCGCGCAAACATCCAGAATGCCAGCGACCAGATGAAGGAGCGTTACGACCTAAGAGCCGAATCGGGAGGATACCAAGCAGGAGATCTAGTCTGGCTTTTCGACCCAAAAAGGCGGCAAGGGTTCTCTCCGAAGCTACAACGCTCCTGGGACGGACCATATGATGTACTGAAGAGGATCAACGACGTCGTCTATCGTATCAGGAGGAGACCGAATGGCAAACCCCTAGTGGTCCATTTCAATCGGCTGGCACCGTTCCTGGGTGACAACCATGACGAGGGCACGAACAACACGCCCGTATCTGTCGATTGCCAGAAGCAGAACGATTCTTCAAAGAGTTCATGTCTCAATGTGGTATTGGCCGAAAAGTTCGTTATGGCGTCACTACCGAGATTCGACAGGATTTATTCCAAACCGCCAGTGAGTATGCCTTTCCTCACTGTGTGGCTAAGGACCTTAGGATGAGCCAGGGAATCGCCCAGGTGTTCCGGCGGAAATACGGCGGGATTGAAGAGCTACAGCGCCAAGAGCCTCGTGTCGGGGACGTGTTGTGCTTAACCAGGAACGAGCGATCGCTGTTCTATCTGGTGACGAAAGAACTTTCCCATCTGAAGCCCTCCTATCCTGCCATCTGGGATAGTCTACTTGCTATGCGGGAGCACCTACTGGAGCGAAGCATATCCAAACTAGCTGTACCAAGTTGGGCTGTGGACTAGATAGGTTGGACTGGAGGATTGTAAGAAGCATGCTAGAGGAAGTCTTTCGACGCACAGGGATTGAGATTCTGGTGTGCTGCTGGTCCCGAATAGACGTGGTGCCTCGGAAAACGGTGGACTGTTACTTCTTCGTCAACTCACGATGCCGTGAAGTACCGAGCTGTTCCTACCGTCACCCTGTTGGAAGTGTCTGCTCCGAGACGGAACAGTGTTAAGGAGGGGGTAGTGTAACGATTCGTGCAGTTGCCGTCGGCCGCCATCCCTTTCTCCTCATGTCAAGTGGGCGGGGTGTACGGATAGCGCTGGGCAGCCAATTAGGCCAAGGCTAATTAGGGTAGCCCCTCCCCAAGGCCACCACCAATACAATAGCGCTACGAATCAGGTAAACTATTGGCGCAACTGTGCTGTTTCTGGAAACTACTGGATGCGACAGGAAGGACCCGAACAAAGTACTGGGAGGAGCTAAAGAGTTCTGGAACGCAACCACGAGGACATACTCGACGCTACTGGATGGGGCAACACCGAGAACATTCGAGACCATGAAGCTGGATTGGTTGTATACCAGTGATGTGCGACGAGCAGTCAGTCATGAATGAGTCTCCGCTGAAGGAGTGTGCCGAGCGACTTGTGGATATAAATGTGGACAGTGCAGTGGAAATAAAGAACATAAATAGCGACTGCCAGAGATACTGACTGGCAAAGATCAGTGTACATAAATAGTGACTAATAGCTGTGTAAAGTGAAACTCTGTGTGTGTGTGTGTGTGTGTGTGCAAGTAAGTAGGCCTAATTTGATTTAGTGTTAATTAGTGTAAATAATATTATTGTAAATAAAGATTTAGTGCATTATAGCCTGACCTATAATTAACGAATCCCGAAAACGTTTCAATATGTAGTTTCTCAGTCTGGTAACTTCTTGGATTTCCTTGAGATAGATTTATAGTAATATTCTACCTTATTAACATGCAGGCTGAGTTTTTTTAAACATGCCCACGTTCATACAGTAGCATAAGACCTATTGCAGGCTATGTCGATCCTAAATGTAGGCATATTATAGTGCTCATGTCAAAGGTCGTCCTAAAGTTTTAACTATTGAGACATGATTTGCATCGAAGATACTTTCAGCTGAGTCTGGCAAGGCTTCGTAAACTTGGGTGCGACTTCACATTTTCATTTATCCTATACAACTTTTGATACCAACCACTTAAATCACAGTGTTTCAAGAATTGCTCTCATTAAACATCACCAACAAGTTTTTTTTCCCTGTTGGTAGGCTGTGTTGGCGTCTACGGAATATTAAGTTGAGATTTAAAAATACATCTTAGGTCTCCGTGACACAGTTGCATTTTATCCTACTATATCCCCACTCAATATACCAATCCTACCAATGTTTCCTAATTCCTCATGCTGCATAAATAAACATGACAGATTACAGCATTAGCAATGATGACAGTAACTTATGAATTGCTAAAATGTTTTTAAAAGATGCATAGAAAGTGGCTCGATAAACCCTGTATCATCAATCCGTTTAAACATTCCCACAGAGCTCTAATCAGAAGCTCATTTTATGTGCAATTGGTATGTAGAATAAACCTCCCTCCCAATAACTTGTAGGCCTAACCTGAACATAATCCATGTTAAGAGCTGTTTTTTGGTTCACAGAAAAACCTACCAATTAAAATCTTGCACATAGGCTACTAATAATATTATGGTGCACTTTCTTAACTCCACTTTTACTGACAGCATGTAAGTCCATACTACTGTCTTTCAAGCCATTGACCAGTTATTTTTTTCATGAGGAACTATTTTAGTCATTCTTCTCTATGTGAAATACAGTTGATGACAACTGCCTGGAAGACTCAGGTGTGTTTTCTTGTGTCACTTTTCTGGTTGCCTACGACACTTCCTAATTATTAACAGAATGTTTCATCGAATTGTTGTATCCAATTGACCAACTGGTAATATATTATGGCTTGCTTTAATATTCCTGTGATACACTTATAGATCCCATACATTAATGAAATATACAACATAGGCTGACATGTTGAACCAATCTCCCACTCCCTAACACTCCCAACTAATGGGACATAAGCTACCTAGTGGTTGGTCTCACATTGCTTCCATCTACATGTAGCGTACTAGGTCCAGTAGTACCATAGGTATTGTGACTGTTTCTCCAACTCCGTCAAGGAAACTAATTCTGAACTAAGATCTGGAATGGGGTACACTGTCCCACGAGGACAATCAAGGACAACTTGAACCATTCAAGTGATTTTTTCTATTTCATTTTACCAACTAACCAGGTGCCTGGAAATGCTAGTGAAGGAGGCAGCTAAGTAGGCTAGCCTATTGGTATTCACCATTCAGAGAACATTCTCAGCGACTTTTCTATGCACCAATGACACAACTTTCAAAAATTGATACAGTAGTTACAGAACACTAATGGTGCCCAGTACTCACAGCTTAGCATAGGACGGAGTGGATTCCAGCCACAGATTAACTCATGATCTGTCAACGGGTTTTCAAACAGATTGAGCACACACCCAAATACAGGAGTCTTGATCATGATGTTCCAAGCCTCTAAATGAAACACTCCTCTTTAAGACTTTCTGGTCTTTCGTCCATGGTCGATCAACATTCTCCTGATCTCAGTGTTCTCAAGTTTCTGGTGGCTATGTACATGTTTTTATCCTGACAACTTCATATTTTAAGGGGTTGGAGTGCATGCCATATTCTTAATTACTGTAGTTCAACATAAGATCATTGAATCCCCTTAAGAAAAATAGGGAACATTCATATGTTATTTGGCCATAGGAAAGGGAGAATTTGAAAAACTGAACCTCTAGCGACATTGATGCTGATGACTCCGAGTAAGTAGGCTAGATCAAAATGAACATTTTTCAGTGTTGCCTTAATAAAGGTTGATAACTTTCTACCGTTCAACATGAATAGGCCTATATTGGATGGGAAATATTTTTATTATTTGCAGAGATTACAAGGATGACTTGTTGATGTATCATTATTTTGTTAAGCGAACATAAGTTCCAAGTCCATATCGTGTTGGAACCCATTTTCAGTGTTGCCTTAGTAAACGAAATATTCAATGTCTCTCAGTCGGTCAATACGGTTACACTTAATAGTAATGAGCATTATTCCCAAAACCAGAAAAAAAACTGTACATGCAGGCCTAACATGTCAAATCAATCATACCTACAAGACAACAAAAATGCTCTATGAAAAACTATTAAAACCCCATAATGGTAGTCAATATAATCTCGAACCACCACCACTATTTCGCGAAGGTGCAGAAAAATCTTAGTAAAGTACAGCTATTCGTAATATTATAGTTGGCTACTGTTGTGATAAACCGATATTGATTGATAGGCCCCCGAAATAGAACTACTGTATTTATCTTAATGTATACAAGATAACGAGATTGAAAAAAAAAAGCCACCCACAAACCTACAGAAGGCAACACTTGTAAAAATGGCTTATCTAATCCACAAGTCACCCACCCTTCACCAACATTAATATTTGTAATTTAAGTAACTTAGGTTATGCTAAGTTGAGGTTAATGGCGGAATTGTTGCGGCTGTGTGGCGGGAAGGACCCAATAAGTGCTCAGCCAATCAGGGACGTTTTGATTTGGAGACCATGCTCGGAAAAAATGAAGAAAGTTTTGATTCACTCCTCTTCGTTAAGCCCCCACCCTAGGCCGTGCTGGCGACCAAAATGGTGGCTTAACGAACACGACGGGGTGCCATTATTAAAATTTTGGGAGATAGAAACACAGCCACGACGGGGTGCCATTATTAAAATTTTGGGAGATATAAACACAGCCTTAGCTTCTCGTTCCCGAAGATTGGTTGTGAACCGACCCATAAGGTAGCGTGCATTTCAACTTCCTTCACGTTCCCGTTCTCGTTCTGGTTCTCGTGCCCGGGCCATTGTGAACCGGGCTTAAGCCAATCACATTTAAGACATAAGAAACAGGGCGCTAGGGCTACCAACACACAACGTCCGAACGTTCTATTACGTTTCCAAAGTTGCATAATCGGAGCGTAGAAAAAAAACCGGGCCCAAAATAATGTTTAGCCAATCCCATCTAACCATGGAAGAAGAACACTAGGAAGTGAAGCTCCCATAAGGCCAATGGTTATCAATTTCTCATTTCGATCCTCAGCTGTTACACCTTCCTGCGCTCTGGTGAGAAGTGCAACACAACGCAAAATGGCGCGGCATTTAAATTACTAATATTTGCTAAATTCCATATTTTAGTTTTAGAATTGCCTACATCACGTGGAAATGTAAATCACATTGTTATAATTATTTTTTCTCCCACGGGTGTTTCTTTTTTAATTCTATTTTTCCCGCGAGTGTTTTCAAAGTCCCAATATACAAAGCTTAAACAACTTATTTATAAAATAAGATGAATGAGGAAGGTTTGAAGGAATAAACAAATAAAATGGAGATATATGAAAAAAAAAACGAGGCAAGTATCCTACATATAATTTACAAATTATACAGTGTACTGTATGGCATTCCATTGTACATATAAAACAAGATATATGAATACATACAATATACAAATTTTACAAGACGATGCAATATGCATATAGTGCTTCTCTCACTTGTAGGCCTCTCGCTCAAAGCAGTGAGTGAGAAGCAGTGGAGAGAAAAGGTCTTTATTGTAGTCTTTTACGCAAGTGCATACTATACTAATCAGCAGATTGGAGATATCCTTCCACACATCTCATCTTCCTATTCCTCCCTGTGTTTCTGAAATGGCATGCAGTGGGTCAAGACAAGAGACTCGATAATGCTTCAAACTTCCGTTACTAATTTATTGATGGTAAATATATTTTAAACCAAGTATATTTGGTTACGCTTCGGAAGTGCTGAATCTAGGGTAGCTGTGAATGAAGGTAGAACGCGCGATAAAATTCTCTTCAATACATGAATTAGCCATAATACCTTATGAAACGCTGGAAAATAAATCAGGGAGCGATGTTTAATAGATATTCCCTCCTCCGATGTCTGTGACCCACCCAGCCATCCCAAATAGGTACACGACTTATATAGCGAATATTACAGCTGTCAGCGCCATTGTTCTCATCGATCTTTATCAAAACAGTACCATGACAGTACTGCCAACCTTGCGCTTACGGTACTATGAAAAAGAAAGAAGCGTCCAATTCGGTCGCTAGTGCGCATCAATCGTGCGCACCACTCAATGGATTCATAGATAGTGCACCCAATTGAATTGTTTATTGATCATGGATTGTGGAAATTGCCTCCTAACAATCTGCAATTTCAATCGGCAGTTCTACAATGATCCAAAAAGGTTGCTGCAGCTATTGCAACAACACAATTTAATAGCGAAAACACTAACGTGCCCGAAATGCCAGCGTGAAGTCGAAGTTCGCTGGATAAAACATAACTTTGCTGTAACATGCAACAAGAGACTTCCCGGACGTCCCAAAAGGTTTAGCAATTACAAGAAAAGAGCCACCGAAGATACGGTTTTTTCCAAAGCTCAGTTGCCTGTACGCAACATAGTAAATTTCTGTGTTCTGTGATGCATCCTCCCAAATCCACGACAGCAAACAATGCGTACCGAACTGCAAATATCTGCCAATAGTATAGTAGACTGGTCTTCCTTCTGCTGAGAAGTCTGTGAGCATTGGTTATTCCAAAACAGGTCACCAATTGGAGGCCCCGGAATAAGAGTCGAAATTGACGAGGCAAAATTTGGGGAAAGAAACTATAATATGGGACGCGCAATAGAAGGACAGTGGGTTTTTGGTGCCGTGGAACGTGAAAACAAAAAGAAGTTTTTTATCGTCCCTGTCGCCCAAAGGAACACCGAGACACTCTTCCAAATAATTTGGCAGTGGATATTACCGGGTTCGATAATTTTATTTCGGACTGCTGGGCTGCGTACAATGCACTTGAAAATGATGGTTTTGTACATCTGCGAGTAAACCACAAGTTGGAATTTGTTTCTACCCAGAGAAGCGGCGAAGTCTTCAACAAAAATATCTGCACCATGCAGGCTGCCAACGTTCCACAACTTTCAGTGCACACTCAAAACATTGAACGGGAGTGGAGAAATGTGCGATACAGTATTCCAATCTTCGGAAAGAAGAAGGCCCATTTTACGGGCTACATAGCGGAACATCTCTTCTAGACCAATTATCCCCAAGAAGCCAGAGTACATCAGTTCTTTAAAATACTTCGGAACTATATCCACCCACCCACTAAAAGGAACTTCCGCCATGAAAGTATAAAAGTGGTACTATTTAGCTATTTTTTTCCATCGCTCTAATTACGCTAGTTTGTGCAAAATTTCGCTCTGTAATGATTTTTTTCCACTGAAATGAGTGTTCTTTTTCTTTCATAATGAAACTTATTTTCCTGTTCCGTGATAAATGTGTGCAATATTTTTCTTTTCTGTGATAAATATGTTTTTTTTTCTTTCGGCTGAAATGAGTGTTTATTTTATTTTATCTGCTGTGTATTTACTAAGCAATATCTCCGCTGAAATAAAAAATTGTTTTTTTTCCGCACAACTGTGGTTTTCACAATGGTTACAGCCTAACGCGCCCAGATCAATGGTTTTATGTCAACCGTGCCCCGCTAGCAGCGCGCAGTCAGAGGCCCCGCCTACCCCCGACCTTCTAACCTTCGTTTTGTCCAATCCAATAGTTTTTGACAATGGTTACAGCCTAACGCGCCCAGATCATTGGTTTTGAGTCAACCGTGCCCCGCCAGCTGCGCTCAGCACAGCCTAACGTGCCCAGATCAATTGAGTTTTGACAGTGGTTACAGACTAACACGTCCCTATGAAATTTTTTTGATCAACAGTGATTTTGTATCTCACATGTTGGTAACAATGTTTGCTCCTCTCTGCGTCCCGATAGAGTGTACCCACGGTCGACTCTAGAAAGGTCGGAAGGTTCAACCTGACAACACTGTAGCTACGGCTATTGTCAGTCATACTTCGTCACGAGCGCCTGAACTGAAACAGCTGTTTGCTAGCAAGGGAGGCCACAAAAACTACGGAATTAATATCGGACAAACATAATGTACATGTTAAGCAAAACATCTGTTGATTTTTATTTACACATGATCAGTGTTACCATCGGAAATAAATGAATACCGTGCATATGATCGTGAAAAGTTGTTATTACAGCCAAGCAGCTGATATTAGGCATGAGTGACCCGAAAATAATTTACCAACATAAAAGTGTTAAGCAAAATAAAGAAAATTATTATTTGGTTTCTTTTCGTATTTTACTACTCTGAAGAATGGCAATAAAACAATTGGCGGTGTTATAATAATAATAATAATTTGGAGTATGTAGATGCAATTGAGGGTTATGTGATGCAAAAATGTAGGCTATCTCCCATAACATCTTCACACTGTTGGCCTATAAACCTTCGATTCCGCCGCACATGTATGTAGATAATTTACTACCATTATAGAAATAGTCAGTTGCTGCTGGTATTCCACAACTGTATCAGATTACTTCTGATTCCGTCCTAAGGTGCTGCAACTTCCTCTTCCCATAACCAAGCTTGCTGACATCAACAGCATCATTCCTTGCCTGTGAATAATTGTTTAGCAATACAGTGGCAATAACTGAAAGTATTTTTTCACTTAATTGACTAATTTATGCAATCTACGAACCATTTCGAAGGTTCCCTAATCCAGGCCTGGCGCAGATTTTCGTCACTTGGGAACCTAAACACTGGTGTGTAGCCTCCCTTACTTGGTTAATTTACATTCCAGTTGGGGATACAACATGTATCTGGCATTGTTGCGGTGCCGAAACATTCCAGGAAAATCAAAGTTTAAAACATAAAGTACGATATGTTATAATTCCATGTACCGTAGGCATTTAAAAATACCACATTTGCCAGATACAAAGCACACTCGTCAGTGTGTTCTCGATTAGGGATTACAGTAAAAAACTCATCTGGAAGGGTAGTATAAACGCTACTATAAAGCGTATAAACGTACAAAGCATAAGAAACAAAATATAGAAGGAAATAACCCTATGAGATAAACAAGAACACCTGCCAGACCACAGAACAATGTGCCAGACTGAACGTTCCCTCGTATTCCCGCCTGGCAAGGGTATGAGGTATGACTGATGAACATGTTGCCAAGTCTCAGCCTTCCGACCTGTCTAGAGTCGACCGTGAGTGCACCTTGTTGTTGACAGTTGAACGTGATGAAAGGGCTGTCGAAATATGGTGCCCAGTTTTTAGAATAGCAAGAAATAAAACACATAATTACGAATTTGAGGACATATATGAGGTTCAGTACTGACCAGGGTTCATAATTTAAATACGTAATATCGCCCAGAAGATGAAACGAGGACACAAGGTATGTAAAAGCCACATTCATGTCTGCTGCAAGTGTCGCGTTCCACTTACATTCACAATTTAAAATTCTTTCTACTATGCAGCCTATAACCCCCACCCCCTTGTTATAACATGACTTGTACAGTGTGTGTATTGACAAAACATACCTCTAACAAATTGTGAGACACAATGAACCTTCAATATAGCCTAGTAACTGTAAGAATGTATGTTTGCAGGCAGTTATGCACTCCTATTGTGTAATATATTTAAAGTTCATTTTCCTTTCTGCCTCTACACAGGAAATTCAATCTAACAATACTTTTGTTGGGCTGTATATCCTTGTACGGCTGGAAGACGTGACCAGTCATACGGGAAGGAATAGAAAAGAAGAGCATTGTCAGATACGCAGTAACTGGCTGTTTTACACTGCGGTAATATTCTTGCCTTCTGTGCACAAGGTTGTAGGATCGAAGTGTAGCTGCAACATGTGGCACATTATCATATCAGCTGAAAACCTAGTCGATAGTAGTTCTGTTACAGAAGCACGAAAATCTGGTCCAACTATAGTCGCTGTCCATGAAGCCACAGCCAGTCTGGGAGGCCGGAGCTACACTGTTTATTTTTGTGTTCTTAAACAAGTTTCCATCGATCTGCCAATAGCTGACAAGGCTGAGTCTTCCTCTGGACGCCTTAAAATGTGATAAATGTTGATAAGATATCCTTTCTCAAGGCAGAAACTGGTATCATGGTAGGCAAGCAAAATCATAAAAACAGACCTGGGCTGTAGCCATTGTCAAACAATCACTGGATTTGACGTGTTAGGCTTTAACCATTATAATTATTGGTATGGACAAAACAAAGGTCAGAATAGTCGAGTTTAGGTGAAGCCTTTGTCGTGGGAAGCTAGTGGGGCCCTGTTGACGAAACTTTAGGCTGTAACCATTGGATTGGACGTGTTAGGCTGCAACCATTGTCATAATTATTGGTCCAGAGAAATGTGACCTTTACAAAAACAAATTTTATAGCGCACAAAAGAAAAAGCAAAGACGCCTATACAATTAGGACCATATGCGTGGGTTTGGCAATGCTGTACTTTTGCATAATTTATGCAGATAATAGCAAACACAGCTGAAATTTTACTATATAAGTCGTGATATAATTTAGGAAGGCGGGTGGGTTATAGACAGCGGAGGAGTGAACTACATCATTTCCAGATCAATTTTGAATCATTATAAAAGCTATTAAGGGCTAATTTCATTAAGAAATGGTTTTCATTGGTTCTCGTGACCTTCACTGGTAGGACTACCAATAAAAGTACAGAGTCTGTCCTGAAAGTAGTCCGACTGTATGTTTCCTCCGCAGACGGATAGACTGCCCGCGGCTTCTCCACCTGGGGTTGGTGGAGGGGGTGTAAGGAAGGCTGGGAGTCTGCCACACAGTTGGTTCCCAGTTGCAGTGGAGTGTAAATCGCTCGTGTCCATAACCTCTGCAAGAGCAATCGTCATTCTGCATCATGGTTACTCTGTTGAAACGGCGCACTACGCCATAAAATTTTGTGTTATGCTCGGCAAAACCGGGAAAAAGACTCACGATATGATCAAGACTGCTTACGGTGATAACGCCATGGGGCAGATTGAGTTTTTTTTGACTGATACAAGCTGTTTCGGGAGGGGAGAGAGGAAGTTGAAGACGGCGCACATTCAGGACGACCTTCGAGCACCATAACGGA
This sequence comes from Meconema thalassinum, assembly GCA_946902985.2. Lineage (NCBI taxonomy): Eukaryota > Metazoa > Arthropoda > Insecta > Orthoptera > Tettigoniidae > Meconema > Meconema thalassinum. The sequence continues at coordinate 410,634,704 of OX336390.1, forward strand.
TGAAAATGTGGCAAATGTAAAGATTTTTTTGGACAATGACCGCAGAGTAAGGTTTTTTCATGGAGGTTCTTAAACGGCTGAGAAAACGCGTCGTCCGTGTCTGCCCAGCGATCGCTAACTCCTGGTGGCTCCATCATGACAATGCGCCACGCCACACAGCCTTCCACGTGCTGGCGTACCTGGCCCAACGTAACATCGCAACCCTGCCTCGCAACCCTACAGTCCCGACATTTCCCCAGCAGACTGTATCCTCTTCCCCCCACCCCTATACCACCCTAAAAGGGCATCGTCACGGCTTCGTGGAAGCGTTGCAACAACCGTGACGAGGGAGCTCGACAGCATTACGGTTGCTGCCTTTCTAGAAAGCATACGAGGGTTGAAAAGTTCGCTGACAGCGGTGTGTGGATGCAGAAGGGTCCTACTTTGAAGAATATTGAGCATATGTATCATTTCTGTCAATATTTTTTTAAATTGACTCAGTCCCACTACTTTCAGGACAAACCCTGTATGTACCAAGCTCAATATTAAGCAACATTGTCACATTAACCAGTATGGTTCACACCCATTCGAACATGCATTGAAATACTGCAAATGAATTTCCTCACAAATTAACACACATGGCAGATAGGTGTCAAGTCAATAACAGAACTATTTAATCAGAAGGGCAAGGCTGACACAATTAAAACAAAAATATGATGCACAGGAAGACACACTCCTCATCGGAGCAGATGACCTCGATGTTATGCCCCTTAAAACAACAATCACCATCGTCACTCACACCCCACATATAAATACACTCACGGACCGAGAAAGGTGCAACTGATTTTCAATTGGTCAAAATTAAGTACTTTATATAGGACAATGTCCACAGAAGTTTAGACTGTCTAGACTCTAGAGGATGCAATTCTCCTTTGGTCAACTTTTGTTCTCTGCTGACCCCAACGGTATGAACCTTCCATCACCTTGGGTGTCCTCAATTCTCATGCCTGAAACATCAGAGGTCCCTGCAACACAAAGTTTTTTTTAGTTGCACGTTAATGTTATATTTCAATACATAGCACATTATTACATGACAGGACACATTTTAACTTACCTTCAGCAACAATACATAGTAGGAACTGCATCAGAAGTCAGGGAATTTGTATTTAAGTGCCTTCTGATGAACCATTTGGCAAAATTAACACTGCATATTCGATGCGTAATCATGCCACACACAGATTTCCCGAACACATCATCCCTTCCACAGAACAACTAGCCTACTAGGCCTACTCCCAGCATCTGCAAAGAAAAATTGCACAAATATAGACATGTGCAGGAGCTACAATATATTAATTGCTAAAATCACATGTCTATAACACACTAGGGCCTACTACAAATTTAGCTTGCAGTTTCAACCAAGCAAGCAAGGTGAATAGACGTGCAGTGAAGTGTAAGGAAGAATGGGAATCGCTATTCAGCAGTACCGGGCGGTCATCGGCCGCTGGCAGGCTAGAGTGAAGTGCGATTTCGGTGTCGGGAAGGTGATAGCGGGCAACGTCACTGAACAGATGGGGGTTTTGGCGATGGGGATGGTAGCGCTGGTTGTGTCGACGCTACTATTAATTGGAGGAGTAGAGTCAAACCCAGGGCCTGGTCAGCTGGGATGGCAAGAAACGGAAAAAATAAGGGAAATTGTAAAGGAAGTATCACAAAATGACCAGATCCGGGACATTCTTCGTGAGCAATGTAAGGAATTCAAGGAGATGAAGACATGTATAAGAGAAGAGATGGGAATAGTGACAGAAAGGCTTACCGAGAGTAGTAGAGAGATAAAAGACCTAAGAGAAAAGGTGAAGATATTAGAGGTGGAGGTAAATGAATTAAGGAAGGCCAAGCTGGATGAGAGAAAGAAAAACGTCTTCATTTACGGAATAAAGGAAGATGCCAAGGAAAGCACCGAGGATCTAACATCCAAGGTGCTCCGAGTGATTAGTGAAGGCATGCGGATAAACATTGGAGTCTCAGAGATTGACAGTGTGACCAGGATAGGCCGGGGAAGGGGCACGAGGCCCGTGAAAGTGTCATTAGTTTCTTCGCTGATGGCTCACAGAATTCTGGCGAACACAAAGAACCTGAAAGGGGAGAGGATATGGGCAAGGAGAGAAATGAGTAAAGAAGAGGCAAGCGAGCAACGGACCTTGCAGTTTCATTTAAGGAAGGCAAGGAGCTCTGGTCTCAAGGCTTATGTAAAAGGCAATAGACTGGCGGTTAGCGGCAACAACTGGGATCGGATTTGGACAGTGGCACAACTCCAGGATATGTAGAAGCAAAAACAACAGGAGACAGTTAGACCTAGCAACCAGGTGGAAGCAGCTGTCGGTTCAGAGGGAGGTGCGGTGATGATTCAACAGAGAGCATCGACCTCCAAGTCCAACACGGAAGTGGCGTGAGCAGGAACGACTAACGTTAGCGCCAGGAACACCGGACAAGTGCGTGGTTTGCAGAAAGGTGAGACTGTCAAACAACGAGTTACTAGTCTAAAAGAACTATGGGGCAAGAAAACCTTGACAGAGCAGTTTAATGTGGAGAAGGAGGTCATTTCTTCTCCAGGTGGCAGTATACTAGAGCTAGAGAAAGCTAGAGTTACTAGAAGTAAAGCTACCGCCAGCGAAGAGGGTAGGGGTAAAAAATAACTAAACTGGAATATTGCTAGCGTAAATATAGAGGGTTTTTAAATAAGAGAGGGAACGATGTAGTTTTGACCCTAATGGAAGATATGCAGATTGTAGGATTTGTTGAGAGTTGGCTTCCTGTAGGTTGCGAGGTTAAAATAGATGGCTTCAATATATATACAAAACCTAAGATTAGGAAAGCTCGTACAGGTAGGTTCCCGGGGGGAATTGTTGTTTTAATTAAAGAAGAGGTGAGGGAATTATCAGAATTTATTAGTTCAGAACTGGAAGAAGTAGTGTGGGTAAAAACAGATATTAGGGGGAGGGGGAAAGGAACGGTATGTTTCGGCTTTGTCTACAACCCTACGGAGAATTCCCCGTATGCAAGAGAAAGCTTTTTCGATGAGTTAGCTATTGAAATAAACAGAATTCATAATATATATGAAGAGGCAGAGATTGTGCTTTTAGGGGACTTCAATGCGAAGGTTGCAGACAGAAAGCCCCTTTACAGCAATGGGGTTGCCGAGGCCGTATGTGGGGATAGGCACAGCAAAGACAAGGAATGTAACAAGAACGGAGAAAAGATTTTGGAACTATGTGGTGCAGAAGAGCTATATATATATTAAATGGTGTCTGTGTGGGGGATGAAGAATGTAACCTGACGTATATAACAGAGATTGGAGGAAGTGTAATAGATTTAGCAATATGTTCCAGAGGAGCACTAGCCCTAATTAAGAGGTTCACTGTTGAAGAATGGGGGGAATCACACCACCTACCAATTGTCGTCAACATGCAGGGAGCGGTGACAAAATCAAAATCAAAAGGGAACCCACAAGTTAAAGCTATAGAGAGAAAAGTAAATATATTCCGATGGAGGGAGGAAAACTGCAGAGAGTTCCAGAACTACTTCCAGGGAGAAAATTTTGAGCTGATAAAGGTAGGGATAAGTTTAATGATTAGTAATGATGAAATTGAAGGGGTAATACGTATGATTGAGAATGCAATTATGATGGCCGGGCGGAAAATGCGCGTGAAGGCTAGAGGAAAATTAGGGAGAATTAAAGGATGGTACGATGAATCTTGTAGAAGGAAGAAAACCGAAGTTATTAGGGCGCTGAAGTTATACAAGAGAGGAGGGGATGATACGATGAGAGTAGAATGTTGTCGTCTAAGGAAAGAATATAGGGAACTGCTCAGCAAAATGAAAGATGAATGGCAGGGTAAGGAAGCTACAGCACTAAATAAGGATTCTAAAGCTAACGACTGTAGCAAAGTGTGGAGCAGGATAAATTCTTACTGTAGGGGGAGCAGAAGTGGTGGGGGGAGCTCTATTAGTGATGAAGTATGGATTGCATATTACGAGAATCTCTTAAATGCTGAAGATAATTGGAGGAAGAGGGATGAGTTTGGCGTCCCGAGGGGGCTGGAGGCCGCTCTGCCTATGCTGGATCAAGTCATATCGATAGAGGAAATTAAGGAAGTAATAGCAAAAAGTAAAGGAGGGAAGTCAGGTGCTATTTCGGGGATAACAAATGAATTTTGGCAAGAGTTGAGTAACAATAGGTTCATGTTGGACAGCTTGGTAAAAATCTTTAACAAAATCTTTGAAGGAGATAGATTTCCGAGGGCGTGGCAGGAGGGGATAATTTGTCCAATATATAAGAAGCGTGGGGACAAACTAGACCCAGGCAACTATAGAGGCATAACTTTGCTTGATAATTTGAGCAAAATGTACACTGGGGTCTTATCCAAGCGTTTAATAGCATGGGCAGAGGGCTGTTCGGTGTTCTCGAGACTCCAGACAGGGTTCAGAAAAGGGATGAGAACCAGTGACAATATAATGGTGGTTAAAACGGTGATGGACAAGTACATAAGAAGGAAAAGAGGTAAGCTGTATATCACAGCTATTGATTTGGAGAAGGCGTTTGATTCAGTGAGCAGGGGAGCTGTCATGGCTAAGCTGGGAAAAATCGGGGTGTCACATAAAATGATACGAGCAAATGAGAATGTGTATTCCGAAGTGAAATGTGCAATTAAAACTAAAGACGATGTAATTGTAGGAGAGATAACGTCTAATATAGGATTAAAACAGGGATGCAAATTATCCCCGGTGCTTTTTTTTGCTATTTATCAACGATATTTTCGACTCAAAGGGCTTTGAGCAACGGTCCAACCCTTGCTTGGACAATTGTGATATCCCGGGCCTAGCTTTTGCTGATGACATCCTTCTGCTTGCTCTAACACCCTATAATATGCAATATAGTATTGACGAGATTGTGAGATACTGTGAGGACTAGAACTTAAAAATTAACCCGAGTAAGACCAAAGTTATGGTCTGCAAAAAGGGAGTTAAACTGGTTAAGAACGAAAAGTGGGTCATGTATGGGTCTCAGTTAGAGACGGTGAAAAAACTTGAGTATCTAGGGACGATAATGGCGAGTAATGGTAAATGGACCGAACAAATTAAAAGGGCAAAATCGAAAGGGCTAGCGGCATTGGCGAAAGTTAAAGTGTTAGAGCGTAGGTTACCGAATCTTGACTACAAAGTGTATAAGAATGTGTTCAACGCACTCATCGTTTCAAGAGCACTCTATGGAGTGGAAGTATGGGGTTTAGAGGAAGGAACGAAAACCCTGGACAGTATTGTAAGTAGGTTTGCCAAGATAATTTTGGGGCTACCTAGTTGCACGGCGAATTGTGGAGCGAGAATGTTGTGTGAGGATGTAAGCATTAGACAACATATCATAAAAAAGGCCATAAAGTCTTGGATTCGTTTAAAAGCAGGTGGAGGGGGGGGGGAATTCTTAAGGTAGCCTACCTGCACCAAATGAAGCATCAGCAAGAGGGCTACTGGGTGGACGGGGTAAGAAGTGTACTGGAAAGATTAGGAATGGGTTATCTATGGGATAGGGACTTACAAAGAGAGGAAGGTAGGGTGTGCAAAAAAGTGTGTAGAAGGGTTAATGACGTAGAGTTGCAGGTGCTAAGAGAAGAGTGCACCAGTAGGAGAACCTTAACGGAGTTCTGCGAAATAAGGAACTTTTTGAGCATAAAGCCGCAATGCCTAATGAAAAGAGAAATGAGAGGGATAATTTGGTGGTTAATGGGGGTGTATAAGAACAAAGCGTTGAGAGAAGTAGGAAAAGAGGACATTTGCCTGTTTTGTGGGAAGGTTATGGGTGCAGCGCACCTGATCAGGGAATGCAAGGAAATTAAAATGATAAGAGCAAAGTTTGTAGACAAAGCAGATCTAAACAGAATAGAAAATGAAAATGAGTATCACACTTTAATTAAATTACTAAAAAGGGAATGGGGGAAAGCAGGTCAATTAGCAAAATATTTTAATACCATCAGGGCAATGTGGAATAAGAAAGCGTCGGATGAGATTCAGAACAAAGATGCATGTAAATTAAGCATTCAAGTACAGGAGACGGCTTCCTAAGTTATAAATCTTGTTAAAGCCTAGGAGAGCCTATCTGTATTAACTAGGTAGCCTATACGATTACTACAGTACAGCCACATATTGCTGTCTGTAGATTTTTCCTGTGTGTTTGATGGTTTTTTTTTCTTACTACAAAACTTATCAGACTCTTACAGTCAGTAAGGGCTCGATAGGGAAATAAAAGTAATTCTTTCTGTGATGTGTCTCCCATGGAGAACTGTCTAAAAATGAAGAACACTGTGTCCACATTTATGATTAAGAAAGAACGTTTTGCAGTCTCCATCAGAAAAGTAGCCCAGTGATATTGTGAATGAAGATAATTACTGCAAAGCATTATTAAGTTTTGAAATAACGAGGAAGCTATTAAATGCCGAATGAACATTTGGTTTAATTATCTAACGCCATACTGTAAATTTATGTTATCTATATGTTTATTGTCTGTATGTCACGATATGACTCTCTGAGTTAAAGTGACAATTAACAAGTAGATTTGGTTTAAATAAATAAATAAATAAATAAATAAATAAATAAATTAGCATCAATATTAAAAAATAAATACATAAACCTAACTGAAAACGTTCTACTGGCATGTAACTCATTTCTCTGAGTTGCAGTAGCCACACACATTTTTATATGGCTAACAAATACTCGTAACTATCAGTTGTAACTCTTTGCCTCTTCAGTCAGTCAACTCGAATTTGCCCAATGATTGGGTGGGGGTACAATGTAGACCTACATATAATAGAGTATAACAAATAGGCCACATGTATTTTTTTCCAGGAGATTCATATATTATATACATTGTACCCCACCCATTCATTGGGCAAATTTCTGTTGACCGACTGAAGAGTTACAACAAACAGTTAGTTTAGGCTACACTGAAAGAATGCCATCATTACATATACTCATAATGAAATCCCAGCACATTACATTACGTTCTGTCAATCCTTTAATATGCAAATCTCCTTTTAAGAGAATAAATATTTCTAATGACCTTCAATTTTAGTATGCTACAGCGACCTAGGCCTACTCAATACCTAAAATATATCTGTGCATAAATGACTGAAATGTAGTAGTCTAGTTCTAATGCAAACAGATGGGAGTATCTTTTTTCTAGTAGATAGATAGATTTTTATTAATTCCATTTCATCAAATACATGCATTTAATACATTTTTATATAGGATACGTCAGAATTTACATCTATAAAATAAAAGAACTAACAGGTATATATTACTAATATTATATCTTTAACTTATTATAATAGCAAATCTTAATAGATACAATCTTATTGCACAACTATTTACACCTCACTCTATTATAATATGAAAACTTAATTCTATAAATACAACAACATACAGTTAGGTATTACAATTAAATTAAAAAAGTAAAATATAATTATAGATTTCATCGCTCCTATACGCTAAGATATTCAACTACTGAGTAAAAACAATGGCACTGCAGATAAGCTTTCAACATTCTATCAAAGGTTTTTATTTTTGGGGCCAGTTTTATATACTGGGGTAGTTTATTGTATAATTTAACTCCAGTGTGAAAAGTTCCTTTTTGATATATGCTTGTGTGTGTGTGTGTGTGTGTGTGTGTGTGAAATATGAATGTTTTGATTTTGTCTTGTGTTATGCCTATGAACATCAATGTTTGTTTTGAGAAAAACATCTTTATTCATTAAATTCTTTTTAAAAACATAATACTTTCAAAGATATATATGCAGGGCAGTGGGAGAATGTTTAAATCTTTAAACAGAGGTCTACATGATTCTTTACAGTTTACATTTTTCATAATTCTAATCGCCCTATTTTGTATCCTAAACGTGCTTAGTACATCTGGCGACATACCCCAAAATATGATCCCATATCTTAAGTATGAATGGAAATAAGCAAAATAAGTATTTCTTAATGTGTGCATGCTAGTGCAGGTTTTCAAAATACGTAACGCAAAGCACATCGAGTTCAGTTTAGTATTCAGATATTGTATATGTTTATTCCATTTCAAGTCTTGTTGTATCCATAGTCCTAAAAACTTTGTTTCTGAATTATTTTCTATTTGATGACCATTTAATGTTATATTGGGTTTCGCAGGATTCCTATTCTGTATAGTGTGGAAATTTAGACATACTGTTTTTTATAGTTTATTATGAGGCGATTATCTTGTGACCATTTGGTTAACTCTCCTGTAACGGAGTCAGCAGACTGCTGTATGACCTGTTTAGTTTCACCTTTTATTACGAGTGTTGTATCGTCCGCAAACAAAATTTCCTTATGCGAATGAACGTTCTGTGTTATATCATTGATATATAGAAGAAAGAGTAGTGAGCCCAAAACCGATTCCTGGGGTACTCCAAATTCAATAATTCCCTCATTGGACAATGTTTCATTAAGTAATTTGGTTCCATCATCCTTGTGTCTCAAGCTTACTATTTGTTTACGCCTTGTTAAGTAAGTCTCTATCCATTTATTAGCTAGACCTCTAATACCATATTGATTTAGTTTGGTAAGGAGGATTTTATGGTCAACAACATCAAATGCTTTCGATAAATCCAAGAATAGGCCAGTTACATGTTCCTTATTGTCAATTAATTTCAGTTTACAATTACTACATTCGTAAATTGCTGTCTGTAATCTGAATAATTATAGATTTCATCGCTCCTATACGCTAAGATATTGTAATCTGAATTTCCTTTCACAGGAATCGTTCTTTAAAATTATGTTAATTCACTACAGTGGCATAGGACACCCTGGCCATCATCCCCGTGACTTATGCCATATACACTTGTATCATCATCATCATCATCTTGAGCAGTTTCCAACCGCTGGTCGGGTCTGCTTGGAACATAAGTCTCTCCATCGTTTCCTGTCCATCCACCATCTCTCGTCATTTACTGTGTCCCAGCACACTCCTCTTTCCTCCACACTCTTCTTAACTCCCATCATCCATTTGTCCCTTGGTCTTCCCCTTGGCCTCCTTCCCGTCATTTCCATTCCAAATATCTTCTTCGCTATCCTCTCCTCTTGCATCCTCCTCACATGTCCATACCATTGTAGCCTAGATCGCTCTATTCTATTTTGCAATGCTTCCTCTCTTACCATCTCTCTGACTCTCTTATTCCTTACTCTGTCCATTCTTGTCACTCCTACCCTACTCCTCTGGAACTTCATCTCCACTGCTCGTATTTTATTCTTGTCCCTTTCCTTCATCACCCATGTTTCTGAACCATATGTCAAAATTGGCACAAAGTAGGTCTTGTAGATGATTCCTTTACATTTTTGTGGTACATCTTTATTCCATAACATCCCCTAACACTCTTGAAAAATCCATCTGCGCACCTTCCCCTTTCATTTATTTCCATCCTATTGCCTCCCTTTTCTTCAATTATGCTTCCCAAGTACTTGAAACATTCTACTTTCTGCAACTGCTGTCCTCCAAGTGTTATGCCCATATCCAGTCTGTTCTTCTTCCTCGTTGTGATGACCACTTCACTCTTTTGTGCTGAGAACTTCATCCCATATGATAACACTGCCTTCTCCCACTCATCTAATTGCTCTTGTACTTCTTCCTCATCCTCTCCCCATACCAGAAGGTCATCAGCAAACAACATTGCCTTTATTTTCCTTTCCCCAATGCTATTTACCACTTTTCGTATGATTTCATCCATCACCACTATAAATAACAGGGGTGAGAGGGCACTTCCCTGTTTCAGACCACTCTCCAGTTGAAACCATTCCGTTCTCTCTCTTCCCACCTTTACACAGCTTTTGCTTCCCTCGTACATTGCTTTCACTCTTGCCACTGTCTCCTTGTTCACTGCTTTTGCTCTCATTGCTTCCCATACCTTGTTTCTATTAATACTATCATATGCTTTCTCAATATCCAAGAAGGTCATCACCAGATCTTTCCCATATTCATAATGGTGTTCTTGTAGCTGTATACTTGTATACTTATCTTAAATTATTATAAAGGAATCAATCGCTAACTCAATTTCGCTCCAAGTGAACATCAAGAACATTATTTCTATGCATATCGTGCCTAATTATCTGTGTATTATATTATTATAATAGTAGATAAAACCACATGGGTAGTGTAATTAATTAGCTAATACGAGTTCTTTTTTTTATCTCCCGTATACCCAAATGAAAGAATTTATCAGCGAAAATAGTTGTTCATGACTTACCTTCCAGGATCGGATCGGCAGGAAACTGTGCATCGAAATACATATCTTACTGCACCAAAGAGCAGCGCAATAAAAAGCACATCACTTCTAATGTTGTTTTTATGTTATTACTCTGCGAAAACGAAAAGGAACATATATCGCAAGAAGAATAACACTTATAAAGCAAAATGTATATAAATGATTAACTAACGGCTTGGCAAAAAAAGGCATCAAGAAATCATAAATGATAGCCAACTATGTCGTGGGATAGTACGTAACTGGCAATTAGTTGACGATGCATTATGTAGAGCTGTACACGTTTAACAACATTTCGTCTTTGATTTATAAGCTTACATGCACTAATGCATGCATTCTCATTGTTATATAAACCCAACATCATCATATTTTTGCTGTTTTTTAGAAAACTGGACCATTAGTGTCAAACATGAGAGGTTGTAAACCTAGAGCCTTCAGGATGGCTTACACATGCATGGTCCGTCCAATATTAACGTACGGCTTACCTGCTTGGCATCCCACTACAGCGGAAAACATAAACAAGCTCCAGCGTGTACAGCGCCGCGTAGAGAGGCTAATAGATCGTTATTCCCCTTCCCCTTTGTCAAAATTTCCATCTATAGAGGCAACAGCCAAACAAATTGATCTAATTTTTCTTAAAAAATCCCTTACAAGTTCCATTAATATTGACCCTTTTTGCCGACTGTCATTGGCATATCGCTCAGTTCGGCGAGGACGAGGTGTAACCCTCGTTCCGCCCTTCGCACGTAGCAATGCTTACCTGACAGGTTTCTACGGCCGCTCTGCGCGGTTATGGAACGCGCTGCCAGGGGATGCCAAGATCTTGCCTCTTCGGAAATTCAAGCCGTACGTAAAAAGGTACATTGTATAAATAAACGTATGTATGAGTGATTGATTGTCTCGCTGAATGAATGAATGAATATCTGAATGGAATGAATGAATGAATGTATCGAGTGATTGAGGTTATGAAAGTGCGTGCGTGAGAGAGTGAGTGAACAGGAAAATGTACTATGTCAATATTCTAAATGTGTAAATACTGCAAATATCTTTGTAAAACTTGTAAATATTGTTAAAACAAATGCAGATGTAAGCTGTGCCTGTGGAGCATGAACTATGTATGTGGGGCTTGCCCTTTTTCACTAGGCCTTCCATACTTCGTGTACGATTTATGGTAAATAAATAATAATAATAATAATAAAATCTACATCTGTTGGCAGCAATGGTGTTTTCAACTGTCCAGTCAAAATAAATTGGCCCCTGTGGGGGGGGGAGCACTACTCGCGAAAAGGTCGAAGCTTCACTTCCTAGTATTCTTCTTCCATGATCTAACTTCCGGATGTCTGTGTGCCCAACAACGACAAGTATAGCAGAAGAAGAGCATGGCGTGTACGAACAATGCTGATGAACCGAATGTTGTGCTTAAAGTCGGCGAATCTGTCTTTCCTTGTCATCGCCAGATTTTATCGCAGCATAGCCCATATTTCAAGGCTATGTTCAGCCATAATTTTATTGAGAAAGACAAAGGAATCATAGAAATTCAGGCTTGTATTATTGTTATTTTTCCTTTTTTTTTACGGAAATGAATCTTGCAGTAGCCTAGGTTAAAAGGAGTTTTGAATTCTTCAGCGAAGACTTGGCCTTTCCTAAATGCAAATATCTTATTAGTGTCTGGCAGCTGGAAGTCTGGTCTCATTCTTTCCTAACCTGTAGCCCTACCTTGGAAATTCACAACAGTGAAGACGACTACAATAGTATCTCAGACCGTAACATAAAAACAAAGATGGTGGCAGTCTTAGGGGGAACAGTACAGACTGGCGGGCATGGCGCCATCGAAATAGCGGCAAATTCGAAGACAAGCATTCGCATAATTGATTAAATTCCACCATAAATTACAGGATTTTATGTAATAAGGCACAAATTCAATATGAAACCCTGACGTACTTCCTTACAAGCAACGCGAACCGACAGTAGCTAAAAATGAAGCAAAGATAAGACAAATTAATACAGTACGAGCGGACCCGTGCGAGAACTCTCACATAAGTGGTTGTGTACGCCCCATGTGTGCAGACTACCCGCCCGGCTGTAGTGTTATGCGGGCTGTAGGCGACAGAGTTCTCGCAGGGGCTATCGTCTTGTTTATTTGTTTAGAAGCACTTCATAAACAAATACATATATTTCCGTTGACTTTTCAAGAAATGTAAGATTTTTCCTGTACTATTGAGACGATTTGGAAGATTTTGGTAAAAACCACACCCTGTACTGCTCGAGTCTAAGCTGCGTGGACCTGAGAGGAATGTGCATCGCAGACTATTATGAGTGGTGGTGACGAGTGATGCGGTTTCTCGGTCCTTGCGTAGTAACAGAAGCAAATACATTAGTCGGTGACTCAGTCACTCATTCCCAACGCCACACTGGTTTCAGAAAAGACCCATGTTAGCAGTATTGGAATAGACGTGAATGTCAGGTAACACGGCGGGCTGTCGACAGGATTCTCAATTGTGTCCTGCTCCTACCCTGCCTCTGCTCTTCATCCCGCAAGTTCACAGAGCTTGGAACCGAGCAGTAACTCCCTCTGATATAGGAGCTTGAGTTTTGTGATACATACACCTTAGCCTTAGCGTATTATATAATAAGATTTTAAAATGCAAGTACTGGTAAATGGAGCTACAAGAATGCAAATAGAAATGGTTGTTGTTGCTTATATTAGGGGCTACGACATCGTGGTCTTATTGTTATGGCTGAACTAGTGTGCTTGAATATTGGGGATTGGTTTGGGAAGGAGAAGGCAATGGTCTAAGTTAGGAACCATCCTGGCATTTGCCTGGAGTAGACGTGGGGAAACCACGGAAAACCACTTTCAGGATATGAATAGGAAGCAGCCGTATTCTTCCCATAGGTACCATCCCAGCATTTTCCTGCAGTAGAAGTGGGAAACCACAGAAAACCACTTCCAGGATGGCTGAGGCGGGCATAGAACCCTCCTCTCCTCAGTTGCCTCATGAAGCTGAGCGAACTTCAGAATTAAATTTCTTTGCAATGTGTATGTCAGTCCAATCTACGGCTCAAATGACAGAAATCTTCCATTTCTGGAGATCATAAGGAGTTTCGTTGATAACTGTCATACATCATAGATTGTTGCATGGATGTTGATTCATTTAAGGCCTTTGCGGCATCGTGGTCATGTTATCCCTTGTACATAGGTGTGTGTAGACTCCATCTGATAACCTGTGTCATTGTAATGGCAGTAGCAGTGTGTATATTTGTAATTGAAGCTAGGATTTTGAAGAAGGTGGCCGTAGTTTTAAGCTACGATCCATCTTGACATTTGTTAGTTATTGTTTTAATGGGCGAAACAGTGAGGTCATCTGCCCCTCGTAGCATTTGCCTGGAGTAAAAGTGGGAAAACACGGAAAACCACTTCAATGACAGCTGTGGTGGGGCTCGAACCGTCTCTTCTCGGCATAGCCTCACAAGACTGGGCATGCCCCGTTCCAATTCCTCAGACCAAAATTAAATTTCTTGGCAGAGCCAGAAATCCAACCCAGGACCTTTGGATCCACAATCTCAATGCGATCCCCGAGACTACATAATGCGGAGGCTGTTACTATATAATAACCCCTGGCACTACAGCCCATTAAGGGCCTAGGCCTACCAAGTGACCGCTGCCCAGCCAATTGTCTTGCAGATATTGGGGGTGATACGTGATCAGCGCATTGGGTCCCCTCGGCCGTTAATCTTAGTTTTCGTGATCGGGGCGCTGCCTCACTGTCAGACAGCTACTCAATTGTCATCACGAGGCTGAGTGCACCCCGTCCCAGCCCTCACGTCAGTTTCTAAAATCCCTGATGGAGCTGAGAATCGAACCACGGGGCCGGCAAGGAGGCTGTTACAACCTTATCATAATGGCAGAGTTTACAGTATGACATTAAGAATGATATTTGAGAAAACCCTATACCATCCTGTTAGAAACACATGGGTAATCTGTTCATCATATTTCTTTGCTTTGACTGATAGGCTCTTGAGAATAGCCAATATTAAAAGCTCTAGCTAAGACTGGATTTGATTTACACCGAAACTTAGTTTTCATTATACCATTGTCACAATTAAGACACAAAGCTTCCCTTAAAATGTCTACCAACATTTGCATCATCTCAAAAGTACTGATAGGTATAGGTTATTGTAATTTGAAATATGACTCACCAAATCGTCTTGCTTGGTCCACCTCTCACTGCAGTATCCATTTAAACTTCTCCTCATGCACATAGAGATTCTTATATAATGCACTTACGTCGAAATAAATAGACACTTGGTGACAGATCTTCCCTAACCATAAATGTATGTTCAAACTGTCAAAAACGCACACGGCTATTGGGCTTAAACTTCAAATGGTACCGTTATTTATTATTATTCGCAATGTACTACACTACCTACGGTACACTATTAACATTATAAACAGTACGAGATCACTTGAGATATACTGTTTTACGAATTCTTGGTAGTAGACGCACTCGCAACAAACTTAAACAGCCGTTAACTCAAAACCTTCCCCTATAATGACCACCATTTTTCTTGAATCGATTGTCATAAATACGGTTTGATATATTGTAGTCGGTCTTGCAACAGTGAAACTTAATTTTGGTAATAGGCTGGTATATAGCTGATAATATCAATTTTTTGTCAACAAAATACTACAGAACTTGACCATAATTTTGTAGTACCTGGATGTAATAATTCTAGGATGACAGTGAAAAAGCGAATAGGCTAAGTAAAAAATATATAGCCTTTCAGATTTATTGTTCATTTTAGACCATCCTCCCTTTTCATCACTTTTAACACCTTAGCTTATTGAAAATATATCATTTATGATATACATACCTTTTGGGGAGTTTTTGGGAGTCGTTTCACAATCTCTTCATACTCAATAGCCACTGCTGCACCGCAATAATTGTTATTTCACGGAAATAATGCATTTTCCTTCACTTACGGACGCCATCTTGGACAGTCATGTGACACTCGAAAGACGATCATGTGACTACGTTACCAACTTGAATAAAGAAATTCACCACCCGCCTTCGCTACTAAGTTAGGCACTGTCTGGCGGAAAATTACTGCTAGTACCACTAGCAAGGCGGTCTGGGGCGTAAGCCCCAGGTTAGGTTTGTTTTTGTATGTAAAACATTAATAAGATAGAATTTATGTCCGCTACTAATTTAGGTACTGCCTGGTTGAAAACTTAATGCTAGTACCACAAGTAGTGATGTAAAATACCCCGGTATTTATAAACCGGGGTAAATACCCAGGGTATATACCCGGGTAAATACCCAATTTGTGTAAATACCCGGGTATTATAGCTTTTTCATTAAAAATCCTGTGTCGTGGTAAGTTGAACCTTAAAAAAGGGTTACGGCATGCAAACTATTCTACATTAACTTTTTAGAAATGTAACATTAGATAGTTAATAAAATTAAATTAAATTAGAATTGGGACTTAAAAACAGAATTAGAATTGGGAATTAGATCAGGAGATAAAATTCAATAGTTATAACCTGAAAAACTCAGGGTTAGAATTGAACTAGGCTTTTTTGCAAACATTGAGATAAAAGTTGGGGGAAATTTATTCCGAGCATTGGCCAAGTTCTACAAAAGGTGCAATGTACAGTTTTTCAGAACAGTTAGTAATAACATCTCTACTTAGTATAAAACAAATTCCCCGATTCTTGGATGTCACGGGTAATCTCGTGAACCTCTGAATAGATTTTGATGCGGTTTTCACAATTCTGTAAAGGATATCTCGAGGATGATTTCTGTAGAAAATAATTTATGATCAAAGGAAGCAGAGCAGTAACGATTTCAGTGAAAAAATAAACAAAAAAACCTGGCGTCCGAGCGCTTTGTAAGTTTATTTTGGGCAAACCGTTAAACATATCTAAATACTATGAGTGTAAGAATTGTTCAGCATGAAAAGTTCTACATAAAATCCAGGAGAGCATATCTCTATCTTCAGTACATCGCCCTCTATAAGTATTTTTACGTTTTCATTTCTTCCAACCATGTCCATTCTAATATTGAGGCGACAGTTTGCGAGCTAGTGAAGGGCGAGTCTTATCACCCCTGTTTTAGCGGGCGAAACTATTACCCCAGATACAGCCAGCAGCAAACCGTCGAGTCGTGTTAAGACTTCAGAGAAGGCTGGTTGTGTTTGGAGTTTCCCTGGAAGTTCAACTCGGTTTTTCTTCATTTCGCCTGTGAACTTTCCGTTCCGCAAAATACACAGTCAAGTTAAGATTGGACGGAAGAGGGATTTGTGTTTCATGCAACTCTCCATTCCCTGGAAGTGCAACTCGGCTTATCTTCATTTCGTCTGTGAACTTTTCGTTCCGCAAAATACACAGTGAATTTAAGATTGGACGGAAGGGGGATTTGTGTTTCATGCACCTCGCCATTCTTAAATTACGTCTGACAAGAATTCGTTATAATTAATAGTCCAGTCAGTGATGTTAAGCTATCATGCCGAGATGTAAAACGGATATAGGTCATTGTTCATTGACATTGCAAAAAAAAAGTGCTTATCACGTAACAATGAAACATAGCAACAAATAATTTCTAGATTGCCACAAGAGAAAGAAAGACTTCGTTCTCGGCACCTTGAAACCGTTGTTCAAGAAGAACACCGTCTGAACCACGATCAGAAACAAGCTTATAACACTAAGAAGGAAGGTAAGATATTTTTTCTCGATGCCCCTGTAGGAAAAGGCAAAATGTTCTTGATTAATGTGTTGCTCGCCAAAGTGAGGTCTGGTGGTAATATTGCTCTTGCCGTCGCATCATCTGGAATTGCAGCCAATCTTTTGGAAGTAGGAAGAACAGCACATGCAACATTTAAACTTCCTTTGAAAGTCAGCAGTAATGATGGAAATGTATGTAATATTTCAAAACAAAGTAACACTGCCAGTTTAATCCAAAATTGTTCTTTATAGTAAGGTGCAATTAGTCCTAAAAACGGCCGAACCTCAACATCCAAAGTAAAAGTTTCCCTCCCCTTGGTAAAAAGTCTCACCATTTTGAGCGTCAGATTTGGGGGGTGGGGGGGTGGGGGGTGGGGGGCAGAAGTTGGTAAATTATTAGTATTTATCAGCTTTTCTTATATATTTCAAAAAATATGCGGTTTAGCACAAAATGTGTCACTTACAAAAATAATCTACATTAAATTGCGAACAAAAAAGGTCCCATGCATAATCTTGCTAAAGTGAACGGTTCCAGAGGTACAGAGGGTGCGAAAGTAGCACTTTTTCGTATTTTGTTAGATTTTTTAGAAAAATGAAATTATAGCTAACTACTATGTAAACAGAAATAACTAAACAATTTTATTAAAACGTAATATTGTAAATCGTATTGTAGTCCAAAAGAGGCTGAGGCACCACAAAGGGTTGGAAGCGTAACAAGTAGTTCCGTGAAGAACTATACAGCCTATTTTCATATATCCTACTTATATTAATTGCCACTATCAACATACACAATTTCAGTTTGATTGCTGTAATAGATTCGTAGATATTGAGAACCGACTAAATATTTCGGATGGTCGCCATGTTGGATTTTATATATGTAGGTCCTAGAGTTATGTACTGTTACATGCAGATTATTGTGAACGTGTAGTATTCAAACTTCAATCGCATAATTAGGACACAAGAAAAATCAAGGAGATTTAAAAATTTTTCACAGCTGCCATCTTGAGGTTATGGAAACAATTGAAATAAATTAGATGCCAGTGGATTAACATTCGGATAAAGATTTACTGTACCAAGTTTCACTGCACGCGGATGGTTAAATTGCGAGAAACGTCCATGTGAATATTTATAATTCGCGTCACCGCCATGTTGGATTTGTGATCACCAGGTTATTTAAAGTCCTATAGGTGAACTTAAGTTCATAGCCCCTATGAACATTAAAAAAAGCAGTTTGATTGCTAAAATAGATTCGTAGATATTCAGTATCGTCTAAATATTTCGGATGGTCGCCATGTTGGATTGTTAAATGTATAGGCCATAGAGTCATGTACCATTAAAGGAAAATTATTGCGTAGGTTCATTATTCAAACTTTCACTTCGATCGCATGACTACATCACAAGAAATAAAAACTTAATTTTAAAATTCGCACTGCCGCCATCTTGAGGTTATGTAAACAATTGAACTAAATTAGATACCAGTGGATTACAATGTGTATAAATATTTCCTGTACCAGGTCTCAGTGCGCTTGGAACATTAAATCGCGAGAAAGGTCTATTTAAAATGTACAAATTCGCTTGGCCGCCATGTTCGTTTTGTAGTTAACCGGTTTTTGAAAATCTTATAGATGGACTTCCAGTAGTGCCCTTTATCTCCGTACAAAATTTTAGGGAGATACCGCTAATAGTTTCAGAGATATAGAATGCCAGTGAAATATTTCGCACATCCGCCATCTTGTGATTATGTAAACAATTGAACGAAGTTAGATGTCGGTGCATTACAATGTATATAAACATATACTGTACCAAGTTTCATTGCGTTTGGTTGGTCAAATCGCGAGAAACGTCTATTTAAAAGTCGCAAATTAGCTTGGCCGCCATGTTGGTTTTGTAGTTACCAGGTTTTCAAAAGTCACATAAGTGAACTTATAGTAGTTCCCTCTATCACCATAGAAAATGTCAGGGTAATATCGGTAATAGTTTCGGAGTTATTGAATGCTGGTGAAATATTTCGCACAGCCGCCATGTTGGATTGGTGAGTCGTAACAAAATTTGAAGGGCACGGTCGAGGTCGCCGGGAATAGTGCTATGAACTTTCCGAGTTTCATTGAAATCGCTCCTGCCGTTTAGATTTTATTAGGGGGGGACACACACACGAATCACACACACACACACACACACACACACACACGCACACACACACGGACAAAAGGTGATCTCATAAGCCTATTTTTTCAAAATTGAAAATAGGCTAAAAATACTGGGAACAAAAAACGGTTTAGTACAAGCGCGGCCGCCAGTACAAAGCCGTGCGTAAGAGGCCGGTCGACCACCTCCACCCTGCACCGGCCACCTGCCCCTCCCATGCACACACTATCTCATCTACTCTCTTTCCCTCATTCGTATTGGGAGACCCTTTGAATGCATTTGTTATTTCTAGTGAAGTTCTGCTGTCATTTTTTATTGTTCGTCTTTAGGATACTGTGCCTACTATGTGGTTATACTGTGACAGATCTTGGATCTGCACAGGCACTCCTCATCATTATATTAATTTAATCATCTCATTTTGATATCAAGCAATTCACAGTATTACTTACTGTCGTCCGCGCCATTACCTCATATATTATGTTAATTATAAGTAAAAGGGATATGTATATTTTTTAGATGATGTAAATTAGTCGGAAAGTGCCAAGTTAGGGATTACAAAAAAGCAGCCAGGCTATTGACTGATGGGCATGGGCTCATTACGAAGCAGGTATAGCTACTGGGTATGAGATGAAGGTTATTGATATAATTTTATTCCTTTGTATGGGATTCCCTCAGATAGTCTACGCGGCAAAAGGATTACCTGAAGTTTGGATCCGCTGTAATTTGACTGCTCTCGACATAAATGAAGGCATAAACTAGCGACACAGACTACTGTCGAACTAATGCGATATAAAGATTGGAAATCAAGAGTGGTCTAAATGGCGGTGACACGCTGTATACAAACTTTTTGGTTCAATGAAAATTACACCGTATGGGAAAGTGCAAGCCAACATAGCTCTTCGTACGAAACTTCTAGTCTTCAACGACCCCAGTGCAGTGGCTGACGCTGGAAAGCATATCCTTCTTGCGATGTTTAGAGCCAAGAACACTGAAGATCAAGATTGTTTTCGCTACCAGTGTTACTTGCAGGCTATTGCAAAGCAGCCTATACAATCATTGTTCAAGTTGGCTGCACTTCCCTCCACTTCGGCAGCTTCCAGGCAGCATTCATTTAGAACCTACCACCGGGTGCAGCAGTGGCTGAATGAGAAGAAGAATCCGCTCAAGTGGGGGTGGAAGAAGATTGGCGAACACATCCTGCAACTCCCCAGGAATTACTTTCCCTCAAAGTGTGCGCTTGCAAAGACGAATGCGTCCATAATTGCGAGTGCAGAAGGAGTGGTCTAAACTGCTCGAGCATATGCGGTAATTGCTCAGGCATAGGATGTGATAACAGGGACTCGAACATCATAGACGAAGATCTAGAACAGGAAAGTGCTTTGTTTTAGGGGACTGAATACTGATGAATAGCCTACTTTACATTTAACATTCTACTTTTTTATTAGTTATAATAGTTCAGAGTGGGTTTATCCGTACCACAGGTTTATATGGCTTAGGCCTGTGGAAGCCTCTTTTCCCTTAAAAAGTTGCTCCCCTTGAGAAGGTGGTGAGGTTGACGTTCCTTCAAGGGCTTATCACTAACATACCACCGGTCATTATGGGGTTTGAAGCCATTTTTCAATGTTGCCTTGGTAAACAAAAGTTTGGTGCTTTTTAGTCGGTCGACACGAATGTACCCAAAATAGTTCAATATGAGGTGGTAGGTATTTATTAATCTCATTTTTTCCAGGATTAGGGTATTACCCAAATCTTTTGGGTACATTCGTGTCGACCGACTGAAAAGCACCAAACTTTTGTTTTGTATACCACCGGTCAATAAAATCGGTATTTGCTTTTACAAAACATAAGCCTATATAAACAAAATTAGTTTCCTTAGTGATAATGTCATATTTTTCAAAAAAAAAAAAGTCCACTTTTACACCCTCCGTAACTCTGGAACCATTCACTTGAGCAAGATTATGCATGGGACCTTTTTTGTTCGCAATTTAATTTAAATTATTTTTGTATATGACAAATTTTGTGCTAAACGGCATATTTTTCGAAATATTTAAGAAAAATTGATAAAAACTACTAATTTACCAACTTCTGCCCTCCCTCCCCCCCCAAACCCAACGCTGAAAATGGTGAGACTTTTTACCGAACAACATGTTCGGTAAAAACAATTAGGAGCTGAAGGGAAACTTTTACTTTGGATGTTGAGGTTTGGGTCTAATTGCACCGTACTATTAGTTGTATGGGATGAGGCTACAATGTCGCACAAAACTTCCGTTGAAGCTGTAGACAGGACCTTGAGTGATCTAAGGAATCGGAACACACCTATGGCTGCACAGTTTTGTTCGCCGGAGATTTTCGTCAAATCTTACCAGTTGTTACCAGAGGAACGAGAGCCGACAAAGTGAACGCTTCATTAACAAGTAGTTCCGTGAAGATCTATACAGCCTATTTTCATATATCCTGCTCATGTTAATTGCCTCTATCAACATACAAAATTTCAGTTTAATTGCTGTAACAGATTCGTAGATATTGAGAACCGTCTAAATATTTCAGATGGTCGCCAGGTTGGATTTTTATTTTTGTACTATTACATTAAGATTATTGTGTACGTGTGGTATTCAAACTGCAATCGCATGATTAGAACACAAGAAGTAAAAACGAGATTTTAAAATTACGCACAGCAGCCATCTTGTGATTATGCAAACAATTGAAATAAATTAGATGCCAGTGGATCAACATTTGTATAAGCATTTAACGTGCAACGTTTCACGAGTCTTGGATAGTTAATTCGCGAGAAACGTCCATTTAAATATTTATACTTTGCGTCGCCGCCATGTTGGATTTGTGCTCACCAGGTTACTGAAAGTCTTATAGGTGAACATATGTTCATAGTCTCTATGAACTTTAAAAAATTCAGTTTGGTTGCTGTAAAAGATTCATAGATATTGAGAACCGTCTAAATATTTCGGAAGCTCGTCATTTAGGATTGTTATATGTATAGGCCATAGAGTTATGTACCATTCAAGGACAATTATTGCCTAGGTTCATTATTCAAACTTTCACTTCGATCGCATGATTACGACACAAGAAATAAAAACTTAATTTTAAAATTTCGCACAGCCGTCATCTTGAGGTTATGTAAACAATTGAATTAAATTTGATGGCAGTGCATTACAATCTGCAAAATCATTTACTGTACCACATTTCACTGCGCTCAGAGAGTTAAATCACGAGAAAAGTCCATTAAAATATTTCAAATTCGCTTGGTCGCCATGTTTGTTTTGTACTTTACAGGTTTATGAAATATACATGGGTAAACTTGTATCAGTACCCTTTATCACCGTACAAAATTGCAGGTTGATATCTGTAATAGTTTCGGAGATATAGAATGTCAGTGAAATATTTCGCACAGCCGCCATTTTGAGGTTATGTAAACAATTGGACTAAATTAGACTCCAGTGCATTACAATGTGTATAAACAATTACTGTACCAAGTTTCATTACGTTTGGATAGTTAAATCGCGAGAAAAGTCTTTTTAAAAGTCTCAACTTCGCTTGGCCGCCATGTTGGTTTTGTAGTCACCAGGTTTTTGAAAGTCTCATAGGTGAACTTCTAGTAGTGCCCTTTATCACCGTACACAATTTCAGGGCGATATCGGTAATAGTTTAGGAGATACTAAATGCTAGTGAAATATTTCGCACATCCGCCATGTTGGATTGGTGAGACGTAACAAAATTTGAAGGGCTCGGTCGAGGTCGCCGGAAATAGCGCTATGAACTTACCGAGTTTCATTGAAATCGCTCCAGCCGTTTAGATTTTATTAGGGGGACACACACACACACCTCTCACACACACGGACAAAAGGTGATCTCATAAGCCTATTTTTTCAAAATTGAAAATAGGCTAAAAATATCTTACATCTGGCCAGATATAACAAATTGGCACTCAAAACTAACATGAGAGTAGGCTACTCTTATCTTCAGAAGATTATAGTTTGCTAATTTGTTACTTAGAGTCGGAAATGGAGACTTACCGGTCATCGACGGGAAAATTACCCTCAGTGACGATTTCTGTGTTTTAGTAAGCAGTATTCAAGGATTGATTGATAGCGTTTATCCTCAAATCCATGGCCTATCTAACAAGTCTCATTCATGGTTTAAAGAAAGAGCAATATTATCGCCGACAAACGAACATGTTGTGAAAACTAATGACTTGGTGTTCTCCAAATTCACTGCCCAGGCTCTAGTATATTACTCAGTAGGCTAGATGCAGTAGTCGATAGTGAAGAAGCTGTTCATTACCCTACAGAATTCCTAAATTCTTTATTTCCTTCTGGCTTGCCACCACACAAGCTTGGTACTATTTCGCACGTGATTTATGAAATCCCTATACTCAGTGGACAGTGAACTCAATTACAGTGTTTATTTATGTATTTATGTTCGCCCCAGACCCCCTTGCTTGTGGTACTAAAGACGAACATGAGACCGCCAGCTTTACTTCCCCTCTGAAGGAAGGTATACTGAGGGATTTTTAACACTCTTAAAAAATCCGACGACTTCGGCCGGGTTTGAACCAACGATCTTGGGCATAGAAGCTCAGTATGCTACCAACTACGCCACCGAAGCCGCTTTCAATAATCTAATGCTTATGTTAACTCAACTTTTACAAATGGCCAACTTGACTTTATCAACTGATGTCAAGGGCCCCATGCCAAAATAAAAGTATAATAAGTTTTCAAAGGATTCACTATTGTATTTAAAGGTTAATGCAATGAATGAAAGCATTTCAAATTGTCATCATAATATCTCTCCTGGTCTCGCACCTTTTTTTGCTTGCACTTATTTCTCTAATAGGTTACACCACCCCCTCCCAAACTCCCTCAAGTTAATCGGTTTCTAGGATTATAATATATAATCATTATTATAAATGTGATTCTTGTATATTAAGTTATATGAACAAATAGCCGTGTGATATTCTCAATATTTTAATTTGATATTGTGAAAATCATTGCATGAAAATGCTCTCCTTCCAGCTCCATTGCAGCAACTGACTACCTGCGCGCTGCGGCTTGTTCGACCTTGCACTGCGGGACTTTCCGGAGCGGGAGAGTCACTTCCTGCTACCAGGTTACTCACAAAGGATGGGGCTTCCGCACCCTGCGTTCCATTCAAGTGGGTCAACCTCCACTTTCTCACATCTCAAAATTTTCGTAGTGACCTTCACAATTAACATCGGCTATCGGACAGATTCTACACACACCCAACGTACATGAGGTTAAAAGTTGTCGCAGCCCCTACACTGAGGAACCAACCTTAGATTATTGAAGTTTCTAACTTGTAAAACCCATTACGTTATTATTAATAATTTAAAAAATTCGCACAAGTGTGCGTTAGAAATTCAGAATATACAGGACAATAATCAGGTTCTACACTATACATTGCCACTGACTTAGTTCTTTGCTTGCAGCATAACATAAGGTATTTGGAACATTACAATTTACATAGTTTACAAACACAATTGTCGTCTGGGATATGATAATTAGTCTTGAAACACACTTTATGATGGAACCCATGCACTGCAAGTCTTATCACAGCATGTAATGTAATGAAAGAAAGCATTAAATAGTCGTCCTCCTAGCTGAGCACCGTTTTCTACCTACACTACTAGAGAAAATAAAAGGTCATGCTTTAAAGAAGTTATATAAGTTAACAGTTATGTAGCGGCACTGAAAGTTTTTTTTATTTTTTACTTAAACTTACTGAGTTTTTTCTTATCACTTAGAATTAGTAATTACTTTAAGTTCTCCACTGGGCTTATCCTTACCTCTGTACAGTATGTTAGGGGTCTGTAAGAGTTAAGGAAATTGAAGGAAGTTTATAGTTTTACCATGACGAATAGAAATAAATAGTGTTATCACTCACCGAGTTCAACCGCGCCCCGCTCGGCTAGCGCTAGCGGCGCTGATCCCCAACGCTACACAGTCAGCTGTTCAATAGTGGGATACGCGCTGGGCTACGTAAACCTCTTTACGAAGGCTGCGGTTACGCTGATTACAACATATTGTGTGTTTAGACTTATGAATAATACTGTCAAAAAGTTAGTATTAATATTCTCAGTCCCCATGTAGAACTATAGTTTAAAACCCTCCGTTAGTCGCGCATTGGTCTGACAGCTCCATGGTTCGTTATATTAGTTTTAATATCAAGTCAACAGTTCAAGTTATGATCTTATCGTCCCATGACATCTTACACCAAACCTTAGTAAGCATTTTTCTGAAGTTGTGAAATAGCGTGCCTAAAAATAACTTTAACACGTGTAACATTTTGTTAGCGTGAGATTGATAGTACCAGCGCTCCCAATGATGTAACATTCTGTCAGTGAGTGGTAGGTGTGCTGTTATACCGATTATTTGGCTTAGTATCTTGCCTTAGTTACTATCAGTAAGGAGATTGCGTCTTACGAAAACCTGAGGATGCAGATGAAGCGTGTCACCTTCTGCTGAAAGATAACGAATAGCTAGTTCATGATTCAGTAATTTCAAAGGAATTTGTGACTCTGATACTGAAGACAAAGTTGAAACAAGATCCGAAGATCAGGAGGACGGTAACAGAAGCGAAGAATTGGATGACCGTTTATTTTATTGGCAGGTTGGCCATTATTATATGTCCGACTCATTCTTGGCCACTTGGCTATCACCACGGAAGTCCGGGTTCGATTCCCAGCTCTGCCAATAAATTTAATACTGGTCTGAGGGCTGGAACGGTGTTCACTCAGCCTCGTGAGGCAAATATGTTAAGAGGCGCTTTCGATTCCTACCTCAGCTATCCTGGAAGTGGATTTCCGTGGTTTCCCACTTCTCCTCCAGGCAAATGCCGGGATGGTACCTAACTGAAGGACACGGCCGCTTTCTACCCAAATCCGACCTCAATCCCAAATACACCACTACTACAGACATCATAATGACACAGGTTATCAGACGAATTCTAACAAACCCAAACACACGGGGCTACGTGACCACGATGTCATTAAGTCCCTAAAGAATCAACAACTATTATTATTTTAGACCTATTATTATTAAGACGGATTTTTTTTTCGTTTTAGCTAAGGATGGCACGAAACAGAACAAGTAACCATGGAAGGCTGCCTTCATTCCGTATCCTACTGGGCAGCTTTCGTAATTTTACATCAGTGGATAGATATTTCAGTAAATTTTAAAAAATGTGAGTTACTGATCCTGGTTTTAATTTCCACTTCACGCGAGGAATTTCCTTCGACTACGAAACAGTCCGCCTTTATAATAATTAAATCTTCCGAAAAACACTCGTCACAGATTCTATTTTTGATCGACAATTGCTTATCTTTCCACGAAATAACTCTCGCCCATTTCGCAAACAGATTTGTTTCTTTTGGCGGTGTGAAAAAATGTCTACCATCAGATTTTCTTCGTAACCCGATTTACTTCCAGGAACAAAACATTACGACATTTTCCCGAAACAACAGAAAACTTAGTTGTTTGCACACACAAAGCACTGCACAGACATTTTGTAAACTATTACAAAGAAACAAATTCCCTCGAATAATATGACTTCTTTATCAATAAATGATAAAAATGGTCCGGTTAGCTCAAACAATGCCAGCGTTTCGCCCCAGTGTGCCGTTGGGCTCGTCAGTTGGTACAGACACACCTACCAATACGCGTGGCTAGCACATACTGAGAAGGCCATGCAAGACACAAAATACAAGCAGTATTGACGTCACGAGCATGCCAATGTGCTACGGGAGTCAAACTCCCTTTCATAAAAACAAAAGCCTTACCTTGGCAATCCAAATAAGGTTCTTAATATTCCCAAAGGGAATATGATGTAGTTTCCATTTGAGCGGATGAATCATCAATAAATGATAAAAATGGTCCGGTTAGCTCAAACAATGCCAGCGTTTCGCCCCAGTGTGCCGCTGGGCTCGTCAGTTGGTACAGACACACCTACCAATACGCGTGGCTAGCACATACTGAGAAGGCCATGCAAGACACAAAATACAAGCCGTATTGACGTCACGAGCATGCCAATGTGCTACGGGAGTCAAACTCCCTTTCATAAAAACAAAAGCCTTACCTTGGCAATCCAAATAAGGTTTTTAATATTCCCGAAGGGAATATGATGTAGTTTCCATTTGAGCGGATGAATTATCAATAAATGATAAAAATGGTCCGGTTAGCTCAAACAATGCCAGCGTTTCCCCCCAGTGTGCCGTTGGGCTCGTCAGTTGGTACAGACACACCTACCAATACGCGTGGCTAGCACATACTGAGAAGGCCATGCAAGACACAAAATACAAACAGTATTGACGTCACGAGCATGCCAATGTGCTACGGGAGTCAAACTCCCTTTCATAAAAACAAAAGCCTTACCTTGGCAATCCAAATAAGGTTTTTAATATTCCCGAAGGGAATATGATGTAGTTTCCATTTGAGCGGATGAATTATCAATAATTGATAAAAATGGTCCGGTTAGCTCAAACAATGCCAGCGTTTCGCCCCAGTGTGCCGTTGGGCTCGTCAGTTGGTACAGACACACCTACCAATACGCGTGGCTAGCATATACTGAGAAGGCCATGCAAGACACAAAATACAAGCAGTATTGACGTCACGAGCATGCCAATGTGCTACGGGAGTCAAACTCCCTTTCATAAAAACAAAAGCCTTACCTTGGCAATCCAAATAAGGTTTTTAATATTCCCGAAGGGAATATGTAGTTTCCATTTGAGGGGATGAATTATCAATAAATGATAAAAATGGTCCGGTTAGCTCAAACAATGCCAGCGTTTCGCCCCAGTGTGCCGTTGGGCTCGTCAGTTGGTACAGACACACCTACCAATACGCGTGGCTAGCACATACTGAGAAGGCCATGCAAGACACAAAATACAAGCAGTATTGACGTCACGAGCATGCCAATGTGCTACGGGAGTCAAACTCCCTTTCATAAAAACAAAAGCCTTACCTTGGCAATCCAAATAAGGTTTTTAATATTCCCGAAGGGAATATGATGTAGTTTCCATTTGAGCGGATGAATTATCAATAAATGATAAAAATGGTCCTGTTAGTTCAAACAATGCCAGCGTTTCGCCCCAGTGTGCTGTTGGGCTCGTCAGTTGGTACAGACACACCTACCAATACGCGTGGCTAGCACATACTGAGAAGGCCATGCAAGACACAAAATACAAGCAGTATTGACGTCACGAGCATGCCAATGTGCTACGGGAGTCAAACTCCCTTTCATAAAAACAAAAGCCTTACTTTGGCAATCCAAATAAGGTTTTTAATATTCCCGAAGGGAATATGATGTAGTTTCCATTTGAGCGGATGAATCATCAATAAATGATAAAAATGGTCCGGTTAGCTCAAACAATGCCAGCGTTTCGCCCCAGTGTGCCGTTGGGCTCGTCAGTTGGTACAGACACACCTACCAATACGCGTGGCTAGCATATACCTTATTTGGATTGCCAAGGTAAGGCTTTTGTTTTTATGAAAGGGAGTTTGACTCCCGTAGCACATTGGCATGCTCTTGACGTCAATACTGCTTGTATTTTGTGTCTTGCATGGCCTTCTCAGTATGTGCTAGCCACGCGTATTGGTAGGTGTGTCTGTACCAACTGACGAGCCCAACGGCACACTGGGGCGAAACGCTGGCATTGTTTGAGCTAACCGGACCATTTTTATCATTCATTGATAATTCATCCGCTCAAATGGAAACTACATCATATTACCTTCGGGAATATTAAAAACCTCATTTGGATTGCCAAGGTAAGTCTTTTGTTTTTATGAAAGGGAGTTTGACTCCCGTAGCACATTGGCATGCTCGTGACGTCAATACTGCTTGTATTTTGTGTCTTGCATGGCCTTCTCAGTATGTGCTAGCCACACGTATTGGTAGTTGTGTCTGTACCAACTGACGAGCCCAACGGCACACTGGGGCGAAACGCTGGCATTGTTTGAGCTAACCGGACCATTTTTATCATTTATTGATAATTCATCCGCTCAAATGGAAACTACATCATATTCCCTTCGGGAATATTAAAAACCTTATTTGGATTGCCAAGGTAAGGCTTTTGTTTTTATGAAAGGGAGTTTGACTCCCGTAGCACATTGGCATGCTCGTGACGTCAATACTGCTTGTATTTTGTGTCTTGCATGGCCTTCTCAGTATGTGCTAGCCACGCGTATTGGTAGGTGTGTCTGTACCAACTGACGAGCCCAACGGCACACTGGGGCGAAACGCTGGCATTGTTTGAGCTAACAGGACCATTTTTATCATTTATTGATAATTCATCCGCTCAAATGGAAACTACATCATATTCCCTTCGGGAATATTAAAAACCTTATTTGGATTGCCAAGGTAAGGCTTTTGTTTTTATGAAAGGGAGTTTGACTCCCGTAGCACATTGGCATGCTCGTGACGTCAATACTGCTTGTATTTTGTGTCTTGCATGGCCTTCTCAGTATGTGCTAGCCACGCGTATTGGTAGGTGTGTCTGTACCAACTGACGAGCCCAACGGCACACTGGGGCGAAACGCTGGCATTGTTTGAGGTAACCGGACCATTTTTATCATTTATTGATAATTCATCCGCTCAAATGGAAACTACATCATATTCCCTTCGGGAATATTAAAAACCTTATTATGACTTTTCGCGCACAGGATATTACAGTACTAACCTTGTGGGTTACTGTCACACGTGCTTATGGTTTGGCGCGACTTCCGCGCCACACACTGGCTGGACCATGAACTACAATGCTTAAGTAGTGGAGTGATGACACTGTTTATTTCTATTCGTCATGGTTTTACATTACCATTATTCTGAACCATAGGATATGACTTTTCATTTCTTTAAATCTCATGCTCATTAACTGTACATCGAACCTGGTCCACCTTGGGGAGAGGCAAGAAGCTTGACCACTGCAACATCCTGCTCCTGCTGTATGAGTTAGACGTCTTCCTTGCAACTATATATTCCAGAGATAATGTAAGCCTTATAGCAAGATTGTGACTGGACCTACATGTGTAACATACCGCTGTCCTCCTTACTGGTAATTACAAGATCTCTGCTGAGCGTTATTTAATGTCCATTCTCAAAATACATTTAAGTTTTTTGATTGTATGATGCAAAAGTCAGAAAACTCATTAACAATTTACTAATTGAGGCATATTGGCTTTCACGGCCAAGTAATAAAAACTCTGCAAATATCCTAGGTTTTTGCCATGTCTTTTGCGGGGTTTCACCTCGGTGCACCAAGTTGGGCTCTTGCTGACCGTGCCCGGACTGCCGCAAGGGTAGGTAACCTTGTACTGCATCCCCTTAGTTAATTATTGTTGTCTTAAGGGGCAGAACATCGAGGTCTTATATGTCCCCTTATATGAAGCCAGAGGCGATTCTAGCCCTGGGCCGCCCCCCAATTTTAGTGAAATAATTATTTTAAAATTCCTTGGTTACTAAATAAATTGATAATTTACAGATATAATTTATATGATATAAAACAAACTAATGCATTTAACTTAATTAAGTTAATTTTTCTTTCAATTTCAAGATTTATTTTATTATATGTAATTTAAACACTCAATTGAAATCGTGTATGAATATAATATTTTTAAAATGCATAGTGCATACACCAAGATCAACATGTTTAGATATTTCTTTACAACATCAATCAGTCAAAGCGGTCTGTATTCAAAGTCTGACAGACGACAAAGATGCTGCTTTCTGTTTTCCGTGTTGTCATTTCGTTCAATATGATTCAAGCAATGCTGAACATGTTTTCAGTAAATCTGGAGATTTTGCAATTGGAAAAGAATGGGAGAAAAACTTGCAAAGCATGCTGATAGTGAATGTCATAAATCTTCAATAGTAAAGTGAAACAGTTTTCTGGAACGTAGCGGCACAGTGATTTCGAAGCTAAGAGAGAAACACAAAGATGACAAATTGCGTAACTGTTCAGCTGTGGCAACAATGGCCCGAGTCGCATTACTTTGTGCTCGGCAAGACATTGGGCTTAGAGATCATCGCGAAACAGTTTCGAATGACGATAGTGGTAATAATAAAGGGAATTTTGTTGAATGGGTATGTAAATTTAGAGGAGTAATGTATTTTCAGAAATGTTTTGCTTAAGTTAAAGCAGCTCTAGAGCTTTTTCAAAGTCAGCTAACAAGAAAGAGGCAGCAGAAGCAAAAGGTTTGTTGAAACAGCTTTGTAAAGTGAAGGTGATGTTTGTGTTACAAATCTTTTCTGATATTCTCGAGCTTACCAATGGAGCCTCTATGTTCTTACAACAAAAACATGTGGACTTCGGAGGGGCACATCTATGGTCTTGTAAAATCGTTGCAAGAAAAACGAAATTATGATTATTTTAAGGAACTATGGGCGGTTACATGTGACTCAGCTCAGTCGTTAAGCGTGAAAGTTTATAAACAATCTAGAGTCTCAAGTATTCCAAAGAACTTTTCAGACTACGTTTTATTAATGCCAGTCTCTGCGGAGAAAGAAGAGGAAAATGTCAAATTATCAGACATGTAAAAGAAATCTTTTTGAAAAATTAGACATGGTAGAAGAGTTATAGCATAGATTTACTGAAAATGATTTTGTGTGCAATGCAATGGATGCTGGTAACCCAAGAAGTGAAAACTTTTTAAATTTTGAATATATTCTCACGTTCTGTGAAAAGTATAATCTAATCTTCACAGACCGTAAGGTGCTACAGACTGAAATCAGTTTAGCTAAGAATGTATTTAGAGGCAAATATCCAAACACTTCCTCATTCTTTTTTTCTGAACTTCTGAAAAAAGATGCTTTTCCACAGCTAATATTATTTTTCAAGTTGATGCTGATAGTCCAGTCGACAGGTTGGAAAAAGTGGGGTTAGGTGGAAAAAGGTCGGAATTTAATGAAACTTTGGGATGTTGTTCAGGGATGGTTAATTAACATTTTCTCAAGTTTTGGACCTCGAGGACCCTGTGCGAAAACAGGAGGGGGGAGGAGACTGCAAAAGTTTCGACCTTCCTCCAGTTTTTCCTCAATAACTTTTTCCCCCTTACGTCCTACCGCAAAAGCATTCTTATGCATTATTGTAGAGCATTAAATTTTCTACAATTTTGACTGTTCAAACATGTTTTTATGTCAATTCGTTACCGAGATATGGCGCTTCGAAAAAGATGTCATTTTTCAAAAATCGCAAAAAATGCCCAAAAATGCAGAATTCCACCTTATTTCTTCTGTTATACCCAAATTATGATGAAATGATGTTGTAATTATGGTTCTTGGTTACAATCGCCAACTTTGGAAACCCCTACCCCCTACCCCACCCCCGCTCCCCCCTTCCCCCACTCAACCCCAATTCGCAAAAGCTAATTTTCTCCTCTGATGAAAGCCAACCATATTCACATCATGTTGTTATTGATATTAGTTACTTTTCGGATCGACCTCCCCCCTCCCAGTACATAATTATCCCAGAGCAGGTAAAAAAAGACGTAGTCCTTTCTTGGAAAGAATTAATGGAATTAATATTATTAAGGTATTATTATTGAAAGGTACTCATATATACAAGTACAGGGTGGGCACAAAGATCCAAGAACAGGGAAAACGTTGGAACAGGTGCGTACTGACTTTGAGCAGCGATTCAGACGACAGCCTCCTCAAAAGACAACTCTTTGGTCGATATGGGTGCAACTTTAAGTCATGTTTCATGTGTTTGCGCAGAGTTGACCGGGGTATACCCAGTTCCGCGGATCGTTTACGAGTTGACTTCGTTGGTAATCTTTCCACTGACTCCGCGACTTCTCGGCATTGTTCCTCTCTTGTTGATGGTCGACCACTTCTTGGTTTGTCCTTCACGCTGCCTATAGCGAACAGTTTCTTTTCCCAACGTAAAAGTGTTGTCTTTTGAGGAGGCTGTCGTCCGAATCGCTGCTCAAAGTCAGTACGCACCTGTTCCAACGTTTTCCCTGTTCTTGGTCTCTCATGAACCCAAGTGCTTGTGACAATGCGTTCTTCAATGCTATAGTCACTAGTATCAGCCATTGATTATTGATCACTTTTCGTGATATTTTCAATGTTTAGCGTGGCCCATTTGTCGGTCAAATTTTGTTTCTTGTTACCGAGATCCTCGAATGATAATTATTTCTTTGGAAATGTATTAATTGTTTAATCAATATGCATAATCTTGTTATTAACCATCCATTTATAAGATATTAAGTTACTCACCTAAGTGTTAAAGGCTACCGCAACACATCCCTGCACTATCTACACTGAGCTTGTCTGTTCCGTGCTCGCTGTTGCCTCGAGTTCGTGACGTCATTTTTCTTGGACAGCCAATTAGCAGCGGTGTTCCTGTCACCTGTGACTCGGCGGGTTCCAGGCCCTATATATCCTTCACTCATCTTATTGGTGATGTCCATTGCAGTCCATTCTTCGTCTGCGTGCATTCTTCGCACAGTCTGCTGCCACCACCATACAAGCCATGCTGGGCCTATAATACTTTGAGTATTCTTCGAAGAGCAGGTTTCTCTTCTCATGGCCGTTCTGCGTCTACACTTCTGCCAAGATGTCAGAATCACCGCTTTGCAGATATTCTGAGGCCACTACTCTTCAACCTTTGCTACAAATCATAGCAAGAAACATCGTACATACCATCAAGTGTGATTAGCAAAATTAACCGCAGGAATACTTCGCCGCAGATAAGCTTTAAGAAAAGGTATGTCAACAAGGACTAACACGCACAGCTGTCAGTCACAGCATATCTTGTTTACCAACAAGATCCATCTGCTCAAAGTTCAAAGCAAAGTGATTTCAACTTCAAGTGTTGAGCGGGTTGCCTATGGAGGTTGCAACTCATAACCACATCACTTCGTTTCCACCGCATTCCTTCTTATGAGGAAGGATCCTCTACGAACATACTTTCAACAAATATACCAAAGCTAAGTTTAAACGTAGACATTTTAATCACAATTTTAAATCCAAAGTGGATAAGTTCAAAGAACTCTTTTCTGAAGTGTTTCTGATGGTTATTAATTATTTATTGTTGTTATTCATTCAAATTGTTGCACCATGTTGAAATAAATTATATATATATCGTTACAGAATGTGTTTGAGTGTGAAATCCATTCAGCCCTAATATTAATTCAGTCTAATGCTTCCCCACAATGCTATACATTCCAAGCTAATGCTTGATGCAGTTCTCCCTCTATGAGTTGGAGTTTTTTAGAGCATACTCCACCAATTATATCTGAAACAGAAAATGTTAAAAAAATCAATGTATTTCCTGAAATGTATAGGGGTACGGGACTTTGTGCCCAGGGTGTACATATCATAGTAAGAATTCATTTGTACTCATTGCAGTTTCTGTCGGGATTTATTATCCATTGGTTCTACTTCTAAGTGCTCGTCGACCTCCTGAGTGATCAGGCTATTAATGACGTCCTCGCCATCGTCGTATTCGTCGACTATATCTGATGAATCCTCCTCGTTCAAATCAGTTGAGGGGGCATTTTCGCAGGAGTGGCCTGTGCGGTGCTTGCACATTGCTGAGCACCTAAGCCTGCTTTCTTTCAGCTGCAAGCTCCGGTGCTACAGCCTTTGCTGCACTTGCAGGAAACAATCTGGAGGATGTTACCCGCGCAGTATTTCTGGTTGTGGGGATTGGTAGTACCCCTCACGTGGTTAGGCTCCAGCCTCAAACTAATTGGATAAGTTCATTGCCTAACCACGCCTGTACTTGCTGGTAAGTGCATAGGGAGTGGTACTTGGCAGCGTCCCTTGTTGGTGGTAGGCGGGCTAATTGCAATTTAGCCTTCGTCACTGTTCGTGTGAATAATCTGTAGCGCATTCATTTCGATGTTGATGACACGAAAGGCGGATGCAAGCATCGAAGTGAAGCAGGCATATGAGGACGCCGACGTGATGATCATCAACACCGCCGTATCCAAGGCCAGCGAATTCGACAGCGTCATCATTACTGCTGAAGATGTGGACATACTTATTCTGTTGACAGCATTAGGTATGTCCACAAAGATCATCTATCTTCGGAAAAGTGGAAGATGCAGTGGTCCCAGTGTCCTCTACTCACCAAGTTCCTGCTCCATTCCCCCCAAAGACATACTTTTCCTCCACGCAGTGAGTGGTTGTGATACCACGTCAGCACCGCATGGATTGGGGAAGAGAAAAATTTGCAGCACCTTCATGAAGAATACCTCCCTCTCTGCAGCAGTGGCTCCGTTTCTCACACCAAACGCTAGTCCTCAGCAGATCAGCGACGCTGGAGAAAAGTTCCTGGTAGCAGTTTATGGAGACGACATTGACAATGACAACCTCGACCACCTGCGGTACAGATTATTCACACGATCAGTGACGAAGGCTAAATGGCAATTAGCCCGCCTACCACCAACAAGGGATGCTGCCAAGTACCACTCTCTACGCACTTACCAGCAAGTACAGGTGTGGTTAGGCAATGAACTTCTCCCATTAGTTTGAGGCTGGAGCCTAACCACGTGAGGGGTACTACCAATCCCCACAACCAGAAATGCTGCGCCGGATAACATCCTCCAGATTGTTTCCTGCAAGTGCAGCAAAGGCTGTAGCACCGGAGCTTGCAGCTGCAAGAAAGCAGGCTTAGGTGCTCAGCAATGTGCAAGCACTGCACAGGCCACTCCTGCGAAAATGCCCCCGCAACTGATTTGAACGAGGAGGACTCACCAGACATAGTCGACGAATACGACGATGGCGAAGACGTCATTAATAGCCTGATCACTCAGGAGGTCGACGAGCACTTAGAATCAGAACCAATGGATAATAAATCCCGACAGAAACTGCAATGAGTACAAATGAGTACCTACTATGATATTTACATGTATATATGAGTACCTTTCAATAATAATACCTTAATATTATTAATTCCTTTAATTCTTTCCACTAAAGGACTACGTCTTTTTTTTACCTGCTCTGGGATAATTATGTAGTGGGGGGGGGGGGGGGGGGGGGGGTCGATCCGAAAAGTAACTAATATCAATAACAACATGATGTGAATATGGTTGGCTTTCATCAGAAAATTAGCTTTTGTGAATTGGGGTTGAGGGGGGGTTTCCAAAGTTGATGATTGTTACCAGGAACCATAATTACAACATCATTTTATCATAATTTGGGTATAACAGAAGAAATAAGGTGGAATTCTGCATTTTTGGTTGTTTTTTTTTTTGCGATTTTTGAAAAATGACATTTTTCGAAGCGCCATATCTCTAACAAATTGACATACAAACATGTTTGAATAGTCAAAAGTGTAGGATATTTAATGCTCTACAATAATGCGTAAGAATGCTTTTGCTGCAGGACGTAAGGGAAAAAAGTTATCGAGGAAAAACGGGAGGAAGGTCGAAACTTTTGCAGTTTCCTCCCCCTTCCTCTTTTCGCACAGGGTCCTCGAGGTCCGAAACTTGAGAAAATGTTAATTAACCATCCCTGAACAACATCCCAAAGTTTCATTAAATTCCGAACTTTTTCTATCTGAAACTACCTGTCGACTGGGCTATGACTCTTCCTGTGTCATCTGCTTCTGCTGAACACAGTTTCTCTGTCATGAAACGAATAAAATCCTATTTAAGATCAACAATGGCAACAAAAAGGCTTTCCAATCTCGCAATTCTTTCAATTGTAAGAGAATTAAGTGGAAAATTACTTTAAGACCCTTCTGATATAGTGAACCAGTTGGCCCAGAGTGGAAACAGAAGAATATTATTGCTCAATATTATCTTATAATGCATACATACAGTAGTTATTTATTACTGTTGTGGTCTCATCTCTGTCCTATGGTAACTAACTTTTGGTTCTCATTTTTTGATCATGGTTAGTTCTGGATGCATTAAATACTATGGCATAATTGTATGTGTGTAACTGATCATGTTAATGGTTGTGCTAATGTTGCCCATTGTATTTTCACAAATATGGTTACTTTTCTATTGAATTCTGTCACCCAAACTTTCAATTCCAAACCGCCCTCCCCCCCCCCCCAGATTTAAGCTTCTAGAACCGCCACTGTATGAAGCGCATTTGAGCTTCTTTACTGCAAGAGCTGAGAGCTCTTAACAGCTTTTCTCCTCCCTATAGAGGTTTCCAAAATGATGTCTTATTGGCTTTCACAGCAAAGTAATTTAAACTCAGGAAATCTTGTAGGTTTTTGCCGTGTCTTCTGCGGGGTTTCACCTAGTCAGGTTCATCAGCGAGCCCTTGGTGACCATGTCTAGACAGCCGGAGGTGTAGCGAACCATGCACCATGTCCCCTTATATAAAGCACATGTGCACTTCTTTTCTGTGAGAGCTGAGAGCTCTTACAGCTTTCTCCTCCCTATAAAGGTTTCCAAAAAGATGGCACATTGGCTTTCACGACCAAGTAAATAAAACTTGGCAAACTTTCTAGGTTTTTGCTGTGTCTTTTGCAAGGTTTCGCCTAGGTACACCTGTAAGATTTGCTGAGTTCATTTTAGTAATTATTAATTGTTACGGTTAGGCAAAACCTGGTGGTAACGATATAATTACAGATTTCTCTTGCTCTCCAAAATGTCTCTGTTCTCTGAATACAATATTCATTTTCTTCTGAAAAAAGAAAAGTTAGGGAAAGGTTCTAAGGCTTCTTCAGGCTACTCATTCCATATTTCAATACCACTGTTGATAAAAGAATACTTAGCTAATTTCTTTTTGGTGGATTTTGGGCCTAATTTTGTAAGCGTGATCTTTCCTACCCATGCATTGTGTTTTGTAATTCATTCCAGGCCGACTCCCCTGTGTAGACTTTGTACATCTCCTGGGGCCTATTTTATGTCTTCGGTTCTTTTTTCAGGTATACGGTAGGGAATAACACCCATGACAATTGGGTAGAATCATGTTGACCGACTAAAAAGCATTTCAAATTTCATTTGCTAAGGCAACACTGATAATTGGCTTGCAACACTATAATGTTGTAAAAGTCTGCAAAATGTATCTATGTAACATTTCCTTGGTTTTGTTTTGACTCAAATGTTGCTAACAGTGGGTTTTGCATCTCTGTAACAGTATGACTGCTGCCCTTCGCCGATTCCAATTTTTGGTCAGATTCTGGATAACAGTCTGGTCAATGAGTTCCATTTTTCACTTTTAGCATTTTGAAGCTCGATTAAATTGCCTAGAAAAGGTAGACAATTTCTAACTTGCTTTCCTCTCGTGTCCCATATCCCAACAAATTCATGATTATTTTTATGACGAGCCTTGAAGTATTAATTTGCTGTATGCTCGACATCCCAATATATTTCAGGATAAAGCCAAGTCCATCCTGGTTGCAAAGTAAGTCTTCCCTGGAAATTTAATTAAGATTGGTGGGGCCATTTAGGTTTCAATCCCAGACAATCTTATAAATAAACAGACTTTACTGTATATGTAGACTAGCAACCCTCCCCGGCTTTGCCTGGGAACAGTTATGAATGCATTTCGTGATAAGCGCTTTTTTCCCTCGATGTTAATGAACTACGACCTATATCCATTTTACGTCTCGGCATGATGGGTTAAAATGACTGGACTATTAATTATATTATCATGGAGATGCATGTGGAACGAATTCTTGTCAGACGTAATTTAAGAATGGCGAGGTCCATGAAACACAAATCCCCCTTGCGGAACGAAAAGTTCAGAGGCGAAATGAAGAAAAGCCGAGTTGCACTTCCAGGGAGACTCCAATCACAACAACTCTTCTCTGAAGTCTTAAACTCAACACAACTCAACAGTTTGCTGCTGGCTGTATCTGGGGTAATAGGCTCGCCCGTTAGCTAGGCTGTAACTGGGGTGACAGGCTCGCCCCTAGCTAGCTCGTAAACTGTCGCCTCAGTAATTCAATGGAGATTGTTGGAAGAAATTAAAATTTAAAAACACTTATAGTGGGCGATGTATTGAAGATAGAGATATGCTCTCCCGGAATTTTTTTAGAACTTTTCATGCTGAACAATTCTTACACTCATAGTTTATTGATATTTTAAACGGTTTTCCCAGCGTAAGCTTAAAAAGCACACGGATGCCAGGTTTTCTTTCAGACATTTTCACTGAAATCGTTGCTGCTTGGCTTCCATTGATCATAAATAAATTATTTTCTACAGAAACCTTCTTCGAGATATCCTTTACAGAATGGTGAAAATCACATCAAAATCCATCCAGTGGTTCTCGAGATTACCCGTGACATCCAAGAATCGGGGATTTTGTTTTATACCAAGTAGAGATATACTGTATTGTAAATGTGAACTCTAGTATGTGTGTACGGATCACGTTAAGAATACAATGGCCATACAACATAAACTAAACCGATATATAGTCCACAAATACTGTGCCTTAGGACAGATGAATTTGATATTCACCACTTAGAACACCCACCCCCACCATTGTTGTGATTAGTGAGTGCTGGCAAGGTGATGGGAATTCTGTGTAAGCATTAACATTTTTGTAATCTGTCGTTTTGTGATATCAGCAATGACGCTACTACCCGCTCTACCAACCAGACA
Organism: Meconema thalassinum; assembly: GCA_946902985.2. NCBI lineage: Eukaryota > Metazoa > Arthropoda > Insecta > Orthoptera > Tettigoniidae > Meconema > Meconema thalassinum. The sequence goes on from OX336390.1 coordinate 410,674,411, forward strand.
CTTGTCACTATATTCTTAACTTATAGCATTATTATGAAGATACGAGAACTGTATGTTAACTACTAAGAGCAAGGAAGAGCAAATGTCCTTGCTATCAATAACACAGTTTGTTGGAAGGAGACAAACAAACCATTTTTGACATCCATCCACTTGAGTTAGGGCTAAGTAGACTGGACGTTTGCCTTGGGTTTAAAAGACCCCACATTCAGTTCCCAGCAGCATCGTGGGATTTTAACTTTGTACAGTTAATCCTCTTGGCTTGCGGACCGGGTGTTTATGACGTCTTCATCATTCATTTCATCAAGACATGTTGAAAGTCACCATTTGGTACCAACTTGAAAGACCTGCACCAGGCCTCTCTGAAGGCCATACACCATTTTTGTTGGACTGGAAAGATGTAAAATTCTCTAATAGGCCTATAATGTTATTAGATAACAGAGGCAATTTTTCTATTACCTGAATAAATTATTCTTAATCTGAAGATGTTTCATAATTTTCAGCTAAAATTAAAAGATATTCCATTTGGGCCATTCCATAGTAACAAACATTACAACTGACAATCATTTACAACATTCAAAATGTTACTGTAATTAGCTATTATCCTTTCAATCCTTGGGTCATTTCTGGTGATAGAGTATTGATGAGTTTGTATGAAAAATAATTATGTTGACATATTTTTATTAATAAATGGACCAAACATGACAATGAAGAACAGTCAGTGTTTAATACTGACAACTTCCTAAAAATAATTATATTCAATTAGCATTTCAATTCAGCGAGAAAAAAAGAAAAAGAAGAAGCACTTTTGCTGTATGACAATTGAGGACTTGGGTGCAATAACAGCGTTAGTCTACTTACGCTGTTATTGCATAAACACCAGTTTTGAAATCCTTGAACCCTGTGCTAACAGACAAGCAAACTCTTAGTTTCAACTGATGCCCCTAGAGGTCAGGAGCTGACGAAAAGTGTCACCGTGCACTACGCTGTTGTTGCAGGGATCCAGACTGCACTGCAAGAACAGCGTGAAGAGGTGAACATGGCGTCTACTAGCGGGATATTACAGTCACAAACTGAGTGCAATTCTAGCGATTATGAGTGCTCTGTGTCAAGTGAATGTGATTCATATGTAACTAAAGGTACGGAAAGTGTGAATGATAGTTTTACACCTAAAGGCAGAGGGAAGAAGAGGAACCGGGTATCATTACATTTTCAGGTGCTTTGAGACTGTAAATCATGAAGAACAAAAGGAATGTCACAAATTATTTTGGGACACTGGCGATAAAGTGCTGCAAGATACGATCTTACTATTCAGAAATATGTAAAACTTCACTGAAAGAATGGTATTGTTTCAGCATCCCAGACATATACTTCATGTTTCCAGCCATTTACTTACATAAATAAGAAGGCTGAATTTCTTTATTACAGTGATCTAAAATATACTAATGTAATAAAACCAGGTGTAAAGATACAGAAAAGAGCTGATGTACTGTCGTTGATGAAGTACTTGAAACCTGAAAACGTTGAGTGGTACGAAAACACCTGATCTGTAACCGAGGAGCCTGAAAATTCCAAAATCGAAACCGATATCGAATCAGAGTTTAATAAGTCAGACATGTGTACAAAGTTCAAATTAGTTTCAGTTTCAGAAACTTAACAAAACCAATGGCTTTAAAGCACACACAAATAGCCGTGTGATATTCTCAATATTTTAATTTGATATTGTGAAATCTACTATATAAAGCTCAAATACCACTGACTGACTGATTCATTCATCACGAAATCTCAGAAACCACCGAACGGATTGGAATGAAATTTGGTATGCAGCTTCCTCATGGGCAGCAAACGCCCACTAAGAAAGGATTTTTGGATATTCAGGTTCTAAAGGGGTGTTAAGGGGGTAGACCTGCATTTCATTGAATAGCAATATCTCCCGGTTGGTTTCATTGGGGGATGTGATACTCGGCATATAAACTCATCATTAAAAATAAGAAGACTCATGTCTGAGGGTTTTTCGATGTGGTGTATATTATGAGGTGAAAGGGGTGAAAAGTGGGGGTTGAAGGATTCCTAACGGAGCGTGTATCCCTTAAACGACATAGGCCAGGGGTTTGGAACTCAGCGGGAAAAAATCAGCATAAAAAATAAGTAAATAGGTGTTTGACCGTTTTTTCATAAATCCAATTTAAGGGGCTCATGGGGAGGGGGGGGGACGTAATATGTCAGAGTGTAAAATTATACATGGCCTATGTTGTAGACAATAACACATTACATCTTTTTTGTCTCTTGCTATTTCATCATACGACGAATACTTACGGAGTTATTAATGATTTTGTACTATTTGGCCGGAATTTTTCCAAGTCCCAGGAATGACATAAAAATTGATTCGAATGAAATTTCAAAAAAGATTTTTTTTAATACTTTTATTATATTTTTCACGTCTTTTAGGGTCGGAAACCAACATGATATTTTGATGTTTTTTTTTCGTCCCATGCATTTTTGGTTTCAGGTGATAGAATTATTTTCCACTAGGACCCATGCTTATCTACTATATCAAGCTCAAATACCACTGACTGACTGATTCATTCATCACGAAATCTCAGAAACCACCGAACGGATTGGAATGAAATTTGGTATGCAGCTTCCTCAAGGGCCGCAAACGCCCACTAAGAAAGGATTTTTGGATATTCAGGTTCTAAAGGGGTGTTAAGGGGGTAGACCTGCATTTCATTGAATAGCAATATCTCCCGATTGGTTTCATTGGGGGATGTGATACTCGGCATATAAACTCATCATTAAAAATAAGAAGACACGTGTCTGAGGGTTTTTCGATGTGGTGTATATTATGAGGTGAAAGGGGTGAAAAGTGGGGGTTAGAGGATTCCTAACGGAGCGTGTATCCCTTAAACGACATAGGCCAGGAGTTTGGAACTCAGCGGGAAAAAATCAGCATAGAAAATAAGTAAATAGGTGTTTGACCGTTTTTTCATAAATCCAATTTAAGGGGCCCATGGGGAGGGGTGAAATTATGGGGGGGGGTAATATGTCTGAGTGTAAAATTATACATGGCCTATGTTGTAGACAATAACACATTACATCTTTTTTGTCTCCTGCTATTTCATCATACGACGAATACTTAGGGAGCTATTAATGATTTTGTATTTTTTGGCCGGAATTTTCTAAGTCCCAGGAATGACATAAAAATTGATTCGAATGAAATTTCAAAAAATAGTTTTAATTAATACTTTTATTATATTTTTCACGTCTTTTAGGGTCCGAAACCAACATGATATTTTGATGTTTATTTTCGTCCCATGCATTTTTGGTTTCAGGTGATAGACCATGCTTATCTATCTATATAACTAATGTTATAACGGGATTCCAAATGTTATTGCGGGCGAAGCCGCGGGTAACAGCTAGTAGAATATAATTGAAAACATTATTTGTGTTCGCCGATTATTGAAAGTTTTGTGCCATACTGTACCAGTGTATGTGACAAATACATTTATATAAATTCAGTAGTGAGTCAGTTCTGCCTTCCTGACCTATTTCCTTCACATAGCAGATCCTAATCTTCTTCATATTTAAGTGAAACTATATATTTATACATTTTTCCCATATTTTATGCAATAACAGCGTATATTTAAGAATTTAAATTCATTCTAATGTCCTAGAAAATCACAATATTTTATCAGATACTCGAGGAATGTTGCATCTTATATTTGAAAAGTAAATGAAAGAACATTTAACCGTATTTACCGATTTACTCTTCAAGTAGAAAAAATTGAAACTTTACATGCCGGTTTCTGAAAATAGCGCAAATCTACTTACGCTGTCATTGCACCCAAGTCCTCAATTACACAGCTATACTGATGAACTGTTTGTTTCTTCAGATATGTAGGCCTACACATAACTTCAATAAAAATTGACTGGGAAACTTAACAAGTCCATAGCAGACGTTACCTAATAAACAGTAAGCTATTGTTCTTACACACATACATGAATTAGCTTTCTTACTTAATCACCATTGTAAAAAAAATTTAAACAGTGAATCTCCTACGAACTTCCTTTGATTCATTCAATTGCACTAAATCAAATGTATTTTATTATTATTTTGGTCCATATCTGGATTTGCCATAAACACACAAATTTACAAAAGTGCATGCACTAACTTGATTGTGTTAAATCAGATTAGTTATTGTTGCTTTAAGGGTTGGAACAGTGAAGTCATCTGTTTCTTTAAATATGTACACATAAAGTAATAAAAAAATAAAAAAAAGTGACTGTAACAAACTTATTATTATTGGTCCGTATGTGGATGATTTTTGAGGAAGTTTATTTTTCAGTGCATTGAAAATACCTCTGTTGGCCTGCATTCTAACTATAATCTCACTGCACATTTTACCATCTTGCTGTATTGTTGCTCGTTAGGAAACGCTAACCTAGATGTTAGATCGATTAAAACAACAATCGTTATTGTCATCTAGGCCTACATCATTGCTCTTAAATATTTGAAGACTGTGATCTGCTCCACTAACTTGCCACTACTTAGCATAATGTTTTGAGGATAAGTTGTTGTGACAGCAGAAACCGTAACAGAGTACATTAACTTCAACCCAACGAAGCGAGGTAATCAGGGTTAATAAACTTTCATCAACGAGTGTGTGAATTGTCAGCACACAGATAAGAAGGTAACATAAACAACAGCTTCCTGCAAGATTTAATTAAAGAAACACAGATGTTTTTTATTTCTTGGGAGTCTGGGTGACCTCACGTCACCAGTTAAAGGTTAGAACTTACCTTTTTACAGAGGATGCTGAAAATGTTCTCCTTCAGTGGACAGTTGGAAGTTACATTGTTACATTATGTAGCTACTCCTGTACCACCCTGCGTGTTTACTGTAATTAATCAAAGCATGGATCTAAGCCCATTTGATGTTTAATTGTGGGGTAATTTAAAATACAAAGTGTACAGAACAATCACCGGTACCCAAACTCTAGTGGAGCTGGAGAACAATATATGGCAGCAGATATCCCTCACAACAGAAGGGAATTACGTGTAAATGCTAATTTATTTACACGGTACAACGCCTGTCTGTCAGCTGAATGAGAGCATTTTCAGCATCTTCTGTGAAAAGGTAAGTTCTTTAATTATGATTTGCTGGTGAATTTACCATTAAAATTAATGTACTCTGTTACGGATTCTACCTGCGTGTAATCTGCGGCCCGAGTTCGTTTGGCTGGCGGAAGGCATGCACGCGCGTGGTAGCTGGCCGCTAGCCCCGCTCCAGCATAAAAATCACCCTGTTTGACATGTATTATCATTGTCTTAAAGCATGAATCACAATTTTTCTTTTTCTTTTACAGAATGTGGAGCCAGAGGCTATGAAAACTTTGTTATGCTTCATCCAGATTGGTGAAGTTCCTGAAGAAATTTTAAAATCTGACAATCTTCTTTCACTTTTACAAGCATCAATGATGCTGCAGTTTGAATCGGTCCAGAAAATTTGTATCAATTTTATTACCCAAGAATGGCTCAGTGTTGAAACCTGTCTTCAGACAATGGCCACGGCACATGCTTTAGATATAATTACTCTTTATCGGAAAGCAAGAGCTCTGGCTTTGTGGGAATTTTCAAGTGTGAAAGCAACAAGTTCCTTTTTTGATTTAGCAATTGAAGCGTTTGAGGACTATCTAGGAAGTGATCATCTTAATGCACATCAAGGTGAATTTGAGGTTTTTGATGCCGGGCTCAGTTGGGTACAAGAAGATCCCAAAAATCGATGCAGTTATGTTCATCGTATTCTGAACTGTATTCGCTTTTCTGATGTGAGTGCTTCTGATATCAGAACCATGTTTCTTTATCCCAATATTGCAGAAGATTCACAAGCTTTGATTACCTTGAAATGTGTTCTCATGTTGAAAAGAGGTGAGCCATTTTCTATATCTGAACAGGACAAAAGCATGCCAGATGTTCAGCAAAATGAAAATGATATAAAAGTGAAAAATGTAGGAGACAGAAGACTTGGTCCAACTGTGTGTAAAAGACAAAAATGTGATCATGATGATAGAATAAATGAAAACTGTGATATATCTGAATCTCCAGTCTTGGATGGTGAATGTTTCCATAAAGGGTGTTGTTGTGTGGGTAGTTCTGAAGAAAGTACTAAGTGTGTATGTTGGGGTAGCACTGATGGAGAATCATTACCATATGAATGTACTCGCAGAAATACTCAGTCTTCTAACAGTTCTGCCATTTGTGAAACTAGACTGGACATAAATACTTGTGCTGATAAGTCTGTGATGTTTGATGCTGAGACTATTGCATATGCTATGCAGTTATTAGAGAAACCACCCAGAAATTTACCTCTAGTTCCTTGTATAGTTGGCCATAAATTAGATGCTACTGCTGATAATATAAGTGGAAAAACTAATGTTCAGCCCTGTGTCATATACTTTGATGAAAAGAAAACTGGACAGCCTATATCATTTCTTCATTTAGCCAAAGTGAGTGAAGGTCCTGTTGAGCCATCTGGTTACAGAGTTATAAATATAGGTAAGTTTGTATATAAAAATATAATCTTCCCCCTCCCCATGTTACTTTTTAAGTGGTGTTGACGAGTGATGAGGTTTCTCGATCCGTGCATAGTACAGAACCAAATACATTAGTCGGTGACTCACTCACTCATTCATAACACCACAGTGGTTTGAGCAACGGCCCTATGTTAGCAGTATTGGAATAGAAAGGAATACCAGATATCACGGCGGGCTGTTGACAGACCCTTCTCTTCTCGCCTGACCCTTCCCTGCTTTTTCTCCTCATCCCGCAAGCTCACAGAGCTTGGACCCGAGCAGTACTTGCAAATGATATAGAAGAAGTTAAATTTGAAATTACAAATTTGATATGAAATAACAGAAATAATGCCAACCTTCAAAGTTACAGCACCAGCTATTCTTTTAAATAACAACAAACAAATTAAAATTGTAAATACATTTAAATATCTTGGTGAAATTCTCACTTGAAACTCCAATAAAAAAAATCGACAATAGAAAGTAAAACATATAAATTTTAAAAATCACAATGAATTACTTGGTCAACATACAACGAGAAATCTCTTTTGATAAAAGCTAGTGTTTAGTTGTTAAACCTGAAACGATTTGCACTTGTGAACCAAACCAAACCCCATGGCACTACAGCCCACGAACGGCCTAGGCCTACCAAGTGACCTCTGCCCAGCCATTTGATCTCCTGATTATGGGGTGGTGTATGGTCAGCGCGTCGGGTCCCCTTGGCCGTTAATATTGGCCTCCATGAGCGGGGCCGCTGCCTCAATGTCGGACCGCTACTTAATTGACCTCACGGGGCTGAGTGTATTCCGTTCCAGTCCTCACATCAGATTCTAAAATCCCTGACGGAGCCGGGAATCGAACCCGGTGCCTCTTGAGTGCAAGACAGACACGCTACCCCAACACCACGGAGCCGACTTACGCTTGTGAAACACTATTATATTAAAAGCCAAATAAACTATAGTTAAATTTCAAAAGGTTGATAGGAGGATAATCAATCATTAATAAAGGAATCCCTCTCGACACGCTGGAAGGCGGAGGTAGATTTCACCGGGCAAACTAGGGGATAGGCGAAAATAGGCAAAATATGGAGGTTTTCGTAGAAGGACCAGACCTCATTTTATACCTCTCATTATGAGAAAGTATTTTACAATTGGAGCTTAATAAACTTTGTTTTTCGTCTTTTTATGCATATTTTTAACATTTTATTGTCTTATGGGGACGGTAACCTTTTCGTCATTTGGGGTCTATTTTTATACTGGTGGTCATACTTCTTAAGCAAGGTTTCGACACTGATGTGTAACTATCTAAAGGTCTGTTACTTCTTCACGCAAATTTGTATCGCTGCAGAGATGTTGGTTGGTTCCTCAGTTTAGGGGCTGCGACAACGCGTTCATGTAGCCCCGTGTTCTTTCGGTGTGTGTAGAATCTGTCTGATAACCAGTGTTAATTGTGATGGCTGTATCAGTCTGTAATTCAGCTAAGGACTGCAGACGGCCAATTTCAAGTGGTAGTTCCTACTTTTGCTACCAAATGCTACCGTCAACGACACCTAGCTGTGAACTTGGCTACTAGATGCCACCAGCACCTGGCAACGAACTTTGGAACTTAGAGCTTTAATCAAATCTAACCTATAAATTTTGCTTCACACAGTTGTAGTTAGTGGAAGGTTCTTTTACATGCCATAAATCTAAGCCATGGGCCCGCCGCTTTACTTCCCCACTGAAGGAAGGCATAATAAGGGATTTTTAACGCTCTTATAAAATCCGATGACTTCGGCCGGGTTTGAACCCACGATCTTGGGCATATCAAAGTGATTGGTGCAATATTGCGGTAGTTGTGTCCACAAGAAAGTGATATACATACCTTGGTACATATTTATATATACACACATACATAAATTATATATAAACTTTTGAACTGACAGTGGTTTTGGGTCTGGGGGATGTGAAACGCGAAGATATGTCGAAATTTTCCGGAAGTCGAAACATGGTACTGCACCCGAAATCTCCAATCAGCACCTATATCTGCTGAACTGTAAAGGATTTCAGACACATCGATACCCAGCTCAAAATAACTTACCATTGTCTGCTAAGTAAAAATGGGAATTCTAGGATCATACAGGGTATATTTATAATTTAAAAAAAAATGTACTACCAGCCTTGGTACAAATTTCTACTAACATTTACATTCAAGCAATTCGAGAAACTCAGGTCTCGAGGGGTGATTAGGTCTATCTATAGTGAGCGCCTGTATCCTACTTACCAGTACTATTTTCGGCGTTGGTAAAATGAGAACGATGTCCGCTAAGATAAAATTGACTAACTCGCTAAAAAGCGCTAGCCGTTTATTGTTCTAGGGCAATACACACATGTCCCTAATGTAAATCAATTACTAGTGTCTTCGTGACACTACCAAAAATAAAATTACAATAAAACTCAAACGTGGCATTTATACACAATGTCCTGAAAATAAAGGTTGGAGAATTCGATACTCCACTGATTCCTTCTTCTCTCATCGAAGAATATAGCATTCATTTGCAATTAGAAAAATTAAACTCAAAATTTATTACAAATATTAAACCCTAGTAAAGTTCCTCAGAACCTCCACTGAAATACGAAAAATATGAAACGGCGTGGTTTCAAACATTACCCTATATTATACAGTGCGTTTCATATCTGAACTGTAGTTCCACATCTAAATATGCAAGATCAAAATTTACTAACTATTAAATATGTATTCATATGTACAGTGATTTGTGATTCGCACAAATATTAATTTCTGCATTGAAATTATTCATTTTCCTTTCTCTAACATTCGTGAGTCTTTTCTACTCAAACTTCTTGAACAATCACCATAACTTTATCGGTTGAAAGTATTAAATACTTGTCTAAATCAAAAGAGCATAAGTGACAAATGTTTAAGTTCAGCACTGATCTAACTTTTCTCTCCCATATGATTATTAACTTCCGATAATTCATGAAATTCTTTGCTCGACTTACAGTTACTTTAATATAATGTCGATTATTCAGGTCCGTATTATAGACAGTATTGAAGGCGGAAAATCCATTATTCTTTCAAAGTTATAGTTACGTCAATACGGACCTGAATAATCGACATTATGAATCAAACGGCATGCCAAGCAAGGAGGTTACGCTTCAAATACAAAGATCTCAAACTGAAGCTTTCCAATGTAATTAAGGACATAGATTTCATGAAGAAATGTAGGAATAATAAATTAGCACCGAGACATCTAGCAACTTTTCAACGTAAAAAGTTCAACAATGATTACGAACGTAGGACTCAAGAAATTGTCAATCACAGTATCATTCAGCGAGAATTAAAATTCCTCTACATCAGAAAGAATCACATTAACAATAAACTCTACCGCACCCACTTATTAGCAGCTAATATGTCCAAAGATAAAGAATGGGATGATTTCATGATCCAGTTAAACCAAACTTTGCAATACCAAATCAGCAAAAAAACGGCAACATTAGAAAAGAAATTTAATAACCTCGTTAGGAGTAACCAGGAGGAATCTAATGTACGACCCGTCACAAAACATACTTTCCCAAAACCAATAAACAATCTGACAGACACCGTATTCAACCAATCCGAATTACAAATTCTAGAAAAAGGCATGAAGCATAATTGGATATCTAACTATAATGCACACAACCTAACCAAACTGACAGCTGAATCGGAGGCAGCTATCAAACGACTGCCTCAGGATGAACAAAATGGAGCACGGCATGAAGTTAACAAGAAAATCAAGAAAATTATTCAACATAAGAAGGAACATAGAATGGATTTACAACTTCAAAGAGATTGCAAAAGTCTATCAACCAAAATAGAACAGAACCAGTTAATCCTAACTAAAGCAGACAAAGGCAACACCACAGTCATTATTAAGAAGAATGATTATATTAATAAAACAGAAGATTTCCTCACCAATCCCAACTTTGAGATAAATCAAAAAGACCTCACCCAATGTTTACAAAGGAAACTTAAACAGCTCCTGAAAAACACCTTATTCATCCTTGATGAAAAACAAAAAAACAAAATGGTCAATATGAACCCTAAATTACCAACATTAAGAGCACTACCTAAAATACATAAAGATAACATTCCTATCAGACCAATAGTCAATTTCAGAAATAGTCCGACGTATAAACTCGCTCAATTTGCTCATTCATTTCTTAAATCACATTACAAACTCAAGGCTAATGCATCCTTTAAAAATTCGATACATTTCTGTGAATTAACTAGTAAACTAAAACTTACCAGAACGCATTCTTTACACACTATAGACATAAAAGACATGTATACAAGCATACCGATTGCCGCCTCCATTGATATTATAAAGAACAACTTAAAGAATAATAGTGATTTAACACAAGTTGAGATCTCTGAATTTTTGAACATCATAACATTCATCCTAAACAACAACCAATTTAGTTTTAATGAGAAAATCTATAAACAAAAAGAAGGCCTCCCCATGGGTTCTCCTTTATCAGGAATAATAGCTAACATATTCTTAGATAATCTGGAATACAATAGCACCTAGCAATAGCAATAGCACCTAGTGTAGTGTTATACAGTGTTGGTATTGCTACTAGTGGAGTGACACAGTGTGGTGCAATAGCACCTAGTGTAGTGTTATACAGTGTTGGTATTACTACTAGTGGAGTGTTACAGTGTGGTGCAATAGCACCTAGTGTAGTGTTATACAGTGTTGGTATTGCTACTAGTGGAGTGACACAGTGTGGTGCAATAGCACCTAGTGTAGTGTTATACAGTGTTGGTATTGCTACTAGTGGAGTGACACAGTGTGGTGCAATAGCACCTAGTGTAGTGTTATACAGTGTTGGTATTACTACTAGTGGAGTGTTACAGTGTGGTGCAATAGCACCTAGTGTAGTGTTATACAGTGTTGGTATTACTACTAGTGGAGTGTTACAGTGTGGTGCAATAGCACCTAGTGTAGTGTTATACAGTGTTGGTATTGCTACTAGTGGAGTGACACAGTGTGGTGCAATAGCACCTAGTGTAGTGTTATACAGTGTTGGTATTGCTACTAGTGGAGTGACACAGTGTGGTGCAATAGCACCTAGTGTAGTGTTATACAGTGTTGGTATTACTACTAGTGGAGTGTTACAGTGTGGTGCAATAGCACCTAGTGTAGTGTTATACAGTGTTGGTATTACTACTAGTGGAGTGTTACAGTGTGGTGCAATAGCACCTAGTGTAGTGCTATACAGTGTTGGTATTACTACTAGTGGAGTGACACAGTGTGGTGCAATAGCACCTAGTGTAGTGTTATACAGTGTTGGTATTGCTACTAGTGGAGTGACACAGTGTGGTGCAATAGCACCTAGTGTAGTGTTATACAGTGTTGGTATTGCTACCAGGTGAGTGTTACAGTGTGGTGCAATAGCACCTAGTGTAGTGTTATACAGTGTTGGTATTACTACTAGTGGAGTGTTACAGTGTGGTGCAATAGCACCTAGTGTAGTGTTATACAGTGTTGGTATTACTACTAGTGGAGTGACACAGTGTGGTGCAATAGCACCTAGTGTAGTGTTATACAGTGTTGGTATTGCTACTAGTGGAGTGACACAGTGTGGTGCAATAGCACCTAGTGTAGTGTTATACAGTGTTGGTATTACTACTAGTGGAGTGACACAGTGTGGTGCAATAGCACCTAGTGTAGTGTTATACAGTGTTGGTATTGCTACCAGGTGAGTGTTACAGTGTGGTGCAATAGCACCTAGTGTAGTGTTATACAGTGTTGGTATTGCTACTAGTGGAGTGACACAGTGTGGTGCAATAGCACCTAGTGTAGTGTTATACAGTGTTGGTATTACTACTAGTGGAGTGACACAGTGTGGTGCAATAGCACCTAGTGTAGTGTTATACAGTGTTGGTATTGCTACTAGTGGAGTGACACAGTGTGGTGCAATAACACCTAGTGTAGTGTTATACAGTGTTGGTATTGCTACCAGGTGAGTGTTACAGTGTGGTGCAATAGCACCTAGTGTAGTGTTATACAGTGTTGGTATTACTACTAGTGGAGTGTTACAGTGTGGTGCAATAGCACCTAGTGTAGTGTTATACAGTTTTGGTATTACTACTAGTGGAGTGTTACAGTATATATATATATAGTATGATCAAGTAGGGAGTGATAGAGGAGTAACACCTCTTTAAAAAACCTTGGTCCAGCTGGCCCGGCTGGTAGTACCTTGTTAGGGTCCCTTGCCAGGGTTACGGTGAAGTCCTCAACGGTAACTGCAGTGAAACAGGTGAACTCTGGCACAATGTGGTTGGCGGAAGGGGCAGCCTATTGCTCAGGTTTAATAGGGCAAACTATTGTCCATAGTTATGATGGGCAGGTTTTGGCCCAACGGCAAAATGAGCGGATGAGGAGCCAATCACTCTCATGGCTCCCAACGGTCATAGAGGCGGAAGAGGCCACGCCAGACGGACTGGCTGTAAAGGCGCACCTCAGTAGTACTTGAGTATGCGGCAGTTCGTTGCAGTCTCTGTGTTCGGTCCTGCATGTCTCATTCTTTGTGAGCCGCAGGATAAGGCTCAGAGATCATAGTGTGTGGGTCTCGTCCTGGCAAGCTGAGATCCACCCTAAACAAATTCACGCCAGTGGCACTTCTTCCGAACGTCACTTTTCAAAGTCCAACGGCGATGGGATATGGACGGTGGGGGCAGGTTATGGGTGTAACTGGAAGCCCCTAGTTCGGACCTGCACGTTGGCAGCAGATGTGTGATGGTCGTCTTCCGGAGACTCTGTGACTACTCAGGAATTCGGTCCTGCATCTGTGTTTGGGCAGGCCTATTTAGGATCACCGCTGCCCACCCCACATGGGGAAGGCCCTAGAAAAGGTGGGCTAAACATCGGAAGTCACAATCTTGGTCCGGCTGGGCAACCGCACTCAGCAGGTCACCCCTCATGCGGTCGAAACTCAAAAACAGTAAAGAATCACAATTTGATTATTGGATCATGGAACATCAGAACCTTGCTTAATTTTGACAATAACATTAGACCTGAGAGAAGGTCAGCTCTCGTAACCCATGAGTTATCAAGACTCAACGTTGACATTGCTGCTCTCAGTGAAACTAGGCTGTCTGCTGAAGGCAAGATTACTGAATCTGGAACAGGATATACCATCTTCTGGAAAGGAAAGGATGAGGGTGAATGTCGTATTCATGGTGTGGGCTTCGCTGTGAAGACCAAACTGGTAAATTATCACCAACTTACGCCCATTGCAATCAGCGAAAGGCTCATGACTCTCCGCATACCACTCTCAGGAGGTTCCTTTATGACACTCATCTCTGCCTATGCTCCTACCTTAGATTCTGATGATGAAGTAAAGGCTCAGTTCTATAATCAGCTAAGTGAAATCATCTCCAAGGTACCATCTGCAGATAAACTCTTGCTCCTCGGTGACTTCAATGCCAGAGTTGGGAAAGATCACAGGCTATGGAATAATGTGATGGGCAAACAGGGACTTGGAAAATGTAATCCCAATGGACTGTTGCTTCTTGGTCTTTGTGCAGAACACGAACTTTTCATTACCAACACGCAGTTCCGGCTACCTGACCGCTTCAAAACCACGTGGATGCATCCTCGTTCCAAACATTGGCACATTCTTGATTATATCATTACCCGGCAATGTGATAAGAAGGACACTCTTATTACCAGAACAGCAAGGAATATAGACGATTGTTGGACAGATCATAAACTTCTTATATGTAAGCTCAGGATATCCATCAGACCTAAACCACCTAGGAACATCAAAAATTTGCCAAGAAAGAAGTTTAATACATCCAAACTTCAGGATGAATCCATGTACAAACATTTTGGAAACAGGATCGTCACCCAGTTATCAGAAAACCCAGTAACAAATGATATTCAGCAAGAATGGGCCACATTACAGAAGATTATCACACAGTCAGCTGAGGAAACCATTGGTTTTATAGTGCGGAAAAGACAAGACTGGTTTGATGACAACAATGAGGAAATTCTGTCTCTCATCAATGCCAAAAGGAATGCCTATCTTGCCCATCTTCAAGACCCAACTTCCAACACAAAGAGAGATAAACTACTGGAACTCAAGGGTAAATGCCAGACGCAGATAAGGCAGATTAAAAATACTTGGTGGCAACAGAAGGCTCAGGAACTGCAGAGACTATCGGATGCTCGAGACTTGAGGAACTTCTATGCCGTACTCAAGGAAATATATGGACCATCTCGCTCATCATCAGGTACACTGAAAAGCGCTGATAATTCTACTACCTTTACTGATAGTCAAGAAATCTTGGAACGCTGGAAGGAGCACTTCTCCAATCTCCTAAATCGTCCATCAGAAGCTGCTGAAGACTTCCTCTGTGATGTGCCGCAACAACCTGAACAACTGTGGTTGGCAGTACCTCCTACTTATCATGAATTCAGTGCAGCTCTCACCCAATTGAAACCCAGAAAAGCACCTGGCCCAGATAACATCCCTCTGGAACTAATTCAAGCCGGAGGTCATTCCCTCAAAACAAGAATTTTCATCCTTATCCTCAGAATTTGGGAATCAAGAAAGGTACCTGGAGACCTAAAGAATGCCACTATCGTCACTATCTTTAAAAAGGGTGATCGCAGTGTTTGTGGCAACTACCGTGGTATATCACTGCTATCAATTGTGGGGAAGATTCTTGCAAGAATTCTACTTAACCGCCTCAAGGTTATCTCTGAGAGGATCCTCCCAGAGTCACAATGCGGATTTAGAACTTCCAGAAGCACAATTGACTTGATTTTCTGTGTGAGACAGCTACAAGAAAAATGTCGAGAACAACAGAATCCACTCTTCTTAGTCTTTTATGATTTGGAAAAGGCATTTGATTCGGTTCCAAGACCAGCCATGTGGGCAGTGCTGAAGCGGTTTGGTTGCCCTCAGCGTTTTGTAGATCTAATCAAAGCTCTCCATGATGGCATGACAGGTCAGGTTTGCCATCAGAATAAGATGTCCGATGAATTTCCCATTACCCATGGACTGAAACAAGGATGTGTACTGGCTCCAACGCTTTTTGCGCTGTACTTGGCTGCAATGCTTTATGATTCACCCACAAACATCCCAGGCGTGGAGATCAAGTATCGTTTTGATGGAGGGCTTTTCAACCTAACTCGTCTCCGCTCCTTGAGGAAAACTCAGGTTACTAAGGTTACTAACATGTTGTATGCAGATGATGCTGCGTCACCAACTCTCACACCAGAAGAGCTGCAAGAGTCAGTTAACTGTTACAAAAGTGCATGTGATCGCTTTGGTCTTACCATAAATGTCAATAAGACTAAAGTCTTGGCGCAACCTTCACCAGGCACACCTCTTCCTCAGTTCAATATCTCCATTTCAAATTTGCCATTAGAACAGGTTGACCACTTCTCGTACCTGGGCAGTACCATTTCTGTGAGCTGTACCTGTGAGCAGGATGTGGATAAGAGAATTGGCGCAGCCCATGCAGCATATGGACGATTAGTGCACCGGGTCTTCATGAATAAAGATCTATCCATGAGTACAAAGCTTATGGTGTACAAAGCAGTAGTCATTTCTACATTGTTGTATGGCTGTGAAACGTGGACCCTTTACCGACGTGATCTTAGGAAGCTTGAGCGTTTTCACCTACAAAAACTTCGATCAATCCTGAGGATTAAATGGGAAGACCGCATTACCAATATTGCTGTTCTGGAAAAGGCTCAAATCAACAGCATAGAATCATCCATAATAGGTCACCAATTTAGATGGATTGGTCATGTCCATCGGATGGATGATGTGAGATTACCTCGTCAAATGCTATATGGTGAGTTATGCTATGACACCAGACCTCATGGTGGTCCTAAGAGGCGCTACAAGGACCAATTTAAGCAGACCCTGAAATTGACAGGTCTTGATTCACAAACCTGGGACATGCTGGCTGAAAACCGCTCAACTTGGCGCCGTACCATCTCGGATACTGTAAAGACGTTTGAAAGGGATCGACGCATACATGAAGAGGCCAAGCGTCAAGCTAGGAAACTTCGAGCAGCCCAACCACGTCCTCCTCCAGCAATACTATGCGACTTGTGTGGTCGCTTGTTCCATGCCAGGATTGGACTCTTTAGTCACCGTAAACACATCCACAAACTGGACTGAAGGAAGAAGATTTATACTCGGATTCGAGTTAAAGCCGATGATGATGATGATGGAATACAAATCAATCATCAACAAAAAGGATGGTTTGGTCTTTTGGGGACGATATTTTGATGACGTTTTCGTAATCCTTGACAACTCTAAAACGAAAATAGAAAAACTTTTGCAATATTTGAACCAAATAAACAGCAACATTAAATTCACGTCAGAAAATGAAGTAAACAGTTCCATAAATTACCTTGATCTACTAGTCATGCATGATAAAGATCACCTGAGCTATCAAATATTCAGGAAACCAACTCAAACCAGTACTGTAATTAGACAAGATTCTAATCATCCAGCTTCCCATAAAAGAGCAGCACTCGCATGTTTCGTCAATAGAGCGTTAAACGTCCCACTATCTGACGTAGATTATCGTAAAGAAGTTTCAATAATTCACCAAATTGCCGAAGCTAATGGATTCAATAGTAAATATGTTAACAATATAATTAACAAAATTAAGAACAAACCCGTTTCCAGATTAGCAAAAGAAGACAAAGAACCTTCCACATACGCAACGTTCACTTTTGTGAACCAATCCACATACAATGTTACTAGTGTACTAAAAAAATATAAAATAAAAACAGCGTTCAGAACCAATAACACTAATCATAAAAAAAAATATTTCAACTCACATATTCTCAACAAAACCAACAAATACAGCAATTCAGGTATCTACAAGATTAAATGTAACGAGTGTAATGCCGATTACGTGGGACAAACGGAGAGAGGGTTCAACACCAGATTTTTGGAACATGTCAATGCCATCAAACATAATAAATTTTCAGCGATGGGTAACTACATGGCAGAAACTGGGCATAAATTCACAACCATAGACAATGACTTAGTAATTTTACATCAAGAAAATAAAGGCACGCTCATGAATATTTTGGAACAAATAGAAATTGATAAAGCACAGAGATTCAACCCTTCACACAATCTTAATGAAATAATATTTGAAACTAGCATTTTATACAGAACATTAATAGACGAATTATATTGTAATAGATAAAATTCCCGCTATATTCCACTATTCATACCCATCATTTTTCATAACATACTAAAGATTGACACACTCATTCTACGCATTAATCAATCTCCATAATAGGCACGTCAACAAACCTCACTCATCCCCATTTCCTTAGCCTCCCATCTCCCACAACCCAAACGCCACCTTTTCCCAAGCACGTCACTAACACTCAGCTGTAAAAGACTTCACAAGGTGAATTCCGGTTTGTTTTTGTTCACGCCCTGCGCACTGCAGTTCCTGGCGGCGCGTGACGCGGCCACAAATTTTCTCGCCTTGACATTTGCCAAGAGCAACAAGGGGACTAGAGTGGTCCCACGATGACGCAATGGGGACAGCAGACCGCAGCACCGGCCCAATTCAGGAGTTCTGATGCGCCTAGGCCTTAGTGATGCAAAAAAGTATCTTCTTTGGAGCGTCGAGCGGGACTGTAAATAATATTTCTTTATTCTTTGTTCTTCATGTATTTTGTATGAACTTGTACATGGAAAGTTTTTCCATTGTGTAGTTTTGTTGGACAGGCTGAGGAAGGGGGAGTATTTACCCCCGAAACTAGTCCCTGTAAGTAATAGAAATAAACAGTATTGAAGGCGGAAAATCCATTATTCTTTCAAAGTTACTTTAATAAACGTGAATATTCGAAGTGCATGGCATTTTACCCTCATTCCACACTTCTGTTCCAAAATTACACAAACAATTATATTATTTCTTAAACACCCTGTACAGAATTTGCCTCAAGTGCATTTAAATGATATCACACTCGCTGTGATCAAAACTAGGAAACATGACTCCTCAGCCTCCTTTTATAAGAATACGTAACTCATTTACGTCTACGATTCCTCTCTTGCACGGTATTCCAAATCTGAGCCCATTTCAGTGCATTTTCTCAATCAATGCAAAGAAATCACTATCTTCATTAAATATCCACTACTATTGTGACTATTGTTCAAGATACAAACTTTAACAAAACTCCTCTATCCTTATACAAAAATTTCCTCGTGCCTATAAATTCAAATCTTCAACTACTTTCTGTACAGTTACTTTTATATCACCCTGTGATTTACATTCCTTAACTCCTTTTCACGTATTTAAATTCAGTTATTACATTATTGTAACTTTCAAAGAATTGTCTGCAAGAATTCATATTTAATAATGATATAAGTATGTCCTATCTTCCTGTGAATACAAATTTCTGAATTTTATTCAGTTAAGTCCATCTGACTTATTTTCAGACAATGGGTAGACTTATCTAAGTTGCCCTGTCTCTTCCTTCGTCTTGTAATGGTTTGACTAGTGACCCCACTGTTGGGTGATAACTGTAATGTTTTCACTGGGGAGAGTGTGGAAAAACCACCACAAGTCCCACGTTTGAGCTAATTGTAATGTTTACTCTGACTAAGATATGTTGAATTAATGGGCGCCAAGACCTCAACACTAAGTTGAAATCTAAATTTATATTTATCAACGCCTAGCTCGGGCAGAACACCTTTAAGAATCTTCACTCTCAGACCGTGGCATGATTTGATCATTAACCCAACTAACAATTGTATCAGGAGAAGGAATTTGGTCTATATCTTATGCTACCTACTGAAAGCAAAGATTGCATAGTATAGAAATGAATTTATTATATAAAAAACAAGTAGTGGCAATTTTAATAATAATAATAATTAGCCGGCCCCGTGGTGTTGGGGTAGCGTGCCTGCCTCTCACCCGGAGGCCCCGGGTTCGATCCCCGGCTCCGTCAGGGATTTTAAAATTGACGTGAGGGTTGGAACGGGGTGCACTCAGCCTCGTGAGGACAATTGAGTAGCTGTCTGACAGTGAGACAGCGCCCCGATCACGAATACCAAGATTAACGGCCGAGGGGACCCGACGCGCTGATCACGCGTCACCCCAATATCTGCAGGCCAAATGGCTGGGCAGCGGTCGCTTGGTCGGCCTTAGCCCGTCATGGGCTGGACAGTGCCAGGGGTTGACTTTTTTTTTTTTTTGTTATAATAATAATTTAAAAATGGAGCGTGACGATTTGAATTTTACCACTTGAAAATTACGTGAAAACGGAGTTGGATGAATTACTGAATTTACTATTATTCCCAAGCTAAAAGTTACTCAAATTCTGATTATGAAACAATGAAAAGAGAGAGATTGCGTAGTTCTGCGTCATTCGTGCTTACCATTGGAAATAGCCGTAGCATTTCCCTCGTACGTGATGGTTCAAGAGAGCTTCCATCAGCCTTCTGGACGTCGCCATCTTCTTCGTCACTTGTGGAGATTGTTGTTGAAATGTTAAAGTTATGGTCCGATCACACCGGAACCAACCAAACGAGCGACCAATTCGGTCAAGTTTCACATTGTTAATCGCCCTCTCTTCTCGGCGCGCGAACCTTTATACACTCGCCGAATCCCCTCTCCAGTGCCGTCACCCAGTGGTCCGGACTCCCCTGATTGGCTGAGCCACCACGCTGACTCCCGACATAAGGGTCATTTTACTCGGCGTGACGAAGTAGATTTGCCGTTCCAGTCTAATTCGCCTTTTCTTGATACAGCCAGCTGGAAGTGTTCCTCGGTTTCGTCATCGCTTCTCGACAAGAATATACCTGTATCTGAATTCCCAATGACTCATCTCTCTCACAATAAACCCTAACTGACTAAAATCCGTAAAATTCCGTAATCATATAATTTTCCGTGATAATGTTGTTCGTAATAATTCACTCGATAGAGTTTTCTATAAAATCGAAAACCTCTCTGTATACTAATAATCTTTAAAGTAAAAGCTCCAAAAAAGAGACATTAATAATAAGTTAAATGAAAATTATCTTGGCTGAACAAGTTGCCGCGTAAATAAACATTGAATGGCTTCCTACTGACTTATGTCAGTGGCGTAAAATACCCTCGAAAAACACGTTACAGTCTTTTAATTACAGGTGACTTAACAATAAAGTCTCTGCTATCTACATGAAATATTTTGTTTAATAAATTTCATTTGGGCTTTTTAATGCTCTAAATGTTTTATTTGACAAATATGAATGATCTTGGAACATTTTGTTACTAGGAAATATGATTTATTCCGTTTACAGCATAGTTCTACTTAACTATCTGTTTCATTACAATGAATTTGGTATTTATTGATTTAATTGTCTAGATCAATTATTTAGACGATCTTCTACAAGGTTTAGTGTCGTGTAACAATTCAATTATTGCACACAGTTAGTTTATAATAAATTTCTGACACTCGAATCAACATCATGAGTTGTCGAAATTTATTTGACATTTCGAGAAATAACTTTTTAAATATACGGTACTTCGATGTTTCAATATACGTTCCAACGCTGCGCATAAAACAGATTTATTTAATTTAACGCAAGTATTAATGATTCTAAACGATTTTGTAATGAACTGATTTAACGTTGAAAATAGCAATATGCTAATGAAATTTCGTCCAAATGACTGAAATTTGCAATAAAAATTACTAAAAAAAAATACCAATATACAGGATTGAAATCTACACAAATTTAAATAAAATCACAGAATTATACGGTTGGTCAATTAGGATAAACACAGAACATGACTACAATTCTACTAAATATATTGCAATCTCTTCACTACCTTTGATTCCGTCGATCTCGGCTGGATAATGCCTAGTCTGGCAAGACAAATGTGCTTGTGCACATAGCACACAGCTGCATGAACCGGCTGTGACGAGGACTGCTGGATTACCTCGCAGTGGGGCAAGGTCAATGTCATGACTGGGTTAGCGACCTCTCCGCGCACGGCAAGTCTCTCTCACTCCTTCACTCGACTGCCGCATGTCGTTTGGATCTTCCGACGTTACCACTTCACTACGTCTGCATCGCTTCTTAATGTTGAAATTCGATTGTTCTATAAGTGTCTTTGAGAGTATACTGGATGTATATGAACTTTTGTTAAGAAGTATAGATTTCTTCTGCATTTCTGCGCATCGCGTAGATGTTCGACTGCGCTATCCATGTTGTAGAATTCTGGATTCAACTTTTCATTTTTGTTGTCTCTACTTCCCTATAATGTGCATCTTAGCACGAAGTCATAATCAGGTTAATGATTAAGCCTGTACAACTTCCCCGTTGCCAATTCATAAACTGCATTGTTAATGGCTTATTAAGGATGAATAGAATTGTATAAGTAGTATAGCTATTTTCCTGTAGTGAATTATTTTAGTTATATGCGTGAGATGTGTAGTAGCTTTATATCGAAATACTACCGGGTGAGTTAGCCGTGGTGGTTACGGCATGACTGATGGCAGTCGCTCACATCCGGGAGGCGAGGAGGTTCGAATCCCCCCGCCGGCAACCTTGAAGATGGTCTTCTGTGGTTTCCCATCTTCCTTCCAGGCAAATGCCGGGGTTGGTCCCTAACTATAGGCCACAGCCGCTACCTTCCAACTCCTCGTCCTTACATTCCAACTTCCCTCCTTCCCTCCCCAACGGTACTTGTAGCTCACCCATTGGGTGTCCGTCTCGAAGCAGCTACAAAACTGGCGAGCCGAACATGTCCTCGGACACTCCCGGCACTAAAAGCCATACGCTAAAAAAAAACAACGAAATACTGAAGTAATAAGCTGTGTTTCAAATACTCCACAGACTTGCGGTATAAAGCTTTTCTAAATGTGAGCGCAAATGAGCTCTGTCTCGTTCCTATAAGTGTGCTACGAAATTACCGGCCTGCATACTGTGCTGGTCTCGGTCAGAATGTCGCTTGCTTCATGAGTCACGGCCTTCTAAGCGCCGCACTCCTTCTCACAACTTTCATTATACGTAGCACTGTCTCTGAAGCAACTCGCTTCTAAACTGGCGGTCTTGTTCAGACCAGATCTGAATTTGGAGTGCACGCTCGTTCTTTCTCTCAGCTCACGTAAATTTCATCGCGCTTCTCCCCCTCTCGTGGTGTGACGCAGCTCCACTCTTCCCCTCACTCGCTGTGATCAGCCGCGGACACTTCTCCTCCTTAATGACGCTACACTCACCTCTCTTGGTGTGACGAATTCTTACGATTGTAGGCCTCCCTACATTCTGATAATAATTACGCAACCATATTTAAATAGTTCCCTCTTTCTTTCCGGCCTTCCGTAATTGTTTATATTAACAATGATGCATGGTATTACACTCTATTTCAGCTTAAGATTTCCATATCTCACAAATTTTAAGGAATAAGAGATTTTAATTCGTTCTTTTTATTTTTCCTGCGTCCCAGTTCGTGTCCCGTCTGGATCTTAGTATTGGCCTTAAATAAATTCGGGTGCAGTACCCATTGCAATAGATAGCTTTTTAGTGAAATCTACCTAAAACACCAGGTAGATGGACAATGGAGAATGTTGGCTAATGCATTAGTCTACAATATATTAACGAGTAGAAGATTAGTAATTAGATTAGTAATTTTGAAAGTAATGAATGTTTGAAGTTGTTCATATTTTTAATGATTGATATTAACTTAATTATAAAAAAATTAATCTTTAATCCCAAGTCTGCTTTACACGTGCACTTTCTCAATGTGTACTCCCTAGGACAGGTATTGGCTTTTGTTGACCACTGCTTTAAGTGCATACTGTACACTACTGTGTTAATATAGGTTGCCCTCTCTCCCTATCAGCCATCCATAAATTGTATGGTGACGACTGTTTTGGGACATAAATAATAAAATTATAAGTCCCAGAGTTGGTAGTTTTTATATTTTGGCACTTTTTTACAGGACAGGATCTCTACATTATAGGTGGAGAACATTTACTTGGGTATGGGAACTGGAACAATACAGTTTGGAAGTATAACATATGGAAAGAAGAATGGACCTTTGAAACTAGGTATGAGGTATGATGATTTTTTTTTAGCATTTCTGCTTTTCATCATCTTAATAATAATAATAATTATTATTATTATGATTTTGGATATTTATTGTGATATTGTCTATTTTATTTCAGCCTTTTGTCTCCAAGAAGACACCATTCTGTGTGTGTAGTGAGGGATGATATTTACGTTATTGGTGGATTTGGCCGACATCGCGTCATCATGGATTCTGTTGATAGATATAACATCCGCACTCGTAAGAAACATCTTTCACTTTTTACTTTTGGTAACCAATAGGAATGTGAAATTTGATAATATCTACTGTGCATTGTATGGCCATCACCAATTATTAAAACTTGAGGTTCTGAAGCTCTTTTCTGAGAAAAGTCAGAAGCTATGGTATGACTTTTTTTCACATCAGATCTATTCTGGTGCATAAGAATGTGTTAGTCCATTTACCAAGTTCCAGTGTCACCTATTACTCTTTATGACTGTTGATGGGTTGCCAATGTTGACTAACCCTGAATGAGTATGTAATTTCTAAAGTTCTCTCTAGAGTATTCAGTCATTCTCATTTTGTGCATAAAAACTGCGGTGTCTGATCTACCGAAAATCAGTCCCATCGTCTGTATTCACAGCTTTCTCAAGTTTTTTCTTTGCTATTCAAGCTATCTTTCCGAATTTGGCACAGGCATATTTAAATTCCACTTCTATTTATCTGTAACTTGTTGTATGTGTTAAATACTCTAAATTCTAAAGCTTACTTACTATAATCTTTAGCTGATGAATTGAAATTGTCTTTGATTTTTTAAAGCAGAGGTTGATTTGAAGAAACAAAAAAATGTCCCTGGTATTCTTGAATAATGTTAATGTTATGGGTTTTAGATCCCTTTTAGCTACTGTGGATGGTGTTCTTGGACGTTGAGATGAAATTGATTTCTTCGTTATGTAAAAGCTCTGTGCAGATTATAAATTTCTAGTGTGAGCATTTTGTGTAATGTGTTAAGCTATCCAATTATTTGGGTTTTATGTTTTTTTTTACTGTAACTTGCATAAATAATAGCACAGGAACAATAAATGAACAATATAATGGAATTACCGTATTTACTCGGCTATAAGACCCCATCGCCTATAGTCCCCTTAATTTTCGAGAGCCAAAATAAATTAAACAACTTGGAAATCGCTTATAGTACCCCTCCTTAATTATTGAGAGTCAAAATACAACATTCTTGGAAATTGATGAATTCTTTTTTTTTTTATAATTACAACTGAAATTCATTCTCATATTTTTCTTGTTACGGTAAATTAGTTTATTCAGACGATATGACCGCCATTTTGCGTACCGCATACGCGATTGGGCAGGGTATCGAATTGTGTAGCCAATAGGCTTCACCCGATATGTAATAGAAGATGCCACACAATTGGCCGGATAGAAGCTCCATCCGCCAATGAAAGTTATGGTTTTATATCTTGCCTGCATTCTTCTGTTTAATATTATTTATATTGCGATTCGATTGTGTTTACGACAGTCTCCTTATACCCCGTTTAGATGTCCCAGTTGCGATCGCGATCAGGCGCCGATCCAGATTAAGTTGGGACGTCTAAACACAACAGGATAACATTATCGCGATAAACTTTCCCTCCAACAGGATCAGCCCGATCCCGTTCCCACAACGAGATAATCGCGTTCGAGCCTTTGCGATCGTCAGTATGTTCTATCCAGTGGCGTACCGACGGGAGGGTTTCAGGGTTGAACCCCCCCCCCAGAGATATTCCTTTACTTGAATCTATAGATTGTCCCATCTATCACCTGTTTTAAGGCATCGCTCGTTAGGCGTCTTAACTCCCGCATACACCTTAGGTGTGGTCACGTTCCTCACTTAATAAATGCCCTGCACTCTACTCGCAGTGTTGGAGCTACCCATGGATCAGTTTTGCTGTTGAAGTGTGCGATCGGTAAGTCTTTTCACGTCGCTTCGGGTTGCTTTAATTGTGTGTGCCCGTTTCCTTATAGATAATTCAGTAAAAGAGGAGTTTCTGCAATTTATTCCAATTAATGATACAGATAAAATAATCAAGATAGGCAGATTTTGAGAGCCAATAGCAATTGCAGTAGGAACACAGAGACCAAAACATTATTTTTCTCTCACATAATATCAATATTTTAAGCAACCACGTCACTATGGTCATGATTATACCACTGCATTGTTTCAGTCTCAATATTTAGTTACTGTTGTCCATATTTTTCAAAATTTCTTTTCATTTTTTTTATTGTGTCGAAAAAATGAGACCTAAAATATTTTTCATGCAAAGAGAGCGGTTATTTAATTGTTGTTTTTTATGAATATTAATCAAAGAATCATTTTAATTATGATGATGACTGTCGTTTTAAGGGGCGGAACAGCAAGGTCATCTGTCCCTGTAATACCGGTAATGTACACAATTACCGTATTATATTAATGAAACCCCCCCCCCCCCAGAAGGAAATCCTGCGTACGCCACTGGTTCTATCCTCCCATCTTTTAAAACTAGAGAGGCAGTGCAAATGTTCAGCCATTCCTTTCTCCGTCTTTGGTTGGCATCATTTCTTGAAGCTAGGCTTTAGTTGTCTGCGGTGTTGTTAATTGATCAAATACAGTAATTCATATTATACTTAAGAAATGGAATTAGATGCTACAAAAAGAAGAGGTCAGAGTGGAAAGATGTTGATGTGGAGATACTATTAGAGGTGTGGGAAGAGTTTAAGGCAGAATTAAGAGGTGTTCGTCGCAATAAAAACGTTTATGCCAGAATGGTATGGAAGCTATGCGAGTTGGGAGGGTACGGTATATGAAATCCACCGATGAATTGAAGACTAAGATTAAAAATTTAACTGCGAAATACAGGTATGGTGTGACCTCCTGACACTTCATTTAATATTACCTTGAAAGAAATCTAGTGCACGCTATTTGATATATGGTAGTCTAGGTTATGTTAACTTAAATTTGGAATAATGTCACGCATATGAATATAATCGAATTGCGTTCATTAAGTTTAGAAATATAATTAAATTGTTCCATTCTGTACGAATTTCTCTTTGTCTTGGTAGGATGGAAAGAGTCATCATGGGACCCACAGGTGGTACACCTTCTGATTGGTGGTAGGTAAGAAGGTCCACCAAATCATTGTGGTTTTTTTTGGCACAAAATTGTGCACTGATGGAGGAGATGATGTTTCAAGTAAGTAAATTAATAACTTTTAAAGGCCACTGAGCCTGCCATACTAATATTTGCACTGAATGTTTCCTTCGAATGTCCTTTCTTTAAACTACAGTATTAGAGTAAAAAGTCATGGTGGATTAGTTTTTGTGACATGCAATGTTTTTGTAATGTGTAAGCATAGGTAAGGGAAGAAGGCATGTGCAGTTACTTATTTTCTGTTTTATTCATCCACCATACGGTATATTTCATTCGCATTTCCTTAACAATCAATCTGATCGATTACTTTGTCCACATGTAGCTAAATTTGTTTGATTCCTGGGAAATAGTGTAATTTTCTGTAGTGTAAAATAGTAAGCCGGCCCCGTGGTGTTAAGGTCGCGCCACTGCTTATCACCCGAGTCGCCAAGATACTGACATGAGTGCTGGAACTGGGTGCACTCAACCTTGTGAGGACAGTTGAGTAGCTGTCTGACCGTGAGGCAGTTCCCCAGTCTGGAAAACCAAGATTAACGGCTGAAGGGACCCAACATGCTGACCATGCATCACCCCACAATTTCCAAGCCGAATGGCTGAGCAGTGGTCGCTTGGTTGGCCAAGGCCCGTCATGGGCTATGGTGCCACGGGGTTTTTAGTGTAAAATAGATAAATTCTGAATGAAATGTCACTTGTACCGTTTTCACTTTCACTTAGATAATAGGCTGATATATGATGTTCATACCTTGTTTCATCTTCTGGGTGACATTACCAATTGAAATTACTAACCCTGGTCACTACTTCACCGGATATATAAATTAAATATATATGTTTTTATTTATTGCTTATTAACAATGGCAGTCATGTTCGACAGCGCATGAGGTCTCTTCAACACTTATCAAGGAGCACACATTGACGTCACTCCAGTTGTCAACACGTGGGATACAAAATTCACCACACTAATTAAAGACTATTGATGATGACATAAACTAGGGGTGTATATAGGCCTATGCGCTACCCAACAACTATTGGTCTATACAAGAGCCATTGGTCTCTTATATAGACTACATAGTTAGTTATTGTTGTTTAAGGGGTGCAACTGCTAAGTCATCTGCCCGTCACATATACACAGTAGTACTGCGAGCTCGGGGTTGGCAATACTGTATTTAACGATAATTCACGTGCACAATGGGGGACACAGCTGGAATTTTATTATATAAACTTGAGTCATAATCTAAATAAGGGAGGTGGGTGGCATATTGACAGCAGAGGAGTAAACATCTACACTGATTATTTTAGTGTTGATTCGACGAGAAAGTGACATCGGAAACCCAATCCTAGCCAATAATGGTTCTCCAAGAACCATATCAATTTTGTCACATAATTTTACAAATAATACAAGCAGTATGTCTTTTCCTTTGTGTGCATGAAGTGATCCCAACCAATTATATACTTCAAAGTAAGTTTTTATTCCAAACACATTGTGAAATACAAAGAAACTATGACAATTCTTTTATATTTCAGACTGTGAGGCCTTGACGCCGACAGCTGTGATTGAGGGGGTAAGCATTAGAGTATATTTAAATTATCTAACGTCAAGTTTTATGGGAATAATAATTGTTTTATGCATCAAGTATTGAGTGGACCAACAACCCTCACTTGCTGCTGTGTTTAGCTGATACTAGGGGTATGATGGCACAGTGGTCAAGATGTTTCCAAATTGCCAAGGGTTAATGCATGTGAGATTTACGAGGTCATCACTACTTCGGTTCTACTTTAGAAAAGGAGATTCCATGGTTTATTATCCCTTTGTTTTAAACACTCACTTAGTTATTGTGATAGTGCTTCGGACACATTTTTAAAAACAAATTTGTATATTTTAAAAGTGACAAGTTACTCTTCCTACTTACTTTTCACTTCGTAGTACAGTATATTTTGTGTATATTTTCAGGAGGTGATGCCAATGGATCGTGGTGTGGAGACGTGGAACATTCACAGGCAGTCTTCTTCTTCTTCCTCCCTTAAATTTATTGAGTTTGCTACCTCTCCTAACATTTCGTTTTCTCCATCTCCTGTCTACCAGCCCATGCCTTCTCCTGTAATTATTTCTCGTCCAACGTCAAACTCTTCTTCCATTCCTTGTCCGTCGACATCAACCTCCTCTTCCATTTCTCAGTTTATTTCTTGTCCATCTACTTCTTCAGTTTTTCCTCTGCTTATTCCTTGTCCGTCGACACCAACCTCCTCTTCCATTTCTCAATATATTTCTCGTCCATCTACTTCTTCCGCTTCTCCTCTGCTTATTCCTTGTCCGTCGACACCAACCTCCTCTTCCATTTCTCGTCCATCTACTTCAAACTCTTCTTCCATTTCTCCTGTGCCTATTCATTTTCCATCCTCATCTTCCAGTCCTGCATCCAATTCCCAGCCACTCATTGCTACGTCTGCTGGGACCCGGGAAGCTGCTCGGAAGAGGGCAGGAAGAAAGAGGAAGTCTTCCCTCCTTGATGACTTTGTGAGTGAATTCAAGAGGGGGAATGATATATTGGAGAGGGAAGTAGCAATGGGGCAACAGATGGTCAACCTATTTACGTCAATGCAGGAGAGGACATCCCAGTTTGAAGCGATAATGATGAAATTTATGGGGAAAAATATGAAATAAATAAATTACTATATTTTACAAAACCATATGTGTATTCTGTTCATCCACTACCTGTATAACACATTATAAAATAATTTTCATAGTCCATATCTAAGTAAAACAATATAGTATAAAATTTATAATTATAATTGAACAGCTTAGTAATGTCAAATGTACAGTATCATAGCCACCTATAAGGAAGGCCCTGCCCATAGCAGAGCGGCAACGCCACACTCCAATCCATGTGTTGCGAGCCGTAAGCATGGCGCTGAACGTGTGACTCCGTAGTTGCTCAGAAAGTTGCTTACAAGGGATGAGCAAAAGTTTTCGGTATTATATGAAGATGGGGCTCCTCGTATGCTAAACATAATATCGTCAGCTTTCTGCAAAAAGTTGGTAAGTCCACTTTTGGGCAAAATGGAGTTATTGGCAGAAAGGTGTTAAGAACTGTATTATCTCTGACAGGAAATCATTGGTAACTCCATTCAGAGAGCACAAAATGGACTATGTAGATTTTCTGGTTTCACTAAGTTCATGTTTCCTTAAATGTAGTCTGTAAAAAGTAAGTAACGTCACTTACCAATTTCTTGCTGTAGTCTTTTCTCCGCCTTGTGTTTCAGTTCAGTATGAAAAAATCTAGAAATTGAAATGTCTTCATTATTTTCATTATTATGAAGGCCATTGTTGATTAGGCGGGCTTTTACTACTTTGCAGTGATTGATCCTCCATCGTGTTAGAGCATTATTGAACAAAGACTGTAGGCTACTACATTCAACAACTTGCTACGGTGGGTGAGTGGATAGCGTGTCAGTCTACTAACCCCAAGATTGCAGGTTTGCTCCTGGCCGTGATAAGTGATTTTTGAAAGGTGGCAAAAATACGATTTTGGCATTTCAAAGAACCCATTTGAATTCAGTAAGCCGTGTTCACAATGGCAAAATTAATCTCGGGAGTTTCCGCCAACACCAAGTTCCTCATTTCTCTACTAGAAAGCGCTATAGTGTTCAAGGAGCTTAGATATCTAACCTCCTCGAGTTTCATAGTGATTCAAGGAACAACTAAATTCGTCCTGCAAGCTACCCTCTGGGTGTCAAATTACAAAGCTTGCACCCGAGGCCATACATTATTATTATTATTACTACATTCAACAAGAGATGGCGAAAAATTACTATTATTTTCATTATTATGAAGGCCATTGTAGATTAGGCGGGCTTTTACTACTTTGCAGTGATTGATCTTAGAGCGTGTTAGTTTCTAGTATCATGTATCGAAGAATTTTTTGTACGGAATACAACTACTCTCTCTTTCGACCCAAGAAAGATCAGTGTCAAGGTAAGTAGACTATAAGGTAGGACACTCCGGTGCCTCTCGCTCCCATTGGCTGATAAGCTGTGACGTAGCTCGGATGTAGCAGGCGCATGCCAGCTGATATTTACAATGCATTCTTACGGGAAACACAGTCATATTTCGCTTCTCTTTTCCGCTCGTGGTATTCAATCACAATAATGGCAATATGCGCATTATAAAGAGAAAGGTATAAACAATATATTGCAGTGGTTTATAATGCGAAATATACTTCATAAACACACACAAAAAATACGTTAGATTAACTACGCTACCGCACCTTAGTATCAGCTGAGCTTACAAGAAGCCTCACAAAACACAATAAAAGACGTGCAAAGGATGGAAATACGAAATTTAGCAATAGCGATAAGCTACATATTCATGCTTTAGCGATCCTGCGGTGTAGCCAAGTGCGTTATATTGCTCACTACGACCGCGATGGGAAGCTGCAGTAAGTCGGGAGTTCAGAGGTTCGAATCCCGGCGCTGACAGCGGCTTTCCACACTCCCTCCAGTCTATTGTCGAGATAGTAGCCTACCTTGTTTCAAGTTCCGGAGCACTTACCCCATTTCCGTCCCTAATAATTACGGTCACACACACATTACAACAGTCACCTTAAAAGCACGGATTACAAATTGAAGACAAGTACACGGAGCTGATGATCAAGATGTCTCAGTTCCAACAACATACATTATTAATGTAACATTGGTATGAAAATGATCAGTTTATAAACACTTACCTTTAATGGGACTTGAGTTTTATATGACGAAACGACCCAGAGTTTGTTCTTTATTGCTGCATATTTCTCCAGTAATTTGATCTTGATACGCCTATTCAAGTGACGGATTCTGATAAAAGTCCTTGTCCTCACGTATAAACGAATTATCTTCTCATACACTTCCGGGAAAATTGATTTTTTTTAAGGTGGTCAGGTAGGTCATTACATTTTTTATATATATATATAGTTCGTCCATGAAAAGAACCGAACAAAACTTCAAATTCAATCATTTTATGGAGCCACTCCTGTGTTGAACGAGTAAGTCCCCCCCTTGAAATGATGGATATCCAATCATTCCTGCTCTCGTCTGTTACACACAAATTTTCCCCCTGCACACTTAAACTCTCATCAATGAACCTACTCTTGAATGCCACATAACCGGCAAAGTACTTAAGTGCATCTAGCGAAACGTCATCTTCACTGGAGAAGTATTACCGATGCAACTGGTAGCAAGTTTTAGTTTTCAGCTTCTGCCGAGCACGTTAGATAACTCAATACCAAGATAAGTAGACTATAACTCAGATGCTCACAATATTACAAAGACATTTTTATCGGTCTAGCAATAAAGCGGGGACCGGCAAAATGCACACGTAGCCGGGTGACTAACAGCCGAGAGATTACATTAATGCAGCTGCTATATTGCTAAATAATATAATTAATGTTATTGGTAGAAAGTCCCTTTTAACTGCTGCTTTATAGACGCCGGGGTGCCGGAATTTTGCCTCTAAAGGGATCATTATCGTGCCAGTAAATCTGTTAACACGGCTCCCTCGCATTTGCTTACCCTCAAATGCCAGCCGACTGCACCACGATTCGATCCAGCAACCTTGGGCATAGCAGGCGAGAACGTTACCGCTGACCACGCAGCCAGCCTATATATTACTACACCGATAAGAAAGACCCTATAGTTTCGTAAGCGTGAGAGTCCTTTTGTAACTGTACCAGAACTTCCTGCTAGGGTGTGCTTGATCCTAGAAAATGTTAAGAACTGAGAACTACGATATTTAACCTATTTAAAAGATGTGCATTTGTATGATCTATACATATTATGAGAGTCCAGAATACTCTCACGTTTCAAGTTATTTGCACGATACAATGCCAATTTAACTGTCCAATGCAATTAGCTTATTGATTATTTAGCATTTTATTATATTCCTTATTTAAAACTACAGTGCAAGCCTCCGTGGCTTAGGCGGCAGCACGCCAGCCTCTCACCGCTGGGTCTGTGGTTCAAATCACGGTCACTCCATGCGAGATCTGTGCTGGACAAAACGGAGGCAGACAGGTTTTTCTCCGGGTACTCCGGTTTTCCCTGTCAACATTTCATTCCAGCAACACTCTCCGCTATCATTTCATTTCTCATTCATTTAATCATTGCCCCAGAGGAGTGCGTCAGGCCTCAGCAGCCGGCACAGTTCATATCCTCGCCGCTAGATGGGGGCTTCATTCATTCCATTCCTGACCCGGTCGGAGACTGGAAGCAGGCTGTGGATTTTCATTTAAAACTACAGTACTTTTCAAGAAGTAGTAAATCAGTTAGCCCCGTGCACTTGGGTGTGTGTTAAATTTGTCTGGTAACCTGTGTTATTGTGGTGTCTTTGTGTAGTTGTAAATCAGATGAGGATTGAGAAGAAGGCAGCCGTGGCCTAAGTTAGGAACCAACCCGGCAGTGGCAACCCATGGAAAACCACTTCCAGACCGGCTGAGGTGGGAATCGAACCCACATCTTCTCAGATTTGCCTCACGAGGCTGAGTGTACCCGTACAGCCACGAATACTAACCGCTACACTACGTGGTGGTCACACAGTTGTCTGACTTGGGACTCCGATAACCGTTTAGCTTTTGGTTCAATGTTGTTTACCTCACTGATTAATTTTCAACATTACTTTTTGGAGTTCTATTTATTAGTTTCACGTAAACGTGAATCTTGGGATTATGAGCAACAGGACCTGCTTTTTTTTACGTGGAATCCGAACCACAGGACATGGCATTTCACTTCGAAAATCTCACATGCATTGACCGGGTTATTTTATCAGTTTCCTGACAGGAGGGTAGCAAGTTTAATGGTACAGACTGTAGTGATACGCCCTTTATAGGGTATTAGTTGACTGCAGAAGGGCATACGAGGACTACCACATGCATATTTCTCTTCAAAAGCGTCCCTTTATGTTGCTAGAGACAGCTGAGAACTGTTTGTTATACATGGTCGCCACGACAGTACCCAACCGATGACGTCACGCAGCAGCCTATGCTCTGGCAAGCCGAAGCGCGGAGCCCGGAGTGGCTCCTCCTGGATCAGTGTGTAACATGCACTAGATTTGAAAAGGCAGTAGGCATCGTCAAAGAAGCCTTAAAATAGGATTCAAAGAAACATTGATGCAGCGTGTTCAAAGAATAAGGACAAAGAAAGATTAGAACATGATCCATCCTTCGTTCTGGGTACCTTTGACTTGCAAAGTGTTTTTTCCAATCCCTAACGATGAGACATCTCAAATGTATTACTTTCGCAAAATCTGTGTCTACAATTTTATACTGTACGAGTCACGTGCTCCTCAGAACGCCTATTGCTTTGCGTGGACAGAACTGAATGGGAAGCGTGGAAGTTCTGAAATTGGCATTGTTCTCCTTCAGTGGTTTAATCAGCTTCCAGAATCACTTACAGACATCTGCCTATACTCTGACACTTGTTCTGGCCAGAACAGAAACAAAAATATTGCTGCATTGTTCATGTTCTTGGTTCAGAATACCCACATTAATGTTGTAGAACACAAATTTTTAGAATCCAGACATTTGTATATGGAAGTTGATTCTGTCCATGGCGCTATAGAGCATCAAAAGAAAAATGTCCCGGTATATTTCATGATGGATTGGCTAACGATCTTCCGGATGGCAAAGTCTCAAAATAGTAGAAAGAATGCAAGACCTTACATTGAGAAGTAACTCGCGTATAAGGACATGGTAAGCTGGACAGAATTATCAGCAGCACTAATAAGGAATCGCAATGTAGATGAACATGGAAATAAAGTCAACTGGCTGAAAATAAAGTGTCTGAAGTTTTATAAAGATCAGCCTCAAATCATCCAGTATCACTATCACATTAAAATTAACACCCGCATTCAAGAAAGAGAAAGAGAAGTCATGGGAAAAGACCAGTTGGAAGACCGAGAAGAAAGTGGTTGGACCAAATTTTGAAGGACGTTGGAGAAGCTGGATTGGATGTGGCAGAAGTGATGGAACAGGAAAAATGGAAGGACAGAAAGGAGTGGAGGAGGCTTGTAAACCACACCCGGGTGACTGGAGTGGGACTTCGATGATGATGATGTTCAATCTAAAGGGCGTCCAGAGAGAATTCCTAACGAACTCCCCAAGCTATACCTTGCATGCCTCCCAATTTCAAAACAAAAGAAACAGGATCTGTAAAAACTGTGCAGGACTGGTATAATCCCAGCAGAACTACATCCCTGGTAGAAGAGCTTCCAGACCTCAACCAATGCCGGTACTGCTGCTCCTGAGCCAAGCTCCTCAGAAAGTGAGACTGAATTTAGTGAGTAGCAAACCCAATTGCTGTATGTAAACAATAATAGATCCCTGTTAACATAGCTTGAAGAATTAATAAATTGAAAGAATGCTGTAACATGCCATTATTGTCAGGAAAAAATCAGTAAGTCCTCACTGTTGCCTTATTTTATTATTATTAACAATTAAACACATTGTTAAACAAACAAAAATAAGTTTATTTACTTCTCTATTTACTCCTGCTCATAAAAAATTAATTTAAGTTGTATAGTTAATTTTATTTATTTTTAAATTATGGTCAAACCTTTAAATTGTCATTATCTCAAAATGTGCAATCTGTGACTTACCAACTTTTCGCAGTAAGCCGATGATATGGAACTTTTGTAGGTATAGCCTACAACAATTGGCAACTTAACACCAGCTTTTTACAGCAACCAGAGAAGGAATTCGTATCAGCTGTTTTACTGGGAAGAAATATTTCGTGATGCTATTCAATTCATGTTAAAAAGTACTATTAGACAAAATTGGCGGTTAAGATGTTTTTCCTTTCACCCATCAATATGTACAAAATCACCAGTTCACCAACATAGAAAAAGACACTGGTACAACATTTAGATCACTAGTTTTGGAAATTTACTAGAAAAGCATTCCTTAAGGCAATGGAGTCCTCATCTCGATCACCCACAACACAAACACTATGTGGTACATTTTGTCTCTGTGGCCTGTTATCACTTTCCATCCAGTAATTTTCAAATGGGTCACCCATCGACTCACACAAATTGTGCAATATACAGCACGCCTTCACAAACGTGCACACATTGTCAATGCTGATCTCCATTCTTTTGTGAAGCATGCGAAAGCGTGCCTTCAATCGCCCAAATGCGTTCTCCACAACTCACCGAGCACGTGACAAACGGTAGTTGTATTGTCACTCACTAGGGTCCTCAGTGCCATGAGGAAACGGTTTCAAGAGTCGAGGCGTGAGTGCAAACGCAGAGTCTCTGATCAGCACCAAGGGAACCGTGACATCTTCCAACTGTCTTGTAAAACTTGCAATAACTGGATTTGACTCCAGCATTGCTGGTAATCGTGAAGAGCGATATATGTGTCCATCATTGTTCCATCCTGGTGAACCCACATTACCATAGGGAGTTATTAAGCTGCTCAAACCATATTTTACGAAGGTGGCATCTTAAGTTCATATATGTAACGCTAGGCGCTTGTGTTGTCAAAACCCTTACTGCATATTCTGAATGGTGATTTATAAATACAATAATGTACCAATTTCATATTTGTTGCTAAATACTTATCTTGATAATATTACACTTTAAAAAGCACTGAGCAAATATTTTTGACACCTTTGAACCTTCGATCATATAGTCAAGTGACTAGTTACTTGGTGTGGAACGGCAAGAAGCATGATATGCACAGTCCCACATCACATTTACAACATGCAGTGTGGACACTGCTTACACACAATTCACCGGCACACCGCCTACGCTTATGTCCTGGGACTTTGATAACCAGATGATCGTGTCCATCATATCACAAGTCTTCAATGTCGCGGCCCTATCCTGCACGTGCTGTTGTCAGCCGCCTGGCTCCACGTGGTTCCACGCTGTACGATTTCACGTAGAATTGTGCCACTTCCCTCTTGAACTCCAGTTGAGTTTTCCTAGACCTTGATATCATAACGAGGTACCATGCGTTTTGGAGACTCTTGACAAGAAGCCAAGAAAATATGGCCCACCACCACTTTTTGTTTCTTATTGACAATGATATAAGTTCACATTTTCATCCATAAGGTTCGTTCCGCCCATGAATTTGTTATAGGTGCCGATCTGGGGAGGACGTGGGATTGTAACTATTTTTCTTTTCAGCCCGAGAGAACCTTCTGACCTGGTCGAGGGGGGAAAAACAGGGAGAGTTGTGGAGGCAACAGTTCCTGTGCTGTTTTCATGCCATAATCATGTTGTCATTACTCCTTATCTACTTCCTCCAATATTTCTGCCAAGGTCAGACTTCTAAATAATAATTATGTTATTGGATTTACGACCCTTTTAACTGCTTTGGCTTTTACAGACGCCGGGTTGCCGGAATTTTGACCCGAAGGGGATTTTTAATGTACCAGTAAATCTAATGACACGACTCCCTCGCATTTGCGCACCCTCAAAAGCCAGCTGACTGCACCAGGATTCGATCCTGTAAGCTTGGGAACAGCAAGCGAGAATGTTGCAGCTGAGCCACGCAGCCAGTCTAGACCTCCGAAATAAGGAAATAATTCTCGTATTGTATATTCTGAAACACTGCCTGCAGCCAGATATCTTGGCAAAGGTATGGTCTTGAATTCGGTACTGGCATAAAAAAATATGGTACGGTGACATAAAACTTATTATATGAAGGCATGCACTGTTAAAAAAGCTGTATAAGGAAAAACGTTTTGTGTATACATGCATACTGTTAAAAAAGCTGTATAAGGATAAACGTTTTGTGTATACATGCATGAAATGTATTCTAACTCATTTCATATGAGTGTGCTTCAGAAAATATT
The DNA here is from genome assembly GCA_946902985.2 of Meconema thalassinum. Lineage (NCBI taxonomy): Eukaryota > Metazoa > Arthropoda > Insecta > Orthoptera > Tettigoniidae > Meconema > Meconema thalassinum. The sequence goes on from OX336390.1 coordinate 410,712,043, forward strand.
TTGCCTTACCATTGACCCTGTATCCGCCTAGCGTTGCCATATGGTAACACTGGGAAAATTAGTCCCGGGCATGAGCAGATATAAAGAAACACGTAAGATATGTTATTGAATTATAAATTAGATATGTTGACTACCATAATCCTGAAGACAAAGTAAACTATCTCCATTTTACGCAATAATTTAGCATGCCGTACCTTTTGCGGCATGCCGTCACGACGTGAAAAACAAACCACGAAATGCACCCAATTGTTGGGACATCACCCAATACATTCCCTAGCAACTAGTGTGCGGTATGTGAATCAATAGACTTCCTTGATCATATAAGCGCAAAGTTCGAATATATATAACTGGCAAAGGTCCTGTAGAGCAATAAATGCAATGGCCGGTACTGCGTTACCATATGGTAACGCTAGGCGTTTATGGGTTAATGTACATACATTTGTAGTTGTGGTCTACCACAGCCAAAAGCACAATGGAATACCATACATGATAATTATAATAATCCACTGCATTTAGCTGTGGTGGACTTACTTCAATGTGTGTTCCATCGATAGCCCCAAGGCACTGAGGAAAATTCCACATTGCTTCAAAGCCATCAACAACATCCCTCACTGTTCCAAGGGAGGGTGGGAAGAAATTGTTCGTGGTGGCAACAGTAGATCGACAAGAGTTTGGCAAAATTCTGAGACAATCATACACACTGAACTCTTCGATACACCAAATAGATGAGCCACAGTTCTGTACTCGCTACTGGAGGACAGTGCATACAGAGTAATGGCCACTCTCTTATCAACACTAATACACAGTCTCATGTTGGTGACCTGCCATTCCATATTCTAACGGCATTCAAAATAGACGCATAAGTGTCGCGGCACACACGGAAATTCTCCTTCCAAGCAACATTGCTGAATCCGGGCACAATTGTATCCCACCATCTGCCACTCCTCGACACTGACCACACACTCCGAGTCATGGGAAACCTATTGATTGAATGGCGAAGAAGACCTACTCTGCACCTGCCGTCTCAATCATGATAGGCGAAGACGGTGATCCTCAATCAATCTCACCAAAGCTGCTTCCTGAAGGCGTCGTATCAAAATTATACAGCAAAGGGACACAATTTGACTTTCCATATTTGTTTGAAAGAACACATGAAGCACAATGTTATTCTAATGAAGACAACAATCATTCTGTCATTTTTTCTAAATTTATTACAATGTAATATAAACATTTATTTTCAAATTAATGGTACTGTATAAGTTAATAGGTATGGTGGGAATCATTAATTTCTCTTTCAGTCACTATCTTCTTACTTGTGATCTTCCCTTTACACTTCTTCCCACACTTAACTCTGCTAGGCTACAATAGTTTCAGTACAGTATCCAATTCCTCATTTTTAAATTCGGGCAAAGCTGCTCACCTTTTAAGAATTCTACTATTGGAATAAACTGATCGGCTATTACCCTTTCACGAATTGATTGCCGGTGGTCGAGATGAGAACTATTCTTTGTTTACTTGTGTCACACGTCAGCCTGCTTCATTGACAGTTACAGTTGCGAGATTAGGATATGACTCAGCTCAAGTAGCCTCAGTCATCGTTAACTGTGGTGACATGAGCTCCTTTGATGCGCAATGCTGCTTGACTTAGGCGTAGACTGCACTCTGTCATTGCTGTGTTCCCCGTGGGGCAGCTGCTACAAAAAAAACAATAAACACTGGCGCAGCCACGCTCAGCGGCAATCAAATCTTAAACGGGTAATACCTTGTCTCTTAAGTATGGTGCATTAAAGACTTCATCATTTGCCAGAACAAACACCATAGCTAACAGCAGATCTCTTGTAAAAAAGAACTATACTAACCCCATAATTATGTCCAGAAGATCATGCAAACACAGGACGACTGCCACCCAGCTTATAGCCTGCACATTTTGGGGGACGTGTAGCCAACGTGACCACAGCCACAGGTGCTCACTCACATGTAAAGCAGCTACTGAACTGTCTTCACAAGGCTGAGTCCACCCCATTCCAATCCTTGTATCAAATCTTTAATTTCTGTCAGAGCCTGGAATTAAACCTGGAGTCTTCTAGGTAACTGATCAGCATGTTGCCCCTACATCACAGGATAGGCTGCTATTATGGTAAACCACCTGCACTCTTTCACTTTGAATTTTCCTATATAGATTTATGTAAACTAACCACAAGTTGAAAGAAACAATCTGTTACAGTTGAGCCTCGCAAACTCGGCCTAATGTGGACCGAAGGGTGGCCGAGGTCGCAAAAATGCCGGGTTATCGGGAAACGTGTTAAAAAGACTAAATAAGCTGTTTGTTTCGGTTTAAAAGTAATGCAATGCAGTACATTTATTTGTTTTTAACAGAAACACAAATTTTAAAATGATTAAGCCACAATTACAGTACTTGAATATGTACAAAATAATTCCCGTAGGCAAATAGTTTTTTCACTTAATGAAAATTACCATTTACTTTTTTGCAAAAAAATCTTCGCCAAGGACGGTCCCAAGCCCGGATGAAAAAGGAGGAGGGTTGGAGTGGATATCTCATCCCACTCTGGAAAACCAAACTAGAGAAGAGTTGAACATCTAACTCCACTTCTGTGAGCATGGACACAGTGAGGAGGCAGCCCCTCCCCCATGATAGGGTGCTGTGGGCCAATCACTCACACATCTGAACTTATTCGATTACTGAAACTGCAACAGAAAATAACCGGACTGATAAACAGTTGACGATTTTTGGCATGAAAATGATTACGAAAATTGGATGATGGAATATAAGAACTTTACGCCAAACAGGCAGGCTAAAGCAGGTCTGCACAGAAATGAGAAACTACCAGTTAGACATTCTAGGATTGAGTGAAGTACGTTGGAAGGACTTTGGAGAACAACGAACAACTGAAGGATTTACCCTTCTCTACTCTGGAAATGAAGAGGGAAGAGACCATGTAGAGAGTGTCATCGCATGGAAACCCATTTCAGGAAGAATTATGTTTTACTCAAGAGTTAAATGCAACCATGAAGGAAATAAAAACAAGAGATATAGTAATCCTAATGGGTGACCTAAGCGCAAAGGTTGGTGATGAAAATGAGGGAGTTGAACACATCATGGGAACGCACGGATTGGGAGAGCAAAACAATAACGGAGAACGATTTGTGGACTTTAGTGCAGAACGAGATATGGTGATAGGAGGAACCATCTTTCCACACAAAAACTGCCACAAAGTAACATGGGTATCTCCCGATGGCTTGACAGAAAACCAGATTGATCACGTTGCCATCTCCCAGAAGTGGAGAAGATCATTACTTGATGTGAGAAACAAGAGAGGGGCTGATGCAGGAAGCGATCACCATCTTGTGATAGCTCACTTACGTATTAAGATCAAAGTAAATAAACCAGCTGTAGAATCCCAATGGAAAAGATGTGATGTACAGAAGTTAAAAAATAATGAACAGCATAAATATCAGTTCAGGATAAAGTTTAGAAACCGTTTTGAAGTCCTAGATAGGACAGATGGAGACACAATCTATGAGGAATGGAAAAAAGTTAAGGATGTCTTTGTGAAAACCAGTGACGAAGTGCTTGGCTTCAGAAAGAAAGGGGTGAAAGAATGGATGTCAGATGACACATGGCAGAAGATTGAAGATAGGAAGAACATCAAACAGGAAATCATCAGAAGCAAAACACGACAACAAAAGCTCACTGCACAGAAAAAGTATAATGAAAAAGACAGGGAGGTAAAAAGGAATGCAAGGAAGGACAAGCGACAGTGGATAGAAGAACAAGCATTAAAAGCGGAAAAAGCTGCAGGAACTGGAGACCTTAAAACCCTCCACGAGGTAACGAAAATTCTATCTAAAAAGAAGACTTAGAGAGGAGGACCTGTGAAAAGCAAAAATGGTGAGATGATTACTGGTGAAAAGGAACAACTGGAACGATGGAAAGAGCATTTTTCAGAGGTGTTAAATATGGAAGATGATGGGACTGAAGTGAAAATGCAGGAAGAAATAATGCCAGATGAAAGAATAAACATTGATACACCAACTAAAGAAGAAATTATTACAGCTATCAAATTTGGAAAGCACCTGGGGGTGATAATATCCATCCTGGAATCCTGAAAGAAGACATAGAACTGTCAGCTGAACTACTCCACCCCCTATTTATGAAGATATGGGAACAGGAGAAGATTCCAGAAGACTGGGAAAGTGGTTTACTGGTGAAATTGCCGAAGAAAGGAGACAGGACACTATGTGACAACTGGCGAGGAATCACCTTACTTTCAATACCAAGTAAGGTGTTCACAAGGATTCTGTTGGATCGAATTATAAATATTGTGGATCAGAAACTGAGAAGAGAACAAGCTGGATTCAGGAAAAACAGATCATGCATTGACCAGATAAACACGTTGAGGATTATAGTGGAATAGTGTGTGGAATGGAATACTGTACTTTACCTTATGTTTGTGGATTTCTGCAAAGCTTCTGATTCCCTGAGGAGAGAATTCATGTGGAAGGTGTTGGCCAGATATGGAACACCGGAGAAGATCATCAGCCTTGTAAAGAGCTTTTATAGCAATTATCGATGCCAGGTGGTCCATGAAGGGAAGCTTACTGAACCAATACATGTCAATTCAGGAGTTAAACAGGGATGTAGCCTATCTCCTACCATCTTCCTTATTGTTATGGACCTGGTTTTGAGAAAGGCAATGTTTGGAACAAGAACTGGATTGCAATGGAAGTTGATGCAACAGCTAGAAGACTTGGATTTTGCTGACAATGTTTGTGCAATCTCTCAGAACTTTACAGATATGGAAATGAAGTTAAGGCGATTCACAGAAGAGGCAGCAAGAGCAGGAATGAAGATAAACTGCAACAGGACCAAAGAAATGTGAGTAAACAGTTTAATAAATACAAACCGCAAGTTCAAAATAAATGGAGAAGAAATTGAAACTGTGAGAGATTTTCCATATCTTGGTAGCATCATTGCAGAGGACGGTGGTGCTAGCGCAGTTGCTAAGAGCCGCATCAAAAAAGCAAACTTTGCATTTGTTCAATTATATCCGGTTTGGAAAGCTCGCGACATCTCGACCAGGACGAAACTACGAATCTTTCGTAGTAATGTCAAAGCAGTTCTCCTGTATGGAAGTGAAACTTGGAAAGTTACAACCCAGATCACCAGGAGTCTCCAAGTCTTCACTAACCGTTGCTTCAGAAGGATTCTACACATCTATTGGCCAGAAACCATTTCAAATGAGGAACTTCGGAAGAAAACAAACGAAAGGCCAATACATCTAGAAATAAAACGTAGAAAATGGAGTTGGATAGGCCATTGTCTGAGAAAGCAGGACGCCATTGAAAAAGAAGCACTTAGTTAGAACCCCCAGGGCACCCGAGGAAGGGGTAGGCCAAGAAATACCTGGAGAAGAAGTGTTGAGGAGGAGAGGAAGGCGACTGGCAAATCCTGGACAGACCTGCAGAGGCTGGCTGGGAGGAGAAATCAGTGGAGGAATTTTGTTGCAGCCCTTTGCTCCGAGAGGGGACATAGGAATTAAGTCAAGTAAGTCAAGTTTTTGCAAAAAGGTAAGTAATGTTCTTTTGCTTTTCGCTTTGAAACCTGTTTCTTGATGCCTCGTCACGAAGACGGCGAAGAAACAGAATTGCGGAGAATGCGCAATCAAATAAATACAAAGCTCTGCGCGAGAACCGTTTGTTTACTTCTTTCTGCCAACAGTTTGTGCATTTACAGTACTGTACAGTACCTGTATTGATCAGGTCGTCATTACTCTTCTTACTATGTACTGTAGGTCAACTTGTTTCGCGTCGTATTTAACTGTCGATAATTCCATTGATGGAGGATACGAAAGAAAACATAATAACGCTCTGTGCGGAAACACAAAAACAAAGAAAAATCATGATTTTTTTCTCCTGTTAGGGTGGCCGAGAAATCCGGAGTGCCGAGTTACCGAGTGCCGAGTTTGTGAGACTCTACTGTAGTGGCATTCCTTGAAATACTCTTATTGAGAGTTCATTATCACTCATTCTAAATCTGTAGTAATATTCAGTTCCTTATACCATTAGTACAAACTTCATCGCCCCTTGTGTTCTTTCATTTCAACCTAGAACATTCCCAGTATGTTATATGCAAAGACTGGTGAGGAATGTTCATATAGAATTCGAACATTGTTCCTCTGAAATTATGCGGACGGGATGTAAATTAGGCCATTGAATATGAAACCAAGATGGGAATCACTGAAGTTCATCTTGATGAAATTATGATACATTTCATAATTAGAATCATGAGGAGAGGGTGGAGGCATTTTGTAGGCTAGTTCTCTAGTGCTGGTGGCTCATGAACCACTATTGTAGGTTCAAATACTTCTGATGTTGCATTATGATCACCACTACAAAAAAGGTTTGTACGCAATATTGCCCATTAGATAAAATGCAGGAACATGAGGGTTCACATAGCTATACGAAGAGTGTGATTCACAAGATGTAGCCTATGTAAAACTGCCACGTACTGGTATTACCTTCATCAGTTCTCACACAATCTAACCTAGAAGGAACGAACCAACATGGTCATGTTATGGTTATGTAAAACGAACCAGTCTTGAACTACACAACACTAATATACCTTTCGAATGACATTCCTTAAAACATGAAAAATGCTATAAATATTTTAATTTAGCCGGTTCATTAACTATTGTGGGCCCCACTTCATTATTTTAAACCCTCATGCAAATAAACAGTAAGTGCATCACCTCTAGTATGTTTCTTCCTTCTTATTATAATAATATAATAACCGAGTTGATTCGTACAGAGCAATATACAAGGCGTAAACAGTACAGAACAACGGTCGGATTACTAATTAAGATAGTGTAAAAATGCGAAGGTTGGCTACGCTCTCACGCATTACGATCTTTCCTTGTTTTTAACACGATTATCCTCGTGGGACGTCTAAACATGTACTTTGACAAATGCCGTTGATCGCGATTGGACATTATCCAGATCGGAGATAATCGGGATCACGACCGAGACATCTAAATGGGGTATTAATAGTTATAATTTAAACACGTTTCATTTGTTGCAATAACCGTTGGCATTCGTGTGAAACGTTATTGGTATATTAATGTGAAATATGTGAATAATACGTGCTCGATTTTGTTTACAAATGTTAGTGAGATGTGATCTTTTAGCATCATCAGACATTCACTAATTGATGCATTCTTCCTTCCTGTGTTCAAATAAAAATAAAGTTTGCATTTCCATGTCTGATACTTTGTCCATTCCATTCTATTTCTTTGATATTAAGATTTTTGCTTAGCGAGGGATAGTAGTGAAAGTCTTTGGGGGGATAACCGGGAATAGTGGTAGATAAGTGAGGTTATGTCAGTCTCGTAATGGGCTGATTAAAGATGTCAACTTCGTTTATTTTGATTAAATAGGCTATATCGTACTATGTAGCATCAAAATAAAATGGCTCATTTTTACCCTCTCCCTTTCCCTAAATAATGTGGTTTTTTTGCGAAGTTTGCATCTATAGTACCCCCCCCCCCCCCCCTCAATTTCGGAACTAACATTTTAGAAAAAAAAGGGGGTCTTATAGCCGAGTAAATACGGTATTTGGAATAATATGTCAATTCTTTGCCTAGTAATTATATAATACAGTCATCAATATCATGAAAAAAAGGGTTTTAAACAAATTAAACTGTAGTGTTTTGCCTTCAGGGATCAAAATTAAAAATATTGAAGATGGTGGTTTCCAAAGCAATGTAATAACATTTTATACCTACAGAAATGTTTTAAAAAGCAGATAAGATGACATTTTTTTATTTTAAATATACTGAGTGCAGTCAAGTTCATGATCATGTGAACAGAGATGACAGGTATCAGTTATGTAACATTAGGGGACCCATACAGGGGCCTCCTAGTGGATGAAACTCACATATAGGCATACAGCACTGTTTACCACAGGGAATGAAAAATAACCATTAAGCACTGTTATTGAGAAAGACCATAACATTACTACTGTATTGGTTCCTTTTTAAGTATGTGGGTTGAAAATGGCCACCAATTGCTGGGGCACTACATGGAATCTAGTACCAACTCCACCTAGAGAGAAGGCCGTGCAATATGATTTACGACGTCCTAGCCTAATGGCCATCAGCGAATGCGATACCCAGCGCTGCTATGAATAAGCTGTTAGGAAACAAGACTGTGTGTTTACTTATAAAATTACGTTCTACAGGCGCGAATAAATAAATAACGAAACCATAAATGAAACATGGTCAGAAGTTGATGCGATCGGTACGGTACATTACACTAATAAATCTACGTTTTCGATCAGACTCAATAAGTATGCATTTTGACCCTTGCGAGTTTGAACTTGACCGAAAACACTGTTGTCTCAGCAATAAATGCGTTATAAAGAATAATTCAATCGAAAACTTGAAATATATTAACCCCATTTTAATGTGAAATGTTTACTAGACAACGGGAAGAAAAGACACACAAATAACCAATTAATCTGTAACAGTTAAACATAAATTAATGTCTATAGTCAATCATATCTATCCCACAGATCCAGGTTTGATTCCCACCTCTGCCGAGAAATGCAATACACTCAGCCTCATGAGTTAAAACTGAACTGGGAAGAAGTGGGTTCGATGGGCTCTTAAAAAATCCGACGACTTCAGCCGGTTATGAACCCGCAATCTTGGGCACAGAAAAGGGTACCTACTGAAATGGAACAGAGCAGCAGTCTTAAAGAGACGTGAGAACATTTACCAAAGAACAAACTTGTTTTTGTTGATTCATATATATCAGGTACAGTACCCTCAACACTTTGATGCTCATGTGCATCAGAAGCAGCATAGCCTGCACTGAATGGGGCATTCCATTCTAGCATTGCACCTGTTTCACTTCTGTATTTGATACATAGCCTACAAGAAGGCACTCAAACTTTCTGTTATCAATGCAGCAATGCAAGTGTTCATCAGAGTGTTCATTAAAATAAAATATATACACTATTCCTCTTTAATATAATTCCCCTCTGGATGAAGACTCACACTGTTAAACTTCACCTTCAGTTCCTGAAACTGCTTCCAGATTCCCCACCAATGTCTGCATACTTGCAGCAAGAGTCTTTGATGAAATGAAAATCCACAGCATGCTTCCAGTCTCCGACCGGGTCAGGAATGGAATGAATGAAGCCCCCATCTAGCGGCGAGGATATGAACTGTGCCGGCTGCCGAGGCCTGACGCACTCCTCTGGGGCAATGATTAAATGAATGACAAATGAAATGATGGTGGAGAGTGTTGCTGGAATGAAATTTTGACAGGGAAAACCGGAGTACCCGGAGAAAAACCTGTCTGCCTCCGTTTTGTCCAGCACAGATCTCACATGGAGTGACCGGGATTTGAACCACGGACCCAGTGGTGAGAGGCCGGCGTGCTGCCGCCTAAGCCACGGAGGCTTCCAGCAAGAGTCTTTGATAAACTTTCATTTTCAATCCTACAACTCCTATCATCTGGATCTTCTCGGTAGACAATATTGCAGTGTCAGTTAAATACTCTGGGCAGTTGTGGAACTGAAAATGGACTGCTCCCAGGAATTTCAATTCAAACATTGCGATACAATAATTTATCACCTTGTGTGCCATTGGTTACTATATTTATTCAATCTCAAACCTGATTCACACACACCTCTTCCCCCACCCCAATAATAGATGTAATGAATATAAGAAAAAGATTATTAATCAGAACCTGCTACAGGTTATCGGCCTATAACCTAATGCAGTTCTTGCAATTTAAACCCCCTACGACATAACCTGTAGCACATAATTTAGGTTAGAAAATTCTGAATTTTACATCCAAATGAATTTTCACAAACAGAGGGGCTAGCCTATGCTAGAATTTAAGGGTAGGACTATCTGGTTACTAATCTTTACAGTCGGTATATACAACAGTGTAGTAACTATAAGTTTTCCATTCTTTTCATCATACATACTAGTTGTCCATTCTCATACGGTATGTTGTTTGAAATGGTGCCCACACACCGACAAGAAAAGAGACTTGGTTACAAGGTTTCTTCTTCCCATTATTACACTAAACTAGCGAGAATTGGAGCGTAAGCATTGATGTAACACGTAGGCCTACCTTGGAATGTTTTGTAGGAGAAAATCATTGCGGTGAATAGCTCGTATCCATTTCGAATTATGAAAAGGTCCATTGGCATAATAATTGCGTTCACAATTTGGCACACTGAACTTAATACGCATAGCTTTACACTGCACTGATAACCATGAAGTATAACCAGGTAGGAATTCAGAGAAAATGAGTACCGGGACCATAAACACGAAATGCAAACACGCGGAAACCACACCGTAACACAAATGTTATTCCTGAGTTTCCATAGTCACACGGCCGTGACGTCACTCGCAGATCAAATGCGTGTTGCATGGCCTTCTCTCTCGGTGGTGTTGCTTGTACTATGTGCCCACTCTTCTTAGTCTTTTGACTTGGAAAAGGCATTTGATTCGGTTCCAAGACCAGCCATGTGGGCGGTGCTGAAGCGGTTTGGTTGCCCTCAGCGATTTGTAGAGCTAATCAAGGCTCTCCATGATGGCATGACAGGTCAGGTTTGCCATCAGAATAAGATGTCCGATGAATTTCCTATTACCCATGGATTGAAACAAGGATGTGTACTGGCTCCAACGCTTTTCGCGCTGTACTTGGCTGCAATGCTTTATGATTCACCCACAAACATCCTAGGTGTGGAGGTCAAGTATCGTTTTGATGGAGGGCTTTTCATCCTAACTCTTCTCTGCTCCTTGAGGAAAACTCAGGTTACTAACATGTTGTATGCAGATGATGCTGCGTTGCCAACTCTCACACCAGAAGAGCTGCAAGAGTCAGTTAATTGTTACAAAAGTGCATGTGATCTCTTTGGTCTTACCATAAATGTCAATAAGACTAAAGTCTTGGCACAACCTTCACCAGGCACACCTCTTCCTCAGTTCAATATCTCCATCTCAAATTTGCCATTAGAACAGGTAGACCACTTCTCGTACCTGGGCAGTACCATTTCTGTGAGCAGGATGTGGGTAAGAGAATTGGTGCAGCCCAGGCAGCATATGGACGATTAGCGCACCGGGTCTTCATGAATAAAGATCTGTCCATGAGTACAAAGCTTATGGTGTACAAAGCAGTAGTCATTTCTACATTGTTGTATGGCTGTGAAACGCGGACCCTTTACCGACGTGATCTCAGGAAGATTGAGCGTTTCTACCTACAAAACTTCGATCAATCCTGAGGATTAAATGGGAAGACCGCATTACCAATATTGCTGTTTTGGAAAAGGCTCAAATCAACAGCATAGAATCATCCATAATAGGTCACCAATTCAGATGGATTGGTCATGTCCATCGGATGGATGATGTGAGATTACCTCGTCAGATGCTATATGGTGAGTTATGCTATGGCACCAGGCCTCATGGTGGTCCTAAGAGGTGCTACAAGGACCAATTTAAGCAGACCCTGAAATTGACAGGTCTTGATTCACAAACCTGGGACATGCTGGCTGAAGACCGCTCAACTTGGCGCCGTACCATCTCGGATACTGTAAAGACGTTTGAAAGGTCTCGACGCACACATGAAGAGGCCAAGCGTCAAGCTAGGAAACTTCGAGCAGCCCAACCACGTCCTCCTCCTGCAATACTATGTGACTTGTGTGGTCGCTTGTTCCATGCCAGGATTGGACTCTTTAGTCACCGTAAACACATCCACAAACTGGCTGAAGGAAGAAGATTTATACTCGGATTCGAATTAAAGCCGATGATGATGATGATGGTGATGTGCCTACTAGATTCTTTGTTGTGAATCAACAATAGGTGGCAGGGGGCTTTGACCTTTGAAGTTGCTGTGTAAGATGTTCCGATGTTTTTTCAGAGAGATTTGGTTAAAATAAAATGATGATATGTTGGAAATGAAAAGAAATAAGTTTGATCTTATGTTGGGAAAATAGTATAGTGGCAGTTGAAACTACAAGGAGATAAAAACAAGAGTAGTAGTGAAAGATTATGGTGCAGCACTGCAGAAAATAAATGACTAGGATTGTCTGTTAGGACTTTTCTTGTGTGCATAACCTTTAGAAACGACCCCAATAACCTCACCACCCCCTAAGAGAGTTACTCTACTGCATCGAGAATTACAGAGCTCATTGTCCTCTGCAACGTGACAGCAAAACTAGCCTGCAGCTTACTAAGAATACAAGTATGGTGAGCTGAATATACTAGGGTTCATGATCTTTTAAAGTAACATTATTGTTTAATTTAATAGTAACTTATATTAGATTGCTAGTGACTAACTTTACAGAGATGATTCGGTATGATACATTGCATTGCTTAAGGCTATTGTATATGGGCTATTCATTCCTTAATAGGAAGTCTTTTGTTTTCCTCTTAAATGTTTTTATAGAGAAATTTTCCCTTATGCCTAATGGTAGCGAGTTGTATTCTTTTATTATAGAGGACATAATTCCTTTAGTTCCAAATTTAATGGATTGGGAATGGCTGGTGAATATTTGATTTACTCCTCTTGTTGCATAATGATGAATGTCATTTGCATGGGTAAAATGGATGTGTGTGTATATCAATTTGTTTTCTAATTTGTATACAAATACTGTTGCTGTCATAGCTATTTGTTTTTGCAGTGGCATAATTTTAGTTCTTGAGTATAATTCATTTGAGGGTGTGAGCCAAGGAAATCCAAAGATAGATTTTATAGCACGTTTCTGGAGTATCTCAAGTTCTTTTATCAGCTCCTTCTTACAATATCCCCATATGAAATTCATGTACATTAGATGTGAATGTATCAGAGCAAAGTATATATTTTTCAATTGTTGGCTAGTAAGACAGCTATATCTTAATCTGAAAATAATACCAATTATAGGGCTGATTTTATGTTTTACATTTTCTACATGATTTTCCCAGGTTAGTGTACTATCTAGTGTGATACCTAAGTATGTTGCCGATTTAACCCTTTCTATTTCTTTGTTGGCTATGTTGACTATGTTTGTGGTCTCAATCTTGTATGATGGTTTATGGAAGAATAAATATTTTGTTTTAGTGATATTGATAACCATTTTGTGTGCTCTCAACCAATCCACCAGCTTATTGAGATCATAATTAATATTTAGCATAATTTCCTGTTCAGATGTTCCCAGATAGAGTATAAAAATATCATCTGCAAATAGTTTAAGCTTTCCTTTCAATTCTAATAATACTATATCATTAATATAGACCAAGAAAAGAATTGGTCCTAAGACAGAACCTTGAGGTACTCCTGTGTCAATTCTCATTTGAGTTCCTTTTACATTATCGATTGCAACATATTGTTTTCTGTTTGTGAGGTAGTTCTTGAACCAATCATGTGCCACTCCTCTGATGCCTGCAAATTCTAGTTTATTAAGGAGAATCTTATGGTTAACCAGATCGAAGGCTTTCTGAAGGTCAATTAGTACACCAGCAGCTAGTTTGTTTTCATCTAATGCCTTTTCTACATCAGTTACTACTTCAAATATAGCACTATCAGCTCCTCTATTTGGAATAAACCCATATTGGCAGTTTGCAAAGTAATCATTTTTCATGAAGAAATTCATAAGTCTTCGTTTAACAACGCTTTCTAGAACCTTGCTGATGGCAGATATAATATTAATGGGTCTGTAATTTGATGGGTGGGTTTTGTCTCCTTTTTTGTAGATCGGGACCACCCTAGAGACTTTACAGGCATCGGGGAATATACCAGTTATCAGTGAAAGATTTATTATTTTGACAAGATATGGTGTAAGGCCCTCAAGACACAATTGTAGCATGACATTAGTAGTGTTGACCTCACTTATATTGTTTTTGTGTTTTAGGGAGTTTATAATTGATTGTATTTCATTAGCGTCAGTAGGTAACATAAAGATTGTCTTAGTGCTAGTAGTATTTTTATAGCTTGTAATGGCCGAGGTAGAACCGTTTCCTTGATTTTCCCATATACTGTTAGCAATATTGACATAATATTTATTAATTTCATCACATATATTTTCCTTTTTTTCGATATTTGTGCCGTCGACTATAAGTTTGACAATTTCATTTTTCCCCTTCTTTGGCCTATTTAACATCTCATTAACAACACTCCACACTTCCTTCTGATTATTTGCATGTTGAATTTTTTGGTCAAAGTAGTTTCTTTGTAGGTTTCTCTTAAGTTTTGTAACTTGGTTGCTAATACTTTTATATTCTTCTAAAATTTCTGCAGATGGGTTTTTAACTTTGGTTTTTGTATATATCTTATCTTTCCTGTGTATTAGTGCTAAAAGATCTTGTGTGATCCAGGGTTTTATTGGTGGGGCACTTGGCTCCTTATTCGTATATTTCATAGTACAGGCTTCTATTCCTTTATTAATAAAATCATAGAATTTATTGTAGTAGTCATTGATGTTAGTTTCATTGCATACAAATTCTTAAGTTATTAAATATTTATTAAGTTTTTTGTAGTTTATTTTATCCTTTTCTATTGGCCTATCATCACATATTGAGTTCCTGTTTATCTTTTTGTTTCTCATTTCACAGATTAGTAAATGGTGATCACTCAAATCATTATCAATATTATAGACATTACATATTTTGTCACAGTCGTTCACCAATACATGATCAATTAGAGTAGAGCTAGTTTGTGTTACACGAGTTGGATATTTTGTATGACATAAGACTAGACCGTATGATTTGGCTAGGTTAATATAACTACTAGTATATCTGTCCCCAAATAATAGATCGATATTCATATCACCTAGTATTATAACAGGATTAGTTGAGTAAGAACTAATAATTACTTCGAGATCAGTTAGAAAGTGTGGAATATTGCTTTTATGAGGGTTATAAGCAGTGATTATATTGTATTCTTGATGGCCTTTTCTCACAGTAATGTGCAGTATGGTGTGGGTGGAATTTATTTCCTTTACAAGGGTACTGCTACATTTGTTTGAAATATACAAAGATACTCCCCCTCCAGTTTGCTTTGTAACTGTGATATGCAACATATTTCTTAATATTGAAAAACATTTTTGTTTGTTCTGTTAACCAATTTTCTGAGATCGTTAGGACATCTACCCCTTTGATTGTCTAAAATTATTTGAATATCATCGAACTTGTTTTTTATGCTATGTGCATTTATGTGTACGCATTTTAGTGTACTGGTATCGGTTATTATCTGTTTACTGTCCTTAATTTTATAATAATCGCTAAGTGTATTACAGTTACACTCGGTTAATTCTAGTGTATTATTATTTGCATTACCTAAAAAATTTAATTTCGGTAATTCTAGTTCCATATGGGATAATTAGTAGATATCTTACTATTACCGGTACATAGATTTTAGTTTGAGAGGGCGAGTTCATCCAGTATTTCAGCACTTGATATAAGCTTTGAGGGTCCATTTTGATTTTTCCGAATGTATATTTTGCAGTCTCTGACCCAAGTTGCAAAGATTTTTCCCTGTTGTCTCAATTCACGGCACTTTTTGGCGATGGTTTCATTTCTTGGGGTCAGGTGTTCATTGATATATATATTACCACCATCACTGTAACCAATTTCACTCGTCTTCAGGGTCTTCTTTTGTCTTCTGCTACTGAGAATCTCTTCCTTCTTCCACCTATTATTTAATTTCACAATTATCGGTTGAGGCCCAGGCTTTGTTGACGGGAGGCGGTGAGCTGCGTCTATGTTTGCCCTGGTGATTTCAACTCCTAACGCCTTGCCAATGTCCGAGATTTTGTGAAATACATCCTCCTCTCTTTCAGTGGGTATTCCATACACTATCAAGTTGTTCTTGCGCTGGTACTGTTTTAGTTCCTCCAATTCGCTGATAGCTCTAGATGCTGCCATTTCTGCGTCCTTGACGGTTTTTCTCTCTTTCTTCAGAGTTTCAATTTCCCGGTGGAGTTCATCATACTTTTCTGATAAGAAAGTTGCTAGTTTTTTTACCTCGTGGTTTTCTTCTCTCATCGCCGAAAGGGATTCCTCAAGTTTCTGGGAAAAAGATGCCATAACCTCTTTGAGGTTAGGTTGCGGGAGGCAGTCTTCACGATTGCATGACCATTTGAAAGTATCATCTTTCCGGAATTGTTGGTACGTGTCTTTACTCATTTTCATGCATGTTACATGAAACCAGCGTCCACACTCACCATCACATCCTACAGCCTGCTGATTGTTCTTGATCTTTTTGCCGCATGGAGCACAGTTGACCGTCATGATATTAAATGTTATATGTCTTCTCTTTTAACAAGTTATGTATTGTATTTCTCTTACGTATTTTATCTACACTGTTCACACAATATTTAACACTTTAGTCACTCGCGTAATCCTCGGTAAACCTGCGTAATTTCTTAATTTTGCTTACGTTTAGAATACAAACCTTTTACATATCCGCCATTTTGTATCCATAGTTTGTTGCCATCAGTGGGAAAGAAAGAAAATACCATTGGTCGCATACAATGTGTTAAGGTATGTTTCCCATAAAATAGAATGTTGGTATGGATCTGTACTGATTATAGGCTATTTGCTATCTATTGACAAAATTGACTTAGGATGTGATATTATTTTTATTATATTTCCCCGAAAGCCCAAACAAAAACAAAACCCCTGTGGTACCACAGCCCATGAAGGGTCTGGTCTACCAAGCGACTGCTGCCCTGCTTTTTAACCTACAGATTGTGGGATTATACTTGGCCAGCGTGTCGGGTTCCCTCGACCATTAATCTTGGTTTACATGACTGGGGTGCTGTCTCACTCAATTGTCCTAATGAGGCTGTGTACACCCCATTCCAGTCCTCATGTCAGTTTCTAAAATCCCTGACGGAACCGGGAATTGAAACTGGGGCCTTCGGGTGAGAGGCAGGTATGCTACCACGAGGCTGGCAAAAGCCGGAACATTGTATGACAATTTGATAAAATGCTAATTCTGTTAAAAATTAGTGGTGGCGGTGACACTAGATTTTATCCGTAACAAATTTTAGCTGTAAAATTAAAGGTCTGCCACGTATAATATTTTACCCGCAAGTGTAAATGGTTCCTTTTGTTGTGTGCTAATTTGAACTGTCACCAAAATTGTTGTTTACAATAGTCTTGCTTTCTTGGGACGGTCTTGTTGTTTGACAGGGCACTTGCAATGGTGTGTGTGTGTGGTTTTTTTTTTTGGGGGGGGGGGAATTAGACTGAAGTCACACAGACTAAGATCAGGATTCTTGCCAGTTGTCGCTAAGCCATCTATCCCAAGCTACCGATAGCTCGTGTGTTACATTGGCAAAACTGCTTCACGAGCTGATACTGTTGTGACTGCAGGTTTGGCTCGCATTGGGTTGGATACATTTAATGCAAGCAGGTTTATTACAGTTTACGCCACAGTTTTTGACCAGTTAGATCCAGTTGCACAGTTGTACAGATGACAGCCGGCAAGCCTCACAACTCACGTATCAATTGCACATGCCTGAGGCTTGCTGGCTGTCCTCAGTACGACTGCACAACTAGGGCTGACCAGCCAAAAACTTAAATTGTAGCAATATTGTTGATTGAAGTTGAGTGTCTATTTCTCATATAAGACTCTTATACTGGCCGACACAAGTAAGAAACAAACGACATTTTCATTTAGAGTGGAAGGAGGATTACCTTTTCACAGAGGTCAAGGGTAAAAGTATGTGTGAGCCGTGTAATATAAGAAAGGAAACATCGAACGGCACTACAAAACGGTTTATGCTATGACTGAAGAGACTTTTCCTATATATTCTGCAATTAGGAAAGAAAAGAATGGGCAGCAAAAAAAAATTAACCTACTTACACAACAATCATGTTTTACAAAAACTACTAATTATACAGAGTTGCAAAGATTATTGCTCAAATAAAAGGAGGGAGGAATTATTTGAGGATGGAAAATTAAGAAAGAGGCATCTTAAGAAGCTAGTGATGCCTAGCTTGCTCATTTTAAAAATTAACGCGAGATATTATCTGCTGTAAAAAAAGGTTCAGCTTTCTGCCAGTACAGTGATGAGGTTATGAGTAATGATTTTGTTCCCTAACTGAAAATAGATATGGATCCACCCAATAATGTTATCTGTGTTTAAAAATATATCAAGATATGTGACTAATACCAGTTATATTTTTCATTTCAACTTGACGCATATATAGATGTGGCCATTTTCATTTATAATTTATTTATTTATTTGGGTTGATGAACACATTTTGTGTGAAACAAGTACCTTGAGAAGGGTTAACTTAAATATTTGTTGTGTATTAACTTTGAGATAATGCATACATCGACCTTTCTCCCACTTCCCAAACATTCCAATCTGGGACCTTCCTTCCCCCCCACTCCGTACTTACACTGCTCTGTATATATGCACCCACGCGACACAGACAATAGACTATACTTCCGCTCTGGACCGCTCAAGTTAGGTCCATCTTGTGTCTCAACTATAATGAAACAAACTGTTTACTTATATTAACAAGTGTGTGTGTTATTTATTTTGTATCTCCCATGATTTAACAGTGGTGTCATAAGTGGGATAAGATAAATAGCGTTGTGAAACCAAGTGAACTTTCTAACCTCAACGCAAGTGTCTGCCCCGAACTAAGTTCATCGCAGTGCGTGTTAGAAGTACTGTTCTCCGCTCATCTTAACCATGCCGGACTTAACCTCTGAGCAACTGCTACAATTCTCGGCAATGATCGCCAACGCTATCTAACAGACAACAAGGTCAACAATGTCTTCATCACGGCCTCCACCACCACAATTTACAATACAACCGTATCGTGCAACCGACGGGCCGACTGTAGCCGACTATTTCACTCGCTTTACCTGGGCGCTCAACCTGAGCAAGGTACCCGCGGATCAATACGCACACTTTGCACAGGTTTACATGGGTTCTGAACTCTATGATGCCCTGAAGATCCTGGTGAGTCCTGATGATCCGGAAACTCTGTCATGCAATGAGATTCAATCTAAGCTGAAAGGCCACTTCGATGCCACACGCAGCGAGTTTGCTGAGAGCATCAAATTTCGGAGCGTAACGCAGAAGCAAGGAAAAACCATTGCTAGCTCCACCTTAAGACTTCGGCAGGCTGCAACGTTTTGTCAGTATAGCACATTCCTTGATCACATGTTAATTTAACAAATGCTCGCAGGGTTGGAATCAGCAGAAATGTGTGAAGAGATTATCGGGGGGGAAAAAAACAAAAAACGGAGAACTTCACCGCGACATATGAAATCGTGCTTGCACTCGAAGCTACTCGCACCACCGCCGACTATGTCAAAACAGCTACCCCTAAGTCTGAATCAACCAATCGGATTGGATACGAGAAGCCTCTGTCCAGGAAGAACAGCAACCAGCGGCTGCCACGCAGCAAGTCAGCTCATCAAAATCAGGGGTCTTACAACCTAAACGGGCAGCACCAAGGGCCACACCAGGCAAACCAGAGTGCAACCCAGGACAACCAATCAACATGTGCAGGGTGCGGTGAAGCTCACCCTCGCAGTCAGTGCAGGTTCCTGAACACTGAGTGCCTGAAGTTGGCAAGAAAGGTTACATTGGAAAAGTTTGCTGATCAAAATCGAGGAAACGTCGAACAACAAACCACATGACCGAAGAACAGCTTCCAGCAGAGAACCTCAACGTCGTGGAGTACCTCAGAAAAATCGAGGTCATCGGATCGGTCAATGCAGCACCTAAACCACTGGTTGATGTCGGCATGGAGGGAACCACCGTCAAAATGGAACTCGACACCGGCGCCACCTGCTCATCCATGACCAAATCAAAGCTAATTATGATCAAACCAGGTTTTGTGTTGCAGAAAAACGTTCGTAACTCGTCAGTTACACCGGCCATCCGAAATGCATTGGCAAAACGTCAGTGTGCACCACCATCGGAACCACAACCAGGAACCTAAATTTCTATGTGGTTGACGATGAAGTCGAATCGCTCTTTGGCCGAGAGTGGATTTCGGAGTTTGTACGGGAGATCGACTTTGGTCACCTCTTCGCAAAATTCGACCCAATCCACAAGCTTTCAGACAAGCAAGCTCTGCCCTTGGAACAACAGAAGCAGCTCGACAACATTCTATCTCGGTATAAGGATGTGTTCACCGACACCCATGGGAAGGTCTCAGGTCCCCCAGCAAAGATGCACCTGAAAGCTGGAGCCACACCTGTCTTCGCCCGAGCTCGAGACATACCAGTTGCCCTCCGCGATGCCTACGCTAAGGAAATCAACAAGAAAATCGCATCTGGCTTCTACAAAAGAGTGGACTACTCTGAGTGGGCATCGAAAACGCACGTCGTGGCCAAGAAGAGCGGCAAACTAGGGATCACAGGCAACTACAAGCCTACTCTCAACCCGTAGATCATCGACGAACATCCGATTCCCAAGGTGGAACACTGTATAACCGAATGCGTGACACCACTCTCTTCTGCCACCTGGACATCAGCGATGCGTACACTCATCTTGAGGTCGACGATGAGTTCAGCCACGCTCTCACGCTTAACGCCCCAACTCACGGTCTGATCCGCCCAACGCAAGCAGTACAGTATATGGAGCAGCTAACAATCCCGCTATCTGGCAGCGGCGAATAGACACGGTACTGCAAGGTCTCCCAAAGGTCCTGATTTTTTTTTTTTACGACAGTATAGTTTTTGCAGATAGCTTTGAAAATCTGATGCAGGCCCTTAGCACCACTCTTGAACGGTTTCGGCAACACAACCTCAAGCTCAACCGAGCCAAATTCGTTTTCGCTCAAATATCCCTGGAAGCCCTTGGCCACAAAATCGATGCTTCAGGCATCCACAAGTCTGATGCACACATCCGAGCTGTACGTGATGCACCGAAACTGACTACAACAGGAGAACTCCAACTGTTCCTAGGTAAAGCAACCTACTACAGCTCGTTCATGCCTGATTTGCAAAGCTTATTGGGTCAAATTTTACCGCTCAATAAGCTTTGCATTTGTAAGTGTCAATACGGACCTGAAATGGAAAATATTCCAAGTAATCTTCATGCCTGATTTGTCCACCAGAGACAGACCACTCAGGGACATGCTGCTCAAGGACCCTCTCATCTGTACACTAGAGGGCGACAGGGCATACAAAGACATCAAGAATGCCCTAACCTCGCCCCAGGTACTCGTGCAGGATGGCCCAGCGCTACCACTCCTGTTGGCCACGGACGCCAGCAAGACCAGCCTAGGCGCAGTACTGTCACACCGGCTCAGCAACGGGCAAGAACGCCCAATCTCTTATGCCAGCCAACGATGAGAGCAACAGAGCAAAGGTACCCCCAGATCGACAAGGAAGGGCTGGCCATTGTGTGGGCTGTACAGAAGTTTTTTAAATGTCTGTACGCTCACCACTTTACTCTCACCGATCACAAGCCTCTGCACCCAAAGAAGTCTTTACCAGTCCTGTGCATCAGTCGCATGGCCAATTATGCCGACTAACTGGCACACTTCGACTACGACGTCATCTTCAAGACATCCAACGCCAACGCTGACTACTGCTTCCGAGCTCACCTACCAACAACAGTTAGCCTCATAAGAATTTTTTTTTCTCCACAGGAGGAAGAGAGAGACAGTTTTGATGATTTGACTTTTTTGCAGTCCATCAGATGCAACAGATACCAGTCAGGGCAGAAGCAATTGCATGCGAGACCAGGAAACATCCACATCCGGGCAAAATTGTCCAGATCATCGAAGCAGGGAAAGCCCTCACCCGCCAAGGCACCAGAAGCGAAGTACACCCTCGCCACAAACTGCCTGATGTTCGAGCATCGAGTTGTCGTCCCTCCTTCACTGCGACACGCTATCTTCAATGACCTGCACGCAGCTCACCTGTGGATAGTCAAGATGAAAGGCATGGCACGTTCCTTTGTGTTCTTGCCTGGAATCGACAACGACATCGAGTCTCTCGCCAAGGCTTGCCCCGTGTGTGCAGCTCATGAGCATGCGCCACCCAACTTCCGAGATCACCACTGGGATTGCACGAAGGCACCATGGAAACGGGTCCACATTGACTACGCGGGCCCAGTGACTGACACCAGGCTGGTGATTGTTGTTGACGCATACAGCAAGTGGCTCGAGGTCAAACCCATAACATCAACTACATCGGCCTCAACAATTTCCATCATGGATGACCTGTTCATGGCCTTTGGCGTGCCAGTCATTGTTGTCTTGGACAACAGTCGACAATTCGTCTCAGATGAGTTCAAGACCTTCCTAAAAAACATTGGTGTGAAATATCACAAGTTGTCAGCGCCATACCATCCCTCAACCAATGGCCAAGCTGAACGTTATGTTCAAACGGTGAAGGACGCCCTCTATGCGATGAAGACAACTAAGGGAACGCTCCGCGCCGATCTGAATGAGTTCCTCCGTCGATTTCGCAAGGCTACACACTCCACCACTGGCCAATCTCCAGCCCAGCTTTTCTTGGGACGAGATCTCCGCACGAGACTCAACTTGATCAGACCTTATGACGTCCACACGAAGGTTACAGAAAAACGAGCTGAAATGAGCTCAACATTCCGCACTCTGGAACCTGGACAGAAAGTCTACTTGCTGCCTGGCAACATCAAACTGGACAAGTGGCTCCCTGGAACAATTGTGACACGCACTGGTGACCTTCACTACGAGATCAACTACCAGGGAAAACGATTCAAGCGCCACATTGATCGATCGTTTGCTGGCACCAACAAATGCAAAACCAACTTGGACAACGATCAAGAATCAACCAACGATCAAGAAATAACCAATGAGCAGCCGAGCTTGAGACGAGTTCGCTTCACCAAGACACCAGCAATCGCAGCACCGACCACCAGAACACCGAACCATAAAACACTAACACCAGCAACAGTCCAAACACCACCAGCCACACCTGTAAGCAGGGCACCACCTATTTCCCAGACCCCTTCTATTCCCCGCAGAGGTACTCGCCAGCGCCAACCACCATTGAGATTCTCTCCTGATTAAATTTCCTAAATCATCCATTTAAAAGAGGGAGGAAATGTTGTGTATTAACTTTGAGATAACGCGTACATCGACCTTTCCCCCGCTTCCCGAACATTCTAGTTGCTATGCCCAGAACATTCCAATCTGGAACCTTAGTTATTGTTGTTTTAAGGGGCGGAACTACAAGGTCATCTGCCCCTATCTGGAACCTTCCATCCCCCACTCCATACTTGCACTGCTCTATATACATGCACCCGCGCGACATAGACAATAGACTCTACTTCCGCTCTGGACCGCTCAAGTTACATCTACCTTGTGTCTCAACTATTATGAAATAAACTGTTTACTTAAATTAACAAGTTTGTTATTTATTTTGTATCTCCCACGTTTTAACAGTATTTTATTGTATTAACGATCTTTATGTAAGGAATTAATATAATTAGGCAGATACAAAATGTTCCCCCCTGCATTAACTTCTGTGTTCTATTATTATTGGATTTATGTGAATACTGTAGTTTTAAAATGTGTAATTTTAAATTTGTTACCTCTACTGTAAGGTTTGCACTCATTATGTGTCTTTTTAAAGGCTGCTGGCAGCGATGTGCTCCTCTTCCACACAGTATGTATTCTGCTGCATGCTGTGTTCATGAGGGCAAGATCCTTGTGTTTGGGGTTGAAGTATGTTTTTATGAAGTTAAATCAGAAAGTTGGCACACGTTCACTTCCTCACCTGTGCCACCCACCATGACATACAATGCTGCGCTGTCATATGGGGAGTGGATCTATTTAACAGGTAAGCACCTGGGTAACCTCGTCATCATCATCTTGCACAGTTTCCAGCCACTGGCCGGGTCTGTTTGAAACACAAGCCTCTCCAACGTCTTCTGTCTTCCCACCATCTCTCAGCCTCCACCCTTGTCCAGTCTTCTCCTCTCTTCTCCACGCTTTCTTCCACCCCCTTCAGCCACCTATCTCTCGGTCTCTTTCCTTCCCACTTAGTCTCGTGTACTCTCCTGTGTATCCTCTTCTCCTCCATTCGTTTCACATGTCCATACCATCTAAGTCTCGATTTCTCTATACCATCCTGTAATGGTTCCTCCTTCATTAATTCTCTGGTCCTCTCATTTCTTATTCTGTCCATCTTTGTAGCTCCAATACTGATTCTCAAGAACCTCATCTCACTGGCCTGTATTTTGCTCTTCTCCCTTCCTTTCATAACCCAGGTCTCCAAGGCATACGTCAGGATAGGGACATAGTACGTCCGATATATGATCTTTTTGCTGTTCTGAGGGGCATCCTTGCTCCATAACATGTTTCCCACACTCCTCCGAAATGCTTCTGTCTGCCTCCCCCGCTCATTTATTTCTCTATCGTTTCTTCCATTATCTTGTATCAGGCTTCCCAGATACTTGAAACTCTCCACTTTCTTCAGCTGTTCTCCGCCAATTGTTATTCCCGTTGTGGTTCTTTCCTTCTTCCTTGTTGTGATTACCATCTCACTCTTATTTATGCTAAATTTCATCCCATATCCTTGTATTATTCCTTCCCACACGTCCAACTGTTCCTGTACCTCCTCCTCCTTGTTTCCCCAAATCATCAAATCATCTGCAAACACCATTGCTTTCAACTTTCCTTCCCCAATTACTTGTGCCACTCGGGTCATTATGTCATCCATCACCACAATGAAAAGTAACGGTGACAGTGCACTTCCTTGTTTCAGGCCGTTTCTCTGTTCCAACCAGTCTGATCTCTCTCCTCTCACTTTCACACAGCTCACGCTTCCCTTGTACATCTCCTTTATCCTCTTTATAGTCCATTTTTCTACTCTATCCTCCAGAGACTTCCATACTTTGTTTCTGCATACACTGTCATATGCTTTCTCAATGTCCAGGAAGGCCATCAGTAGATCTGTTCCATACTCATAGTGCTGTTCTTGTAACTGCCTTACAGCAAAAATCAAATCCACTGTGAACCTTCCTGCTCTGAAGCCATGTTGTTCTTCCCTCATCCCTCCTTCTATCCTTGTCCTAATTCTACTTTCAAAAACTTTCTCAAACATCTTTGCACAATGACTCATCAGTGTTATTCCCCGATAAGTTCTGCATCCTGTTCTACTACCTTTCTTGAAGATCGGGACAATTATTCCCTTTTTCCAGTCCTCTGGGGTCTTCCTTTCCTTCCATGCTGTCTTCATCACTCGGTACAACCATTGTATCCCCACCTCTCCTGCTGCTCTCACCATCTCCACACTCAACTCATCCACACCCGGTGCCTTCCCTCCTTTCATCTTCCTCACTGCATCTTCCACTTCTTTCCATGTTAAGTCCTTTTCTGTTTGCAGTCCATCTTCCCCTTCCCCGATTTCTTCCTCTTCACCATGGTTTCCATTTGGGTTCAGAAGTTCTTCAAAATATTCTTTCCACATTTTCTTCAGTTCTTCCCTATTTTCTATCTCTTGTCCCCTTTTGTTCACCATTCTAACATAATCCATAGGATCCTTCCGCCTCTTATTTTTTACCATCCCATACAGGACCTTTTTTGTACCTTCACTATCCTCCTTCATCATCTTTGTCCACTCTTCCATCCACTTTCTTCTCTCCTCAGCCACTACTCTCTTCTTTTCCCTTATTATATCTTTTGTCTTCTCATTCCACCATGGTGTTTCCTTCCACCTCTTCTTACTACTTGTCCTCCCACATACTGCTTCTGCTGCATCTACTAGTGTATTCTTAAATTTAGCCCATTCCTCTTCCACCCCTCTTTCTTCATCTGTTGGAATTCCTTTTGAGGTACTCGACCCTTCTATCCCCTTCTTTCAGTTTCCATATCCTTATACGTCTTTCCTGGTTCTCAGTCCCTTTCTTCTCCTTACTCCCTCTCAGGTTCATTACCAGCAATCGATGGTCGCTATCCAGGTTCTAGGATGGTATAACCTTGATGTCCGTGATGTTCTTATTTAGTTCTTTCTCATACAGTATATAGTCGACCACCGACTTCCTGGTCAAGTCATCACTGTACCATGTGATTGTGTGGCTCTCTCTTTTCTTAAACCAGAAGTTCCCAACTAGTAGGCTGTTCCTCTGGCAGAAGTCCAACAGTCTCTTTCCTTCCTCATTTCTTCCGCCCCAACCCTCTGGTCCTAGAACACTCTCATAACCTTGTCTTTCTCTTCCTACATGGGCATTCAGATCCCCCATAACAATCATATTTCTTCCTACCAGCTGCTTCTGCAATTCCTCTTCAAACTCCTCCTTCTCTTCAGAGGCGCAGCCTACTTGTGGAGCATACACTTGCACTATTTCTACGGTCTCTCCCCTCAGTGCTACTTTCACTTTCATCATCCTATCACTTATTCTCCTCACTTCTTCTTTTAAATCATCTCGTACTACTACTCCCACTCCATTCCTCTTTCCCTCCTCGTTCCCATTCCAGTACAGTCTATAGCCTTTTCTCAGTTCTCTCCTTCCTTCCCCTTTCCACTTTGTTTCTGCCAATCCCAATAAATCCAACTTCCTTCTTTCCATCATATCCACTATCTCCTCCACCTTCCCCGTCAGCGTTCTTAGGTTTAAAGTTCCAAATCTTATTCCGTGTGTACAGCCGTGTCGTCGTCTATTAAATCCATCATGTCCGAGGCTCGTACCATTTTTGAAAGCAATTGGTTTCATCCACTACTGGCTTGCTGGGCCTATCGTAGCTTCACCAGAGCCCCGTTAGCCGTCACTTTTCAGGGTTCCTGTAGTACCTTCACAGCTACCGTAACGGTCCCGGGGCACACGAAGTCCCCACTGTACTTCGCCCCTACAGGCGATTCCCTACTTTGTGCCGTTGCCCGTCTCCCACGACGTGGACGAGGGGTTGGACTTATGGGAGACAGGGTAACCTCATACAATATATTAATTTACAGTCTTATACCGTAAATGGGATCTGAAGTTTCACAACCCTGGAGGGGAAACATGGGTGTGGGCTGTTGCTATGATGGGGTAGGCCTACTAGATGTTCTTCAGATGTTGTCAAACCTCCTCGAACATCTCACTTTGCAAGTAAATTTGCTTGTGATTAGTTGCATAATTTAACCTCCTGTACTGTATTTTTCAACTCTGCTTTGGACCCTGATGATCTAGTTTTAGGGTACGAATACCACGTACATGGTGATTTCTAACGCTAATTAGATGCAAGAGCTGACCCTACATCGAAGCAAAGAATATAAGTGAGTGAAGGATCTAGGAGGGTTTAGTCGACTACCTGTGCCAACTAATGCAATAAAAGTGAACTCCTAGACATGAGTTATCACAAACATAGATCATTATGGACTGTATTAAGTAACGGATTTGTGTATTTAACAACAACAAATTTCAGAATTTGTAATGATAGGAAATTTAGATCTGTTCACTAGTTTTCTTCCACAATGTTGGTAATATTTCTAATTTATATGGATCAGTTGCCCATATTTAAGTTACAGAGAGTATGGGAGTACAGGAGAATAATTGTTCTTCATAATGTCCCAACTTTGTTTAATAATAAAATGTGAACTATTGCTGTTATTCAAACATTGTAGTACCTTAACCTCCAATGTTCATAGCCCTCCCCCTGAGATCATCCTTAGGGCTCATTGCTTGTTTTGCATTGCATTGACAGTATCACATTACAAGGCAGTTAAGCTGCTTTCTAACGTTCAGTGAATCATGAAGAGGTCATCAGAGTATCAATTTAATCCATACCATGAAAATATGGGATGTTGATTGCATTCATCAGAATCACATTCTAATTTAATATGAATAATAAAATTAAATGAAAAATAATCACGTAACTAGCTACACACACAAATGCAATTATACCTAATTTGATTAATAATAATAATAATAATGTTATTGGGAACAGAACTATGACCACGTTACAAGATGCGTCTCTAATTGTCTAATTAGCCACTACCGGTAGTCATTTGTTTCTTTACAGGACCAACACAAAAGACACTTAACTCACTTGTTAATAGGGTTGGCTAGGCGCTTTTCAATTGTTTCGCTGATGGCCATTGACTGCCTCTTTGTACCCAAACACAAAATAACAGTCTCCATGATTTCTATGAAGAGTTTAAGGCATGGTTGAGACTCTGTTATCACACCATTTGCTGATGAGATGTGAATTAATAACACCTCTCCATAGAAAATTCAGAGGGTTTGTTGAAATTCCTATTACTGTATGTTGTCTCTGGAGAGCCAGGTGGCAAAGTTCAGGTGAAATTTACATTTGCTGATAAAATATTGTGAATGACAGGTGGCAGGGGCAAAATGTAGTCTAGACATCAATCATCTTTATTCTCAACTTAAATATTATGTTAATGAAATTCCATCCTGCTGTTTTCAATTGATGCAAGACCAAACAATCAAATTGTTGTTTATTTTAGTATTCTTGTCACCTAGCATAGCTGTTCTTGAACTGCAAGGTGGGGACTGGAAGTCGAGAGATCAAAGCTGACAGTGACCATCTTGAGTGTGATTTCACCTGGTATACCTCCCTCCCATTCCTAGAGCCTTGCGCGGATAAACAGAACGTTATCCGCATCCACACGACTGTTATCCGCATCCGCATGACTTTTATCCAAATCCGCTGATATTTCAATATTATTTTTAATTTATTAGATAAAGCTTAAAGTGTTACACCAACACATTTAGACATTTGAGAAGAGGCTCGATCCTGACAATTTGCTACATTGCAAGGAACTTCAAGTTAGATGTTACTTCCTGTTTCTTGAACTCTGCCGGGAAAAAAAAATTGGCTATACTTTTTTGGCTACTTTTGCACTTGTGCCTCAGTAAGTTTGATGTGCCTGATTTGCGTCCTGAGTATGAATACACAGGTAAAACATCCTACTACATCGTTCACCTTTTCATTTCCATTGAAAACATAACCAAATGTCTGCCATATCGTTGACTTGAGCTTTGTTTCACGCACTATTGAATATTCACCTTGTTTTATTTTATTAGCTAGTTTATCCATGTTGGTGAAATGTTGTTCATACTCCCGGTCGCAGTAACATTCACTAAAATAATAAGTGAACTTCTCTTTACACTTGGAGAAAGGGATTGACATTAGGCCAGAAATTCCAAGTCAGTCATCATTCTTCTGCTTCTTGACCCATCCATGTTCGATTAGTTGATGTCATGACTCACTCAATTGCAATATCACAGTCAACGTGTTTCAGTGCTAAGTTGGAAATAAATTTACAGATACACATGGAACCAGATCTTCCAGGATAGATTAGACGGCGAAGTGGCTGACTTGAGCAATGTTAATGATGTCACCACGATGAACTAACAAGCTTATTGACAGCATTATATCTCGTACGTATAGTAATAATGGCAGTGAGAATTGATGAGATGTCAAGACCATCTACTACAAACATACGGTACTTAATAAAATGTACTTGAAAGCATACGAGTAAAATAATCTCCTCGTTTATAAGTGCAATACGTGTCTGAATATTTCGTACGCAATAGGCTATAGGAGTATTCCTCTTTTAAGCATGAAGCTGTAGATTGGCTTATCAAATATGTAATATTGTCGTAAGTTCCACATTGTATTCTAAAAACTATCCGCAAATTTACTCGAAACATTATCCGCTATCCGCACAGCCATGCAAACTATATCCGCGCGGCGAAAAATTTTGCGGATATCCGCACAGGGCTTTACCCATTCCCTTCAGGAAAATACTGGGATGGTGCCTTGCTTCAAGTCCTGGGACACATACTCCAATCCTAGACCCTAAAAATTAGTTATACTACTACAGTCGCCACAGAAATACCGATAATCAAATTCAACTACCCGTAAGTACATGGAGCTAATTGCCACGGTGTCCCTTGCCCCTCAAATGAATTGATACAAGTACTGTATTGTTACCTGAAAAGGCTATATTTTCAAAAATGTATTAGAAAACTTTCTGATTTTATAATTATATAAGATTATGTTTATAAAGAATTAACCTTTGTTTATTAGGAAGTTACTCCTCTGAGCTGCTAAGATTTTCTCCTAGAAGAACTTGGGGCTGTTCATCTGGTACTGAGGAATCCCACTATGAGTTGCTTGGCTCCTTCAAGTATCGGTCTTGCTCTATGTGTTTAGTTCATCACGAGATCTACTGCTTCACTACTGATGAACAAGGACATATGTTTGTTGAAAAGTTTGACATCATAGGCCAAAACTTTAAAGTGCTATGGGGAGGATTGGAAAGCGAAGTGAATGGAATTTGTGACTTCAGTCCGAAACATTGTATTGGCTGCTTTTCTATGATATTGTATTAATGCAGTATTGAATTGCTTGAGTGTAATAAAATATTGTCTGTATTTCCATTTTGGTTGCAGTTTCTGTTTCTGAGTGTAGAACCCAATTAGTTTGCCTGACAACATATGTTGAGTTTTAAAACTTCTCTCATAATTATCAACGTGTCTTTGCTGCCCTTCGTACCTAATTGAGTTTGGGGTTTTCCAGATTTAAGATTTGTTGATTAATGAAGCTCCAACAATTTCTAAACACACTATTCAAGGGGCATTATCCTGTTCAAGAAAGCTTCATCCATTAGAAATCACAAGTAGATGGTATACTTTAAATTACCATCTCCATAAATGGCCCTAAATAAAAAAGGTAGAAAACACAATAATGAGCCACAGGACCTCCATATTTACGTGGAATCCAAACCATAGGACGTGATATTTCACTTCGAAAATCTCACATGCATTGAGAGGAAAGCAGCTTGACCACTGCACCACCACACCAACTTAAACGACCAGACCAAGGATTTCCAAGCAAGTCATAGCTCAGAATGTCACATTTTCTTGGAGTTCTCTCTTTCCCACAACACATTTTGCTGCACTATCTTCTTCAGACTAAATTTGTATTCACACCTTGGCAGAAAATGGGTTTTAAAGGACCATGGCGTACTCTTGCTGCTTGTGTAGCGTTTGTCATGACTCTTTCTCTCTGTATTTCATGTGTAGTTTTATTCTGGCAACTATTTTTCTTACATTCATAATAAGAAGGAAGTATTATCAAGCTAATAAAGGGGAGAGCAAAAGATAAGACTAAGAGGAGATTGTGATCATTGGCAGTATAAGAAGGAGTGACAAGTTCATACCTATTTGCTGCTTAGAATGTCTTCTTTCCTTAATATAGGTGGTGGTAGGATTCACAAGCTCCTAGGTAAAGCATGTTTTAAGGCCTCTTCTTAAACCTAGATCTTACCTTCATACCAGTCAGTTGGTACTCTTCTTGCAATGGGTGACAATACCCAAGTCAGACATCTGTGAAAAAATACTATGGCAAAATCTTTTCATTCCTCACAGAGGAAAAATAATAACTCTATGAAGGATGTGCAGAGACAGTGCAGTCGGTTGGCCTCAAAGTTCTATCATTATCTGAAGTCATCAACACTGTGAAAATATTGGGCGATTAGTCTCCAGTCAGTTCCTGGTAGATCCTATAATATAACTCGTTGGCATCCAGGCTGCAACAAGACAGACACCGAGATGTGTGTTGAGATTCTGTATCAAGGCTGAGCTGTTATTGATCAATCAGGATAAAAGAGATCAGTAGTAGTAACGCTGACGGGGAAGGTGGAGGAGATAGTGGATATGATGGAAAGAAGGAAGTTGGATTTATTGGGATTGACAGAAACAAAGTGGAAAGGGGAAGGAAGGAGAGAACTGAGAAAAGGCTATAGACCGTACTGGAGTGGGAATGAAGAGGGAAAGAGGAATGGAGTGGGAGTAGTCGTACGAGATGGTTTAAAAGAAGAAGTGAAGAGAATAAGTGATAGGATGATGAAAGTGAAAGTAGCACTGAGGGGAGAGACTGTAGAAATAGTGCAAGTGTATGCTCCACAAGTAGGCTGCGCATCTGAAGAGAAGGAGGAGTTTGAAGAGGAATTGCAGAAGCATCTGGGAGGAAGGAATATGATTGTTATGGGGGATCTGAATGCCCATTTAGGAAGAGAAAGACAAGGGTATGAGAGTGTGCTTGGACCAGAGGGTTGGGGCAGAAGAAATGAGGAAGGAAAGAGACTGTTGGACTTCTGTCAAAGGAACAGCCTGCTAGTTGCGAACCCCTGGTTCAAGAAAAGAGAGAGCCACACAATCACATGGTACAGTGATGACTTGACCAGGAAGTCGGTGGTCGACTATATACTGTATGAGAAAGAACTAAATAAGAACATCACGGACATCAAGGTTATACCATCGGAGAACCTGGATAGCGACCATCGATTGCTGGTAATGAACCTGAGAGGGAGTAAGGAGAAGAAAGGGACTGAGAACCAGGAAAGACGTATAAGGATATGGAAACTGAAAGAAGGGGATAGACGGGTCGAATACTTCAAAATGGTAAAGGAAGGAATTCCAACATATGAAGAAAGAGGGGTGGAAGAGGAATGGGCTAGATTTAAGAAGACACTAGTAGGTGCAGCAGAAGCAGTACGTGGGAGGACAAGTAGCAAGAAGAGGAGGAAGGAAACACCATGGTGGAATGAGAAGACAAAAGATATAGTAAGGGAAAAGAATAGAGCCTTTGGGAGGTGGTATCAAAATAGGATGGTAGAGACAAGGGAAGAGTACCAGGAAAGAAAGGAGGAGGCAAAGAGAGTAGTGGATGGAAGAGTGGACAAAGATGATGAAGGAGGATAGTGAAGGTGCAAAAAAGGTCCTGTATGGGATGGTAAAAAATAAGAGGCGGAAGGATCCTACATATTATGTTAGAATTGTGAACAAAAGGGGACAAGAGATAGAAAATAGGGAAGAACTGAAGAAAATGTGGAAAGAATATTTTGAAGAACTTCTGAACCCAAATGTAAACCATGGTGAAGAGGAAGAAATCGGGGAAGAGGAAGATGGACTGCAAACAGAAAAGGACTTAACATGGAAAGAAGTGGAAGATGCAGTGAGGAAGATGAAAGGAGGGAAGGCACTGGGTGTGGATGAGTTGAGTGTGGAGATGGTGAGAGCAGCAGGAGAGGTGGGGATACAATGGTTGTACCGAGTGATGAAGACAGCATGGAAGGAAAGGAAGACCCCAGAGGACTGGAAAAAGGGAATAATTGTCCCGATCTTCAAGAAAGGTAGTAGAACAGAATGCAGAACTTAACGGGGAATAACACTGATGAGTCATTGTGCAAAGATGTTTGAGAAAGTTTTTGAAAGTAGAATTAGGACAAGGATAGAAGGAGGGATGAGGGAAGAACAACATGGCTTCAGAGCAGGAAGGTTCACAGTGGATTTGATTTTTGCTGTAAGGCAGTTACAAGAACAGCACTATGAGTATGGAACAGATCTACTGATGGCCTTCCTGGACATTGAGAAAGCATATGACAGTGTATGCAGAAACAAAGTATGGAAGTCTCTGGAGGATAGAGTAGAAAAATGGACTATAAGGAGGATAAAGGAGATGTACAAGGGAAGCGTGAGCTGTATGAAAGTGGGATGAGAGAGATCAGACTGGTTGGAACAGAGAAACGGCCTGAAACAAGGAAGTACACTGTACCGATACTTTTCATTGTGGTGATCAGTGGCGGCTGGTGTAGAAAATTAGTTGTGTGCTGTAGGCCTAACCCTCCCTCCAAAATATATATATAAACATATAGAAACACTCACTCAGTGACGAAAAATGAAGTCCATACGTCGCTCCTTCTTGCTGCAGAACTTGTCAATCACCCTAGCATTGAACCCCTCCATACTGGAGACCATCTTCTTCTCAATGGAGAGCATAGCGAGGGCACTTAGTCTTTCTTGTGCCATGGTGTTCCGCAGAAAGGTCTTGATCCTTTTCAGCGATGAGAAACACCTCTCAGGCTCTGAAGTAGTCATGGGTGTTGTTACTAATATTCTCAGAAGCTTGCTTGTTTGGCAGAACGTACCTTGCAGATTACTGGATATTATGAAATGCAGAAGAGGGACAGCCCCACCAATATTCCTAAAATCTGGCCTACAGTACAGAACCGACAGTTCTGTTCTGAGCCTTTTCTTTTCCAGCATGCTATAGGCCTGAACAGTTACACCTAGTTCTTTATCTGGAAACGTTTTGGAAAATAGTTCAAAGTTGGTGGAATCTAACAGTTTTGCTGCTTCCAGGTGATCCAAGGTTTGGAAGCGATCGCGGGCTTCTCGTGTTATTCTATCACATACTTCCTTGGCATCTGGCAAGTCGGAGCAGAGACCTGAAAACTACCGTCCAATAGCACTTCTTAGCTGCATTTATAAACTTTTAGAACGAGTCCTTCTTGCCAGGATAGCACCACTTATTGAAGCTGTAACCCCACCAGAACAAGCTGGATTCAGGAAAAACCGAAGCTGTACTGATCAAGTCTTGGCCCTCACCACTCACATTGAAGCAGGGTTTCAAAAGAAGCTAAAATCAACAGCTGTCTTTATCGACCTGACTAGCGCATATGATACTGTCTGGCGACATGGACTGATCCTCAAAGTGCTGGAAGCTATCCCCTGTTTGGAAATTGCAAATCTTATCTCTAACGTGCTTTGTGAAAGAGAGTTCGTAGTATTTCTAGATGATGCTAAAAGTCGCAAAAGGAAACTAAATAATGGTCTACCCCAAGGATCAGTTTTGGCCCCAGTTCTATTCAATCTGTACATTCATGACTTGCCACCAACAACAGCTACTAAGTTTATTTACGCAGATGACATTGCACTGGTAGCTCAAAGCAGAACTTTTGAAGATGCAGAAGGCACTCTTACAACCGATCTGGAGAAAATGTCAATGTTCTTCAAGTCCTGGCGACTGATCCCAAGTATGTCTAAGACAGAGGTTTCATGCTTCCATCTTGCCAACCGACTAGCAAACTACAAGCCAAATGTTGTATTTCGTGGTGAAAAACTGAAATACAACCCATTCCCGAAATACCTAGGTGTCACGCTGGACCGAACTCGGAGCTACAAAGAACACCTCACCAAGCTCTCGCACAAAATTTCCACCAGAAATAACATCCTGCACAAGCTTTGCGGTAGTTCATGGGGAGCCACGGCGGACTGCTTAAGATTAACGGGTATCAGTCTAGTCTATTCTGCAGCGGAATACTGTGCTCCAGTATGGTTTGATAGTGCACATGTGCATAAAGTGGATACCAAGCTGAATGACACTATGCGTTGCATAACCGGCACCATAAAATCAACCCCTCGCCACTGGCTACCAGTACTCAGCCACATTCCACCACCTCACCTTAGGAGGAAGGAAGCTCTGATCAGAGAAGCAAAGAAGATCTATGCTTCTCCCTCATTACCAATACACCAGGAATTCTGCCACCCACCACCGAAGCGACTTCATTCAAGGGGACCAACCAGTTTATTGGCCGACCAACTTCTGGCAAATCGATTCAACCTAAACCAATGCTGGCAGGACGAATGGTCAAACTCAACGTCTGGAACTAGTGCCCAGGAGATCAACCCAACGGTGAAAATACAAGGATTTGACCTTCCTAGAAAATTATGGTGTCGCCTCAATAGACTGAGAACCAGGCACGGCCGTTGCAATTACCTATGCCATAAGTGGGGTTGGATAGCTTCCCCATTGTGTCAATGCAATGAGGAGGAACAGACCATGGACCATATCATCCAGCGCTGCCCTCTACACGCCTACTCCGGGAGCCCTAGTGATCTGTTTCATCTTCGAGAATGTACTGTGGAATGGCTCCAAAACTTGAACTTGGATTTGTGATTTGTTTTTATGTAATTCACCATACGATTAAATAAATAAATTGGCATCAGTACGCCGACATGATAACTTTCTGCGCTTGTTTTCTCAAGCACACGTTTCTTCAGAAGTACCGGTACTAGCAATGTTTTCCACCGATTCCCTGATGTTGTTGATCACTTGAATAAAGTGTGACACAGCGGATTTTATCTTCACGGCATCAGCTGTTCTTGACTGCAACTGATTGTACATAATGTCCACATGTGGCATCAATTTATGAAAGAAATGTAGCCAAAATATGAATTCCTCGTCTTCTAAGCTGCGACGAAGCCCGTTTGCCTGAAGGCAAGTTTTATAGGATGGGGTTTTCTCCAGCATTAATAAACACTCCCTTATGGATACCCTTTGCTCGTACACCACATTTACGGTGCGCGACCTGAAATTCCATCTAGTCGCTGGTCCTGTTGGAATTCTTCGAGCTGCCACTGCTTCTAATAAAGCAGACGTCCGTTGCGGCGACCTTGAGAAGAAAGCAGGGAACGCTGACAGGTGAGCGAAGAACATCCCAGCCGACTGATTCTGCGAAGCTGCATGTTCCATTGTTAAATTCAGTTGGTGTGCATAGCAGTGGATGTAATGCGCGTTGGGATATCAGGCTTTTATCTTTGCTTGCACTCCACCTTTACCACCACTCATTACTGATGCCCCGTCGTAGGTCTGCGCAATAACTTTGTGTGGTGTAGCGTTAAACATGTTGTCCATTACACTTAAAATACATGATGCAAGGGAATCCGCATTCTGACCTTCCGGTTTAAAGAAGCCCCAAAATCGTTCGTATGGAATACCATCTTTCTCATACCGAAATACCAACACTAACTGTGTCTGCTCTGAAACATCGGTAGTTTCATCGGCCATCGCACTTACAAAATATGCTTGCTGCATTTCTTCTGCTAACACTTCTCTGCAGGTTTCTAGAATGCAGTCCAAAAGCTCGTTCTGGATGGTTTTTGAGGTCCCTTTGAAAACTCTATTAGATTCAATGTGCTCCTTTACTGCACTGTCTATACTGGAAAATAAATCTACTAGGCCCAAGAAAACGCCAGGATTGTCTGAATTATCACTTTCGTCGTGCCCTCTTAAGGCTAATTCAAACGCACCACAACACTTAATGCAGTCTATAATTCTGGATAGCACATACCTGTTCTTCTCCACTTGTTGATTGTGCTTTTCTTTTTCTTCATGATAAGCACGGCTTAATAGTGTTGCAATATTAACTGTTCCTAAAGCACTTAAATTTATTATTATTGATGTGTTTCTCGCTGTCATTATGCTTCCTCATTAAAGCGTTTAGATGCCCAAGATCTCTAACACCCACTGTTCCCCAAGAATCACTATTGCCAAAACACAAACAAGGAAAACAGAAAAGGGCATTTCTAATCTCACACCCGCACACCCAATCATTTTCATACACTTTTCTATTAAATTTTCTAGTGTATGCAGATTTGTTAGAAGTGGCTTTCTGAGTAATATCTAAGTCCGAGGTAGGTCTACCTAGCTTCTTTACCTTAGTTTTTTCTTCAAGAGTTCTGGTTGAAAATGGGGTTTTCAAGAGGCTCTCCACTGAGCTTTCCATATTGCACAAACACGCAAACAAACTCAACACATATACTCATTCCTCATACAAAATTAAGTACTGCACACAATAACACCTGCAATTACAAAATATTCACGAACTCGGAAACACTTGGTCTGACCGCGCAAAAACAGTACTACTCAGTATTACCAAATGCATTAAAATGAAACCAGCAACGCCGTAATGCAAAATCACATGTTATTTTGCTATACCGGTAGTGAAATTTATGAACTAGGCATCACAATAATCATGTCCTTATTTTGACGACATAAACATTATAATTTGTATAGTACATCGATTTACAAAATGTGGCTATAGAATAAGTAGGTTGGGAGTATAGAAAAAGACCTGCTGGCGGGAACAGCTGATGGCTTCCTCTGCTTTTTTCGCCCCATTTTCTTGAGCGATTCCCTCTTAAATCATATTGCTGAGTCCAGATAGTGCCACTGGCCACGTTCACATTCTGTGTGTCCAGTGCTGCCTCTCTGTGGTCGAACAAAGAATCGCTGATGACTGGTCTTAGCTGTTGTCCCAACAGCACATCCAGAACACAAGGGAAAAGTTGGGCGCGCATGCGCAGAAGACAAAATTCACGCTTCCTGCCAATAAACTTGGAAATTCACGCTGGGCTGTGATCTGCACAGCTAACGCCATGCACGGAATGGATCGCACGCCTAGATACCTCAAACCATACATGTTCTGTGCCTCGTAGTGAGGGGAGAAGAAATATTTCCTATTCTTTGCTTGACGTCTTTTTTAAAGGGTTGTATTTGTAGATAATAGGCCTACTATTAAAATAATTTATTTTCAAATAAAGCAATGTGCTGCAGCACTTCAGCACATAAGGAGCGGCCGCCCCTGGTGGTGATTGATGACATAATGACCCGAGTGGCACAAGTAATTGGGGAAGGAAAGATGAAAGCAATGGTGTTTGCAGATGATTTGGGGAAACAAGGAGGAGGAGGTACAGGAACAGTTGGACGTGTGGAAGGAATAATAGATAGATAGATAGTTTTATTAATTCCATTTGATCAAATACATGTATACAATACATTTTTGATATAGGACACGTCAGAATTTACATCTATAAAATAAAAGTACTAATAGGTATATATAGTAATACTAATACTATAACTATTTATAACTTATTATAATAACAGATCTTAAGAGATACAATCTTATTGGACAACTATTTACACCTTATTCTATTATCATAATATGAAAACTTAATTCTATAAATACAACAACTTAAAGCTAGGTATTACAATTAAAATAAAAAAGTAAAATATAATTATAGATTTCATCGTTTCTATACACCAAGATATTCAACTACAGAATAAAAACAATGGCACTGCAGATAAGCTTTCAACATTCTATCAAAGGTTTTTATTTTTGGGGCAAGTTTTATATACTGGGGTAGTTTATTGTATAATTTAACTCCTGTGTGATAAGTTCCTTTTTGATATATGCTAGTGTGTGTGTGTGAAATATGAATGTTTTGATTTTGTCGTGTGTAATGCCTATGAACATCATTGTTTGTTTTAAGAAAAACATTCTTATTCATTAAATTCTTTTTACAAAACATAATACTTTCAAAGTCTCCCACAAGTCCAACCCCTCCTCCACGTGGTGGGAGACGGGCAACGGCATGAAGTAGGGGATTGCCTGTAGGGGTGAAGTACAGTGGGGACTTTGTGTGCCCCGGGACCACCGCGGTAGCTGTGAAGGCTCTATGGGAACCCTGAAAAGTGACGGCTGACGGGGCTCTGGTGAAGCTACGATAGGCCTAGCAAGCCAGTAGTGGATATCATATTTGCTTTCAAAACAGGAACAGGCCTCGGAAAGGACGGATGCAAACGACGACGACCCGGATATGCTAATGGACTACGAGTTGGGACATTAAACATACAGACACTGACAGGAATGGTGGAGGAGATTGTAGATGTGATGGAGAGAAGAAAACTGGATATACTGGGCTTGGCAGAAACAAGATGGAAAGGAGAAGGTCACAGAGAACTGAGGAAAGGGTACCGGTTGTACTGGAGTGGGAACAGTGAAGGAAGGAGCAGCAGAGTAGGAGTAGTAGTGAGAGATGGAATGAAGGAAGAGGTAAAGGGAATAAGTGACAGGATCATGAAGATCAGATTAACTGTAAAGGGAAGAAGCCTGGAGATAGCCCAGGTATATGCTCCTCAAGTTGGATGTACAGCTCAAGAGAAGGAAGACTTTGAGGAGGAGCTACAACAGCAGTTGAATGGTCAGAGCATCATTGTCATGGGAGATTTGAATGCACATGTAGGAAGTGAAAGGCAAGGATATGAAAATGTATTGGGGGCAGAGGAATGAAGAAGGGAGAAAGTTGCTGGATTTTTGCAAGAGAAACGGTTTAGTGGTAGGCAACTCCTGGTTCCGGAAGAAAGAAACCCACAAGGTAACATGGTACAGCAGTGATTTAACAAAGAAATCTTTGGTAGATTACATGCTGTACGACTGGGAAATGAAGAGAAGTGTCGGAGATATAAAGGTAATACCATCAGAGGCCTTAGATAGCGACCACAGAATACTTGTAATGAACCTGGGAGTTGTTAAGGATAGCAAGAGGACAGAGTACCAGGAAAGGAGAATCAAAGTATGGAAACTCAAGGAAGAATTCCAGAAGATAATAAGGGAAAGGATGCCAACAGACAATCCTAAAACAGGGGAAGAGGAATGAAAGCAATTCAAGAACACAATGGTGGAAGCTGCAGTGGCAGTATGTGGAAGAACAAGCAACAGAAAGCGGTGTAAAGAGACACCATGGTGGAATGAGAGAGTAAAAGAAGCTGTGGGAAGGAAGAACAAGGCTTTCAGAGTGTGGTTCCAGGAAAGAACTGATCTGGCAAGGGAAGATTATAAGATAAAGAAGAAAGAAGCAAACAAGATTGTCGCAGAGGAGAGGAAGAAGTGGATGGTAAAGTGGACAGAGATGATGGAGGAAGACAGCAGAGGAAAAGTAAGAGAAGAGGTCTGCGAGAGGATGTGGTAATGATGGACAAAAACGGAAATGAGGTACACAACAAAGAAACACTCAAGACAGTGTGGAAAGAGTACTTTGAGGATTTGCTGAATCCAAATGGTCGTAGGGAGGAAGACAATGTATTTGAAGATGGAGAAGACAACACAGGAATGGAAAAGGACCTGAATTGGAGAGAACTGGAGATGGCTATAGACAAGATGAAAGGAGGAAGGGCACCGGGTGTGGATGAAGTGAGTGTTGAAATGGTGAAGGCAGCAGGGGAGGTTGGGAAACAGTGGCTGTACCGTGTGATGAGGGTGATATGGAAATAGAAAAAGACCCCAGAAGATTGGAAGAAAGGATTAATTGTCCCAATATTTAAGAAAGGAGTGCAGAAATGACAGGGGAGTCACACTCATACCTCACTGTGCCAAGATATATGAAAAGATATTAGAAAGTAGAATACGAGCCAAAGTGGAGAGAAAATTGAGAGAGGAGCAGTATGGATTCAGACCTGGGAGATCAACAGTGGATCTCATATTTTCAGTGAGACAGCTCCAGGAACACCACTACGAAATTGGGAGAGGATCTGTTGATGGCCTTCCTGGACATCGAAAAGGCCTATGATAGTGTGTGTAGGGAGAAGGTTTGGAAAGCAATGGAAAACATGGGAGTGGAAAAAGGGACTGTAGGCAGAGTGAAGGAGATGTATTGTGGAAGTGTGAGTTGTGTGAAAGTTGGAGGGGAAAGAACAGACTGGTTCAGACAAATGAGTGGCCTGAAACAGGGTAGTGCGCTGTCACCCCTTCTCTTTATTGTGGTTATGGACAAGGTAATGACACGGATAGCAGGAAAGTTAGGAGAAGATAAGATGAAAGCAATGGTGTTTGCAGATGATCTCATGGTCTGGGGAAACAAGGAGGAGGAAATTCAGGAGCAACTGAAGGCTTGGGAAGAAACAGTGGGAGAGTACGGATGGAAGTTCAACATCATTAAATGTGAGATCCTGTTAACAACCAGGAAAAAGGACAGACCAATGAGTGGGATAACACTTGGAGGTGGACAGCTGAAGATGGTGGAAAGTCTCAAGTACTTGGGAAGTATAGTGGAGGAAAATGGGAGAAATGACAAAGAGATTACGGAACGTGGCAGACAGGCAGAAGCATTTCTGAGAAGCATTAGGACCTTAGTGTGGAATAAAGATGTCCCACAAAAAAGCAAGGAAGTTTTATACAGAAGCTACTATATCCCGATACTGACCTATGCTTCAGAAACGTGGACAATGAAGAAAAGAGACATAAGCAGAATACAGGCGGGTGAAATGAAGTTCCTGCGAAGTAGGATCGGAGTAACAAGAAGAGACAGAGTGAGGAATGAAAAGGTCAGGGAAATGGTGAAAGAGGAGCCCTTGCAAGGTAGGATTGAGACATCAAGACTGATGTGGTATGGACACTTAAAGAGAATGGATGAGAAGAAGATTCCCAAGAGGATACATGAGATGCAGAAGAAACGACCAAGGGGAAGACCAAGAGATAGATGGCTGAAAGTAGTGGAGGAATGTGTCAAGAAGAGAGGCGAGGACTGGACCAGAGTGACAGCGGAGAGGTGGTGGGAAGAAAAGACTAAGTGGCGAGGCTTATGTTCCAAACAGACCCAGCCTGGGGCTGGAAACTGTACAAGATGATGATGATGATGATGAATACTTTCAAAGATATATATATACAGGGCAGAGGGAGAATGTGTAAATCTTTAAACAGAGGTCTACATGATTCTCTAGTGCTTACATTTGCAATAATTCTAATCGCCCTCTTTTGTATCCTAAACGTGCTTAGTACATCTGGCGACATACCCCAAAATATGACCCCATATCTTAAGTATGAATGGAAATAAGCAAAATAAGTATTTCTTAATGTGTGCATGCTAGTGCAGGTTTTCAAAATACGTAACGCAAAGCACATCGAGTTCAGTTTAGTATTCAGATATTGTATATGTTTATTCCATTTCAAGTAATGTTATATTGGGCTTTGCAGGATTTCTATTCTGTATAGTGTGGAAATTTAGACATACTGTTTTTTTATAGTTGATTATGAGGCGATTATCTTGTGACCGTTTGGTTAACTCTCCTGTAACGGAGTCAGCAGACTGCTGTATGACCTGTTTAGTTTCACCTTTTATTACGAGTGTTGTATCTTCCGCAAACAAAATTTCCTTATGTGAATGAACGTTCTGCGTTATATCATTGATATATAGAAGGAAGAGTAGTAGGCCCAAAACCGATCCCTGGGGTACTCCAAATTTAATAATTCCCTCATTGGACAATGCTTCATTAAGTAATTTGGTTCCATCATCCTTGTGTCTCAAGCT
Source organism: Meconema thalassinum (assembly GCA_946902985.2). Classification (NCBI taxonomy): domain Eukaryota; kingdom Metazoa; phylum Arthropoda; class Insecta; order Orthoptera; family Tettigoniidae; genus Meconema; species Meconema thalassinum. The sequence goes on from OX336390.1 coordinate 410,754,758, forward strand.
TACTATTTGTTTAAGCCTTGTTAAGTAAGACTCTATCCATTTATTAGCTAGACCTCTAATACCATATTGATTTAGTTTTGTAAGGAGGATTTTATGGTCAACAACATCAAATGCTTTTGATAAATCCAAGAATAGACCAGTTACATGTTTCTTATTGTCAATTAATTTCATCATCATCATCATCATTTCCCCTTATCCAGCTCCTGCCGGGTCGGGGTATTTATGGCACTTCTCCACTTTCCTCTTTCCTTCCACAATTGTTCTTCCACGATCTTGTCCCAGTCCAGATTTCTTTTTCTCAAGCTGTTCTTCACTGAATCGATCCACCTTGTTCTAGGTCTTCCCCTTGCTCTCTTGCCCTTGCACTTGGCCTCCAGCATCTGTCTTGGTATTCTATTTTCCTCCATCCTCTTTACATGTCCAAACCACCTTAGTTTATTCTTCTCAATTCTCTCATTTAGTTTTCCCATTCCAACTTCCTTCCTAACATCTTCATTCCTCACTCTGTCTTTCCTTGTCTTACCTATCATACTTCTTAGGAATTTCATTTCACTGGCTTGGATTCTACTCTCTAGCCTGCTCGTCAGGGTCCAAGTCTCAGCTGCATACGTTAATATGGGTACATAGTACATTTTATACATTACCTCCTTGCTTTTCCTTGGTACTTCCTTATCCCAAACGAGTTTTCTTACACTTTGATAGAATGCATTGCTCTGCGGTACCCTCCTGCCAATCTCCATGTCCAACCTACCAGTTTGCATCAATTCACTTCCTAGGTATTTGAACGTGTCCACAATTTCCAAACTCTGACTTCCAATTTTCACAGTGCCCTTACCTTGTCTTTCCCCTCTTGTCATCACCATGGTCTTGCTTTTCTCTATATTGATTTTCAGGCCATACTTCTGAATATTTCCGTTCAGTGCATCTAGTTGTTTTTGCACTTCTTCGGTGTTCCTTCCCCAGACCACAATATCGTCTGCAAATAATAGTAACTTCATTTCTTTATGTCCATATGCTTCCTTTGTTTCCTTTACAATTTCATCCATTACCATTATGAATAAAAGAGGTGACAGCACACTCCCCTGTCTTAGTCCAGTCTTGTTCCTAAACCAATCTGTCTTTCCAACTGGGTGTAATGGTTTCCTTTGCCCTCACGTTGAGCGACAAGCGTAACGTTAATTATTGCCCCATCTGTTGGTAGCGACAAATGTAGCAGTTTCGCTGCCCCTAACTGTTGGGTGATAAATGTAACTGTTTACCTTTGCCTAAGCTATGTTGTTTTAATGGGCGCCAAGACCTCAATGCAATGCTGAAATCTAAATTTGTATTTAACAACGTCTAGCTCTGGCAGAACACCTTCAAGACTCTATTCACTCAGATCGTGGTATGATTTGATCATTAACCCAACAAACAATTGTATCAGGAGAAGGAATTGGTCTATATCTAATGCTACCTACTGAAAGCAAAGATTGCATTGTAAAAGAAATGAATTTATTATATAAAACAAGTATAGCAAAATTAATAATAATAAGTATAAAATTTAAATTGGAGCGTTGCGATTTTAATATTACCGATAGAAAATTACGTGAAAACGGAGTTTGATAAATTGATTTTACTCTTATTTCCAAGCTATGAAGTTACTGAAATATGAAATGTAAAACAACGAGAAATGAGAGATTGCGTATTTCTGCGTCATTTGCGCTTACCACTGGAAATTGCCAAAGCATTTCCCTCGTACTTGATGATGCTGTGTGCTTCCCACAGTCTCCTGGACGTCGTCATCTCCGTCGAAATTTGATGATATTCTGGTAGATTAGATAATTCTATGGTCCGTACATCGGACCCAAACACTCGTATAACCACACTGGTTAAGTTTTACAAAAGTTAGTCGTCCACTCCACGGAACATCGGAGCGACTCCCGCGTCCAACCGTACTGCTTTCGTCTTACACAGGATGTCTCACAGAATGTCCTCGTTCCACGCCGGGCCGAACGATATATGCCCACGTTGGCTCCCCACTCCAGTCTCAACTTCCAGCTTACGTGGTCTCCACTGATTGGCTGAGCACGCCGCTACTTCCCCTCCTCTGGTTCATTACACACGGCGGGAGGGAGAAGTCGTTTTCCGTTCCAACAATTCGCCTTTTCTTGACGATGCGACCCAGCCTAGCGTAATACTTCCTGACAAGATTAAGCTTGTATTTGAATTCCCCGTGACTCATCTCTCTCAAATACCCTAACTGACAAAACTCCGTAATCAGATAATTTTCTATGATATCGTCGTTCGTAATAATTTGCTTGATAGCGTTTTCTAAGACATAGAAAACCTATCTGAATGCTAATAATTTTTATAAAATGCTCCGAAAATACCTTAATAATAATTATAATAAATTAATAATAATAATAATAAATTAACATGAAAATTTATCTTGGCTGAACAATTTGCCGCGTAAATAAATAGAGAATGGCTTCCTACTGACTTATGCCAGTGGCATAAAAACCCCTCGATAAACACGTTACATGGGGTCAGTACCCTGCTAACACAGTTGTATACATTGCTTGCACCATTTCCAACATTTCTCTTTCCAGTCTCTTCTTAACCATGGTTTCCCACACCTTCTCTCTGGGGACACTATCATATGCCTTTTCTAGATCTATGAAAGTCATGATCAAATCCTCTCCATATTCCCAGTTCTTTTCCATCACCTGCCTCAAGCTAAAGATTGGGTCCACTGTCGATCTTCCACTCCTGAAGCCATACTGTTCCTCTTGCAACTCTCCTTCCACCTTTCTTCTCATTCTTCTTTCTAATATCCTTTCCAGTATTTTCACTATCTGTGATAAGAGGGTGATCCCTCTATAGTTATCACACACCTTCTTGTCCCCTTCCTTAAACACTGGTATTATTAGCCCTTTCTCCCAGTCTTCTGGTACACATTTCCGTTTCCACACACACTTTAGCAGTCGATACAGCCACTGCATACCAACAGGTCCAGCAGCCTTTATCATTTCTACACTGATTTCATCCACCCCTGTTGCTTTTCCCATCTTAATTTTCTGTACTGCTAATTCCACCTCCAGCATTGTTATATCATCTTCTGTTATAGAGTCGTCAGGCTGTGTCAATTCGATCTCACCAGTACAATTGCTCACATTCAATAGCTTATCGAAATACTCCTTCCATCGTCCCTTTATCTCTTCTGGGTGTGTTAACAACTCTCCATCTTCCTTTTTCACCAGCTTTGTAGTAACTCTTTCTTTCCTCTTACTTCTTAGAAGCCCATACAGCATCCTTTTACTGCCACTTACATCTGTTTCCATTCTTCGTGTAAATTCTTCCCAACTTTTCTTCTCCTACCACTTTCTTACACCTCCGTTTGCTGTCGTGATACTTCCTTTGGCTTTCTTCTGTTTGATCTCGGTTCCATTCTTTCCATGCAGACTTCTTTTCTTTCACTGCTTTCCTCACTTCCTCATTCCACCACGGTGTCTCCTTCTCTTTCACTCTTGTTGACGTCCTACCACAAGCACTCTCTGCTGCACCAGCAAATGCCTTTTTAAAGTGGGACCATTCCTCTTCTACATTTTCCACTTCAGTAACTGGGATTTGTTGCTTCAATCTCTCCTGAAAATCTTCCTTTACAGCTTTGTCTTTCAATTTCCATACTTTTATTTTACTTTCTCTGATCTCCTTTAGGTTTTCCAATTTTCCCCACCTAAATTTTGCCACCACAGCTCTATGGTCCCCATCAAATGCTTCTCCTGGTAAAGCTGTCATCCATCAGCTTTCTGCGATTTGTCCTTTCCACCAGGAAGTAGTCAATTACTGATTTTGTTCTTCTATCACTCCACTCATATCTCGTAATTTTCTTGCTGTTTTTCTTCCGAAACCATGAATTACCCACTATCAGTCCATTCCTGTCACAAAAGTTTACAAGTTCCTCTCCTTCCCGGTTCTTTTTCCCATATCCATATGGTCCAACGACTTCTTCCTTTCCTTGTCTCTCATTTCCGACTTGTGCATTCATATCTCCCATGATCACCACTTCTACATCTGAGATTACTCTTTCTACATCCTCCAGGAATACTTCAATATCTTCTTCTCTGTTTCCAGTCTGTGGTGCATACACTTGTATGAAGTCCATCACGTCATTCTTCATCTTCATTCTAATTTTCATTATTCTGTCACTCACACACTCTACCACTTCAACATACTCCTCCAGTTGTTTCGAGGTTATCATTCCCACGCCATTTTTTGCCTCTTGGCCACCACTCCAGTATAATGTATAACCTTTCCTCAATTTCTTCCTTCCTTTACCTTTCCATTTCACTTCACTCAGCCCCATCATTCCAACCTTCTCCCTCTCCATGAAGTCTACCACCTCCTCCACCTTGCCTGTCAGGGTCATGACATTCATGATTCCCACTTTCATTTCGGTTACTGGTCGCCCATTTCTCACAGATCCCCCAGTACCAAAGGAACTGCGCGTCGCCTGCAGGGTATGCCCTAACCTTTTCCGAATCATTGGAAGTGCCATTTCCATTTTAGGCTATTATTACGATGGGGTCGCCACTCCCAAAGGCATTTTATGAAGCTACTGCCAGCTATTATTCAGGCCGCCCCTAACATGGAGAACAGACGCCCTTGCAGCCGCCCCTAACATGGGAAACAGACGCTGCCGATTGATGCTGTACTCATACTATTCCCTGAGTACTGGGTTGCCTCTTCCGCAATCTCCACCGTTCTGAAGTCCATCTTCTCCGCTGCAGATTCCGTTGAGGTCTTCGCACGTAACCCTGTGCACGGGGCCTATGTTATACCCCATAGGACTGGGTGCTCACCAGAACTTAGCCGGTACTGTAGTTCCATGGTATATTACAGTACCGTTGCCCACCCCCGCGACGTGGACGCGCCTGGCAAGAATTATCCATGTAGCCAATTAGGATTGACTCATGGACCGGGTTAAGGAGCTGTCTGAATCCAGCCTCCAGTATACTATTAATACATTCATAAATTGCTGTCTGTGTAGACTTTTCCGTTCTGAATCCATGTTGTGAGTTTGATAATATTTTATTTTTTCTATAAAACTTATCAGTCTCCTATACTTGATTTTTTCCACAATTTTTGCGATACCAGTTGGTAAGGTAATAGGACGATAGTTATCTAATTCATCTTTTGAACCGTTTTTGTGCACTGGAATTACTTTTGATAACTTCAATATATCCGGGTAAGTTCCTGAGTGAATTGAAGTGTGTAAGTGGATTTATTATATTTTCTACACATTTCTTTAAAATTGCATCTGGGATGCCATCAATGCTAGCACAATTTATTTTTTAGCTCTTTTATAACTATTCTTACCTCTTCACTTGTGACATGATTTATAAATAAAGAATCACTACATATATTTATTTTATTATTAGAATTTAGTGTTTTACCTGTGATTTATTTAATAATTTTTGTGGAATTTCCAGAAAATAGTCATTGAAAGTGTTTGCTATTTCCTCTGGATTATTTATCACTTTATTATTTCCGGTCAGTGTAATGTTCCTTTGTATTTTAGCAGATTTTCCAGTTTCTTCCTTTATCACGGACCACATAGCCCTGTTTTTATTAGATGATTGGGAAATAAAATTATCATTATGCATTTTCTTTGCTAGTCTTATTACCTTATTTAATATGCTAGTGTATTTGGATTTAGTTACCAAGGAACTAGAAAAGTATAACATAGATCTAGTTGGTCTACAAGAGACAAGATGGCCATTAAATGGCCAAATTAACTCCAATAGCTATACCCTGTACTATAGTGGCTGGGATAATGGAAGTTACCATGCGGGTGTAGGAATTGCCATAGCCAAGAAATTTTTAAACACCTTAATTACGTTTCACCCAGTCAATGAAAGAATGTGCTACATGCGATTAAAAGGAAAGTTTTATAATATTTCTATAGTATGTTTTTATGCACCCACTGAGGATGCAGAGGACGATGTTAAAGACTCTTTCTATGATAGTTTAGACCAACTGATGACAACCCTACCCAGCTATGACATAAAATTGTTTTTGGGAGATGCAAATGCAAAAGTTGGTAATGAAGAAATATGGAAACAGTACACAGGAGGCAACAGCCTTCATAATATTTCCAATGATAATGGACAAAGGCCAATCAGCTTTGCTATCGCCAAAAACTTTAAAATTATGTCCACTCACTTCCCTCGAAAAGATATTCATAAAGCAACATGGGTATCTCCTAATGGCATAACAAAAAATCAAATTGAACATGTTTTAGTGGAAAGTAGACACAAAAGTAACATCGTAGATGTAAGAAGCAGGAGAGGTGCAGAATGTGGAACAGATCACTACCTAGTCATTTTCAAACTTAGACAAAAACTATGTATAGTCAAAAGAGTGAAACAAACTACAGCCCCAAAAATTAATATCGAAAGGCTTACTGATCAAACCATAAAAAATTATTTTAAACTGAAGCTAACCAACAGATTCCAAATCTTAGATCAACAAGAATCAGAACAAACGGTAGAGGGAAAATGGCAAAAAATAAAGGATTCTATCACAACAATCGCCGAAGAAGTTGTAGGCTATCGAGAGAGCACAAAAGGGAAAAAACCGTGGTTTAATGAGGATTGCCAAAGATTAATAGACGATAGATTAAGAGCAAAAAAGTTGATGCTTACCAAACAAACTAAATTACAAACAGATAAATAGGGAGACTAACAAAACATTACGAGCAGCTAAACGGAACTTTGTGAAAGATCAGCTAAGAAAAGCAGAAGAAGATAGCAACAAAAATAATACAAGAGAATTTTTTCGCTTTGTCAGATATTTTAAACAAGGGTACAAGGCAAGATCAGTAGGGGTAAAAGATAGGAATGGCAATGTTGTTTGCAACCAAACAGAAGTGCTAGCAACTTGGAAAAACTACTTTGAAGACCTCTTAAATTGTGAAGAAATGGCAACAAACAATGAAGAGGAATTATACCTAAATGTCCAGCCAAAGATTAACCCTCCTACCTATGAAGAAGTTGAAAAGGTAGTGAAAAGTTTAAAAAACAATAAAGCCCCTGGAGAGGATAACATAATAGCAGAACTTCTAAAAGCAGGTGGAAGACCTTTGCTAAAAAGGTTACATAACTTAATTGTAGAAATCTGGGAGAAGGAAGAAATCCCAGTAGAATGGAAGATGGCAGTAGTAGTTCCGATTCACAAAAAGGGAGATAAATTTGAGTGCAATAATTACCGAGGGATATCATTAATAAGCAGCGCATATAAAGTATTCTCAAGAATAATCTACAACAGACTAGCATGTTATGCAGAAGAAATTCTTGGAGATCACCAAGCAGGATTTAGAAGCCAAAGATCTACAACAGACCAAATTTTTGTCTTAAAGCAAGTAATATCCAAATATTGGGAGTTTAACAAAACAGCCCATCTTCTTTTTGTAGATTTCAACAAGGCATACGATAGTGTCAATAGGAAACAAATGTGGAAATACATGCAGCGGAATGGAATACCAGAAAAACTTATCACTATGGCAAAACTGTGCACAGAAGGGTCCAAATGCAAAATTAGAATCAATAATGAATATACCGAAGAATTTAATGTCAACACTGGAGTAAGACAGGGAGATGGACTCTCGCCTTTATTATTCAATTTAGCTTTAGAAGAAACATTGAAACGAGTAAACCAGCTCCACCCAGGCCTTGAAGTGGGAAACAAGATAAACATATTAGCTTATGCTGATGACATAACACTCATGGCAGAAAGCGAATACGATCTAAAAATACTCACAGAAACCCTTATTGAAGAAGCCAAGGAGGTAGGTCTAATGATAAATGAACAAAAAACAAAATATCTAGTTGTAGGAAGGAATGCAGCACAAGTACAAAACCCCTTAACAGTTGCTTCATACGCTTTTCACAGATGTACTGAGTTCAGATATCTGGGGATTATCATAGACCAGAATAATATGGAAGAAACAGAAATAAAATCAAGAATTCTCAGTGGCAACAAAAGCTACTGGTCTCTGCAAAATCTCTTAAAGAGTAAAATTATATCTAGAAAAACTAAAGTGAGAATTTATAAAAGCATTATACTTCCTGTTGTCACGTATGGCTCAGAAACCTGGGTATTGTCCAAGCAAACTGAAAGGAAATTAGTAACTTTTGAAAATAGAATACTACGATGCATTTTCGGACCGATAGTAGAAAATGGCCAGTGGAGAATTAGTACAAATAAGGAATTGCGGGATCTCTACAAAGAACCGGATATCGTGGCCCGTGCCAAAAGCCAAAGACTGCGCTGGGCCGGTCATGTTCATAGAAGAAGTAGAGAATTGAATTTAAGGGCAGTTTTGGAAGGTGTACCCAGAGGAAGGCGACCATTGGGACGACCGAGACTTCGCTGGTGGGACCAAGTTCAAAAAGATATGAGAAAAATCAGAGTCACGGAGGACATAATGGATGATCGAGAAAGATGGCGCCGTGCTGTTGGCGAGGCCAAAAACCTGCTTAGGTTTGAGTGGGCATCTAGGTAAGGTAAGGTAAGGTAAGTGTATTTTTTGTAGTATAAATTGAATTCAGGTGTTGTGTGGTTTGTTTATATCATTTGTGTAGAAATTTCTTTCTTTGACATGAATTTATAATCCCTGTCGTTATCCAATTGTTAGTTTTGTTATTTTGAACAGTTCTTTGTCTAAAGGGGAATGCTGTTTCAAAATAGTGTTTTAGGGTACTGTTAAATGCATTAAATTTATCATTTACATTTTCTAGTTTATAAATTTCTGACCATGTTTCCTTATTTAATAAGTCATTGAAATATGTAACATTTGTTTCAGTGAATGACCTGCACTTTGATTTTACTCTGTCTGTCTGTTAGGTAGTCAGCCCGAAGGCTGGTTGGATCCTCAAAAAGTACCGCCATTAGGTTATGTGGGTAGATACCCACAAAAACCCAAGGCAGCGCTATATTGAGGCGTACTAGGCAAGATGAAGAGTGAGGTAGTTTGCCATTGCTTTCCTCACCGAGTCAGTACACCAGTACTAACCCTATGTGTAGAACCTTTCACAGCATCCACAAGCACTGAATGTGCCCTGAATACCATTACTCAGCACCACTCATACCTCAGTAGCTTCCATGTAATCACAGCCAAGAGTGAGACTGAGATATCGGTGAAAAGCCACATTTTACTTTAGCCTGTGCCAACAGACAAATGCAAATGTACTGCATTCATCAATGATTTTACTCCATTATCATTATTATTGATTGTTTCGGGTACTTCAAAACTCAGTATTTGTCCATGGTGGTCACTAAAACCCGGACAATAGACTTCTATTGAATGTTGATATTTATCTGTACCGGTATTTAAAAATAATTGATCAGGAGTGGTTTTACTAAATTTTGTTATTCTTGTTGGGATATTTACTGTAGGTTTCAGTCCATAGGAAATTAGTAGCTGTGTTAATAATTCACAATTTCTATCAAATTTTAAGAAATCCACATTTACATCCCCACAAATTATTATATCGAAATTTACTTTGCTCATGTTATTGAGTAACAATTCTAATTTATCTATAAATAAAGGAAACTTTCCTGATGGAGAATGGTATCCGCATACAATTATTAACTTAAACTGCTGTATTTTTATGGCAGAGAATTCAAAATCCTGTTCCATAATTAGATAATCATAAGCTGTTAACTGTTCATGATCTAAATTATTTCTTAGGTAGATACAAGTACCACCATGGCTAATATTAGTTCTAGAATATTTACTAGCTTGTATAAACCCTGGGAATTGAATTAATTCGAGTTGTTCCTCTTTCAGCCAATGTTCTGAAATACATAGTGCTGAGATGTCTTTAAGTTCATTTTTAAGCATTAGATTTATGTAATCAATTTTATTATAGAGAGACTGAAGATTCTGGTGGTAAAGTTTAAATTTGTTACTTTTGCAAGCTTGTGTTGGTGAGTTATTTACATTATTATTATTATCATAATTGTTATTATTATTGTTGCTAGACAAATCCGATATACCATTGTTCCACTCAGTTAAATTTGACATCGAAAGATCTGAATGCCAAACCTCACGTTTGGCTTCTTTTACAAGTTTCCCTGCTTCCACTCTAAAGATATTACTGTTGAACTATTCTTACCAATTTTGCAGATTTCATCACTAAGATACTTTTTTCCTAAGCTATTTAAGTGTAGGCCATGTCGAGTGTGGAACTTCCTGTCTAATTTACTTACATCTATAATTTGGACATTTGGAAAACTCTTACAAATTTTACCATTTGTAGCCTCTATTTTTAAATTTACACATGATTTGGGAATTAAGTCGTATCTCTGCGGAATGTTTACAATAATGACATTTGTGTTAAGCATGGATGGCAATGAACCCTTTAAATCTTTGATTACCTTTTTACTCTCATTTCTATAGATGTCGTTTGCTCCAGCGATGATTACTGCATAGTCCTTTGAAGTGAGGGTTGCACACTCTCCTATCATCTCGTTCGTGACCGCTGCAATGGGTGCTCCTGGCTTTACTGTCAAAGTGACCTCCATTTTTCCGCTTCTCTCCAATACGCTTGCTGCTACATCTCGCCCGTGACTGTCCGCAAATATCCGCATCTTCCTGGATTTTCTCTTTATCACTTTCTTCTTTTCTTCTTGAAGAAAGTCATCATTTTCTTCGACGAGCGCTCCAAATGAATTTGAGACGGAAATTTCAGTTACATGTATCGGTACTCCATTTATAGGCCTAGGCATATTCAATCAATACAAGGATATGGGATATGGGATGAAATTTAGCATAAATAAGAGTGAGATGGTGATCACAACAAGGAAAAAGGAAAGAACCACAACGGGAATAACAATTGGCGGAGAACAGCTGAAGAAAGTGGAGAGTTTCAAGTATCTGGGAAGCCTGATACTAGATAATGGAAGAATCGATAGAGAAATAAATGAGCGGGGGAGACAGGCAGAAGCATTCCAGAGGAGTGTGAGGAGCATGTTATGGAGCAAGGATGTCCCTCAGAACAGCAAAAAGATCATATATCGGACGTACTATGTCCCTATCCTGACATATGCCTTGGAGACCTGGGTTATGAAAGGAAGGGAGAAGAGCAAAATACAGGCCAGTGAGATGAGGTTCTTGAGAAGCAGTATTGGAGCTACAAAGATGGACAGAATAGGAAATGAGAGGACCAGAGAATTAATGAAGGAGGAACCATTACAGGATGGTATAGAGAAATCTAGACTTAGATGGTATGGACATGTAAAACGAATGGAGGAGAAGAGGATACCCAGGAGGATACACGAGACGAAGTGGGAAGGAAAGAGACCGAGAGACAGGTGGCTGAAGGGGGTGGAAGAAAGTGTGAAGAAGAGAGGAGAAGACTGGACAAGGGTGGAGGCTGAGAGATGGTGGGAAGACAGAAGACGTTGGAGAGGCTTGTGTTCCAAACAGACCCGGCCAGTGGCTGGAAACTGTGCAAGATGATGAGGATGATGAATAGTAATGTCCTACAACAATCTGTGTGTATGTGTGTGAAGCAACAAGCATAATAATGGATAAAGCATCTTTAAATCTGCAGGGGTGGGAGTATTCTCAGGATGGCACAGCTGAAAATCTTACTCATGTGCCAGGGCTCATTTGGAATAAAGGAGAAGATACTATTGAACTGAATCCAACACATGTTAATGATTTCAAATATGACGTAATCATAAAAAGAGCTGCACATAAGGTGTTTGACCCTATTGGCTTTTCATACCCGGTATTTCTCTGTCCAAAATTAATCTTGCAAGAACTATGGGCCACTGAGTTGGGATGAAACAACAAAGAGAAGATAAATGAAATGGTTGGCAGAATTACCTCAGCTGTCTGAGATTAAGATTCTTAGATGTTTGATCGGTAGTGTCCAGTCGGTTGAAGATACATCTCTTCATGTGTTCTGCGACGCCAGTCAAACTGCGTATGCTGCAGTTATATTCTTGTGAATACAGAGGACTGACAATATAGAGCTACGATTTGTACAAGCCAAGACAAGAGTGGCACCCAAGAAGAGTATCACCATACCACGCCTGGAATTATTAGCAGCTACAATAGGGATTCGACTAGTGACGTCAGTACTGCCAACATTAACTGCAACAGAAATCTTTACTTATTATTGGAGTGAGTCGTCGACAGTGTTGTCCAGGATCAAGTTAGATGAACCTTGGGGGACCTTCGTGTGGAACAGAGTACAAGAAATTCTAAGACTGTCCAGAACAGAACAGTGGCTGTTAAATAACTAAGTTCCTTGACCAGACGGTGTTTGTTTGTCTGCTGTTTTTCGGTCTGTGTTATCCATGTAATGGCGCTTCGTCACGTTCCATTAAAGTATTGAGTTTGAATAAGTGTTTTATTATCATCTGGCAAACGTGACAGGACTATGAAAAATGGAAAAATTAAAACGGGAACGAGGTTTAGTGCGACGTTTATACTACACAAACTAGGGAACTTGTTGAGAGCTTTCTTCCTTCATGCCCTAACTATAGTAAAGCCATCGAACAGCTGAAGTCAAGATTTGCTCGTGATGAACTACTAAGAGAGATATACGTTCGCGAATTACTTGGTTTGGTGATGATACAGGCTGAGAATCATGATGTTAAATCTTTAGCAAAACTGTATGACAGATTAGAAACTCAACTTAGAGCCTTAGAGACCCTAGGAGTAACAAGGGAGAAGTATGCTGCCATGTTGTATCTGTTGGTTGAGCCAGCTTTACCTGATGATATCCTAAGAACATGGGAAAGGGCACGTACGGTAAATAGAGCTAAAATTCATGATCCTAGTGACCGTCGAGCTAATCTGCTGGAGTTCTTGAAACTTGAGGTTGAGAGTGAAGAGAGCCTTCAGTTGGCTCGCAGTGGTATTTTGAGTAATAGAGGTGTCGCTAGTGATAGTTGTGACAGTGGTAAAACAAGCAGATTACCTACTGCAGCATGCATATATTCAGGGAGTTCTAAACAACAAAGCTCAGATGTAATATGTGTGTGGTGTGATAAAACTTCTCATGCGGCTACAGAGCGCTTTAAAGGAAGAATGATGTCGTTGGATGAAAAAAGGAATTTGCTCAAGAGAAGGAATTGTTGTTTTGTATGTTTAAAAGCTGGTCACGGTGCTAAGAGGTGCCGGAACTTTGTCAAATGTCTTGTCTGTTTTAGGCGCCATGTGACCGTTATGTGTCCAGATTTACCCATCCAGAGTAAAACAACTGAAAGTGTTGAAGTAGGCCTAAAGAGTGCGGAGTCACAAGCTCTCTTATCACAGAAGTCAGGGTACACTCTTTTGCAAACAGTAATGGTTAATATTGTCCATAATGGTAAGGTTAGACTAGTACGAGCACTTTATGACAGTGGTGCTCAAAGATCCTATATTTCTACAGATGTTGTGAGAGAACTAAATATAAAACCATCTGGGAAGGAAATGTTGGGCCACAGTCTTTTTGGGTGAGTTGAAACCAGTAAAAAGCAACACATCCTCTATAACATTATTTTGAGAAGTGTAAATGGTGAATATCAAGGATCTATGTAGAGTCCCGGATTTTTGGTTATAACGATATCCGCGAAATATTTCAGCAAACATATACATGTTGTCACAATAATACATTTACCCCAAAGATGCTATTTTTTTTCGATATTGAACCCACGATATATCGCGAAATAAAGTTATTTTGCGAAATGTGTTATTTTCACCGTAAAATGCTAAATATCAACGAAATGCTGATAAGCTGTTTCATAAACTATTTACTTCAAAGTTAAATGAAACTGTTCCATTATCTGTCGTTCGAAAGAAAATAAGGAATCTTAAAGATAAATTTCTCATAAGATACGGGATAACGAAGTTGGTTCAAGTCCTCAAATCATGGAAACAATGCACTACTTATGGTTGGGGACAACATAAGTTTCGTGAGTTAGTAAGATAAAGACTATGGTAGTCATGGAGATTATTTCTTAGGTATTAACCACAGAAATTATAATTCATTTGAGTTTTAGTTCTAAAAAAAACCTAGAATAAATTATTTTTTATTCCCCCAAATGTCTTAATAGTATTCATTATTTAACCAAATTCATGAACAATACACTCACATCTCACTTTTATTTATTTCACCAATTTGAACATTTTATTTCACTGTTTTGAAGTCTTTTATATTACCATAAGTCAGCGTCCCTATCTATAAGTGTATTAGAACAGGGCAACATTTGTGGTTATGTACCAAGAGTTGAAAGTCAAAACCTGTACCCCAAACTCAATGAGAAAATAATAATTCTGTCTGACACAGGGAGGAATCCACCTGATATAGGATTGCTGATAGGAGCAGACATTTCAGGATCATTCTTAACTGGTTCATGTGTACATTTGGATGATGCTCAGGTAGCAATTGAAACACGATTAGGTTGGACAATTCAGGGTCCCAGAACGACTGCAAATAATTTTCTAGCTGCCATAACTTACAACTGTAACTTGGATTTGTCCGATTTATGGAATTTGGAGGTTATAGGTATTAATGAATCGGAGGCCGTGAAGAAGACAGAAGATTTGAATACTGATACCCTTCAGTTTTTCAACCAAACTGTGAAGGTTAATGAAAAAGCAGATATGAGGTGTGCTTGCCGTAGAGGGAAGGTCATCTGGAACTCCTGGATAACAAAGCTTTGGCAGAAAAGAGACTTATCGGAGTGACAAACCGCCTGCGAGCTTCTGGGAAATGAAAAGAATATCATGGAGTTTTTTAAGACTGGCTCCAATCGGACATCATAGAGATAGTTCCTGAAAATGAAGCTAGAGGGTACTACTTGCCTCATAGGGCTGTCACCAAGGCTACTAGTCAGACCACAAAAATATGCCCGGTTTTTGATACTTCAGCCAAGGACCACAAAGGAACATCATTGAATGACTGTGTTTGTAAAGGTCCGAGTCTAATAGAGTTGGTTCCAAAGCTACTGTTGCAATTCAGGAAATGTGCCATTGGTATTACTGCTGACATCAAGAAGGCATTTTTTACAAATGAGCCTATCATCAAGGGATAGTGATTTCCTAAAGTTCCTGTGGTGGAGCAGTGCTGATGGACAAGAAATGATCACTTTCAGGCATCGACGTGTAGTATTTGGTGTGTCTTCGAGTCCTTTCTTGCTATGAGCTACCATCAACCATCATCTAAATCAGGCTCCAGAAGACATGAGACAGATAGCAAATATTTTGGAGCAATCATTCTATGTAGATAATTGCATTACTAGCCTTGAAACTGAAGAATCAGTTAATAAATTTGTTCGGGAATCCACTCAGTTGATGGCATCTGGACAGTTTGAGCTTACAGGGTGAGTAACTGCTCCTTTGTTTGGCAATGTGGTTGAGAAAGGCAAAGAAATTGTTCCAATTTTAGGCGTATCATGGGACATTGGAAATGATCTTTTGTTTTGTGATGTCAGTGGACTTGAATTAACTGGAGAATCCATTACGAAGAGAGTTCTGCTGTCTATAACCCAGAGTATATTTGACCCCATGGGTTATACCAGTCCCACTACACTCATTCCGAAACTGCTCCTGCAACAGATGTGGAAATTGAGATGTGGTTGGGATGTTGAATTACCCGAAGAAATAACCCAGCAATTTTCTGCATCGTTGAAACATTTGCATCATTTGGGTAACTGCCAGATTCCCAGAAGACTGTCTTTAGAACCCTTCATGGACTGTAAAAAGACTCTTCATGTGTTTTGCGATGTCATCAAATTGTCATTTGCCACTTGTGTCTTCTTGCGGGCAGAGTTTGCTGGAAAGGTTTCAGTTCGCCTTGTGGCATGTAAAGCAAGAGTGGCACCCGTAAAACAATTGACAATTCCTAGACTGGAGTTGCTAGCAGCAGTCATAGGATCTCGACTTGCCAACCACGTTAAGAAGAGTTTGGATCTTTCAGACTGTAAGACCTACTACTGGAGTGATTCAATGGTTGTGCTAGCATGGTTACAAAGGGAAGGAGATTGGAACACGTTCGTTGGCAACCGAGTACGAGAGATCAAGCTGCATAGCCATCCTACTGACTGGCATCATGTTCCCGGAATTTTGAACCCTGCAGACCTTCCCTGAAGAGGCTGTAATGCAAAGATATTGTTGTTGTTGTTTGAGTCTTCAGTCTTTTGACTGGTTTGATGCAGCTCTCCATGTCTCCCTGTCCTGAGCTAATCGTTTCATCTCTACATAGCTCCGACACCCTACATCGGAGGCAATCTGTTTAACATATTCTAACCTTGGTCTACCCCTACAGTTTTTGTCCTCGACCCTTCCTTCCATAACTAAGCTTGCTATTCCTGGGTGTCTTAGTATGTGTCCTACCAACCTATCTCTTCTCTTCATTAGCAGTCGCCAGAAACATCTCTCCTCTCCCACTCGTCTTAATACCTCTTTGTTTGTAACCCTATCTACCCATCTGATCTTCATCATTCTCCTGTAACACCACATTTCAAATGCTTCAATTCTCCTCTTTTCTGCTGCACCAATAGTCCAAGTTTCACTTCCATAGAGCACCACGCTCCAGACAAAGGCTTTCAAAAATGACTTCCTAAGACCTAAATCTATATTCGATGTCAGCAGATTCCTTTTTTGTAGAAATGCTTTCTTTGCCTGAGCCAACCTGCTTTTAATATCCTCTTTGCTTCGTCCATCACTGGTTATTCTGCTTCCTAAGTAACAGAAGTCTCCTACTTCCTTCAGCTTTTCACCTGCCAATTTGATCTCCATAGAGGTTTCTGATTTATTTCGGCTGCATTCCAGTATTTTTGTTTTACATTTATTTATTTTCATCATGAATTCTTTCCGTAAGACGGAGTCCATACCATTCAAAAACTCATTCAAATCCTCAGGCTTGTCGGCCAAGATGACGATGTCATCAGCAAATCTCAGAGTTGAAATTATTTCTCCTTGAATCTTCACTCCCACTTTAAATTTTTCTCTAATTTCCTTCATTGCTTGTTCAATGTAAAGATTGAAAAGTATGGGTGATAAGTTGCAGCCTTGCCTTACACCTTTCTGAATACCAGCTTCTCTCTCATGTCCTTCAACTCGAATGACTGCTGTCTGGTTTCTGTACAGATTGTATATCACCCTCCTATCCCTGTACTTTATTCCAATTGATTTCAAAATGTCAAACAATTTAGTCCAATCAACGTTATCAAAAGCCTTTTCTAAGTCTACAAAAGCCATGAACGTTCTCTTATCTTTCCTTATTCTACCTTCTAAAATCAGCCTAAGACTTAGTACAGCTTCCCTTGTTCCTACATTTCTCCTGAAACCAAACTGGTCTTCACCCAACTCCGTTTCTATCTGGCTTTCAATCCTCTTGTAAATTATTCTAGACAGGATCTTTGAAGCATGAGTAATCAAGCTGATTGTACGGTAATCTTCACATCTGTCAGCTCCCACTTTCTTTGGTATAGGGATGATTACATTCTTCTTGAAATCAGGGGGTACCTCACCTGTCTCATAAATCCTACACACCAAGTGAAATAACCTGATCAGACCTTCATCTCCTATGCAGCGTAGCAACTCAATCGGTATATCATCTATGCCTGGTGCTTTGTTCCTGCTTAAGTCTTCCAAAGCTCTATCAAATTCTGATCTCAATATTAAATCTCCTTTCGCATCCTCATCAATTTCCTCCTCCCTTTCCATTACATGATTCTCAATCTCCTTTCCCTTATACAAACTCTCTATGTAAGATTTCCATCTGTCAACCTTTTCTTCCCTATCTGTTAGAAGCTTTCCATTTGTGTCCTTAATATTACAGCACTTAGTCTTCTTTTCCCCAAAAGTATTCTTAATCCTTCGATAAGCTGTGTCTACTTTTCCTAATTTCAGACAATTTTCTATACCTGCACATTTCTCTTTCAACCATTCTTCTTTCGCTTCCTTGCACTTCTTGTTAACCTCATTTCTCAGACGTCTGTATTCTGCTTTCCCCTTTTCATCTCTTAGATTCTTGTGTTTCCGCCTTTCATCCATCAATTCTAGTATATCCTGAGTGATCCACGGTTTTCTACCTATTCTTTCTTTCCTACCAATGTTTTCTTCTGCGGATTTTGTTATTTCATTCTTCAAAAGTGCCCATTCGTCTGCAATTGAAGTTTGTTTAGGGCTTTTCATTAGTCCTTCCTTTATACTCTTCTTGAATCTTTCGTTTACATCCTTCTCTTTCAGTCTGTCTATTGCCCACCTTTTTGGCTTTTGACTTTTCTTCAGTTTCTTCAACTTTAATCTGCATTTCATTACAACCAGATTGTGATCAGAGTTTATGTCAGCACCAGGATATGTTTTACAATCCAAAATCTGGTTTCGAAACCTCTGCTTGACCATAATGAAGTCGATTTGGTGACGCCCTGTATCTCCTGGTCTCATCCATGTGTATATTCTTCTATTATGGTTATTGAATAAGGTGTTAGCTATGACCAATTCATGCTCGGTGCAGAATTCTACCAGCCTGCTTCCTCGATCATTCCTTTCACCTAATCCGAAATCTCCTACTATCTTCCCTTCTCTCCCTTTTCCTACCACAGCATTCCAATCTCCCATTACTATAACATTTTCATCACCCTTGATATACCTCAGAATTTCGTCTATTTCTTCGTAGACCTTTTCAACATCCTCATCATCAGCTTGACTGGTAGGCATATAGACTTGTACCACTGTAGTGCAGGTAGGTTTTGTATTGATTTTTGCTACAATAATCCGTTCACTATATTGCTCATAATATTCCACCCGCTGTCCAAGATTCCTACTCAATATGAGGCCAACCCCTGCTTGGCCATTGTTTGATTTAGTGCTAATGACCCTATAGTCTCCTGACCAAAAGTCCTGTTCTTCCTGCCAGCGCATTTCACTAATCCCAACCAAATCCAACCTCAACCTATCCATTTCCCTTTCTAAGTTTTCTATCCTTCCACTTCCTAGCAGACTTCTAACATTCCACGCTCCGATCCGTAGAATGTCAGATTTCCTCTTTGTCACTTCTGTGATGTTAACCCCCTCTCGAGTAGTCCCCACCCGGAGATCCGAACGGGGGACTAGTTTACCTCCGGATTGAAATTTTACAAGGGAGGAGGCCATCATCACATGTAATTATGCATAGAGAGGTGCATATCCTCGGGAATAGCATACGGCTGTAGTTTCCCGTTGCTTTCAGCCGTGCAGCAGGACGCAGTGTAGCCATTATTGGCTTATATTATCAATATCTTAACCGTCTATAAGACTAGTAAAGAATTGATATTGAAAGAAAGCCAATGGTGGGAGGGACCGCAATGGCTAAGGAAAGAACAAAATGAATGGCCCAGGTCCAAAAAATCTCCACCAGAAGAAGAAGAAATAAATGCTGAAAGGAAGAAAACTGTGGTGTCCAGTACATCTTGTGAAAGGACGAACTTCACTTCATGGCTCGCCTACTTTTCGAAGTACGAAGATTGTAAGAATGATAGGATGGATATTTCGATTTATTGATGGGTGTCGCAAGAACACCACAAGACGTGGAGAACTGAGCTATGAAGAAACTCAGAGAGAGAAGAAGTTAATGAAGTGCATACAAAATGATAGTTTTGATAAGAAAGAGGCAAGGTTAATCAAAGAAATGCAGACCTTTGTTGATGAAGAGGGACTCTTACGAGTCAGAACGAAACTTCTATTAGGGGATGAACATAACCATTTTAAATGTCCAATACTGTTGTCAGGCAAGCATGTGTTAGTGTAAAGATTGGTCTTTCAAAAGCACTGTCATTTACAACATGCAGGATTGCAAACACTCTTGTCAAATCTACACGAGAAATACTGGATAACGGGTATAAGGAGACTAGTCAGGAAGGTGATCACCCAATGCGTCACATGCAAAAAGCTTCACGGAAAAGCAGTTGAAACTCCATTTGCTCCACTACCCAAGGATCGGATAAAATATGCGGCTGTATTTCAGGTCACTGGCATAGACTTAGCTGGTCCCCTGTATCTGAATGGAGGTGAGAAGGTTTGGGTGGTACTCTTCACTTGTGCCATCTACCAAGCAGTACATCTAGAACTTACAAAATCACTCAGTACAGATTCATTCGGCATGGCTCTCAGGAGGTTCATTGCTCGAAGAGGGAGAATCGATACCATCTATACTGACAATGGAACCAATTTCACTGGTACAAACAATGCTTTGAAAAGTCTGGAATGGAATGAGATAATGTCGTTCTCCTCAGTACATGGGATGAAATGGAATTTCAACCCACCTACAGCTGCTTGGTGGGGCGGTTGGTGGGAGCGCCTAGTGAGGACCCTCAAGGAGCTACTAAGAAGAAACTTAGGAAGAGCAACACTCACCTATGAGGAGTTGGGAACTGTGATTTGTGACTGTGAAGCCACAATGAATTCCAGGCCTCTCACTTACGTAGAAGATGAGTTTGAGAAATTGATGCCTCTGACGCCACCTTGTTTTCTACAAGGTATTCTCCAAACTGAGGTCCCAGACTTGGACATCATAGATAGCAGGAGTCTTAACAGAAGAACACGTTACGTACAGACTTTACGAACAAACTTATGTCAGCGATTTCGTAATGAATACTTAGCCCTGTTGATTCACAGAGGCCAGAGACGACAAGATAATATCAATGTTGGAGATGTGGTGTTGGGAATACTAGTTGCCATTTTTGGTCCGTATTGACGTATATAAATTATTTAATCAGTTTGCAGCTTTCCGCCGAATCAATACAAATTATGTTTGCGCTATTAGTACGCTAAGTAAGGTACATGTTTTGTACCATACAACAATCGGTCCTTCATCATGGGACTACTGGTCCATTTCCGTTCCCTATACATGACAATAGCTGATTCAAGCATGCATGTTCACTGCATGCACTGGGAGAGGACTAATTGGGCGGTCTGGAATCAACCTAAAAGTTTTTTTCCATATTGGAACTACTCAAATGGGACTACTGGTCCATTTCCGTTCCCTATACATGACAATAGGACTCCCTTCGTTAAATGAAAGACATTATTGCACATACAGACAAGAAACCAAGAAGCAGATAATGGAACTGGACAGGATCTCCAATCATAGCGGCACATATTTAAATGTTGATGATTGAACAAGTCAAATGGACTTTCAGTACTTTTAATATGTGTTTTTTAATATGTTGTACAGTTTTAATGGAACGTTTTAATATGTGTTTTGTGAATGTCTTAGTGTGCATGCATTTTATTTTTGATATTGTTCAGTGCTTTTTGATGTGTTTGCCATTCATGTGAGGCTGATGAAGGACCGATTGTTGTATGGTTCGAAACATGTACCTTACTTAGCGTACTAATAGCGCAAACATAATTTGTATTGATTCGGCGGAAAGCTGCAAACTGATTAAATAATGATGTGGTGTTGGTCGAGACTGACAAGAAGAGGATTAATTGGCCACTTGGTGTCATCCTGGAGGTCTATCCAGGGTCAGATGGCTACATAAGGGTAGCCAAGATAAAGACTGCTGTAGGGGAGAAGATAAGACTGGTGCAACGTCTGTATCCCTTAGAGGTGTCTGCAAGCTCAGATATCACACCTCCCCTGGAACAAGTTGTTGGACACCAGCCCAAAACATCTGTGCCATGACCGATTACTACCAGGTCAGGAAGAACTATTCGAGTGCCCCACAGACTTGATTTGTGATTGTGAGAAGGTTGCAATTTAATTTGCGTGTAAATTGCAAGGTGGGAGTGTGTTAAATAACTAAGTTCCTTGACCAGACGGACGGTGTTTGTCTTTTGTTCTGTGCGTGTTAGTCTGCTGTTTTTCGGTCTGTGTTATCCATGTAATGGTGCTTCGTCACGTTCCATTAAAGTATTGAGTTTGAATAAGTGTTTTATTATCAAGTGGCGGCATGTTCCAGGAACCATGAATCTGGCCGACCTGGCATCAAAGGGATGTAGCACAAAACAGTTACCTCAGCAGAGATGGTGGGAAGGGCCAAAATGGCTGAATCAATCCACTACACAATGGCCTAGCCCAGAAATTGCAGCTAACAATGATGAAGTCTTCCTAGAAAGAAAAAAGAAAGTCAACACTATGTCAGTGTTAGAAGACAAGTCCAACACCCAAGAATGATGGCACCTTGATTATTTCTCAAGTTTCCGTAGAACAGTTCATATGATGGGATGGATCTTGAGGTTTCTGTATAATTGTCGACAGAAAAATAATATGAGAAGAACTGCCAAACTATCCACTGATGAAACTACAGAAGCAGAAAAAGTCGTTATAAAGTTCATACGAAAGCAGTGTTTTGTTGGTGAAAAGGATGAAAGATTCAACTCATTATGTGTTTTCATGGATGATGACGGAGTAATGAGACTGAAAACAAAAATTATATCTCGCAAAGATGATTATGCTTTTTGTTGTCCTGTTATCCTTCCTGCGAAGCATACAACAGTTCACACTCTCATTAGGGAGAAGCACAAAGAATTATGTCATGCTTAAGGGCCTTATTTTTTTGAGAAATAAAACTGTTGATTTTGGTGTTAAAACTGACACTATTTCGGTGTGTATTTTGCAAAATAAATTGTCATAATGATCTATGTTTCTTCTGCAATCTTCCTTATAGTATGGGGTAAATCTAACAAATTATGTGATAAGGGGTTTTAAAGAGCACTCTTTTAATGTATCCTTGTTATTAAAAATTAGAACATCCAAATACGGCATACAAAATGTTATCGGTCTGTATCTACGACCACAATGCCATTTGATGTTATCGATAGCCTTAGAGATCGCGGAACTGAACACACATACTTCCGGCTTTGTGAGCATTTGTGTAGAGAATATGCAGCACTATCAATCAATAACGAGAAGGAAACCACAACGGTCAATTCCTCAGAAGTATTTAAATGTTTATTGGAGAACTTTTTCGATAATATTTCGCATTTTTCGTACAAAGTGGAGGATATTTTGTGATAATTTGTGCAATAAATCAGATTGTGATATTTTGAGAGTTCACTTTGTTTTAATACGGCACTTTAAGTACCTACAAGGTAATATATAGGAAAGAAAGAAAATATGAAAAACGTTCGCGCGTATCGCTATTACCAAAAAAATACGGCCCCTAGTCATGCTGGAACCCAGATTCTGCTCAGCGGGCTCAGACAGAAATATTGGATCCTTGGAGGAAGGAGAACGGTGAAGGGTGCAATTAAAACGTGTTGTCTGCAGAAGGTATCATGGAGAACATCTTGAAGCAGAACCAACTCATCTCCCCATAGACAGAGTGAGAGAAGCCTCAATTTTTGAATTAACAGGGGTAGACTTTTCCGGACCTCTGATTTTGAAAGGTGGAGAGAAGGCCTGGGTCTGTCTGTTCACGTGATCGGATTTTCGTGCAGTCCACCTAGATCTAGTAACATCTTTGGCTACTGCAACATTCCTCGAAGCTTTTCGGCACTTCGTATCCAGACGTGGAAGGCCAATGATTGCCTATAGTGACAATGGGACAAACTTTCAAGGCACCTGCAATATGTTGGAGACAATTCAGTGGGATAGAATTGCTGAATATAGTTCTGTACACCAAATAAAATGGGAATTCAATCCTCCCACTGCAGCATGGTGCGAGAGGCTGATTGGTGTCCTCAAACAAATGCTCAGGGAAGTTCTGGGAAATTCATGTCTGTCGTACTAAGAAATGATGACTGTTCTGTGCGACATCGAAGCTGTCATGAATTCTTGACCTCTTACTTACCTGTCCAATGATGGAGAAGACCTAATGGCTATCACCCCTGCAATGTTCCTACAGGAAGTCAAAGCAGCTTCGGTGGCAAAGTTGGTAGCATGCTGAACTGCTGTGTCCAAGATAGCGGGTTCAAACCCGGCCGAAGTCGTCGGATTTTTTAAGAGTGTTAAAAATCCTTCAGTATGCCTTCCTTTGGAGGGGAAGTAAAGCCGGCAGTCCCATGTCATAGATTTATGACATGTAAAAGATCCTTCCACAGACTAAACTTGTGTGAAGCTAAATTGTTAGGTTAGATTTCGTCGGAACGCTCTATAAAGTTCCAACGTTCACCACTACTGTCGGGGAAATAAGTATAGATACTCCGAGTTTAGGGGTCAATAAAACCTTTACCCTTAGTCTTACATAAGAACAACTTACACCAAAATTTTCCTCGTTTTATTTGTCGTTTAACGATATAGAGTAAATATTTGCTTTATATCTCGTTAAAATTTTATAGCAGATTGAACAATAAAAAAGTACCGGTTTTTCTTACCAAGTTCACGGAGCGCTCACTTAGAAGGATCATTACGTTAAAAGTATTGATCGGATCTCTAACGAAACTCTAATACATCTTAAAGGAACTTATTGTTAACGCGTATATGAAGTTTTAATCTGATCTGATGTTTCTTTAAGTAGCTGTTGTGAATTTTGTAAAACATCTTTTTCTCAGGCCTGGGTGGTCATAGCAGTATGAAATATGGCTTGTTATGAGGCTCATAGCAATGCAAGGCTTAACGTAAAACTATATTTTATCTACTTTTGATAATTGCTTTTATATCGATTGATATTTAATCGGGTGGTTATGTGAGAAGAATGTATCGTAGCAAGCGACGAGAACAATGCGCTCGGTCGAGGAAACTCTTGTGACGTTGCCCTGTGAAACATAATACGCGCGCGTTCCAAGTCGTAAGGTCTGTGAATTTCTGTTGTTGTTGTATTGTAATTTGTGTTAGGCCGGTATTACACTGCTAAAGAAATGTGTCAAATAAATGTTATCGAATATTTTATAAAACTGAACTTTTATCAAAGTTATACAAAGCATCACACCATTACACTACATCAAATACTTTATCATAATTCAGCAAAATGGATGAAGGACAGTTCCGTGTTCACTTAACTATATTATGGTAGTTGAAATTCTGTGGTGGCAATACCGGTATATAAAAGAAACAGAAAGATAAAGTGAATGTCTATGGGTTAAACCATGGGTCGCTCACGTGTCAAGGAAGATATTATTTTATACGAGTAAAATCTTGGTGAAGGAGCTGCAGTACGAGGACTTGAAAAATGACATTAATTAAAATAAATTAAAAACCATACGTGAAATTGACGAATTATAATACAAAAATTATAATATATATTCGCCTCCGTGGTGTAGTGGTCAGAGTGCTTAGCTGCCACCCTGGAGGTCCGTGGTTCGATTCCCGGCTCTGCCACGAAATTTGAAAATTGGTATGAGGATTGGAACGGGGTCAACTCGGCCTCGGGTGCTCCAAATGAGTAGAGGGGGGTTCGATTCCCACCTCAGCCATCCTTGAAGTGGTTTTCGTGGTTTCCCACTTCGTCTCCAGGCAAATGCCGGGATGATACCTAACGTAAGGCCACGGCCGCCTCATTCCCTCTTCCTTGCCTATCCCTCCCAATCTTCCCATCCCTCATAAGGTCCCTGTTCGCTTTGCAGGTGAGGCCGCCTGGGCGAAGAGCTGGTTACACGCCCCAGTTGTATACCCGATCCCGAAGTTTCAAAATGGAGGCGGTAAATGTGGGATCCATCGCTGAGTCCGAGGGAATAGCCAACCCTGGAGGGTAATACGATTAAGAAAAAAAAAAAAAAAACACTATCATTCACGTCTCATCATCATCATTTTCCATTTTCCAGCCTAGGCCGGGTCGGAGCAAACATGAGTCCCCTCCACTTTACTCGGTCTGTCCACCACTCTTCCTCAAGCACTGAACGCCACTCCATGTTCCGGTTTATCACGCTGCACTTAACAAGGTCCAACCACCGACCTCTAGGTCTTCCTCGTCCTCTTTTTCCCGTCATTCGCCTCTCCATCACTTGTTTTGGCATTCTTTCATCATTCATCCTCTTCACATGTCCATACCATCTCAATCTGTTCTGTTCCAGCTTTTCGTTCAGCTTCTGTACATTCACTTCCTTTCGAATGTCTTCATTTCTCACTCTATCTCTTCTAGTCTTCTGTAACATACTCCTCAAAAATTTCATTTCGGCTGCCTGCATTCTACTTTCATCCCTCCGGGTCATAGGCCAAGTTTCTGCTCCGTATGTCAATATTGGTAAGTAATAAGTCTTGTACATCACTTCGCTATTACCGGTCGCAAGCCCGGGGCCTCATCTCGCAAGCGATGAGGAAGGAGGAGCGGGAGGAGTATCAACCTCGTTAAAAAACCAGGGTCCATCTGGCTCCGGATGGTAGCACCCTGTCATAGGGCCCCTTGCCAGGGTTACGGTGAAGACCTCAACGGCACCGGCGGCGGAGAAGATGGGCTTCGGTACGGCGTCGATGGCGGAAGAGGCAAACCCGTAGCGTCTGTACTCCAGAGGAGCGGCTACAGAAGGCGTCTGTCCTCCATGTTAGGAGCGGCCTAGTTAATACCTGGCAGTAGGTATAAAATGCCTTTGGACCTGGCGACTCCATCGTAATAATAGCCTAAAATGAGTGCAAACATGATATGGCCATTCACGTCTATTTAACTTAACTATTTAATTCTTCTTTATATCCTGAAATATGAGTCCCTTATGTACAGCGCTAAAAGCCTCTGCTAATTTTACCTACAAGTTAGAGAAACGTGTCTTATATTTCATTTCCGCAAGAAGTTAAACATTTCCCAACACCTTTTTTAATGAGGGCTTTGGACCTCCATTGGCAGGTTTAAAAATGGTGTGTCAGCTGAAAAACTATTATTATAAGATTAATTGTTTGAAGTAATTTACACTTTGAGATTATAAGATTATAAAACGGCTCCCTTATTAACTGTCTGAAAAATCACTGCCCGATGAATCAGATGAACTGTCATTTAAGTTTATAACAAGTGGCTCAACAACGGGGACGTCTTCTGTTAGCCAATCCTTTTCCCTGTAATGTTTCTCTATTTTTTTGGTGTGTTCGATGCATTTTTTCCATAGCTCCGGTGTTACAGACCTCAAGGCTTCTTTACAGAGATCTCGCATCAACTCCATTGATCTTCCTCTCTCCGCCTGGTTACTCATATTCACTTTAGCTATTTTATTTTTCACGTAGGATCAAACCAGCTCTATGGAGTTGAGCTCACAATGAGCAACTGGCAACCAGACGAGTTCGACGTGAGGACGAACATTCTTGATTATCTGTCTCCTGCTTCTTTTTAGGTGCCCTGAAGTAAGGTTTGGCGTGAACAATTAGCTCTGCTTTCGTTATACTTTCATACTTTTGGATTCTGGGAGGAAGAGGAATATCTTTAATCGCAGCGGCACATCTATTCACCGTGGCTATCGACCTTCCAATACACTTGGATACTATTTGCTAAAGCCTCTTATCATTATTACTTTCTCTCTCGCATCTACAAAAACATATTGCACTTATAATCATGGCAAATTCTCCCTCCGTTAACTGCGGATTAGCTGGCATCTTGATCGATGTGCAAACAATAGATAATACAGACAGTGATAGTTGCTGCTTGTTGCTAATGACTCAACGAAGAACAAAGGTCAGAGTTTGGTGTGCGTAGGAACGAGCGCGCAGCAACTGGCAACATTGCCAGGCTGCTGCGGTACTATCGCCGCCCTCAATGGTCCGATAAAATCGATAATCACAAGTAGATAAAATGTAGTTTTACGTTAAGTCTTGCATTGCTATAAGCCTCATAACAAGCCATATTTCATACTGCTATGACCACCCAGGCCCGAGAAAAAGTTGTTTTACAAAATTCACAACAACTATTTTAAGAAACGTCAGATGAGATTAAAACTTCATATACGCGTTAACAATAAGTTCCTTTAAGATGTATTCGAGTTTCGTTACGATCCGATCAATACTTTTAACGTAATGATCCTTCTAAGTGAGCACTCCGTGAACTTGGTAAGAAAAACCGGTACTTTTTTGTTCAATCTGCTATAAAATTTTAACGAGATGCAAAGCAAATATTTGCTCTATATCGTTAAACGACAAATAAAACAAGGAAAATTTTGGTGTAAGTTGTTCTTATGTAAGGCTAAGGGTAAAGGTTTTATTGGCCTCTAAACTAGACTATACTTATTTCCCCGACAGTAGGTATCATTGATATCTGGTGGCGAAAGTGGGAACTACTTGAAATTGAACGGAACTTGTAGCTCAACCTAAGGGTGTCCGCTGGAAGCAGCTACAGACTCAGGCGAGCCGAACATGTCCTCTGACACTCCCGGCACTAAAAGCCATACGATAAATAAATAAACAGGAAGTCAAGGAGATTGGAATGCCCCATATCGACATGATAGAAGACGTAAAATTTGACAAAGGATCCAGGTACAGAGGGAAAGTAAAGGAAACATTAAGGGTAAGATTCAGGAATGAATCTTTTGGACAGCTAATACAGAAGAACCACATTAGAAAAAGTCATCACAAACCCTGCGTACGTGAAGTAGTACTGGTAGCCAGTGACAACACGAAGAGACTAGCTGGCCGTTGGCAAGAGTGACAGAGGTCATCCCTGGCAAAGGTGGTGTCGTGAGGGTTGTCTGGTTGGCGACTACGAAAGGAGAGCTACTGAGGCCAGTACAGAGGGTGTATCCACTTGAAGTGACATCTGGAGAAGATCATACTTTAAGACTGCAAGTTGAGCAGCATGAAAATGAGAAGAACGGGAAAAATCCAACGACAGTTAAACCATCTACTAATACTTCTGATCTCATCAAAACCAGTAGTGGGAGAGTGGTGGTTAAACCAAAGAGATATTTTGACTTACTTATTTATTATTGTTTTCATTTATTTTGAGAGAAAAATAAATAAATATATATTATGCTATTTTATTGTTTTGTTGAGTTGTTTCCACAACTCAAGGTGGTAGAATGTTGTGTTGGCAGCAGGCACAGGAGTTGGTGGTGCAGCATCTTTCACATATTCTTTGGTAGCAGTGAGGATCAGTTCAAAAAACAATGGTGTGAATTGTATGAATTGTGAACCTTTCCACAACGGATAATAGATGTGTCTTTCTTGTGCAGAGAAAATTATTTGCAAAAGCTGTACCTATATAATGAAATACGGGCCTCAGTTTGCTACACATAACAATAAAAACTTGCATTAACTTACCAAAGATTTATCCAGTTTTGGCTTCTTTATGACAAAGCGGTCCATTTTTAAACACTCACTAATGTGACAAAAAGAAAAGAGCAACTATCAAAGAACTTGCGACTCTTCCTCAACACTACCACTAACAGACTGTATATCGCTTCTCGCATAGACACAAAACCGCCGTAAATCCAGACAATGTCGACAATCAACCACGCAGCGTCAGTATTGTACCCTTTATTGAACACTGCTATTTCTAGGAAATGGTAATTAAGAGCTGACACAAGAGTGTAAGCAGACAAGCTATAACTGGCCCCCTGCAGAATGGTCTTTTGCTAATTGGCAATCCTAATCTCTTGGCAGACTTTTGTCTCAATCACCTGGTTGTATCCCCAATACTGAGGCCCGTACTGTAGGCCTACTTGGAAAATCCCCTCACGTCACAATCCTAATTGCTACCCTGTTAGTTCAGCTCTTTCAAGCAGTGCAGCCACGGAAAATGATGTCTAGCCGTGCTGAGAGTGTTAGTACCGGTACATTCTTTGTCATTGCATTTACTGTACGGTATTTAACATTTCGTTGTAGATTCTAAATTTGTTCGAGCCGTTGGAAAATATAAAGGCTCATGCCCTCCCCGATTTCTGGATTTATTTTGTGTGTGTGTGTGTGTGGGGCTCTACCCCCCGGCTACGTCACTGTTACTATTTCAACCTTTGAGTGATATATCAAGATCATTCAGTTTCTCAAACATGTGGCCCAAGTAGCACTGTGTTAGATACCATTTTATCAATCTGAAACAGAGCTATAAGTGTAGGACTGCTGTCCAATAGAAAAACACAAAGTTCATTCATTCTTCAGCTCCACAACATGACAAAGGACCAGTGGCGGCTCGCACATATCGCAGTTGGTGGGGCTGCATGCACAAGCATTAACTTACCTTATTTGTAGATCAGCTCCAGGCGTCGAGTCTTGAACGCGACGAATTTTTCGATTACGAGGTTATTGAAATTCGGTATGCTGTTAATCAGACCATTCTCAATAGACAGCATTCCAAGTGAAGTAAGTCTTTCTTGTCCTATGTCTAGAGCCCTGCGTGGATAAAGAAAACTTTATCCGCCTCGCATCCGCACGTTTGTTATTCGAATCTACTGGCATTACAATGTCCGGCTCTGTGGCTAAATGGTTAGCGCGCTAGGCTTTGACCCAAGGTGCTCCGGGTTCGATTCCCGGCCGAGCCATCAGGGATTTTAATCTCCTGAGGTTAATTCCCTTGGCTCGGAGACTGGGTGTATGTGCAGTCTTCATCATCACTTCATCCTCATAACGACGCGCAGGTCGCCCACGGGCGTCAACTAGAAAGACCTGAACTCGGCCTCTCCGGAGGCCACACGATCATTACATTATTATTCATTACAATAATATTTTTATTTTTTATTAAAGCAACACATCCATCTGGCCGTAAAAACCATCCGCCACAAAGACTTACATCGCATCTCATCCTCGATCCCATTGGAGAACGGGAATAATAAGGGGTAGACTTACATTAAAGCAACACATTTAGACATTTGAGGAGAAAGTCGTTCCCTTAGGCTATGTATGTCATGTGCTATGTTTAAAATGAATATTATACAGCCAGAATTGCAACCCTTTTCAGTTTGGAGAGTAATTATGCTTAATGACATAAGCTTAAATCACCATTTTACATTTGTCATGAAAAAAAAAAAAAACATAACAATAAACATCCGGGTCCTAGTAATGATATTCAACAAGTTCGGATTGTATTGTATTCTAAAAGCTATCCACAAATTTACTCGAAACATTATCCGCTATCCGCACATCCATACAAACTATATCCGTATGACGATAAGTGTTGCGGATATCCGCGCAGGGCTTTACCCATGGCAGTCCTGAGGTACACTTTGATCCTCTTGAGGCACGAAAAGCAGCGTTCGGGTTCAGCGGTAGTCATAGGCAGGGTGATAGCGATACGTAACAGTTTAACGACCTCTGTAGATGGCGGGCCTAAGTTTCCAGTGAGAAGGAAACTCGAAGGTTTTACAGCTCCACCGATATTTCGAAATTCTTCTCTTCGATATAAACATTTTCTTGTGATAGTGTTTGGCCTGTTTACCATCTCTTGATGAATGCAGTACATTTGCATTTGTCTGTTGGCACAGGTTAGAGTAAAATGTGGCTTCTCACCGATGTCTCAGTCTCACTCATGGCTGTGATTATATGGAAGCTACTGAGGTATGGGTGGTGCTTAGTAATGACATTCAGGGCCCAGTCAGTGCCTGTGGATGCTGTGAAAGGTTCTACTCGTAGGGTTAGTACTGCTGTTCTGTCTCAGTGAGGAAAGCAATGACAAACTACCTCACTCCTCTTCTTGCCTAGTACGCCTCAATATAGCACTACCTTTGGTTTTTGTGGGTTTCTACCCACATAACCTAAGGGCGGTACTTTTTGGGGATCCAACCAGCCTTCGGACTGACTACCTAACAGACAGTCATAGTATTATTATTCTATTTATATATTTCCTTGTTTCTAGTTACTTCATTGTTATGACGCTCAACCGATTGTTGATACGTGGAACTTAAGCGTAACACTGCAAAATTTTACATGTTATTTAAATGAGTTCCGGAAGATGCGTGCTTCTGAATTTCTTCGCTCAGTTTTCTAAGATCTGTCACTCTTTTTTGAGTTCAGTTAAATTCTCCACCGACTATACTGTGAAATAATATACAAGTATTTGTTAATATCACGCAATCATACTACATTAGAATATTGATCTATAATTCGCATGTTGGCAAGACTGATCGTACAAGTGTTTGAAGA
The DNA here is from genome assembly GCA_946902985.2 of Meconema thalassinum. Taxonomy (NCBI): domain Eukaryota; kingdom Metazoa; phylum Arthropoda; class Insecta; order Orthoptera; family Tettigoniidae; genus Meconema; species Meconema thalassinum. The sequence continues at coordinate 410,786,653 of OX336390.1, forward strand.
AAATGCACAAATCATGGAGATGGTGGAATGCCTCCCTTTCATTGGCTAAGGGTTGATAACGGACTTGGTTATTCTAGTAACCACTAGATGCCGTGAGCGCCTACTTGAGTTCCATCCTTCTTCTACTCTTGATTCTCATTGCCATTCAGTGCTATAAACATAGTCATGTTGCAGCAAAAGTTTTTCCCATTTAAACATTTTCTTGCGATATTATTATGATTCTATTTTCAATTTAGTGCAATAGAATATAAGTCGTACATTTTCTGAATACGAATTAGGGGCTGTTAGCCGCTACCAGTATAATATTTGAGCTGTTTGCAAACTGTATACTCTATTGTTTCCAAAGATGAGTTGGCACTCTGTGGCGAAGCTGCAAGGATTGCAGCACCCAAAGAGGCTTTCATAGGACAACTTGGCAATGGGGGAAGTGGATTCAGGAAGTGCAATGTTAAGTTCCTAAGGTGCTGCGGAGAATGCAGCAGCCGTGGGGGAAGCGGATTTACGAGCCAGCCTGGCCTTTACTTGTGAAAAATTTAAAGAGATCTATTTAATTACACCGTTACCCCATTACTTTCAAAGTGTAAATTGATATTGTCTAATACCCTGGGGAGGCTGAAGCTCTGCAGCTCCCCTTCACGAGCCGCCGCTGCAAAGGACTCTACCATGTGACTGGCAACATAACTGTGTGCATTAGAAGCATATCATGCATAGATCGCATCTCCTAGCAAACAATACCGTTTAAAGCTCTTGCTTTCACAAAACTCACAACACTGACCGCATTGTTTAGCACTTCGTTGACTTCTGCTACCCTCTGTATTGTGCAATACGTGAATGTTACAGAAGAAGCAACAGCACTCACTCACTCTTTGAACCCTGTTCTAATAACTGCCACCAACCCTTCGCCTGGAGTATGCAAACACAATTTGAGCATAACATATTGTTGTTAATAATAAATAAATAAATAATATAATAATTTAAAAAAAGGAATTCGCTGAAGAGAAAATACCTTCACCTGTAATCGTCCCATCTAGAGCTTTAACAAAATAGATTGACCTTGTTTATATCATTTCTATAACAGTAGTGTATAAAAACAAGAAGCAGGGCAAATTTTGGACTGTCATATTAGCAATTGAATTTTTTAAATATGTCTGGCCACTACATTATCTGAGAGCAGTATAGACTTCAGACTCTCACCAAACTTTCCTCCATACATGATTACACACATTTTCATGCATTGGGACTTTAAATAGATACCATCACAGCATTTGCCTGGAGTATATATGGAAAACCATACTCAAAATGGCCACAGATAATGCCCAGATTCAAATCTCTGTACTTGCAGATCCCTGTTGGAGTTGTGGAGTGTGATTTAATGCACATGGCTATGCCGCTGGGTACACATAAGGGACAGAACAAAAACACTGTACTTTATAAGTTACTAGTAGTTCAGCTTTGAGACTTCCAAAAACCTGTAAAATACAAAACGAACATAGCGGCCAAGCGAAGGTGAAACATTTTAATACACTTTTCTCGTGATTTAACCATCTGAGTGCAGTGAAATTTGGTACAGTAAATGTTTATACACATTGTAATGCATTGGTAACTAATTTAGTCCAATTGTTCACATAACCTCAAGATGGCAGCCATGTGCAAGTTTAGAATTAAGTTTTTATTTCTTGTGTATTAATCATGCGATCGAAGTGAACGTTTGAATAATGAACCTACGCAAAAATCGTTATCTAATAGCACATTACTCTATGGCCTACATATATAAAATCCAACATGGCGACCAACCGAAATATTTAGACGGTTCTCAATATCTACAAATCTATTACAACAATCAGACTGAAATTTTGTACGTTGATAGAGGCAATTAACAAGTAGGATATATGAAAAGAGGCTGTATAATTCTTCACGGAACTACTTGTTAATGTCGATTTGCTCGTAGAAAGATGCTACGTAGCTCGTTTTACGAGTGGCAATGCGATGAGCAATGTTTTATGGCCCTAAAACGAACGTTTTTTGATATGTTGCCAGAACACTATTCCCGGGTTGCGAAATTGATGAACGTAACCAACATGGCAACGCCATATCACGAAGTCTCATTCTGCTTTCATTCTGTCTTTGTAAGAGATAATTTTTCCATGAAGGAATAACAGACTGTTAAATAAAGGAAGCTTGTAGTTTAACGTGACCATTAATCTCGAGATCATGAGCCGCGGGACCTCCTATTTATGTGGAATCCGAACCACAGGACATGGCATTTCACTTCGAAAATCTCACATGCATTGACCGGGAATCGAACCCGGACCGCCTTGGTGAGAGGCATACAGCTACAGTAGACCGCTGAGCCACCACGCCCCCCAGACTGTTAAATAGATAAGACGCCAGTGTCGAGACCTTCCGTACGAACATTGTCACCACCTGTATAAAAAAAAATACCCTAAAAGATGGTATGGATTCTGTCGGCAAAGAAAAATCAAAGAAAGTATGTTTTATGGCCCTAAAACGAACGTTTTTTCTGCTCATGCTGTAATATAATGAATCCTCACCAATGCTCCAAGTCCCCATCCCTGTGATGACACCTTTAAATAAAATTATAAAGCTTGTGGGGCATGGAAATTCAGTATATGTGCCAAAGGGCCTAAATGAAGGGAATGGAGAGGGCAGTCCAAAATTTCAAGTATATAGTGTTACTTGTTTTGTTCCAAATGCTAAGTACGTAAAATTCGGTTCAGATCGGTGTAGATTTGAGTTCAGCAAAACTGTGTAGATTTGTGCCAAAGGGCCTAAACAGAAGGAATGGAGAGGCCTATCAAAAATTATTGTTGCCATAAACCTTCCTTGAGGTGTGCACTACAACCCTACAAAATTTCAATGCAGTCGGTTAAACGGTGTCGGAGTCCATTAACGCCGGACTGATATACATTTATAATTTTCCAAAGAAAAATATGTATTGCCCATTGAGCCATTATATATTTAAACACAAATTGTGCTAAATTGGTGAGGTGTGCATTAACCAACTGAAGAGCCCAATTGCACACCGGGGCGAAACACTGTCATTTTGTTGAGTTATGCCGGAACATTTAGCACAATTTGTGTTTAAATGATATACATTTCCCAATCATATGCACATTTGTTGACTTCAAGAAGGCGTACGATTCCGTCGACCAACAGTCCCTCTTTAACATCCTGGAGGGGCAAGGACTCGACCCAAGGACTTTAAGTCATATCATGCAAACACTCACAGCCACAAGGTCCAAAGTGAAATTTATGAGTGAAGTATCCGAGTCCTTCGAAATAAAACTGGTGTTCGTCAAGGAGATGGATTGTCACTACTCCTCTTAAATATCGTCCTAGATAAAGTAATCAGAGAATGGGAAAAGGAGCTGAAATACCGAGAACACTGGAAGCCCATTCAACTTGGGTGAGCAAAAGATGACATTAAGGTTACTCGAGTGGCAGTTACGCCCCTTAAATCCTCAATAACTAAGGTTACTTGCTTAGCTTTCGCAGACGACCTAGTGGACAGTGAAATCACTGCAATCAAACAGATGGAGGTCGTCGAGGAATGTGCTGGAAAAGTTGGCCTACCAATCTCTTCTGAGAAAACTGAGTTCATCTCTACTGGGTTCAACATTCAGAAATTAAACAGCAAATATGAAAAATCAATCGCATCTCACACTTCAAGTACCTAGGGGAGATCTTGGAACCAACAGGTTTAGAAAAGGAGCACAAAGAGTTCGGCTACAGAAATTGAAGAGCGTATGCGAGAACGCGCGACATCTACAACAAAAAGTGCATGTCCACACATACAAAGATCAGACACTACAACATGGTGATCAAACTGGAAGCTCTGTATGCAAGTGAAACTCTAATACTTACAGGAAGGGTGACTTGGAAAATATCCTAAAGGAAGAACGCAAGATCTTGAGGAAAATTCTTGGCCCAGAAAGAACAGAAGATGGATACAGGTTGAAATCTCGTAAAGCAACTGAAAAATTATCTAATCTTGCGGCGGACATCAAAAAACGAAGATTGAAGTTTTATGGACATGTTCAAAGACTTCCACCGACTAGGCTTACACACAAGAGACTGAAGAACATACCGTGGATTCAGCAAGTCAAACAGGATTTGGAGAAGGCCCAAGTAAGAAGAGTGGAAGTCTTTGACAGGAACCTATTCCGATGTAGGGTAAATGGATGGAATGTAACACCAGAGAATGACACTCCACAGAGACCAGGAACCAAGTGGACTGAGGAAAGGAAGGTGGCTCATGGAGAGAGAATGAGAGCTATATGGAAGATCAGAAAGGCGAAAGTACTGCGTGATCCATCTGTGTGAGGTTTGATGTCTTTGGTCTTTAAGTTTTGATATCTTTGACATTCAGATGTCTTCTTTGTGTACCTTGTTCATTGTGAATAAAAATATGTCCTCCTTTCAAATAGCTCTTTTTTAACTTAACTTGTGATAAAGTTGGAGACCAGCAAGAACATTTGGCGTCCAACCGTGGGAAAATTTGTTTAATGTTTCTTGAGTGTGTTACTTCAGTTTATCAGTTATGGAGAAGATTAAAAAGTCTAGAGCAGTTTTAAGACGCGTGTTCACTACGCAGTACGTAACATTGGGGAAGCTTTTCGATGCCGAACTTGTGGATAGCCAGCAAGTTCGTAGTCAATTCGGGGTCTTTGAAGATAGTATGCTTACCATAAACCAAAAGGACGAAGAAATTTTCGAAAGTCTGCTAGAGATCGACGCGACGGAAGGCGAATTAGAGACCCATTTGAATGAGGTGAGCCAGTACAAATTGATGTTTGAAACTATAAAGGTCAAGGTCAGTGACCTCGAAACTCGGTTACTAAAAGTGGATACCAGTAACTCAAGTGAAATCTCGCATACTAATGTTAGAAAATTCCAACTCCCGGTCATTGAGTTTCGGAAGTATGGTGGCGATGTACGGGAATGGATTTCTTTCTGGAGCCAGTTTAGGAAAGTGCATGAAGACTCAAATATACCACCAGAGGACAAGTTTTTGTATCTCATGCAGGCAATGATTCCCGGTTCACGTGCTAATGACATTGTAAGTAGCTATCCACCTTCTGCAGAGAACTATAATTTAGCTATAGAAGCTTTAAAGAATAGGTTTGGCCGAGAGGATATCCTAATAGAAGTGTACATTAGAGAGTTACTTGGCCTAGTATCACAGAATTATAAGAGCAATAGGCTACCTCTTGAAAAATTATATGACAAATTGGAGAGCCATATGAGGTCTTTGGAAGCATTAGGAGTATCGAGTGGAAAATGTGCATCTATTTTGTGCCCACTGATAGAATCTTGTATGCCCGAGGACTTTTTAAGGGCATGGCAGAGAAGTCAAGCATGTAGTGAGGTGACTCAGGCAGAGTGTAGGCTATCAAATTTGATGACATTTATGAAACTTGAAGTGCAAAATGATGAACGTATTTCTCTTGCTTTATCAGGATTTGAGGTTAAGCCTGCACATGTCAGGGCACATGACAAGAAGGAGCCAAGGAATTCCGTGATAGAAAAACCTCCATACAACACTGTAGGACTCCTCACAAAGCCAGAGAGTAAGACTACACATTTTACTTGTATATTTTGCGAGTCAAATAGTCATGTTAGCGTGGATTGCTACAGGGCCAGGGATATGTCAATAGATGACAAAATGAGCATAATAAAAGATAAGAAGTGCTGTTTTGTTTGTCTAAAACCGAATCACATATCAAACAAATGCAGATCAAAACCTAAATGTGCAGTCTGTGACAGGAAACTTGTGATTCTGTTATGCCCTGATTTGCCACGGAATGTAAATGCCAAGTCCGTTTCAGCATCGGATAAGTCAGGTCCTGCCCAGACGGATCAAGTACTTGCTAGTTTATCATGTGATTTAGGCGTTGTGCTAACAACACTCAAGGTCGTCCTTCGTGGAGAAAGCCACCAGCGAGAAGTGAGAGCAATTGTAGACACGGGATCGCAGAGATCTTATGTTTTGAAAAGCACTGCCAAAGAGATGAGATACAAACCTCTTGGTGAGGAGCAAATCGTTCATTCACTCTTTGGAGGTCAAAGAAGTGATAACTGTTTCCACACCAGGTACAGAATATATTTAAGTAGTCTTGATGGTCAATACAAGTGCAATTTTGAAGCTTTAGATCAGTTCAACATCTGTGACAATTTGCCTTGCCTCAATGGTGAAACCTTGGAGAAATTGAAAAACACAGGTATCACATTATCTGATAGAGCTACTAGTAGGCATCCAAGTCCCATCGAGCTGTTGATAGGGGCTGATGTAGCAGGCAAGCTGTTCACGGGAAAAGTCAAAGATCTTACCCCTGGACTTGTTGCTGTACATACCCGTCTTGGATGGACGGTATTGGGTAAGGTATCTGAAAGATCGGAAAGAACTGATTCCGCTCTCATGGTGATATCTATGCTAGTCAACGATGTATCTATTGCAGACATGTGGAAGTTAGATCTCATCGGAATTACAGATCCAGCAGAGAAAATGACTATAGAGCTACAAGCTGAAGCTGAGCGACATTTTTTGGAAACTGTTGCGATGGATGATACAGGTTGATACCAAGTTCACTTGCCATGGTTGGATGGGCACCCCGCTCTCCCAAGTAACCTAAATTTAGCACTTAATAGACTTGACAATACTGTGAAAAGACTAAAAGGTGACCAGTGTTATGATGAGTACCAGCAGGTTTTTGAGGAATTGTTAGATGAGGGAGTGATTGAGAAGGTTCCAATGTCTGATTTTGAACAGGGAGGTCATTATCTTCCTCACAGGCATGTCCTGAAGGAGAACAGCACAACCAGGACTTCGTCAGCAGGTAATCAAGACACGTCGATCCAGAAGTATTCCATTCAAGTTCCCAAAAATACAAAGTAGAATTATAAAATAATGCGGTTCAACTCGTCTGTAAATGTGGACTTTACAAAATGGGGTCAGGTGAAGTTGGAGCATGAGAATAACATGAAGGAGTTCAGGGGCACAGAAGAGGAAATGCCAAAATTTGGAGCTGGCAGTGAATTTGGACGAGAAGCAAGGGAAGAAGCTCGTCGCAAGAAGATTGGAATTGCAAGCAAAAAGTATCATCCTGAGGATCAGCCATGGTTGCTGAAAGTTGGTGGCAAAACTGGAAAAAAGTTTAAAGGCACTCGTGAAGGTGGAGTAGCAGAAAATGCTGCCTACTATGTTTTGACTCATGCACCAGATGGTGCCATTGAGGCTTTCCCTCTACAAGAATGGTACAATTTCCAGCCCACACAGCGCTACAAAGCTTTGTCTGCTGAGGAAGCTGAGCAGGAGTTTGGCAGACGTAACAAGCAAGTTAATTACTTCTCCCTGATGATGAGGAAACGACTTTGCAGGGAGAACGATGATGATATTGAAGAGGGGGGGGGGGGGGGGGGGGGGTGAAAGCAAGATTAAGTCTAAGAAAGGCAAAGGAAATAAAGGAGAGTTAAAAATTTCTGAAATGGATGATTGGATTGAATCAGAGGAAGAGACCAAGGAGCAAGAGGAAGGAAAGAAAGGTGCCAAAAAGAAGAAAAAGACTGCTGGGAAAAATGCTGCAAAGAAGAAAAAGAAAAAGGACCTAGATGACGAAGCATTCGAAGAGAGTGACGATGGTGATGAAGAAGGGAGGGAAGTTGATTACATTTCAGATTCTTCTGAAAGTGGTTCCGATCATGAAACAAAGGCTAATAAAGAAATGAAGGGCGTTGAGGAGCAGGATGGTTTACGTAAGCTGCTGTCATCTGGAGAAGAGGATGATGAAGACTAGGAAAATCAGGATGGAGAGAAAGAGGAAGAACCAAGAACCAGAGGATAAACAGAAAGATGCTGCTGCAGAATCGAAAAATGAAAAAGAAAAGAAAAACAAAAAGAAAACGCTAAAGAAGAAAAAGAAGAAGAGGATGATGCTAATAGCCTGGTCCAAATAATTAAACCTGGTGGTGATTCATCATCATCCATCAGTTCAGACAGCAGTGATTCTGAGGGTAAAGCTAAGAAGAAATCGGGAAAGATCACTAAAGAACCTAATAATAACAGTGGAACAAGTTCCCGTTCAGCCACACCTACCAAAGAGCCTGCAGCAGGTGAAGAGAGTCGGAAGCGTAAGGCAGAGTCAGGGGAGTTGAGTATGAGCAAGAAGAGTTGTCTGGATAACTTTGCTTCAGCTACGCTTTCTCCAGTTGGCAGTTTGAACACTGGGGATTCTGGAATCACTGAAGATGCTGTTCGTAGATATCTAATGAGAAAACCCACGACTACAACAGAATTGCTACAGAAGTTTAAATCAAAGAAAACTGAATTAACATCTGAACAGCTTGTACATATAATGACTCAAATTTTAAAACGAATCAATCCTTTGAAACGGACTATTAAGGGAAAAATATATAGGACGATTCGTTCCGCATCATTTGTAGGAGGCAAAACTCCAAAAGGCTGGATGCACCGGCACCCACTTTACCTGTTGACAGAGTACGAGAAGCAGCAGCCTTTGAAATTACAGGCGTAGATATGGCAGGACCTATTTATCTCAAGAACAATCAAATTTCTGGTATATTGGCTTTCACGGCCGGTGAATTAAAACTCAGCAATTCTTTTAGGTTTGTACCGTGTCATGTGTGGGGTTTCGCCTAGGACACCAAGCTGTCTCATCGGCGGGCTCTTGGTGTCCCCGCCCGGACCCCCACAGGAGTAACGAACTGCGCGCTACCTCCCTTTATATAGAGTGCAACTGCACTCCTCGACTGCGAGAACTAAAAGCTCAAGCAGCCTGAACCTCCCTATGAAGGCTTCCAAAAAGATGGTACATTGGCTTTCACGGCCGGTGAATTAAAACTCAGCAATTCTTTTAGGTTTGTACCATGTCTTGTGTGGGGTTTCGCCTAGGACACCAAGCTGGCTCATCGGCGGGCTCTTGGTGTCCCCGCCCGGACCCCCACAGGAGTAACGAACTGCGCGCTACCTCCCTTCATATAGAGTGCAACTGCACTCGTCGACTGCGAGAACTAAAAGCTCAAGCAGCCTGAACCTCCCTATGAAGACTTCCAAAAAGATGGTATATTGGCTTTCACGGCCGGTGAATTAAAACTCAGCAATTCTTTTAGGTTTGTACCGTGTCTTGTGTGGGGTTTCGCCTAGGACACCAAGCTGGCTCATCGGCGGGCTCTTGGTGTCCCCACCCGGACCCCCACAGGAGTAACGAATTGCGCGCTACCTCCCTTTATATAGAGTGCAACTGCACTCCTCGACTGCGAGAACTAAAAGCTCAAGCAGCCTGAACCTCCCTATGAAGGCTTCCAAAAAGATGGTATATTGGCTTTCACGGCCGGTGAATTAAAACTCGGCAATTCTTTTAGGTTTGTACCGTGTCTTGTGTGGGGTTTCGCCTAGGACACCAAGCTGGCTCATCGGCGGGCTCTTGGTGTCCCCGCCCGGACCCCCACAGGAGTAACGAACTGCGTGCTACCTCCCTTTATATAGAATTATATAGAATTGCTGAGTTTTAATTCACCGGCCCTGAAAGCCAATATACCATCTTTTTGGAAGCCTTCATAGGGAGGTTCAGGCTGCTTGAGCTTTTAGTTCTCGCAGTCGAGGAGTGCAGTTGCACTCTATATTAAGGGAGGTAGCGCGCAGTTCGTTACTCCTGTGGGGGTCCGGGCGGGGACACCAAGAGCCCGCCGATGAGCCAGCCTGGTGTCCTAGGCGAAACCCCACACAAGACACGGTACAAACCTAAAAAAATTGCTGAGTTTTAATTCACCGGCCGTGAAAGCCAATATGCCATCTTTTTGGAAGCCTTCAAAGGGAGGTTCAGGCTGCTTGAGCTTTTAGTTCTCGCAGTCGAGGAGTGCAGTTGCACTCTATATAAAGGGAGGTAGCGCGCAGTTCGTTACTCCTGTGGGGGTCCGGGCGGGGACACCAAGAGCCCGCCGATGAGCCAGCTTGGTGTCCTAGGCGAAACCCCACACAAGACACGGTACAAACCTAAAAGAATTGCCGAGTTTTAATTCACCGGCCGTGAAAGCCAATATACCATCTTTTTGGAAGCCTTCATAGGGAGGTTCAGGCTGCTTGAGCTTTTAGTTCTCGCAGTCGAGGAGTGCAGTTGCACTCTATATAAAGGGAGGTAGCGCGAAGTTAGTTTCTCCTGTGGGGGCCCGGGCGGGGACACCAAGAGCCCGCCGATGAGCCAGCTTGGTGTCCTAGGCGAAACCCCACACAAGACACGGTACAAACCTAAAAGAATTGCTGAATTTTAATTCACCGGCCGTGAAAGCCAATATACCATCTTTTTGGAAGCCTTCATAGGGAGGTTCAGGCTGCTTGAGCTTTTAGTTCTCGCAGTCGAGGAGTGCAGTTGCACTCATAAAGGGAGGTAGCGCGCAGTTCGTTACTCCTGTGGGGGTCCGGGCGGGGACACCAAGAGCCCGCCGATGAGCCAGCTTGGTGTCCTAGGCGAAACCCCACACAAGACACGGTACAAACCTAAAAGAATTGCTGAGTTTTAATCAAATTTCTGTTTATGTTGTAAGCTAACTTCATACCATTTCAGTTAGCTAAGGTGGGAAGATGTGAGGTTTGATGTCTTTGGTCTTTTAAGTTTTGATATCTTTGGTCTTTGACATTCAGATGTCTTCTTTGTGTACCTTGTTCATTGTGAATAAAAATATGTCCTCCTTTCAAATAGCTCTTTTTTAATTCAACTTGTGATAAAGTTGGAGACCAGCAAGAACAATCTGGGTCCATTCGCACATAATATTAAGATACGGTACTCTACAAGCCACTAGTCAGTTTGCACAATTTATTGTCCTTGTCACCTGAAATATGTTTTCCATTTGTTACCCATCCTACTACTGAGTTGAATCAGGGTTGTGTCCACTGATGCCACTTGTACAGCCCAGGGGCAGTACCCCTAAAAGACCCACCCCTCCATCTTTCATCAAAACCACCCTCATAGGCATACCATAAGCCTCATATACTTCTTCAAACACAAGCAGGCCCAGCATACTGCTGACAAGCCACGCTTACTTAATACATACAAACACACTAACTGGAGCGGCAACAGTGATGAAACGCTGACCAAGCAGTGGGGGAAGGCCTTAAAGGCTAGGCCCAGAAGAGCCCCATTATCTGTTCGTGGCCAGCGGCTCTGCTATTCCGAGGTCCGTTCCAGCTCTTCACCAGGTGAGAACTAGCAGTGTGCTCAGATTCCTTATCATTGTAACACCTACTCTGATCACTTCTGTAATTTACACCTTGTACTATATTTTCTATCTGTCTAAACACCTAAAAGGGACAGTACATCACAGCTACTGGCCAATAAACACTTGGTCAGTAAACAACCACACTTATTACTCATTACGCCCTGTTTTACATCCTCACACCCAACCTGACCTTAGTCCTAATTGCCCTGACCGTGGAGACCAAGAACTGCATCGTCAGGAATTCTATTGTACTCGAGCAAGCGGCCCGACTGCAGAGTGTCAAGTCACCGACTCTGCACGTGCGCTCACTGAATCGCTCGCTCTACTTAATTGGCAGGCTAAGTCATTAGTTCACCTTAAACGTTCATCCCCTAGCAGGTAAACGCATCCTGTAGGGACGCCCCCAATAGACTACGTACTCACACCAACACACTACACTGGTAGTCTCCCCCAATTACGGGAAACTACCCTTATTTGGAAACATCCCTTAAATTAACACATTTACACTACCCTGTTTATCCCACCCCCAACAGAGGGATAAAACATATTAGTGGAGGGGTGGGTCTTTTAGGGGTACTGCCCCTGGGCTGTACACACTCAAGTTATGAACTCACCATGTTTGCAGACATTGTAACTAGCAATGCAACTTGAAAGTTGGCAGCATGATCATCGTCTGTCACTGTGACATCATTCTGGGTTTGCCAATCTTCACACAGTTACCCAGACAATAACACATAACATACAGTAATATATACTGCAATGCATATTGAAAAACAAATTATAATTTTTTATTTAATGTAAACTGCTTACCAGGATTACATCTACTATGTCTAGCATACGATGATGCCATTTACTGATATTTTATTGCAGTTACAAAAGTAAATATCTATGTTGGCAGCTTTATCCCAGATGAGAATTTTCTTCAAAGATTAAATAAGTTGATTTTTGGTGGTTAAACTAAGATGACTCTGACAAAGGAGAAAGAGTAAGCAGCAGAGTAAATGCACTGGATGGTAGAGCAACAGCCATGTCAATTACTACTGAGTAGAAGAATACAAGTACTTTAATACAATGATCCATACATATATAAACTTTACAAAAATCACAAGAAAACATTGGGATGTTGGCACATTAAAAATAAACATACTCCTTTAAAGTGAGAGAAACTCAAAACAGAGAGCAGTCCTTAGCCAAGGGTTACCATGAAGATACAGCCTTCCAATTAATTCAGTTGAACAATAATGAAATGGTAAAGAAAATGTTATATTGAATAAAGAAATATGACCGATTGGCTGAGGACCACTCCAACTGGAGAACTTTATTAAGAAATATAGTTGGTTATTGTTAATAGTACATTATACAACGAGCCTATAATGGCTATAATTAAGCCACGAGTTTCTTTATAAAACGAGCGTATGCGAGTTTTATAATTTCCATACGAGTGTCTTAATTACCATTATAGGCGAGTTGCATACGACAGTTTATGTTCGACTATAATTATTATAACTATTTCACGTTCGAAGATAAATATTCATAAATATCTGTCGAGATTTCGCCAGTTTTATGTACTGAACAGAGCGCATGAGACGCAGAGAATGCCTTGTATTTGACCATGGCCTTCTCGATTACCCCACTATGACACTAGGCAACGCAGTTTAGAAGGCCTTGGAACTCCACGCAGGTGCGATGCTAACCTTATCTAATTGGTCAAATAACTGTTTCTTGAGCTCTGATTGGTGGGAGAAACTGTTTCATAATGAAAAATAGTGTTATAATGACCATCATTATGATACCGTTTTCTGACACATAATAGTCAGGGTCGAACATAAACATTTTAAACAACTGTGTGCATCTGTAGAATGAATCACTCCTTTACAAGGATTGGCCTTCAGTACGTATTTATCATCATTTAACTAACGGATACATACGATATGGACTGTAATCCGTAGAAAGAAGGGATTCATTCCAGTTATAGTTAAGGTTGTTTTAAGGGGTGGAACAGCGAGGTCATCTGCCCCAAAATATTATAAAATGGAAAATAAACTTCGTATAAAAATACAGCTTCTACTGTATATTACAATAATATCAAAACAGAGCTAACCAAAGAGAGGTTTGTGTTTTCTTTAAATGGTTTCACCTACATGATACCCAAACTTCACAGTAGCTTAAAGCTGAACTGTAGTGACAGTACAAGAAGAAGAGAGGGATTGGATGAGTCTTGTCGATTTGCTCGTAGAAGGATGGGACGCAGCTCGTTTTTACGCGTGGCAATGTTCGTGTTAGTGCTTCTCACTATTTTTAATAACAATAATAGCAATATGAATATGAATTTTTACAATGTTAAAAGAGCAGAACTATTAGTGCTTCCCCTTACAAAAATTTGCAATCCCATACAATAGTAATACAGTGGAACGTGGCTAATTCGAACTTCTATAATTCAAAATCTTCTTTAATTCGAATTTTTCTCTGGGTCCCTAGCATTTTATATACAATCAATACTAAAAAATTGTGGTTAATTCGAATTATATTTTGGATAATTCGATTTTTACGTATAAAAAAATAATTGGACGAAAATGTTGCAGTTTGTGGTGAGCTGACCGACGCAGAAATCATCGCCGATGTACCGAACTCCGAAAAACAAGATGGTGACGACGCATCTGGCGATGAAATCGTGAACGAAGTTCCCGAAAAAACTGTTCCGAATGCAGCCCAAGCATCACAGAACTTAGGCGTTTTTTTTTGAAAGTAGAAATGACGTAAGTGATCCTGTTTTCCGTTCCTTAAATTTGTTAGATTCTTTTGTGATGGCCGAGAAACTTAATTGTAGGTAACAGGTAAAATTCTCAAACTTTTTGGAAAAAACAGTAGATTGCTGGATTACTGCTGTTGTTAAATAGGTGAACAGTACATTTTGGTTTTATTTTATCATTTGAAACTTTTGAGGTTGTTCACGATACAGTCATTATACAGTACCGTTTTCTGTTAATCTGCTTTGTTGAACGTAAATCATTATGTAAACGTAATACAATATATTTTCTCAACCCTTTTCTAAGAACTTTCTTAATTCGAATTTTTGGATAATTCGAATTTTTTTACTGTTCCCTTGAGGTTCGAATTATCCAAGTTCCACTGTATGTATAATACCGGTATATGAATTTTGTTTGTGGTTATTATTCCTGAAATATAATGCTTAAAATTACATCCTGTAGTGAAGAAACGCCTACTGCCCTAATAAGGACTGAAAATTGATAAATCTCACAATAAGCTGCAAGATTTTGCAGGAACAAGCAGTTCGTGATGATGATAATTGTTGTCTTAAGGGGCCTAACATCGAGGTTATCAGCCCCTAATGGTCTGGGTGATAGCGAAAATGACAATGAAATGAAAACTATAACGGAAATTAAGTGAGACTGAAAATACTTATATAATGAGACTCGGATGAAACGGCTTAGAAAATTGAGAGTGGAAATACCTACAAAAGGGAATTTAGAAGGAAAATACTCACAAAAGGAATAAATTGAAAAACACGCACAAAATGCAATGTAGAGTCGAAATACTCACAAAGTGCATTTGAAATTCAAATTACGTACAAAATGCAATTGAAATTGCTTACAAAATGTATGGTAGATTCAAACTACTTAGTTGGATTGACAATACAAAAAGCAATTTAGATTGAAAATACTTACAAAATGTAATTTAGATTCAATATACTCACAAAATGCAATTGAAAATCAAAATACTTACAAAATGCCCACCATGCAAAATTCAATCTAGATTGAAAACACCTGCAAAATGTGGTTTAGGTTGAAAATACTTGCAAAATGCAATTGAAATTTATAATTAAAAAATATCAATTATGCACAGTCTTTACTTGATGAGGACTCAATTTTGTAAGTTATCGAATTCTTGCCAACTTTTTTTTGGTGAAAATGTAATGGACCAATCTATATATTCT
This sequence comes from Meconema thalassinum, assembly GCA_946902985.2. Classification (NCBI taxonomy): domain Eukaryota; kingdom Metazoa; phylum Arthropoda; class Insecta; order Orthoptera; family Tettigoniidae; genus Meconema; species Meconema thalassinum. Next base: position 410,801,858 of record OX336390.1, read on the forward strand.
TTCATATTCACTAAAGTGAAAGACTTGAAAGTCTACATTGAAAAACTTACTAAAGAGCAATTTAGATCGTCAATCCTTACAAAATGCAATTGAGGTTGAAAATACTCGCAAAATGCAATTTAGATCATAAAGACTTACAAAATGCAACTTAGATTGAAAATACCTACAAAAATTTGCTGTAGGTAATTTGGATTTCCTGATATCCATCACATTCATAAGCTTTAATATGTGAAGCCTGAAGACTTTATCCATACATATATAGTCTACTCTAGTTCTCCTCTATATAACACAATATTCTTTTCAGTTTCATGGATTTTTATTTCATGAAGTATTTCTGGATTAGGCAGCAATTCTTTCAAGTTATTCCAGATAAAGACTGCTACATTTTCCGTGGTGCTTACCACTTCCTTAAAATATGGAACATCCTTATCAAGATTTTTGTGGTCCATTGTATCCATGATGGCACTGTTCATGTACTGCTTCAGATCATTTATATTCATCACCATACCAGTGTCGGCTGCAACTGGTCCCCGAAGAGTCACCTCCACTGAACAAACAAATTTGGTAGCATTAAAAATTTATAATATAAAAGGATTTAAAAAAATACAGCCAACATTAACAATCTACAAAGGAAAAAGTAATGTCTTCACTGATGATCAGTCAAAATATTAGGCTATTGCATTTTTTTTTTTTTTGTGACCCCCGTTCTGTGTTTGTGTATTGTCCTCTACCCCCGTTAAGTCTCTATTCCACTCTACTTTTATTTTTCTAACCTGATAATGCATTAACATTTATTAAGAGTTCAATGTAATATTAAAACAAAAAATGTTTATTGAGCCATTGTCCACAAAATTTTTGTAACATACATGCTCCTAGAATTGGATTTTCATGCCACACTGATGACCAAGGAGGCTTACAGCTATTAAATCATATTGTGTACACCAAGTTCAAGCCTTAATGATGCATGGTAGAGATTTGAAATGTTTTGATGATTGCAGGAACCGAACCTGCAACTTGGACCGCCGGTGCTTTAATAATTGAGCTAATTTGCCACAATAAACTCTCTAGACAAGAAGACATCAGTAGAGATAGCATATGGTAATAAAACCAGTCCGTATTGTGGCCAGCAGTAGCACTGAATTCCAAGAATAGGATTTTAAAGATTGAGGTTATCAAATCATACTTACGAGAAAACGAGACCCAGGGTTGGCATGTTTAAAACAACATATTTTAAACAACATGTCTTAAACAGCATGTTTAAAACTGTTTAAAACAATGCACATTGTTTAAAATTAGTTTTAAACTCAATGCTTCAAACAACAGTCTAAAATATGTTTCTTTAGAAGATTTTTTTTCATATTTTTAATTAATCATTTTGCAATACGGTAGAGTTCAGTGGTCTTTGCCTTCTACTGAAGGTTTTACGTAACAATATAAAGTTGATAGAGTGATTTTGATGTCCTTGTTAAACATTCTTGCAAGCGAACATCCATCAGAAAATATAGGGATGTATTTAAAATATTATAAATCCAAATATCACTGTGACTTTGTCTTTATTCAACAGGTTTCTTGTTGAGTTCACGAAGAACACAAACTACTTTGGCAGCCTTCTCAGTCCCTAACCTATTCCTGACTTTACTATGCACAAACCCAAAAGTGGAGAAAAGACGTTCTATCCCAGCTGATGAAGCAACTGCACTATGCAGCTGATGTGCTAGGCCTGAAGTTGTGTGATGAATGTTATTCTGCAGTGCCACCCACCCACCAAACAGGTATTCCTTGAAGGGTGAACATTTTGCTTTGTACTTAATTAGGTCAGGCATTGCATCTGGGTTGTAAGCTTCAACATACTCCATAGCAGAATGATGTTGTTCACTCAGTCTCTGTCCTTGATAGCGTGGATCCATGAGATTGGCAAGGAGATGGTATCAGTTACAGCGGTGTTAAATCGTTTCATGAATTTCTTTATGTCATTGGGATTGTTTTCATTTTTGAAAAAATTGAGCAGGTCAAGCCAAACCTCTACTGCTTCCCCAATGGTACAGTCATAACGCTGCATCTTATCCAATGAGACAGATGCAGTCTTAAGTTTTATGAGATAGTCTTGAACATTTTGTTTCATATTGATATCAATTACCTTTGCACTTATAATTGGTTCAATGGCACTTCGATTTTCAGTGCAGACTTTGACAATAATATGCCAGTTACCCAAATAGGACTCTATAGAGTCAGCTAAAGAATTCCAGCGTACATCCGTAGGAAGAGCAAGAGCTGTTCCGCCAGCCTGTTTGTACTTGGCTGCTGCAAAGTGAGTGTTCCTGAAGTATTTAATAATTTGTTTAACATGTTCTGAAATGCCAACCACCTCCAAGTCATGTGCTAACAGATTAAGCAGGTGAGCTGAACAACCATAAGTTATCACTTCTTTGATATCTTTTTTTGCCAATTCATTCCTCATTTTCCCCATATTGGCAGCATTGTCAGTGACAAAACTTCGAACATGGCAGCCATAAGAAGTTTCACAGTTTTTAATTGTTTTTTCTGCTACCATTAAGAGGTAATCAGATGTATGACTGTTATCTTCGGTGTCAATGGTTTCGGTTAAGTAAGTAGAGTGGTCCATTACATCACTAAGCGACACACAAAGAAGTGAGTCGTTATGCACATTGCTCCAACCATCTAAAGCCATACATACAGATTTTCCTACCAAAGTTTTGTTTACTTTGGCCAACTCTTCAGCAAAAATTTCGTCAAGAAGTTCACCTGAAATTTGCTTTCGGTTGGGTGGTTTATAGCCAGGCCGAAGAAGCTGAATCATTTTTACAAACTCGGGATGTTCAACATGCCGAAAAGCAGAGTTTGTGCCAAAAATAAAGCGAGCTGTTCGCAAATCAAATTGCTTTTTCTCCTTGGCTGATGTGTATACTGTAAACCTATCCAATCCTCCTTGCAATATTCTTGGGCCAGGGCTTTGAATAAAAGATGAAGATGGAGAACTGGACAATGTACATTTTCCTCTTGTTCTTGATGGTGTTGAAACCACAGAACGTGAACTGGAAGCTGGTTCATCATCTGTAATAAAACAAATCCAATGTTATCCGTTTAGCCCAAATTATCTGTATTGGTATAAACAATATGATTGATTGGGTAAGACCAGTATTAATCATAACTTTGTCATTAGGCTACATTGGTTTTTTGAATAAAACCTATAACTTACACAGTACCGGTATGTAATATTTTCAAGAGCATAATAGAATTGTAATTTAAATAATATATATTTCTTTCAAACAAACAATTTGAACAAAAGTGCACTATGAATTTTATTTCTTTTTAGAAACAAATTAATTATTGAACATAACCTATAAAATTTGCCTCACTTGTTTTTTATTAATTTAATTTAATTATGTATAAATATATCTTACCTGTAGAATTGGAATGAGATTGAAGTGATTGTGATGCAAGCTGCTGATGAGTGGATATTAGTGAACTATTGATTTGGGTTTCATTTTCATAATCCATTTCCATGACTCCACAGTCAGTATTATCCTCAAATTCTGCAGGCATGGATTTGTTTCTATAAGGGCATTTTGTCTCTATATGTTGTTTCACTCTAGCAACTAACCCAACCATGTCTTCCTTGCACAACTTACATTTTGCCCTAATTGTTTTACCCTTAGAACTTTTGCATTCGATAAAATGTCGCCATACAGAATCTCTTCTTCTGCCAGTTGAACTCATAATTGAAATAAGCTGATTATACTGCCAAGTAAACACTTTCTACACAGCAATTAACAGAACACAAAAAAGTAGATACACCACCATTCAAACATAACCTAACACAAACACAACACAACACAACAGCCAACCATAAGTTGTAGAGAAAAAAAATCCCAGCTGGTAACTACATTTCCCTGCTGGCTGAGTTTAGTTGTAAACATTGGTCTATTACTTACCATACAACTCTGGTCAAGATGATCTCTAAAGTATTTATATTTAAGTATTAAAAATACAGCATTTTATTACACTGTTTAAAACATGTTCAGAATTAAAAAAACATGTTTTAATGTTTTATTAAAAAAACCTGCTATTTTGCCAACCCTGACGAGACAGCTATGGGGACTCAAAATACCCTCCATTCCAGGATTAAGCTACACCAACCCATATGTTATGCTTCGAAGTTCATAATACCCAATTATGTGCAAGGTATACTAAATAGTATTCTAATTTTAATGTCTCTTTCAACTCTTTCTGGTATTTTTCATATCAACTCACAGTTCATAACGAACTAACTCCATGAACTAGACATGCCTCTTGATAGATTTCCTTGTCATATTCTGTATGTTAATGAACATTGGCTTACGAGGGAAGAAATGGTCTTGCACAGTATATGCCATCAGGGAATGAATTGTTGTACAGTAGTTCTTTCATTTAGGGGCATTGTGACATCACGGTCATGTAGCCCCTAGTATTTTTTTTAATACTTAGGGTGTGTTTAGAATCTCTCTGATAACCTGTGTCATTCTAATGACTATACTCGTGTGTGTATTTGTAACTGGGGCTAGTATTGGGAAGGAGGTGGCCATGGCCTTAATTTAGGTACCATCCCAACATTTGCCTAGAGGAGAAGAGGGAAACCATGGAAAACTGGGATGGCTGAGGCAGCAACCAAATCTGCCTCTTCTCAGTTCTGCCTCATGAGGGTAAGTGTTCCATGTTCCAGTCCACAGATCAGAATAAAATCTCTTGTCAGAGCCGGCAATCAAACCCAGACCTCCACGGTTGCAGCCCAGAGTACTAGTAATTATGCCACGAGTTGGACAGGATGTGAATTAGGCACAAGTTTTTGTAGAGGCAGAATTGCTATAGTTGTGCCTAGCTAAATAAAAACATTTTGAGGATCCAAATTTGTTTTGTTGTTGCTTATTAGGGTTGTATTGGAGTCAGATGGCACAGATAACGATTGGAGAATCATGGTGTGGTGAGATCAAGATACTAAAAAGTGTGATGCAAGGGTGGGTTTTGTCTCCAACCCTCATCTTGTACTTCAAAGCAATTTTACAAAATGCCTTGGGTTGAAGTTGATAGAGAAATCAAGATTAATGGCAAGTAATTAAACATCCGCTATGATGACGACCTAAAGATATTCAGTTCCTTCTAGACAGAACAAAAATAGTTTGAAAGGATTTTTGAAATAATCAACCTTTAGGAGATGAGAAAGAAAACACAGAATATAATATGTTGTACTCACCTTGAATGGAAGCATGACCACGATTCATGTAACTGGAATGTGGTTTATACAGTGAGAGCCTCCTCTATAGAACGGAACCTTGCCGGAGCCATGTGATAGGCGGAGAGTGATTAGTCCATGCCAGTTGACTAGCATTTACTGATTACACAAGAGCGGGTTGGGAAGCACCGGATACTGTCATTGTATTGATTACATTCCCAGCTGGCAAGATACCTTAGTTGAGATAATTAAGACTTGTGGTGAAGTATTACCCATTTAACATTTGATTGCCGCTGAGCACGGCTGCGCCAGTATTTGTTGATTATTGTAGCAGGAGCCCTGCGTGGTCAAGTGGAGGACACAGTGATGACAGAATGCAGTCTGTACATAAGTCAAGCAGCATTGCGTCAGATAAGCGTCACAGGAGCTCATGTCACCACGGACGATGACTGAGGCTACTGGATCTGAGTCAGGTACCTGTCAACGAAGCAGGCTGACGTGTGACACGAGTAAACAAAGAATAGTTCCCATCTTGACCGCCGGCAATCAATTTGTGAAAGGGTAATAAAGCCAGACACAGCAGTCTCTGACGTGGCATGACCGGAGAGGCGTGGCCACTGAACAGTGGGAGGAGTGGGACTGTTCTAGCTCGACTGATCGCTCGCGCAACGCTGGGTGAAGTTTGGCAGGACACGGTTTCTACGTACGAGTAGGATGAAGGGCAGCATTTTCCTGAATATATAGAAACATGAATCACAATTCTACACCCAGTAGTTTACTTTTTATGTTATTTTAAAATTGGCTGGCTGTGTGGCTCAGCGGTAATGTTCTCCCTTGCTCTGCCCAAGGCTGCAGTCGGATCAAATCCTGGCGCAGTCAGCTGTCATTTGAGGGTGCGCGAATGCAAGGGAACCGTATCAGTAGATTTACTGCCACGTTAAAGATCCCCTTCAGAGGAAAATTCCGGCATACCGGCGTGTCTAAAAGCCGCAGTAGTTAAAAGGGACGTAAAACAAAACAATAATATTTGAAAATTATTTCAAAGAGGACACTACTTATCGATCATTAATCACTCACTCATCAATCACTACCCGTAATACCTTCTGCAATGTAAGCGTGATTTTATACGAATATTGTAGTTGCAAAACATTTTCAGTGTGCATGTTTTTTTTAACATGTATTGTCATAATACAAACAAGCCTTAAAGAAAACTAATCAGTTAGCACATCACACGAAATAAAATAAAATAATAAAGAAAAGTACGGTACATGAAGATAGACAAACCCAAAGAATAGGAAACCTGGAATTTATTTATTTTGTGCTCTATAATGCACGATTTGCCTTTTCGTTCTTTGCAAGCGAATGTCCTCTGCCTCTCCGTCAAAACTGTTGTTTTTCAGTGTTTTCCTCCACTTGAATCCCATTTTACGTAAAAGACGTCGTAAACTCTCTTTGCTGCTTGAAAAATTAATGTCTTGTAACTTAGAAAGTAACAGTCGAAGCGTGGGAATTTTCATTTCGTGGAAAGCAAAATCATACACTGACTGGCACGAAAAACGTAACACCCAATAAATAATGTGAAATTATTGTGTAATTAATCTATTTAATGAAAGTGAAGCACTTTAACCTATTTTTTTTAGACGGGATATGTTATTGGTGTTGCTTTGCAAGCAAACAATGAAGTGTTGATTGTTGATTGCACTAGCCTCAATTGATTTTTCCCGCGCAACCTGGAAAACACATCACTGGATGTAACCCAATAATGTGTTCCCGCTCTTATAGCACTTAGTGTTGTACTTTCAATTGTTCCCTTTTCAATCACATGTGTTTGTGGAATCTTTCTGTGATTGTCGTAATTAGCTTTCTGGAGCAAACATGACCTTAAGCCCTGAACAAGCTGCAAAAGTTGTTGCTTTGGTGGAAGATGGTCGCAGCATGCATTACATTGCAGAAGTGTTGAGGATAGCTTCCACGATTTCCAGAACCGTACGAAGGTACAGGGAAACAGGAGGCTTTGCAAGGAGACCAGGATCAGGCCCGAGAAGAACAAAATCGAAGAGAGATGTCCGCATCTTACAACTTCAAGTTCTTCACGACCGTCACTCCACCGCCATTGAAGCACGAAATCGACTCCACCAAGTTCGAGGGGTCGATGCTAGTGAGAGAACCGTCCGAAGAAGATTGGAAGAAGCTAATCTTCAATCCAGAAGACCAGTTACAGACCCAGAACCTACCAGAGAACATCGCACAGCTCGACTACGTTTTGCAAGGGAACATCATGGCTGGACAGTACAACAATGGGAACAAGTGTTGTTCGTCAATGAGTCGCGGTTTGGCCTCCGATCACCTGACGGAAGAGAGAGGGTCTGTAGAAGGCCAGAGAAAAGGTATTCCCCTTGCACATTCTCATCCAGGATGCCATTTCAGGGTGGTTGTGTGATGGTGTGAGCAGGAATCAGTATGGCTGCAAGGACGGATTTGGTCTTCGTGGAGAATGGGAGCCTCACTGCACATCGGTATGTGGAGGAAATCCTTCTGGAGCATGTTGTGCCTTTCGCTCCATTTATTGATGATGATTTCACACTAATGCAAGGCAATGCACGCCCACATGTTAAGAAAGTTCTTGGGTGTAGCAGGGATTCATGCTATGGCTTGGCCTGCTCGAAGCCCCGATTTGAATCCTCTTGAGCAAGTTTGGGACCGGCTGGGGAGAAGAGCCCGTCAGTGCTATCCAGAGACCCTACAGGACCTACGGAATGTCCTCCTGGAAGAATGGGAGATGATTCCTCAACAGGACATTACAGCATTAATCAGGAGCATCCCTGAAAGGTTGAATGCCGTCATTGGTACAAGAGGTGGCAAAACACGCTTTTAAAGATGCGAACAGAGGTCTCCGAGATCATCTCCGAGGTCTGTGAAGTAATGTGTGAAGTGTATAAAATCAAAACAGAAGTGAGGACCTTTAGGACCTTACTCAAAATTTCCCGCTCTTTTAGCGCTCTTTCCTTGAAGTGTGCATCACTGGCTTAATTTTTAAATTTGTGTATAATCATCTTTTATTTTCCATTGTTAGACACCTACATGGGACCGTACTACAATATTTCATCATCATATAGTAGATTAGTGTTATAAAAGTGTCATAAATTTGAAATAAATTTCAGTTTTTGTAAGAAATTGAAGTGTTGCGTTTTTCGTGCCGGTCAGTGTATATACATCGTCGTATTACTTCTTGATTAAAATTATCCGCTGAAGATTTGGTGGCTGCTCGCGGTCTTGCTTTACCAGGTGTGGATAAAGATGTAGAGAGGCCTTCCATAAACTCTAAAACATTTCTTCCATTTACTATCGCCCTAATTGTACGCTCAGGAACTCCAGCAACTGCCACTGCCCGTTTGCCGAATTTATTTATAGGTATGTCAACGCCCCTTTCCGCTTCTTGTTTCCTGAAATTGTGCACATTAGATATTATTTCTCTCGCCTGACTGTGTAATGTTTTAGTTTTTAACTTGGACAGCACCGGAGGCATTGCGACCGTTGATCGTCAGTGATCAGTGTCTCTCAAACCCGTGGCCTACGATTAGAACACAACAAAAAGTTTACTGGTATATCAATATTACGCACGTATTCAGTCAAGAGCAAAAGATTTAAACACACACAAAACCTGCGATTTCAACTAGGCTAGAAAGAGCATCCGAGCAAACCAAGGTAAGTAGAGCAAACTGCTGCTGAGTTCAGGAGCCAATGCATGTTGTCAAGTCATTGCACAACGACTAGGCGAGTGAGTTAAGTTCTCATCTACATTAGATAGCATTATGTTAACATGGCCAAGTCCAAGCAGAGAATGAACGATGTTGCTACATCGGGACTCAGGGAGTCAGGACGTGTCACGTGTGTCAGAGGAGGTGTGAAGGAACTAAAGTGCGTAACTGCGTCGCGGCAGACACTGCTGTGTCAGGCTATACTGTAGCCTATCTCTTATCCTGTGAACATAGTTCGGTATACTGTAGAACAAAACATTGAATTTTTCTAGTGGAAACTTATCTTCTCAAGGAGAAGTCTTATATTAAATGAGCTCGTACTTGTGGGGGAACCTCAAACAAAAGGTATAGGCCTATAGAAACAATCTGCATACTCTGGAGGCTCTCGAGAACTAAATAACTGCACGAGGATGAATTATAGAGAGTGTACTAAAACTTCCTACGTTGGTGCAATGTATGTTTAGAAAATGAAGGGCAGAATTTCCAGCAACTACTCTAAAATTCATGTAAGGGTTAAACTGTATATTGCAATACAGCGGCGTCTAGGGAGATTTCAGGGAGACCAGTGACGTCACCGTGATCTCACGGCTGACGTATTGCTATCGGTAACGCTATTGGTTGCTTGTAGTTGGTTGTCAGCTGATTACTACGTCAGTTCCGTGGTCAGTTTGTCGCGGGATTTTGCTGGAGTCTGTTCGCCATTTTTGTATTGTCACTCGTTTGCGTTTTCTAAGCGTAATATTAAAATAAATATTCCTGTGTATAACCTATAGAACAAGATTTTGATATTAGCAGTGTCGTGTGCTCGATTGTGTTGACGATTTGTATTAAAATTGTTTAAATCCTGAAGTTGTTGCATTAAAATAAAATCCGTTACTTGTGGTGGAAAATCAGTGCTTCTGCTTGTACATGTGGAATAATACAGCATTTGGAATATATCAGTGAGTTCTTAAGTTGCTCATATATATATTTTGGTTGTTGCATTTAATAGGAAAGTTGTCTAAACGATAATATTACGTCAGGAACGGTGTTGGGGAATACGCCTGTTAAAATAGTAATGGATGGGTAAAATTTAGACAAATTGGCATTCACATGAACACCTGCAAAATAGATATGACAATGTTTTGTATTAGACCTATTGGCCTATAGGTCTTGTTTTTGAAGTTTCATATAGTATGTCGGTGAGGCATTATTAAACAGAATTTGCAGCCAATATTGGAAAACATAAAAATACCAACCTATAGGGGGGGGGGGGGGGGGGGGGCAATTGACCACAATGTTTTATAATGGCATTGTGTTTGTGTATTTGCAGCCAACTTTGGAAAAAAAAAACATCTACACAATAACATTATTGACCACAATGTTTTATAAGAATACTACAATGTGCAGCTAGGTTAATGTATTGATGTCAACCGGCGATTATTACAGACCGCGATCGTTTGCGCATGAATATATTATAAAAACAAATTGGTTGTTTTTGTGATGTTAACAACCACTTGACGAAATGCTTCTCTGGCAAGATTATGGGGAAAACCTTGGTTATAGGGTATTTTGGGTGGTGACAACTCAATAAAAGAAATGAGCATTAAAAAACTTCGAAACGTATTGTGTTTCGTCACATGTAATTTATTTATCGGCCTACCTCAATTTGGCACGCCGTACATACGAAAATATTTTAATTTAGGGTTACATTTATGACATATTTTTAAAATTCCGTTTCGGGATCTGTAATTCGCCTATATAGTTGAATTACAGATGACGTTAAGAGTCATAATTAATTTAATTTTATATTTATAAGACATTGTATTGAAAGACGTAATTGACCTATATAGCTGAATTAAAGATTTAGATGCAATGTTTTATTAATATGAAATTATACTAATTACGATGTGTATCGTCATCTGTAATTGATCTACATAGGCCAATTATAGAATTCGATGCGTAAAATTAAAAATATCAACTGAAATTACGATGTGTATCGGAATCTGTAATTGACATATATAGGCCAATTAAAGAATTCGATGCGGAAATTGTATAGTATAACGTTAAGTTGCGAAATTTTATTCAGCATCGGAATCGTTAATTGAGCTATATAGGTAAATTGTAGATTTCGATGCAATGTTTTTTATTTTGAACAGAAAATAATTATCATGTGCATCGGAATCTGTAATTGACCTACTTAGGCCAATTATATATTTCGATACGGAAATTTATAATATATGACGTGAATTTGCGAATTTTTTTAATGTATCGGAATCATTAATTGAACTATAGCCTATAGCTCAGTTATAGATTTCGATTCATTGGTCGATTTGACGGTTTTTGTGTTTGCCCATCCAAAAAACCTCTATTACCCAGGCCTTTCCCGGATGTAAGTTATATGACGTGAATTTGCGAATTTCTTTTATGAATCTGAATCTTTAATTGAATTATATAGCTCAATTATAGATTTCGATACATTAAAAATAATTGATGGTTTCTGCATGACCTTCTATACTACCGGACCTGACACTGCAATCCAAGATGGCCGCCGTAGTTGGTGATCGGTCATCAAACGCATGACGTGTGTCAGAATCCAACACAACACAAAATAACATCATGACGTGATTTTGTCTGCTGTTAATTCATTTTATGGGCTTGGGACATCTTGGTCATCAGCCCCGTGCAGTTGGGTGTGGGTTGAATTCCTCCGATTACGTGATGAATGTAGTAGTGTGTGTAGCTGTATAAGGGACAGGCGTGGGGAGGTGCCCCAGGAGTTGAAATACCGGAGTTCCATCAGAAAAATAATAAAATAAAATAATGTTGAAGCCCACAGGAGAGATCTGCAGAATATCTTGGCTGAGTGGACATGGAAAGTTGTAAGTGTTCCTGTAGGAATTTCATTTTCTTTTTAGTACATATTATTCTTAAAAATAAATGTGACCAACCAGGTGGTGTAGTTCTTGGTTGTCACTTCTGAGGTCCATGTTTGATTCCTGACTGTCAAGAAATCTGATTCTAGTTTGAGGGTAAGAGGGCTAGCGAGGTAAACCGGGAAATGTTGGGTTCGATTCTCCCCTTAGCCACCCAGCAAGTGGTTTACCATGGGTTCCCACACATACTGAAGGTAAATGTCTAGTTAATTCCTATCATAAGGTCACGACTGCCTCCTGAATATCCATAAACAAATAAGCTAGTCCTATTCATTCCTTTGGCACTCTGTAAAATACAAAATATAGGCTACCAGTAGACAATGAAGGCCTATTTGATGAACATCTGAGAATATAAATTAAGACTACATACAAAAATTTTCCTCCATATAAATACTTAAACATGTAAGCTACAGTAGTCATATTCAAATAATTAAATATCACACTGCCGAATGAATCGATACAAAATATACTGGTACCAGTAGACAAAAAGGCATATTGTATGCACATCTAACACAAAAATAATAATTAAGCCTACTGTACATGATACAAGAAATAACTTCTATATGAATTCATAAATATGAGTGGACAGGGAAAGTTGTAACTGTTCCTGTAGGAATTTCAATTTCTTTTTAGTACATATTATTCTTAAAAATAAATGTGACCAACCAGGTGGTGTAGTTCTTGGTTGTCACTTCTGAGGTCCATGTTTGATTCCTGACTGTCAAGAAATCTGATTCAAGTTTAAGAATAATATGTACTAAAAGAAATTGAAATTCCTACAAGAACAGTTACAACTTTCCTTGTCCACTCATGCTTATGAATTCACATAGAAGTTATTTCTTGTATCATGTACAGTAGGCTTAATTATTATTTTTGTATTAGATGTGCATAAAATATGCCTTTTTGTCTATTGGTACCAGTATATTTTGTATCGATTCATTCGGCAGTATGATATTTAATTATTTGAATATGACAACCTAGCCTTTGTTTACTTTATTATTGTCCGATATAAGACAAAGGGAAACATGCCCACTCTTTTCCAATACAGTGAGTACTTCTAAAGTCATTTTATACAGCATGTCACTGTTTAAGTTCTTCACAGGAAATAGAGCAACAACATCTGAAAATCTACACAAAGGTGACGTTATCATGAATGCCTGTATTGTAGTCGCACAATGAATTTCAGTTGGTCTGTTCAAAGCAACTCCTTCAATCTTTCCACCCTCGTAACTTAGTTTAGGGGCAACATAAATCTCATCTAACAAGATACACACAACTTTTTTATGGTCACTCAGAAGCTTGCATTTCTCCCGTAAGTATGATTCCTGTGAAACGCTGATCCCTGCACAGTTTGTTCCCATTTTATACAACAGTCTTCTTAAATAAGATGGATGAGGTACTGCTAACACTTGGCTGGAGTGAACAAAATGATAAGCCCCAGGAAAAGAATAAAATAATGTTGAAGCCCACAGGAGAGTATCTGCAGAATATCTTGGCTGAGTGGACAGGGAAAGTTGAAACTGTTCCTGTAGGAATTTCAATTTCTTTTTAGTGGTAATGTCGAAGTTGTCAATATTAACACGTAGGAACCAACCAAGTAAGAGATTAAGTTTATGTTTACAATCTAAATCTGCTAGGTGACTCAGTAGACAATCAAACTTGGTCCATTTATCACAAAGCAAGTTATCGCCAAGACACCACTGAAACTGACTGCTGGGGAGATGCAAATTGTTGTGGAAAACTTCCACAGAAAAGGATGGTGAAATTCTGATGGAAGTATTAATTTTAGGTGCTTCATTAGGGCTGTCATCAATTGTACACAGCAAAACATGCCTATCTTTGGTAAATAATGTGAAAGGCCTACTTCATTTTTAAATTCTTCAAACCCTAATATTGTATCTCTTTCAGTCCACTCACTATACTATTGCTCATCACGGGCAAGAACTTGCTTCATGCGTTCCTTTGGATCCTTTCTTTTTGGAGGCAACTGTTTTGTTAAATATGATGGCTGGTTTTCAAAGATGGTAGGGTATGCACCTTCTTGTAGTTTCGTTCTTTTTCTAGGTACAGTTACAACTGAGCCACCTGCACAAGGGAATTTGTCTTCTGTAATAACTAATTCAGGGACAAAATGTTTGACACAAACAACTGAGTTAGCTGTCGGAGAAAAAGCATCACGATGAATGCTTCTTGTCCATTTAGCCCTAAGTTCTTTTTCTTTGGGAAATTGGAAAGTAGGCACCAATGGTTTATCTTTATGATAATTGGATTTGCATCCAGGCACACAACAGTTCCGAGGCCTACTGATAGTTTATAAAAAACAGGAATCCACACCAAGTACGTGATAAGATCCTTGAACTAGCAGGCTTAAAACTGGATTAGTGGACACTGCATCCAATTTAAAAAGCAGGTTATGTTTCTTCGTAATCAATTTTCAGATCTTCTCAGACCTAAAAATGGAATACGTTAATTATTATTATGCTTGCTCATAATGGATTACCATTACTAATAATTTATAAACCCTAAACAGAATAATAAATAGACCAACTTACCCACTAGTCGAATTGATGGAATCAGAAGGTACCGGTATCTCGATTTTATGAAGCACTATGATAATGCAGGCATTTATTTACACGAAAGCAATAACCACTAAGCACAGCAAATCAAGTGAGACGATTGCTAAGCGATAAAGGGATTATTCACACCACTAGGCTATCACAACACTATCACATCGTAAACAAAACCAAACATCATTATAAACAACAACCAACAACGTCAGCCATCTTGGCTCTTACCCGCCGCCAGTGTCAGGTCCGGTAGTATAGAAGGTCCTGGTTTCTGTGTTTCCCCGCCCAAAAAACCCCTATTACCCAGGCCTTTCCCGGATATATATGACGTGAATTTGCGAATTTTTTAATGTATCGGAATCTTTAATTGAACTACCGTATATAGCTCAATTTTAGATTTCGATACATAAAAAAATGACGGTTTTTGTGTTTTCCCATCCAAAGAACTCCTATTACGTGAATTTGCGTTTTTTTTTAATGTATCGGAATCTTTATTTGAACTACACTGACCGGCAAAAAAAGTGGAACAGTTAAAACAGTAATTTAAAAAGTATAAAATTAGCCATGAAAAAATTGTAATCACATTTTAAAAGCTTTTCACGCATTAGGACACACATCTGAAACATCCGTGAATAGAAATTGACATTTCTTAGGGTGGATTATTACCACCAATTACCCCCAATCTTCGATGAGCCTAACAAGCTGTCATGGACGCTAAGGGTGGAAACACTCGTTTTTAGTGACCAGTGTTCCAGTGCAGTGCAAAAATTAACACTGTTTTGTTTGGCAAAAAAAACCAGCCCAAAAGAACATTAGTAAAAAATAGAAAATTGTTAGATTTGTGAAATGTAACGAAATTTGTGAGTTAAAGCGTGTTGTATAACATGTTTCAGTATTTTCTGTAGCCAACCATCTAACATTTACATGAATAATGCAAATATTGGAAAACCGATACATTTTAGTGGAATAAATTAAGAAATTACATAAAAAATTGAAGTGTTCCACTTTTTTTGCCGGTCAGTGTATATAGCTCAATTATAGATTTCGATACATAAAAAAATTGACGGTTTTTGTGTTTTCCCACCCAATAAACTCCTATTACGTGAATTTGCGATTTTTTTAATGTATCAGAATCTTTAATTAAACTATAAAGCTCAATTATAGATTTCGATACATTAAAAAAATTGACGGTTTTTGTGTTTCCCCACCCAAAAATCCCCTATTACCCAGGCTTTTCCCGCAGGCTTGCCAGAGGAGTATTTCGTGACGTCGTTGATGACGTCACGGAAGCCGCCATTTTGTTTTAGGGGAATTTCATACGCGGCCGTATCGCAATGTATAGTAGTCCCCATGTAAGTAATGATGATTATTAAATACATCAAAAAGTGTAAATGCGTTTAACTACCTTGGCACTATGCTGCTACTAGGACCAGTGCCTTGCTCGACAGGTGGCTAGCCACAGTGCCCCGGCCGTCACACGGCGTCTGCGAGGTTCCGTTCTACATAGAACGCTCTCACTGTAGAATAATAGAATCCAGATGTAGAAATAAAAACCAGAAAATTTACAGCAAGTAGAGTGTTTCAGAAGTAAACACATATTGTATGCAATTACGATCTGCAATTTCAAACTAGCATGTGTTACTGTATAGTGAATCTTAAAGCTAGGGGCAGATGACTGTTCTGTTTCATCCCTTAAAACAACCATCATTAGGCCTACAATGCCTCCTTAGCCTAGTAAATCAATGACATTGGAATTCCGGGCAACACATTGCACGTACAAAGACAAAGCAATGGTCATCACATTTTGACAGTTACCGGTAACTTAACTATGTTTTATGTTGAGGGAAATCTGGAAACAAAAAGGCTTATTTAGGGACTGTCTCTAGGAAACAGATACATCTGGTAACCCTTAATTTAAAGAGAATATGAAGGGGTCGAGAAGCTCTCTCTTTCACTAAGTTGCTTACAGTCGGCTTACAATTACCAGCTGGTTAATTTCCTATTTATCACTGGAACCGTGAAATCAACTCCATATCATTGGTTACCTATGCTGAACCACATTCCTCCGCCACACCTAAGGCAGAAACAAGCTCTACTGAGGGAGGCTAGGAAGATCTCTGCATCACCTTCCTTGCCACTGCATCAGGAATTCTGCCATCCGCCACAACAACGATTGCGATCAGGAAGATTAACAAGTGCCACTGCAGGGAAACTCATAGCGGATGGCTTTGATTTAAATGTAAGTTGGAAGAATGAATGGTCTTCAAAAACATTGGGAACAAATGCCCACCGTCTAGATCCTACTAAGAAGCGAAAAGGTTTTGACCAAGATTAACTGGAAGGTTTTCCATATTAAAAGGTCCGTACTGACGTGTACAATTCATTTATAATGGGGTGGGGGGTCTAAGTTGCTAAGTTATGTTGAGGGAAATCTGGGAACAAAAATGCTTATTTAGGGACTGTCTCTAGGAAACAGATACATCTGGTAACCCCCCTCTCCATTATAAATGAAGGTTTTGACGTACCGAGGTACATTTGGTGCCGTCTCAACAGGCCAAGGACTGAACATGGCTGCTGTAACTTCTTTAGGTACAAGTGGGGATGGATCAGCTCACCAATGTGCGAGTGTAATCTAGAAGAACAGACAATTGAACATCTAGTGCAACGCTGCCTCTTCATTCATACACTGGACTTCTTGACGACTTGTTCAGTCTCACTCCAAATACAATTAGTTGGCTGAAAAGCATGGCTTAGGCCTGTGTCTATTGTAGGCTATATAGCAAATAATCACCTACGATTAAATAAATTACCGTACTGGAACTGTGGGTTTGAACTTATTAATACAGTGGCAAAGCCACAAATCATATTAACATAAACTAAACCAATACACTGCCCTGCTTTGCATGGCTAAGACACCTATAAAAATCTGGTTCAATATCAACAATGATACCACTACCCATTTGGCCAACCATACAGTCCCATTGTATTCTTAATTGTATAATTATATGTAAGGTACTACTGTAGTAACCTATCATATCATATAACTGTTCAAACTTACCCACATAATTGTGGCCATGCCCAAAGAAGTTGTTACATTTTCCATATGTGACTTTATTTTCTTCATCACTCAATTGGGGGCTATAAATAATGAAAATATACCTTCAAATCCATGTTATACATTATGGTGAATAGGTATGGAACTATTATATAACAACGCGTTAAACATGCCTAGGCTCACAACTTATATGGCAGTAAAATATTCAAAAATTAGAACAAATCTCTCAGGTTCATACCTATGTAGTCTATGACAAGCACTGAAGATTTCTCGTCGTATCAGATAAGCGATTGGATTTCCTGGCATTATAAGAATGCTTTAGTTTAAACAGTCTACTTCGGCGAAGAAGCGTAAAACGTTTGAGAACACCTTTTTCAGTTTCAAGGTAAGCACCTAAGCACGGTCAATCTGGTTCCACCTATTGTGGAATGTGGCACAGCTGGTTTATATAATCAGCTGATATTTTTGAACTTATGTCAAAACTGCCGCCTTGTGTCTCGAGTCTGGCCACTGTTCAGTAGGACATTTCCAAAGATACGAGCGAAGGACACGAGTCTTGTTCCATGGCAAAGCAGCAAAGGCACGAGCACTTGCGAGCTTGAACTTTGGACGGACTTTCATTTTAATTGTGTGCTGGCGTTGTAATGGTGGCAGGAAAATAAATTTGAATAATTCTATTCTTACGAGTTCGTACTACTTGAAATTTTCACTATGTTTTCTAGTTGTGGTAAGGGGTTTCCGTTGTCTTTGCAGGTGAGTTGACGATCTTAATTAACCTCATATTTGGCCAACCGGTAACCTACTGTACGATAGAATTCTTCCGTCGCTTAAACCAGCTAAAACTTCATCTTTTTACTTACAGCACGTTTCACGTAATAGGTAGCCTACTGTGCTTTAAACGCGTCTTCATCAAGTTACGCATTCTAATATTTAAGCTGACATGCAACTTTCAACCCATTGAAACTATATATATTAATGATGTTTCCATGGGCAGTAATAACTTTACGTTGGAATTATATAATTATATAACGATGTTAATAAATCAATGAAAATAATTTTAGAAGTGAGGTTAGAGTTGTGAGTCAATATTAATAATCAAATCAATGCAACTCTAATTTGTAAGTAGGGAGGGACTTTTTCTTGGCAAGAAACTATAAAATGAAACCTAGACGTGTTCAAAACACCATGGAAAGAAAGTGCTAAGGACTGTTATTAATAGTGTCCAGTGGCAAACCATCTCCCTTATTTTATAAATTTTATGAATGTTTCCCTAATCTTTGACTTTTTCCTTCCCCATGATCTTAGTAATGTTTGTTTATCAGATAAATTTTCCCTTAAGCGATTTCCCCCTTTTGTCCCTTCCATGTGGCTGTCCCTGGAGGGTCACAACTTATGGTACAGTAAGTTATGTGCTCCCTGAGTCTGGCATGATATGATATTTATTCAATTAATTCCAAAGAGCCATAGGCTCGTACAGAGGAATTGTACAGTAATATGTGTGTTTACACACCAGGAAGAAAATTCTGAAGGTAACACAAATTGATGAATAAGGGCATAGGCCTATTAGTAAAGTTGATACTATATCTAAAATTGTTTAGACCAAGGTCTCTTAAAATGATAAGCACAGGAATTTTAAGCTTATTTGATGTATTACGATGCATCGAATTTTTCCCACAATACTTTCGTAGTTTTCCTCTTAAATACTGACAAAGTTGGTGCACTTTTTACATCATCGGGAAGTTTATTATATGACTGTGATGCAGAGAACTTGAAACTATTTCTACCGTATTTAGAAGAGTGAATGATATATAAGGCTACGTCCTTCGCATGCCTAGTTCCATAAGAATGATTGTCCGAGTTCAAGATGTAGGGAGAGCTATAGAGTATTGTGTTGTGTTTAATTTTGTATATTAGCATAGCTGCTCGGAGATCTGCACTTATGCTGAGGGGTAGAATTTTACTTCTGATGTACAGATCTTTTACTGGAGTGCAGTAAGGAAGGTTAAATATGTTTCTAATAGCCCTATTCTGAATAGTCATTAAATCATTCAGTGTGGATTTCCTGCAGTGAGCCCAAATAACATTTACATATTGGAGCTTGCTATGTACAAGTGAATAGTAGATTTGTTTTACAAGGTTTAGGGGAATAAGATACCGAAGTTTCCTTAGGATCCCTACTATAGGTGAGAGTTTCTTAGCAATTCGTTCAACGTGTTCAATCCAGGTCAGGTGTTTGCCGATGATTAGACCTAAATACTTTGCCTGATTAACCTCTTTTATTTCAATATTATTTATATATATTTTGTCATGTGTGATTTCTTTCATGCTTTGCTTTGAAATTACCATGTAATTGGTCTTCTGTAGGTTCATTGTTAATTTATTGGCCTGGAACCATTGTGAGAGAGTATTTATATCTTGTTGCACATTTTGTATGATTTCAATTATGTCTTTCCCAGTGTAGAAGATATTTGTATCATCTGCATACAATTTGATATGCCCTCTCAAATTACATTCCACAATATCATTTATATAAATTAAGAATAATGTAGGTCCAAGTATAGATCCTTGTGGAACTCCATGAGTTATATATTTTCCTGAACTTATGCATTTATTCAAAGCTACATGCTGCTTTCTTCCAATAAGGTAGCTTTGGAACCATTTTAGTGCTATACCTCGGACACCAGATTGAATGATATTTATTCAATTAATTCCAAAGAGCCATAGGCTCGTACAGAGGAATTGTACAGTAATATGTGTGTTTACACACCAGGAAGAAAATTCTGAAGGTAACACAAATTGATGAATAAGGGCATAGGCCTATTAGTAAAGTTGATACTATATCTAAGATTGTTTAGACCAAGGTCTCTTAAAATGATAAGCACAGGATTTTTGAGCTTATTTGATGTATTACGATGCATCGAATTTTTCCCACAATACTTTCGTAGTTTTCCTCTTAAATACTGACAAAGTTGGTGCACTTTTTACTTCATCGGGAAGTTTATTATATAACTGTGATGCAGAGAACTTGAAACTATTTCTACCGTATTTAGAAGAGTGAATGATATATAAGGCTACGTCCTTCGCATGCCTAGTTCCATAAGAATGATTGTCCGAGTTCAAGATGTAGGGAGAGCTATAGAGTATTGTGTTGTGTTTAATTTTGTATATTAGCATAGCTGCTCGGAGATCTGCACTTATGCTGAGGGGTAGAATTTTACTTCTGATGTACAGATCTTTTACTGGAGTGCAGTAAGGAAGGTTAAATATGTTTCTAATAGCCCTATTCTGAATAGTCATTAAATCATTCAGTGTGGATTTCCTGCAGTGAGCCCAAATAACATTTAAATATTGGAGCTTGCTATGTACAAGTGAATAGTAGATTTGTTTTACAAGGTTTAGGGGAATAAGATACCGAAGTTTCCTTAGGATCCCCACTACAGGTGAGAGTTTCTTAGCAATTCGTTCAACGTGTTCAATCCAGGTCAGGTGTTTGTCGATGATTAGACCTAAATACTTTGCCTGATTAACCTCTTTTATTTCAATATTATTTATATATATTTTGTCATGTGTGATTTCTTTCATGCTTTGCTTTGAAATTACCATGTAATTGGTCTTCTGTAGGTTCATTGTTAATTTATTGGCCTGGAACCATTGTGAGAGAGTATTTATATCTTGTTGCACATTTTGTATGATTTCAATTATGTCTTTCCCAGTGTAGAAGATATTTGTATCATCTGCATACAATTTGATATGCCCTCTCAAATTACATTCCACAATATCATTTATATAAATTAAGAATAATGTAGGTCCAAGTATAGATCCTTGTGGAACTCCATGAGTTATATATTTTCCTGAACTTATGCATTTATTCAAAGCTACATGCTGCTTTCTTCCAATAAGGTAGCTTTGGAACCATTTTAGTGCTATACCTCGGACACCAGCATTTTCTAATTTTGATAACAGTATTTTATGATCTACTGTATCAAAGGCTTTTGTGAGATCAATAAATAACCCAACTGCCATATTATTTTTGTCAATAGTTTCTTGTAGCATTGTTATTAGGTCAATAGTTGCTGCCTCAGTACTAGAATTTTCCCTGAATCCATATTGCATATTATGAAAGAATGTATTCTTGTTCAGAAATGAAAGCAATCTTGTTTTTACCACTTCTTCCAGAATTTTTGAAACTACCGATAAAATAGAAACAGGTCTATAATTATTTGGATTTCTTTTGTCACCACCCTTAAATATAGGAACTACTTTGGCCACTTTTAAGTCATCTGGTATCATGCCAGTAACTAAGCACTCATTAATCATTTCAACCAAGATTTTAATAAATGATTGTATATTGTTTTTAATGAAATTACTTCACTTTTTCATGTTTTGTGCCAACATTGCTTGATCTATCCTTCTTTACAATACAGTAAGCAAGACATTCAGCATTTAACAAAGTTTGTCAATAACAATTATATTACTGTGGCATAACTTCTCTTCAAAATTGGGATCACAACTGTCTTATGTTTCCACGGCTTCAACCCAACTGTGCACGAGTCTAGCCATAGCTGCATTTTCTGCCCCCCTACTTTGGGGTCATTGTGTAGTTTGTAGTGTGTTAATGTTCGACACTTTGTTAAAGCATGACAGAGCATGATGTTAATTTATTTGTTATGTATATATTCCCTAGCGATCTTCACACTTGAAGAGGCTGCAGAGTACATTGGTTATCGCAGAACATAACAATGAGAAGTTAGCTCCAATTACTCAGAATGCTCTAACTGCTGCCAAGAAACTGGGCGGGGAGATTTCTGTCCTTGTAGCTGGAACCAAGTGTGGAGCGGTAAGTTTGTCAATATATTGATCTCTGAGAGTCAATTGTCAATAGCAATACCATAAAAATAAAAAAATAAAAAAATCTGTAATGCTGAAAGACGTATCACTCCCTCATAACTTTCCTAAAGTACAAAAATTAACAAAAATGCCAGTAGTAATGGTCAGGAATAAATCTGGAGATGTAGTACCGGTAATAGATGTTTACTCCTCCGCTGTCTATAACCCATCCACTGTCCCAAATAGGATCACGACTTATATAGATGAAATTCCAGCTGAGTCCGCCATTTTCGCCGTTAATTATGCACAAGTACAGTAATGCCAACCCTGCACTTACGGTGCTACTCTGGTAAATGCGCGGTACCGTGGCACAAAATAGTGCCCAGTTCACTTGACAGTGCGCCGAGTTTGGGGATAATATTCCATTGCGATGCCGCCGCGATAAAATTCCCCTAAAACAAAATGGCGTCTACCATGACGTCATCAACGACGTCACTCCTCTAGCAAGCTTACGGGAAAAGCCTGGGTAATAGGGGTTTTTGGGTGGGGAAACACAAAAACCTTCGATTTCGCGAGATTTTTTACGCATCGTAATCTACAATTGAACTATATAGCTCAATTGCATATTTCGATGCGTATAAAAATTTCGCGATTTCAATTAATATTTTCAATTTCCCGCATCGAAATCTACAATTGGACTATATAGATCAATTGTAGATTCCGATATACCTCGTATTTCTTACAATTTCATAATTTAAAAAACGTGCATCGAAATCTACAATTCACCTAAATAGCTCAATAGCATATTTCGATACGTAGAAAAATTTCGCGATTTCAACTGATATTTTCAATTTTCCACATCGAAATCTACACTTGGACTATATAACTTAGATCAATTACATATTCGCGATTTCTTACAATTTCATAATTAAAAAAACGTGCATCGAAATCTACAATTCACCTAAATAACTCAATTGCATATTTCGATGCGTAGAAAAATTTCGCGATTTCAATTGATATTTTCAATTTCCCGCATCGAAATCTACAATTGGACTATATAGATCAATTGTAGATTCCGATATACCTCGTATTTCTTACAATTTCATAATAAAAAAACGTGCATCGAAATCTTCAATTCACCTAAATAGCTCAATGGCATATTTCGATGCGTAGAAAAATTTCGCGATTTCAATTGATATTTTCAATTTTCCGCATCGAAATCTACAATTGGACTATATAGATCAATGGTAGATTCCGAAACACATCGTAATTCTTAAAATTTCATAATTGAAAAAACGTGCATCGAAATCTACACTTCACCTACATAGCTCAATTGCATATTTTGATGTGTAGAAAAATTTCGCGATTTCAATTGATATTTTCAATTTTCCGCATCGAAATCTATAATTGGACTATATAGATCAATTGTAGATTCCGATATACCTCGTATTTCTTACAATTTCATAATTTAAAAAACGTGCATCGAAATCTACAATTCACCTAAATAGCTCAATAGCATATTTCGATGCGTAGAAAAATTTCGCGATTTCAACTGATATTTTCAATTTTCCACATCGAAATCTACACTTGGACTATATAGATCAATTGCATATTCGCGATTTCTTACAATTTCATAATTAAAAAAACGTGCATCGAAATCTACAATTCACCTAAATAACTCAATTACATATTTCGATGCGTAGAAAAATTTCGCGATTTCAATTGATATTTTCAATTTCCCGCATCGAAATCTACAATTGGACTGTATAGATCAATTCTAGGTTCCGATATACCTCGTATTTCTTACAATTTCATAATAAAAAAACGTGCATCGAAATCTACAATTCACCTAAATAGCTCAATTGCATATTTCGATGCGTAGAAAAAATTCGCGATTTCAATTGATATTTTCAATTTTCCGCATCGAAATCTACAATTGGACTGTATAGATCAATGGTAGATTCCGAAACACATCGTAATTCTTAAAATTTCATAATTGAAAAAACGTGCATCGAAATCTACACTTCACCTACATAGCTCAATTGCATATTTCGATGTGTAGAAAAATTTCGCGATTTCAATTGATATTTTCAATTTTCCGCATCGAAATCTACATTTGGACTATATAGGTCAATTGTAGATTCCGATACACATCGTATTTCTTACAATTTCATAATTTAAAAAACGTGCATCGAAATCTACAATTCACCTAGATAGCTCAATTGCATATTTCGATGCGTAGAAAAATTTCGCGATTTCAATTGATATTTTTAATTTTCCGCATCGAAATCTATAATTGGACTATGTAGATCAATTATAGATTCCGATGCACATCGTAATTCTTGCAATTTCATAATTGGAAAACCGTGCATCGAAATCTGCAATTCACCTACATAGCTCAATTAAAGATTCCGATTCGTAGAAAAATTACAAAGTATATCGGATTCTGGTTCGGTATTTTTATGTTTTCCAATATTGGCTGCAAATAATTGTATCTCAATTAAAAATCACTTATCCTTAACATGCTGTTTAATAACGCCTCACAGACATACTGTATGAACCATCAAAAAATTACCTATATAGGTTCTTGTAAATGCCAATTTCAGCCTATATTTTACCCATCCATTCCTATTTTACAAGGCGTATTCCCCCACACAGTGCAACTTTTCAATTACCAGCAACAACCAAAAGAATTAAATGAACAACTTTATTAACACTCACCAATGGATCCCACAGGCCGTATTATTCCCCATGTAGAAGAGGAAGCAGTAATTATCGTCCACACAATGAATCACATAACACTTTCGTCAATTGATTGCGACAACTTACGGAAATCAACAATTTTCGTAGAAATCGCCAACACAACCCGCGAACAAGTCACTGCTAATATCAAAACGCTAACAAGTAACGCCATTCACGAATTCAACAATTTCATTACAAATCGCCAACACAATCCCGCACACGACACTGCTAATATCAAACTCTTGTTCTATAAATTATTCACAGGAATAATAATTGTTAAAATTACGTTTACCAACCGCTAACAGGTGAAAAAATGGACGACTTCTTCCAACAACACCACGCGCGAAACTGACGTATTAATCAGCTGACAAGCATGCGCACCGACTCCCGGCAGGCAAAGCGTCAATACGTCAGCCGCGACATCAAGGTGACGTCACGGAGATCCCTAAATATTCCCCAAACGCGGCCGCATCGCAATGAACCAGTTCACAATGGACTGTGCAAGCTGTTTTTGTGTAGACCAATAATTGTTAGGTCATATAAACACCCCTGGTTTTTGTCACGCACAGTGGGGCTGGACGCGCATCAATAATTTTCTTCCAAACCAATAGTTTTTGTCTAGACCAATAATTGTTTGGTAGTGCGGCCCGCTGGTTTTGCCGCTTAGTTCGAAACCTGGAATCCTTGCGATCAGCGTTCATTACAGTGAATACTGTTCTACATACAAAACAAACCTAACCTGAGGTTTATGCCCCAGGCCCCCTTGCTTGTAGTGCAATTGGTAATTTTCGTCCAGACAGTCATCTAACCAAATAGCAACCAATGATTTCAAACCTCGCTACAAGGAATTGCGTTGAAGTGTGAACGTGGTGCTTGTTAAAAAGCAGTTACAGTAGTTTCAAAACATGACACAGTAAATGCAAACAATTTCCAGAGTGCTACTAATAAATATAATGCAAAAATAACAACATTGAAACAGGACACCGTGTAGTACACAAGAGGCCAATTACGCTGTCAAACATGGCTGCGGTTGTTCAATAAACAATAAATAAAAACACATATTTACATGATTTAGCACATGTATCTGATGCAGAAGTGATCACGGTTAGTAGTTACAATTGTTAATGTCCCCCGCACCCCACTAAAAATGAAATAAGGTATGAAAGTGAAAAGGAAGAGAGTGCTACGTCGTTCAGAATTAATATAAAATCTTGCCTAGCAATAGTTCTTAAAGACTAAAATTGTGAGAATTTTTTGTATGTTTAAGAATTTAGAATAATTGAAGTTGTGATGATGGTGCCATTAATCAGAAGGTTGACCTGTCTCTCAATGGCCTTGAGAGACAGGAGTCTCACCAATACTGAAAGTTATATATTCTAGCACATAATTTCTCAATGTAGCCTAATGGTGTTGGTGGAGACATAGATCTTGTACCAAAACCTATTTAGTATATATCACATGGACAGTCCTTTTAATAGCCGGGATAGTTTTTACTGGAAAAGACCAGCACAATATATGAAAATGGGCTATTTAGTTCTTCATGGAACTACTTGTAAACCCCCAAATACGACACCGACCAAGCAAGCACAACAAAATAGACAACCAGATGACAGTGTTGCCACGCTTACATCAATAAGAGGAAAACACAAGCATACTTACCTCTCTCCGGTCAGTTCTGCTGGGTGGTACTCTTCTCCTACCCCGATCCTATGAAGTTTGCCCCGAAGAAACTAACCCTCAGGACCGAGACAGGAAGAAGAATCCTGGACAGAGCCAGGGAGTGGAAGGGGACCCTAAACGAGGCCGTGTTGGGAATAGGTGCCTAGGGATAGTTCCCTAAGAAATGAAAGGTAGTCTAGGAAACAACAATGTATTCAGGATAAATTTCAAAATACAATGACACGATAGAACAAAGAAAACCTAAAACTAATGTGTACAATTTCATTCAAATTTAGCAAGTTTTTTTAGAATTTAGTACAGAATGACATCAAAGCAAGGTACAAAACTTAACCATAAATTAAGAATGTAAGTGGAAAGCAGATTATACACTTGCAGCAGACATGAATGTGACTTTTACATACCTTGTGTCCTCGTTTCATCTTCTGGGCGATATTACGTATAGAAATTATGAACCCTGGTCACTACTGAACCTATGTGCTAAAGTTCGTAAGTCATCATCTTCTTGCACAGTTTCCAGCCACTGGCCTGGTCTGTTTGGAGCACAAGCCTCTCCTACGTTTTCTGCCTTCCCACCAACTCTCAGCCTCCACCCTTGTCCAGTCTTCACGCTTTCTTCCACCCCCTTCAGCCACCTGTCTCTCGGTATCTTTCCTTTCCACTTCATCTCGTCTATCTTCATGGGTATCCTCTTCTCCTTCATTCGTTTTACATGTCCATACCATCTAAGTCTAGATTTCTCTATACCATCCTGCAATGGTTCCTCCATTAATTATCTGGTCCTCTCATTTCTTATTCTGTCCATCTGTGTAGCTCCAATACTGCTTCTCAAGAACATCATCTCACTGGCCTGTATTTTGCTCTTCTCCCTTCCTTTCATAGCCCAGGTCTCCGAGGCATACGTCAGAATAGGGACTTAGTACGCCGATATATGACCTTTTTGCTGTTGTGAGGGACATCCTTGCTCCATATCATGCTTCTCATACTCCTCCGGAATGCTTCTGCTTGTCTAAGGTGACAAGTAAGGGGTTCAGATTACTAGGTTTTCTAAAAAGAAATTGTAGTGAATTCGCCAATATAGGTTCTCTCAAAATTTTATTTTTATCATATGTAAGGTCGACTGTTGAATACTGTTGTGAGGTATGGCTGCCTTCTCAGCAATATGCTATTCAGCGGTTAGAGAGAGTGCAGGTGAGATTCATGAAGTGGATCAGCTGTAGGTATATGGGCATTCGACTCTCTACATTGGATTATGAGACCTTCTGTGGAACCATGGGTATGCGGTCTTTGAGGTCTCGCCGCATGTGTGCCAATGCCATGTTTCTATATAAGTGTCTGACCAATAGAATCGACTGTGCGCCCCTCGTGTTTGATTCCGCTTCATGTTCCAGGCCGCAATACAAGGCAAAGACTCACTTTCCGGATCCAGAAGTGTAGAACTGTAGCCCATGCCAATTCCTGGTTATTGATGGCGTTGCGCTCTCTAAACCATCTTGAGAGCGCTATAGATATATTTTACTCGAAGCCTACGGAAATTCGTAGATCATTGTTGAACTCAAGATCGTAGGTGTTTGTTGTATATATAGTGTGTAATAATTGTTATTTTAATTTAAGATATATAGAGAACTTAGTTTATAAGCTTGAATCAATGTTTGTTTCTAGGTTAGTTAAATAGTTGCTTTTAAGTAAATTTAATGTTTATTATGTTTTATTATATCATCTGTAATTGGGTGCCTATCCTGTTGATGGTAAATAAATCTATCTATAAATCTATCTATCTATCTAACCCCCTCATTTATTTCTCTATCGTTTCTTCCATTATCTTGTAACAGGCTTCCCAGATACTTGAAACTCTCCACTTTCTTCAGCTGTTCCCACCAATTGTTATTCCCGTTATGGTTCTTTCCTTCTTCCTTGTTGTGATCACCATCTTGGTCTTTTTTATGCTAAATTCCATTCCATATCCTTGTATTATTCCTTCCCACACGTCCAACTGCTCCTGTACTTCCTCCTCCTTTTTTCCCCAAATCATCAAATCATCTTCAAACACCATTGCTTTCATCTTTCCTTCCCCAATAGGGATGTATAGAACTAGCACCGATAGAGCGCACTGCTGTTGTACTGGGTAAGCGCAAGGCGCTCTTCATTTGTCTCCTGTGTTCTCATGCCGCTAATATGTACGAATTTAAGTTGTTTAAATGGTTATTTTCGTGACTATGCCGAGCTATTGCAGTGTTCCTCTTTGTAAAAATCAGGGAAGCCCGTTTTCGTTTCATCAATTTCCACAAAATAAAGAAATGAGGAAGAAATGGTCACATGCTATTGGAAGGAAAAATTTTGGTGAGAAAAGTCTGACCGAATATATTAAAGTGTGTTTCCATCATTTACAACCCGATGACTTCACGAAAACTGTGTTGGATAAGTGTGACACACAAAGGGAAATAATTCCTATTTTGTACCTATAAACTGATTAGACATTTCGATAACAATCACTAAATGTATGCGTTTGTATTTGAAGGTGAGAGAGCAAGATTAAAACCGGGCGCTGTTCTATCGCTTTTTCCGTGGACCACGAACACAACAAAAATAATTATTTAGGAAGAGGCCATACACAAGAAAATTGCCGGATTATCACGATAAGCCTACAATATCGGAATCTGCAGAAATCATCTCCATTGAAGTATGGGAACAAAATCGTCAATATACACGAAGAAATGAAAGTAACATTTCTTACTCCCATTTTCAAAGACATCAATACTCGGTCAAATACTTCAAGAATAAATGTCGCAACATTAATAGTCACAAACATAGTATGGTTGGTTTCTTGAAATCAGAATTAATCGTCAACTTCCATCTGCCCGACGGAGAATGTGGTAGCGACTGACTTCTACATTCTTGAGACATAGTCAGATGAATGGTAACAGTTCGTGGCCCTAAAGCAGGGATTCTCAAACTTTTAAAAAATTTTACGGTACCCCCCAAGTCGTTTCCCAGGGGCAAGGGAACGATTCTTATAGAGAAATTGACAAAATTACATAAGAAATTACATGCCTCGGAGACCTGGGTTATGAAAGGAAGGGAGAAGAGCAAAATACAGGCCAGTGAGATGAGGTTCTTGAGAAGCAGTATTGGAGCTACAAAGATGGACAGAATAAGAAATGAGAGGACCAGAGAATTAATGAAGGAGGAACCATTACAGGATGGTATAGAGAAATCTAGACTTAGATGGTATGGACATGTAAAACGAATGGAGGAGAAGAGGATACCCAGGAGAGTACACGAGACGAAGTGGGAAGGAAAGAGACCGAGAGACAGGTGGCTGAAGGGGGTGGAAGAAAGCGTGAAGAAGAGAGGAGAAGACTGGACAAGGGTGGAGGCTGAGAGATGGTGGGAAGACAGAAGATGTTGGAGAGGCTTGTGTTCCAAACAGACCCGGCCAGTGGCTGGAAACTGTGCAAGATGATGATGATGACATAAGAACCAAACGTTGCGATGCATTTTCGAGGTACACATTACCGGTATCACCTTAAAACACGACAGTTTCATGTAAGCTATCAACCTAAAAAAAATACATGAATCGAAGTCTGTAAGCAGGGGCAGCAAGTGAATATTTAAATCTCTATTTATGATTTAAGTCTCATGGAGATATATTTATCAATATAGGTCTAGAATACTCTAGTAATTGTAATCTTTAGGAGAAAGCATGCTGACTCATATTCATTATTTGAATAATAAAGCGTGTTAGAATTTTGTTATTACCGCTGTGCGCTATTAATTCTTCCTTCCTCCCGCTAGTTTTAGTGTCTCTAGTCCGTAGCTCATTTTGCAGCTGTTTAACGCTTAAACGCTGAAAATCGTCCATAATATATTAGGAGATATACCTATAGAATTAATGAATATAGTCTTGGAGTAAAATTAGAGAAGATATAATTTACTTTAGCTTAGAAAACTTGGTCACAATTTATACATTCCTCGCAGCTGACTGGGAGAAACATAAGACGATCGCCTTGCGCTTACCCAGTACTACACGAGCGCTATCTGGCGCGAACTTTCTCCTGCTACATCCCTATTACTTGTGCCACTCGGGTCATTATGTTATCCATCACCACAATGAAAAGTAATGGTAACAGTGCACTTCCTTGTTTCAGGCCGTTTCTCTGTTCCAACCAGTCCGATCTCTTTCCTCCCACTTTCACACAGCTCACGCTTCCCTTGCACATCTCCTTTATCCTCCGTATAGTCTACTCCTCTATCCTCCAGGGACTTCCATACTTTGTTTCCGTATACACTGTCATATGCTTTCTCAATGTCCAGGAAGGCCATCAGTAGATCTGTTCCATACTCAGAGTGCTGTTCTTGTAACTGCCTTACAGCAAAAATCAAATCCACTGTGGACCTTCCTGCTCTGAAGCCATGTTGTTCTTCCCTCATCCCTCCTTCTATCCTTGTCCTAATTCTCCTTTCCAAACTTTCTCAAACATCTTTGCACAATGACTCATCAGTGTTATTCCCCGATAGTTTCTGCATTCTGTTCTACTACCTTTCTTAAATATCAGGACAATTATTCCCTTTTTCCAGTCCTCTGGGTCATCCTTTCTTTCCATGCTGTCTTCATCGCTCGGTACAACCATTGTATCCCCACCTCTCCTACTGCTCTCACCATCTCCACACTCAACTCATCCACACCCGATGCCTTCCCTCCTTTCAACTTCCTCACTGCATCTTCCACCTCTTTCCATTTTAAGTCCTTTTCTGTTTGCAGTCCATCTTCCTCCTCGCCATTGTTTCCATTTGAGTTCAGAAGTTCTTCAAAATATTCTTTCTACATTTTCTTCAGTTCTTCCCTATTTTCTATCTCTTGTCCCCTTTTGTTCACCATTCTAACATAATCCGTCGGATCCTTCCGCCTCTTATTTTTTACCATCCCATACAGGACCTTTTTTGTACCTTCACTTTTCTCCATGTTTTTCCACTTTTCCATCCACTTTCTTTTCTCCTCAGCCACTACTCTCTTATCCTCCTTATTTCTTTCCTGGTACTCATCCCTTGTCTCTACCATCCTATTTTGGTACCACCTCCTAAAGGCTCTATTCTTTTCCATTACTATTGTATATCTTTTGTTTTCTCATTCCACCATGGTGTTTCCTTCCACCTCTTCTTACTACTTGTCCTCCCACATACTGCTTCTGCTGCACCTACTGGTGTCTTCGTAAATCCAGCCCATTCCTCTTCCACCCCTCTTTCTTCATCTGTTGGAATTCCTTCCTTTACGATTTTGAGGTACTCGACCCTTCTATCTCCTTCTTTTAGTTTCCATATCCTTATACGTCTTTCCTGGTTCTCTGTCCCTTTCTTCTCCTTAGTCCCTCTCCGGTTCATTACCAGCAATAGATGGTCGCTCTCCAATTCCTCCGATGGTATTACCTTGATGTCTGTGATGTTCTTATTTAATTCTCTCTCATACGGGATATAGTCAACCACCGACATCCTCGTCAAATCATCACTGTACCATGTTATTGTTTGGCTCTCTCTTTTCTTGAACCAAGAATTCCCAACTAGCAGGCTGTTCCTTTGACAGAAGTCCAACAGTCTCTTTACTTCCTCATTTCTTTTGCCCCAACCCTCTGGTCCAAGCATACTCTCATACCCTTGTCTTTCTCTTCCTACATGGGCATTCAGATCCCCCATTAAAATCCTATCCCTTCCTCCCAGCTGCTTCTGCTTTTCCTCAAACTCCTCCTTCTCTTCAGAGGCGCAGCCTACCTGTGGAGCATGCACTTGTACTATTTCCATGGTCTCTCCCCTCAGTGCTACTTTCATCATCCTATAACTTATTCCCTTACCTTCTTCTTTTAAACCATCTCGTACTACCACTCCATTCCTCTTTCCCCTCTTCATTCTCACTCCAGTATAGTCTCTATAGTATAATTCGTAAATATGTGTTTTTATTTCTTGCTATTTTAAAAACAGGTGCCATGTTTCGACAGTGCTTTCATCTCCTTCAACTGTCAACAAGGTGCACTCTAGCTGCACGCACCGAGGCGCACGCATTGCTGCCAACATGTGAGATACAAAATCACTGTTGATGGAAAAAAAAACCATTAGGACGTGTTAGGCTGTAACCATTGTCAAAACCCATTGATCTGGGCGCGTTAGGCTGGTTTAACCATTGTCAAAAGCCAATGGATTGGACAAAAGAAAGGTTAGAAAATTGGGAGTAGGTGCGGCCTTTGGCCGCGCGCAGCTAGCGGAGCACGGTTGACACAAAACCATTGATCTGGGCACGTTAGGCTGTAACCATTGTCAAAAACCAATGGATTGGACAAAACGAAGGTTAGAAGGTCGGGGGTAGGTACGGCCTTTGGCCGCGCGCAGCTAGCGGGGCACGATTGACACAAAAGCATTGATCTGGGCGCATTAGGCTGTAACCACTGTCAAAACCCCAGTTGTGCGAAAGAAAACCCAAATATTTGTCGCAGCGGAGCGATATACTGCGTAGAGCAGATAGAATTTAAAAAACACGTATTTCAGCCGTGGAAAGAAAATAAACCCATATTCATCACAGGAAAGAAAAATATTGCACGCATTGATTATAGAACAGGTAAATAAGTTTCACTATGAAAGAAAAATACCCACTCATTTCAGTCATGGAAAAAAAATCATTACAGAGGAGTGAAATATTGCACATACTAGCCTAATTATAGCGGTGAACTGAGTGCTGCACACGAATGATGTGCACTAGAGACTGATCTGGGCGCTTCTTCATGTTACATAGTACCGTAAGGGCGAGGTTGGCAGTATTGTTTTGATGACGGACCAGTGAGGCTAACGAAGAGACCCGATTACTCACGACCGCAACCTATGATGATTCATTTGGACTAATGGCGGTCACAGCTGTAATTTTGGCTATATAAGTCGTGATCCTACTTGGGATGGCGGGGTGGGTCACAAACAGCGGAGATGGAAATATTTATTAAAACATGGCTCCCTGATTTATTTCTCATCGTTTCATAAGGTATTTTGGCTAAGTCATGTATTGTAGAGAATTTTATCGCGCGTTCTATCTCCATTCAGCGCTACAACTTAGCCTACCCTGGAAAACAAAACAAAATTAACCCCCCTTCCCTGGGCACCGTTCAACATACATTCTCACAAAACCCTAAGATACCCTTCCCAAGTAGCACAGAATTACATCAATGAAAAAAACCAACAAGAAATTAAGCTGGACAAGAACTACAAGCTGAATCTAACCTGACCAAACCAAACAAATTCCCCCCTCCCAAATTTAGCAAGGAAAGAGAACAGGATTTCAAGTTCGCCCAACACCCAGCAGAAAGAGGCAGGAAAAGGCATGACGGGGGAAAGTTAGTTTCTCTCCGAGAGGGAACAAAACACCCTTTCAAACAAAAGCTCCGTCAGAATAAAAGACGTATAGTCCCTGACCACACGACCCGAGAAAACGCACACAAACTTACCATCACAAAATTCATCTTGACACAATAATCTCTCTCGGATAACAAACAGACCAGAAAGAGATTTGCCCTAATCAAGACCAATGCCCGACAATCAAAATACCAAGCCGAAGGGAATAACAATAACCCTGAATCCCAAATGAAAATTAAACCCTTTGAGGGCCAGAAAAATACCCCCATAATAAAATAAAACTGAAATTTGGAACACTAGGTGGACCGAAAATAAAGAACAATGAGGAAAATAAAACTTGGTACCTCCTGGGACATGCGGCCAAAAACCAAACATAACCTTAAAACCTTCGCCAAGAGGCGATCAATAACCCACGTTATACATTTTTAAAACAAACACCAGAAAACACACACTTTAAAATAACTTTAATTAATCATAACTTAGCCGCGTGCATCCACCCTCTTACAATTAAACAGTTTCTCGCATTATTGAATTTCCAAAAGTTTTATCCGGTCAACATTTTCCACTTTATTTTTTATTTAAATTTCGAAAGTCTCTCTTCCAGTTTATCAGCAGTCCACACGCACCTTGACATCTTCTTGCATTTTCGGGAGAGGGAATCCGACCAAGCCTCGCGGCTTGTCCCTCTCGTAAACAATCTTACAACACAACCTCCTTCTTCAAGCGATCAAAAATCAATCGTCAGTTTTTCGCGCATCACCACTTCGCTGCGCCATTACAGTCATAACACCACAACATTTGGCGGCAGATTTAAATACATATGGGATTTTCCTGTGTCCCTCTTAAAGTTCAGTTGGTGTGGTTTCCCGCCACCACGATAATTTTAAATTAGCGCCGAACGGCGACAGTTATCACTGCCTCATTTCAAAGTTTTGTTTTCAAATGTGCCATTGTTAATTAGATAGCAATCGTTGAATTTGACATAAAAGTTTATTTTTCAAATTTGATGAATATTCCAAAGTCCTGAACGTCCAAATAAATACAGGGGTTTTTTACTTATTATCGCCATTCCGCCATCAGTGGCGTACCTCCTCTTCCGGTAGATGGGTGGGCCACGGGAGATGAACGCTCAATGTACCGAAACGGTACACTACTTGTTGGGAAATTGAATAGCATATGTACTTGCCAGTGATGCATTCTTTCTAGAAGATATCAAATTGCTCTTCAAGCTACCCAACACGGCTACCTTGGACGCGGTCTTGGAAGAGAGGAAAACCAAAGTCCGCCAAATTCCAAGAGATTTTTTTTATACAGAAGCAATGAAAAATCACCCAACTTCAAGTTATGTCACGTCTACATACGTTATGCTGTAAATGGTTTCCATGGTAAAAAAAAAAAACACAGTCAGTCTGAAAGACTAGACGTTGTATCATTTCAAATGACGCATGCTACAAATGCTACACATGTTAGAAAGGCTCAGGAGGGCTTCTCGCTTTGCTCGAAGCCCCAGGACTCTTTCAACAGACTGCATTACCCATTAACTTAGGCTTCCCGCGCGGGCACCTCTTTAAGGGTCACAGGAAGAAATGTGTTTCTTGTACGTGTATTAGAGATGTGTTTGGTTGAATAAAGCGTAAATTGTGTACTTTTTGTGGCCCATCATCCCAGGCAAGCCGGCGGAAACCTTTGCCTCCCTGTCAGAAGGATCATTTGGCCGTAAATTTGAATTAGTGTAAGGATGTAGTATGAGTGTCCAGATTAAGACAATAGCCTACTCCATGAAGGGGTCATGACTAAGCCTTATATGTTTGTTTAATGAATAGTGTATCTGAAATAAGGGAAGAATACTGATTTACAGATTTGTGGAGTGAGTTTCTGATTTTTAAATAGAGTTTATGAAATTTATGGTAAAGGTGAAGGTAAAGGTGAAGGAGGTGAACATGATTAGACAATAGCCTACTCCATGAAGGAGTCATGACTATGCCTTCTGTGTCTGTTTAAAGTATAGAGTGACTGAAATGAGGGAAGTTTACTGAATTTGGTGTTTGTAGAATGTAATTTTCGATTTTAATTTGGGTTTTCTCGAAGCTTGTTGCGGAGTTGTTATTTCTCTGAAAAAGAGTGTTCTTGCCCCAGGCAGGCCTGTGTTCGATCTAGCTAGACTAGTGTAACGG
Organism: Meconema thalassinum; assembly: GCA_946902985.2. Classification (NCBI taxonomy): domain Eukaryota; kingdom Metazoa; phylum Arthropoda; class Insecta; order Orthoptera; family Tettigoniidae; genus Meconema; species Meconema thalassinum. The sequence goes on from OX336390.1 coordinate 410,838,183, forward strand.
TAGAGAGTTGGGAGATGAGTTGTAGAACCTGGGAGTGAGCAGTGGTGGGCTGAACATTAGGGGGGGGGGGGGGCTATTTTGAGTGAGAGGTGGGATGGAATATTGGGACTGGTTCGATGCTTTGCTCTGACATCCTGCACACCTCTTGGTGAGGCACCCTGTATTCTTATTCTTATATGGCATCTTGTATATCTCTTTAGAAGTCACCCTGTATTCTTGTGTTCACTTCGCCTGTATTTTGCTCTGACATTCTGCACACCTCTTTAGGAGGCACCCTGTATTCTTATATGGCATCTTGTATATCTCTTTAGAAGTCACCCTGTATTCTTATATGGCATCTTGTATATCTCTTTAGAAGTCACCCTATATTCTTATTTTCGCTTCGCTCAAAGCCCCAGGCCGCTCGACGCCAGGCCTCTTTCAACAGACTCCAATAATCATTAGCGTCTGCTTCTCGCTCCCCGCGTGAGCATGACGTCACGTTCCCGCGCAGCTGCATGACGTCACTTCCCGCGCGGCTGCATGACGTCACGTCCGTGTCCGTAACGCATAACGATGGACCCCAACCATAACGACGAAGTCGACAAGATCATTTGAAATGATAATATGTACAATAACGAGATTCCACAAACCGACAGAAAAGTGTATATGTTGCCTATGTGGGGAGCTTTGCTCCTAGTACCATCTTGGAAACTGTGCCGAATGATCACAACCGATCAGCATATTTGCTAAAGACTGATACAAGATATAACAGACCCAGTTGCTGCAAATCAGTGTTTTCTAATAGCTTGCCACGGTGGGTGAGTGGTTATAGTGTCGGACTACCAACCCCAAGATTGCAGGTTTGCCCCTGGCCATGGTAAGTGATTTTTGAAGGCGACAAAAATCACGATACTCATGTCATACGTTGTTGGCATGTTAAAGAACCCATTTGAATTCAGTAGGCCGTGTTCAATGGCAAAATTAATCTCGGGATTTTCCGCCAACACAAAGTTCCTCCATTCTCTACTTGAAAGCGCTGTAGTGTCAAGGAGTTTAGATATCTAACCTCCTTGACTTTCATAGCGTTCAAAGGAACGACGAAATTCGACATGCAAGCTACCCTCTGGGTGTCAATTAACAAAGCTTGCACCAGGCACCCGAGGCCATACGATATTATTATTAGTGTTTTCTAATTAATTACATTTTTAGTACACATTATGTTTCATAATGATAATAATACTATTACGTTGAACTTTCATTGTCCATCTTACAAAAATAAAATACAATACTGTGCTTTATTTAAAAATAATTGCAGGTAGTTATGCATCAATAGACCAAGGGCCATTTGAAGAAAATATAGATTTTAATGCTATCTTGCTGAGGTAAGTTTAAACTACAGTGAGGGCCTTTTCTATAGAATGGAACCTCGCCGGGGCCGTGTGACAAGCGGAGAGCGTGGAGTCAGTGCCAGATGAGTAGCATTGGCAGATTACACAAGAGCGGTTTGGGAAGCATCGGACGCTGCCATAGCATTCATTACATACGGAGCTGGCAAGATATCTTAGTTTAGATAATTAAGACTAGTGGTGAAGTACTGTAGCCTCTCTCATATACCGTGATCATGGTTAGGTATAGAACAAAACATGGAATTTTCCTAGTGAGAACTTATCTTCTCAAGAAGAAGTCTTCCAGTAAATGTGTTCGTACTTTTCAGTGTGGTGTGATTTTTACTTATGGGGGAACCTCAAACAATAGGTATACAGGAGCAATCCACGTACTCTGGAGGTAATTTTTGAAGGAAAATTTTTGGGGTAAAAACCAAGGGGACGATCGAGACAATCGTATCTCAAGAACATTGTCAAGGAGATGGAATGCGACTTGTATGCCAATATGAAGAGAACTGCTGAAGACCGTAAAAAATGGCTGCAACGACAAGGCTTTTAGCCTTTAGAAGCCGATGATGATGATGAATAATAATATCGAATGGCCTCGGGTGCAGGCTTTGTTATTTGACGCCCAGGGGGCAGCTTGCATGTAGAGTTTTGTTGTTCCTTGGAGCACTATGAAAGTCTAGGAGGTTAGATACCAAAGCTCCTTGACACTAGAGTGCTTTCTAGTGTAGAAAGGAGGAACTTTTGTGTTGGCGGAAAATCCCATGATTAATTTTGCCATTATGAACACTGTCTGCTGATTTCAAATGGGTTCTTTAACATGCCAACAACATATGACATGCGTGTCGTGATTTTTGTCGCCATTCAAAAATCTACCATGGCAGGAGTCGAATTGATCGTCTAAGAAATCATTCCGATGAATGTTCAGTACGTCTGTGGAATATGGAACACCCGTTTGCTAAGTGACAGAATGTACTACTTTATCTTGGAAATATGATCTTTTAAATTTATGTGCGACCCAGTGTCTAAGTGGTTAGCTTGCTAGGATTTGGCCCGAAGAACTCTGGGTTTGATTCCCGGCCTGACCATGGGGTTTTAATATCCAAGGGCTGATTCCCCTGGCTCGAGAACTGGGTGTTTGTGACGTCATCATCATTCATTTCATCCTCCTCATGTCACGCAGTTTTCCCATGGGCATTAATTCCTCCTACTATAGGAGGCCGTATGACATTAAATTTTTCGTCAAAGTACGGAAGCAACTTATCGACAAATGAAACAGAACCGTTCCTAAAAGACATTGTTCTTAATATGCGATTTATCATTTATACGGCCACTAACCCCGGGCGGAAGTTGGTCGTCTGTTAATAAATCAACAACCACTTCAAGGTCTATGTAATGAATAACTGATGCACTATCGACACTTTGGATTCCTCATCCTTGATAATACTTTCTCAATTACTGTAACTACAGTATACAGTATTTCATTTCACGGACGTGCGGTCAATTTACATGTGCAATAACGAAGAGGTGCACATTGGCTCTCAGGGTTGCAAAGTAATGCCTTTCCCGTTGTGGATGCTTATTACTCCATAATTCAAAAACCCTTCGGTACTCTGTAGAGCATCCAGCCTTATGGCAACAGTGTTGCTAACTCTAGGCTGATGTCACACGCGCTTCGAGTACCGCGCTTTCATAAGTTAGCGACACAACACAAGCCCTGAAATAGAACACGCCCTGGAAGGAGCAGTTTTGCAGGTGTTATTCTTTTTGCATTACTGATCAATAGATGTCGAGAGCACAACTCTTCCTTCCTTCTCGGATGTATGCTGACGATGTCAACGATTTTTGCGTCAGCAATGCTGTTGATCATCACCTCTTTTGTTATTAGTTAGGCTTAATTTAGTTTCTTTCAATTTTATTCTTGTTGTTTTGATTGATATTTCCGATTTGTAATATTGTAGCGAGTTAGTCGTGCGGTTAGGGTCGCGCAGCTGTGAGCTTGCATTCGGGAGATAGTGGGTTTGAACCCCACTGTCGGCAATTCTGAAGATGGATTTCCGTGATTTCCCATTTTTACTTCTGGGACTGTACCTTAATTAAGGCCATGGCCAAGTATATAAACCTTAAAGTGTGCTCGTTGGGACTTTCCATGAATAGAGAAATATAATGCCTCTCACAAATCATCTGATGAATGAGCTGTTTCATATCCTACATGAAGAGTTCATTCGTTGTTAATACCCTGCGCGCAATAGGAATATATAACAGATTCTATCCTCCCCAATAGTATTCTTACGAGGGACAAGACAGTACTTATATAACTAATAAAAATAAGAAATGATATTTAATTTGGGCTTTCCAGTCGTTCTACGTACCATGTAATCCTTCACTCGGCCGCCAGTGGCTCGATCCCTTCCATATCCAAGTCGCTATCACTGTCATTATTATCAGAAGTGTCACTTGAAGTATCTACCAACTGAATTATGAAGAGCTCAATATCTTCCTGCAGCTCATCTGCCTTCCACATATTGACTTCTATTTCTTTCACATGGTCTACGTAATTACTCCAGTTTTGATTTGAAACAATTCCAAAATAATCGTGAATCAATTTTTCTACGTCTTTCGTTTTGTATGTTGTGTTATTCATTCCTACATAACGTTTAATTTGAGCCAACACGAGTTCAATGGGGTTCAGTTCACAGTGATACGGAGGTAGGCGAAGCACTTCATGTCCCAGTTCTTTCGCCATTTCGTCTATTTTATAGGAGTCCTATTTCCATTTGATGGAAGTCACAAGTTCCATAAGATGTTTCTTGAGCATGTAGTCTTCATAATGGACACCTTTGGACGTAAGCCATTCTCGCATGCTTTGCTGTTTCCATGACATTGTCGGAATGCGCTCTTTCTTCCTACTGTGGTACGATGCATTGTCAAGCCCAATTATTGAACGAGGCGGGAGATTGGGGAGTAACTGGTGTTTAAAATAATGTTCGTAACATTCTCGATCCATTTCTTCGTGCACATCGGCGGTATTCTTTTTACACAGGAATACTAACTTTGCGTTGTTCACAAATCCGCCTTCATTACCTGTATGGACAATAGCGAAGCGGGGCCCACGCGCTGTTGGTGCCTTTAAGCCAGGGGAAAGTCCAGCCAGAAAAGGCTGCCTTGCTGACTTAACTGTACTGTCTTGCCAATGTCCTTCAATGCAATGTCCCGTGTTCACCCAGGTTTCGTCTGTATACACGATATTTCTCTTCTCCGCTCAAAATTTCTTTATTTGATATAAATACTTATGGCGCCAAGCAACTAGATCGTCTCTTTCCAACATAAGAGCTTTGTTACCACGCTTTTCGTAAACTAAACCAAGATCTTTTAGAAGGGCATGAAACATGCTTCTTTTAAAATTCAGAAGTTCGGGGTCTGTATTCACGGCCGTTAACACAGATGATAATGTCGGTGGCTGATTTCTTAAAAAGAAACCTTGCACCTTGCGCCTTATAGCACTTTTAACAAAATCACTAAATTTAGCAAGTCTATTGTCTTTTCTTTTCACTTTTCTCTCCTGCTTCTTATTAGGTGACACCAGGGGGGCCATGAGCCGATTCACTGCGCAGTTTGAACACTAATGATCTGGATGTACCTGTAGCAAGAGCAGTTTCTTCGGCGATCCAACTCACACTTTGGCCGGGATTTCTGCTCTTTAAATATTTGAAAATGTTTACAACTATTGTCCTCTCCTTACTTCTCAGCGTCTCACCTTGTTTTAGTTTCACCCAAACACCAGCCATTTTGATTCGATCGAACAGAAAATAAAACAGACACACAACAGTAACACCAAATGACAGATAGTGCTTCAAAACTTATGTTGCCGGTGGAACTGAGCACGTGCTCCACTCCGGACGAGCATGCAGCGCGCGACGTGGCTCTTCCTTCCAGCGTGCAAACCTCGAAAATTTTTAAATAAGTAAGACGTAATATATACAATACTTGAATGCAATAACAATGGTAATCAATTGGCAGATAATTGTAGGAAGCTGTTATGACGAAAAATATATATGTTCAGAGTTCCTTCATGATAAAAGGTGAGGTAACAAAACCAGTGTAGGGGGGTGGTTTCCATTAAAAGTAAAAGCCCATAAGACCCACAGTCTTTTCTAAACGCTGGGTGCTCTATAGATGCCCGAACATGGCTGGTGGTACCATGTGACTCGCTCAGCCAGTAAAATACGAGTCCCCCAATTGTCGTCACTGGATGCCTGCTGAACAAACTATCTCTGATCATCTTGGCTAACCCTGTCCGACAGAGCCGATCGCATGAATTGAGTGTGTTTCCCTGTCCTGGCAGTCAAGTGATCACGTGCAAGTATTTACCTGCACTGTCTCGATTCGGCGAATAGACAGTAAGAGACATAGTAGGAAACAGTGAGTCTCTAAATTGTATCAGGAGACTACAGTGATGTTCCATTTTTCATAATCAGACCAAGCACCACATTACTCACATTGTGTCAAAGATAACATTGAGGGTACCTGTGTTTTCAACAGTACTAAATTAACAAGGTGATAGATATATTGAGTGTTTTATCAAGTCACTAACTTCAGAAATGTTTCATGTATGTAAGTAAGGAGGAGGCGTGGCCATCTATGGGGGCCAGACCATGCGTGGGAATGAAATGACTATTTATATATGTAAGGAGGACGACTAAGCTGCTAATGAAGCTTGCTAAGATGATTATGATGGAGTCATTATACACAAGAACTTTCTACGGTTAGTATCATAGTCTAATATGTTCATTTGCAATGAAAGCAATCTTTCTTTGTCAATACTGTATATTTGTTGAGAGGTACCTGGTCATAGTTTTCTTCCCTATGATAGTGATTTTGTGGTCTTAAATTTCAGCGGTATTTATACACCGCAGAGTACTACGTGAATGTAATAAGAAACCCTGTTTTTGTTCATCAGATGGACAATACATTGTTCTTAAGTTCAGTAGAACTAGAGAAAAATAATCATGAATTGTAAAAAGGATGTGAATGGTTGCAAGATAAACTGTAACTTAAGGAAATCCAGGTGTTGAAATCGTGGCCTATTGCCATTTATTTCAGAACTAAGTTGAAAGGTGAATCTCAGGAAATAAATCCAGTGAAGGCTTGTAGTTTTTATACAAACTTAGGCTTTCACGGCCGGCGTTAGAATCTAAGAAGTGATTATCCGGGCTGTTGGCCGTGGTCCAGTAGGGCTGCTGTTTCCCTGACGTTTCAGCGAAGACTGCGTTCGCCATTCTCAAGGGTCTTCTCTTTCCGATGGTCAGAGGTAGACTGAAGTTGCGCTTGTCCGCCACCGCTATATATAGTGTGCGACCGGGTCGGTTCACTGCGCGGTCCGGAACTTTCCGCGCCAGGAGTGGAGCGCGCTGATTGGCTGCCAGTACTGAGAGGTGTGCAATGCTCAGCCAATGGTTTGATGTTAGTTGATCTGAGGACGGGATGCCAGATTTTGTTCACCCGTTCGCTCTCTTCTTTCCGGTTGAAATTGCCTCTCGCTGCAGCCTCGCGTGGTAGTGGACGGTGCTGGACAGCACCTCTGTGCACCCGTAGTGAACATCATGGCCTTTAAGAAGGGAATGCTCTGTCACCGAGGACTTCTCCATCTGGCCCAGCCGGCTGTGTCGCTCGTGTTCCTTCAGCCTGGTGGCAATACTGCGCTTCGTGGTACCAATATAAACCTGGCCGCAGCTGCAAGGTACCCTGTAGACGCCCGTACTGGAATGGGGATGGCGCTTGTCCTTGGCAGATCTGATTAAATCGCGTATCTGTCTCGTAGGCCTATATACGGTCCTGATGTTATGATGGCGGAGTATTTTGCCTATCTGGTCAGTCACCTTGTGAACGTACGGGAGGTACGTCACTGCTGTCGGCCGATCCTTTTCCCTCTCCGTGGACGCCGGTCGTCTGGGATGACATGCCCGTTGGATCTCCTTACTGGTGTAACCATTGGCGCGGAGAGCTGTGTTGAGGTGACGTAGTTCCTCTTTCAGGTGGTGGGACTCACAGATACGCTTAGCACGGTTGACCAGAGTCTTGATGACGGCGTGTTTTTGTTTAGGGTGGTGGTTCGATGCCTTCTGTAGGTACCGGTCAGTGTGGGTAGGCTTCCTGTAGACAGTGGGCCCCAAGCGAAGGTCCGAAGTTCTCGTAACCGTGACATCAAGGAAGGCGAGAGAGTGGTTTTTCTCCTTCTCCATGGTAAACTGGATGCCCTACTGGACCACGGCCTAACAGCCCGGATTATCACTTCTTAGATTCTTGTAGTTTTTGTTTCATTTAAGGGGCTCTGACATCATGGTCACTCAGCCCTGTGTACTTGGGTCTGTGTGGAATTTTGTTTGATAACCTGTGTTATTGTGATGTGTATTTGTAATTCAGGTGAGGATTTGGAATCAGGCGGCCATGGCCTTAAGTTAGGAACCATCCTGGCATCTGCCTGGAGTAGAAGTGCGAAACCATAGAAAACCACTTCCAAGATGGCTGAGCTGGAAATCGAACTCAGTTTTACCTCTTGAGGCTGAGTGCAGCCTACCCCTTTCCAGGTCTCAAGGCAGAATTAAATTTCTTGGTGGAGCCAGGAATCGAACCTGGACCTCCGGGGCGACAGCCAAGAGTGTTAGTCGCTACATCATGAGGTGGGAAGGAAGTTAAGAGTGGGAAAACAACGGGAAACTCAAATTCCTCCCACCAGGCATTGAAACCTTTGTGGCCAACTAGGAAGCCTATCTCTGAAGCCAAACTTGGTGAACTCGAGTCGCTGTTGCACGCAACATCAGATCCCAAATACTTCTACCAGAAAGTTGTGTTACGGCTGTGAGTTTGTGTCATCTCTCGCCGCATGAGTCACAACTGCCCCAGGGCTGGGCTGTGCCCTGCCTCGTGTATTGCGTGCGCCTTATGCAACAGGGCTACCAGGACAAAGGGATGGTCCAGAATATTCGTGACTGAGCCAGCGATGGAAACCTCGAGAAGCCGTGAACCCTGGATGGATCTAGAAGCATTTATTGAGTCACCGGACTGCTATATAAGAGCGACCTGTCAAGCAGTGGTTGTTGTTGTGTTTTACGAGCAAGTGCGAGCGCTTATCCTGAGCGACAGAAGTGTGGAGACTTGCGAAACCCCTAGTGAAGCCGATTCTCTTGACAGCGAAGGGAGTGAGGAGCTTACAGGGGACTGCCTGTGTTTTGAGCGAGTGTGCTTACCTAGTGCGAGAGAGGTCATTGTGGTGAGTTGCAAAACAGTGAGTGACAGACCTAGTGCAGCTATTTCCAGCCAGCGTACGGGACCAGACTCATTAGCGAGAGGATTAACTGTGGTCTGTTGACAAGTGAAAGGGGAAGTATTCTCGACGTGAGGAAACTGGAGTAAGGTTATAATTGCTTGTATTTGCTGTTGAGTAGTGTATCTTTCTGGCCACAATAATGTTAATTATTTCTTTAAGCAGTAATTGGTGTTGTGCTTTCTACCCACCGTAATCCATTTAACAAAAGTGCCACTAGGGGGGTGGCACGTAACAACTGGTGTCAGAAGCCGGATTACGAACTCTAGCACAACACCTGACGGTCCTGGTTTCAAAACCTGAGCAGGTCATTTTCTCTAATTTTCCTGTGAGTGCATGCCCTTTACAAGACAAACAACTTAAATGGAGGCGCAATTGGCAGCATTGCTAGAAAAGTTAAATGGCATGGAAACCAAAATGGAGGCCGCCCAGAAGAAGATGGAAGACGGCCAGAAGAAGATGGAGGACGGCCAGAAGAATTTAACCAAGGACCTAACTGCCAAATTAGAAGACGGCCAGAAGAAGCTAGAAGACGGCCAGAAGAAGCTAGAAGACGGCCAGAAGAAGATGGAAGACGGTCAAAATAAGTTAGCGGAGGACCTGAAGAAGATGGAAGACAGCCAGAAAAGTTTAGCCGAGGACCTAACTTCCAAATTAGAAGACGGTCAGAATAAGCTAGCAGAGGACCTAACCTCCAAATTTCTGGATGGCCAGAAAAATCTGGAAGAGTGTCTGCTGACGAAATTACAGGAAAGTCAAAAGAAATTGGAACAGGGTCTGCGTCAGGAAGTCAACACCGTCTGCCAGGGCCTACGTGAGGAAGTCACAGCAGTAGAAAAGAAGTTCGACGCCTTACAAGAGGAAGTTGCCGAACTGCGCCAACGCCCACTGACGGGGGTGGAAGAAAAATTCAACGCTTTACAGAAGGAAATTTCTGATCTGAACCAACGCCCGTCGACGGGGATGGAAGCGAGATTCAACGCTCTTCAAGAGGAAGTTGCCGAGCTGCGCCGACGCCCACCCACAGGTACACCGGGAATATCAGGAACGGGACAGAGTAGAGTGACGCCCCCAACCTTCGACGGAAAGGTCCCGTGGAGCACCTATTTACGTCTGTTCGAGGCAGCCTGTTCAATAAACAACTGGAACAGCACGGAAAAGGCTAAAGCTCTCATTGTAGCGCTGAGAGGGGATGCCCTTAACGTCCTTCAGGCCATCCTGACTGGATCCCAGGACTACGCTTCACTAATCGCCCATATGGAGTCCCGATATGGAGATAGCCATCTTCAGCAGGCCTACCAGATGCAGCTCCGGACCCAGGTACAAAAGAACGCGGAAACCCTGCAGGAGTTCGAGATGGACATCGCACGTCTCTTAAGGCTCGCCTACCCAACAGCGCCGGCCGACTTTCTGGAGCAGATAGCGACGCAGACTTTCACCGACGGGCTACGGGATTCGGACACTCAACAGGCGCTGCGACTCGCGCGCAATAAGACCCTGACAGATGCGCTGAGCCACGCTCTTGAGTTCGAGACGGCAAAACAGGCATCCAGAATGCACGCACGGGTGCGTCAAGTGGACGTCGACGAACCAGTAAAATGACAATTTCAATGGGTTGAGTGGTCTCCGCCCAATCAATACAAGCATTGAACTTGTATTGATTGGGCGGAGACCACTCAACCCATTGAAATTGTCATTGTACACGTCAATACGGACCTTGCGAAATGGATATTCTTCCAATTAATCTTGAACCAGTAAAAACCAACGAGACCAAGCCCCTGGCCGACGAATTAATAGAGGCGCTAAGCCGTTTCTTCGATAGTCGCGGCACCACCAGCAACGACACAGCCGGGGAGGCGACCCGGAAGAGGACTACCGACCTGCTGGACCTGCGGTAAGAAAGGCCACCTGAGCAAGGACTGCGGTGATCGCCGCCGCCGAGGGTACCCGACGGGAAATCAGTCGTCTGAAAACCGCGCGACCCAGGAAAACGAGTATTAGCCAGCCTTGGGGGGCAAAGGTTGGCTTGTGACAGTCGTCAAGCCCCGGCAGTCCAGGTTTGTGTGACGAAGTTACGGAGGGACAATAGCAGCCTGACGGTCGACGGAGTCGTCAACGGAGAGAGCTGGCCAATGCTAATCGACACGGGAGCATCGAGGACCATCGTCAGTCCCACCGTGATCCCGAAGTGGAGAGTGCAACCCACACAAAGGAACCTCCAGCTAATAACCGCGACCGGAGAGACCGCACCGGTACATGGCGAAGCATCACTGGAGTTCGTCATTGGTCGACGGGCGATAAAGCATCCAGTGCTTGTGGCTGACGTATCAAATGAAGTGATCATCGGACTGGACTTCCTGGACCAGAACATCATCATCTTGGATCTGAGTACCAACACTCTGCACTTCGGAGGTGAGGAACTTGCTTTGCAACCTGCGCACGAGTCCATCACCGCACGACGAGTAAGGCTGAGAGAAGACGTCATCGTTCCCGCCAGGACGGAGGTCAGCGCTGCCGTAATTGTCGACAGAACTGCTGAGGGAGTGGCGGCTGTCATCGAGCCAAAATATGAGGACATCCAGACAAAAGGATTGCTAGTTGCCAAGACTCTCATCAACACGACGTCTCGACCATACGTCCGCCTGTCCAACCTGAACGACTACGACATTACGGTTCACCGGGACACCAACCTAGAAGTCTGCGAGCCCGTTACCTGGATTGCCCGCATCACGGATACGACCGACGGACACCTGCAGACGGACAACCGAAGAAGACGCACACTGCCAGAAGAACTACAGAAGCTGTACCAAGGATCCCAGGACCATTTAGACAAGGAACAATCACGCCAACTTCAGGACCTGCTACGCGAATTCCAGGACGTCTTCTCCGTGGGGAGCAAAGACTTCGGCAGGACAAGCTTGGTCCAGCACAGAATCGACGTTGGGGACAGCGCACCGATTAGGGCCCCATTCCGACGTGTCCCGCTCGCCAAGCAAGCCGAAGTCGACCGGATGGTAGAAGAGATGAAGGAGCAAGGGGTGATCGAGCCATCACATAGTCCTTGGAGTTCTCCGGTCGTGCTAGTGAAGAAGAAGGACGGTTCCACCAGGTTCTGCGTGGATTACAGGCGGGTGAATGACGTCACGAAGAAGGACAGCTACCCTCTACCCCGGATCGACGACACCCTGGACACCGTATCAGGGTCGAGATGGTTCTCCACCTTGGATTTGAAGAGTGGCTACTGGCAGGTGGAGGTCCACCCTAAGGACCGCGAGAAAACTGCGTTCTCTGTGGGCAGCGGGCTCTGGCAGTTCACCGTCATGCCATTCGGTCTGTGCAACACCCCTGCGACCTTCGAAAGGCTAATGGAGTCCATTCTGAGGGGACTACACTGGAAGACCTGCCTGGTCTACCTAGACGACGTCATCGTTCTGGGGAGAAGCTTCGAGGAGCACTACAGCAACCTGAAGGAGATCCTGTTGAAGCTACGGGCTGCCCAGCTGAAGTTGAGCCCCAAGAAGTGTCAGCTCTTCCAGAAGCGGGTCCAGTACCTTGGGCATATCGTCTCCGAGGAAGGGGTGCGCACCGACTCAGAGAAGACCGCAGCTGTGAGGGAGTGGCCAGTTCCGAAGGACAAGTCCCAACTACGAAGCTTCCTGGGACTCTGCACTTATTACCGTCGCTTCGTGAAAGGATTCGCCGACATCGCCAAACCTTTACATCGACTGACTGAGAAGGACCAACTCTTCACGTGGACAGCAGAATGCCACAGTGCCTTCGAACAACTCAAGCAGGCTCTGTGCACCGCGCCTATTCTGGCCTACCCCAGACCTGGAACAAGGTTCATCGTCGATACCGATGCCAGCGACTTTGGCATAGGGGGAATCCTGTCGCAAGTAGTGGACGGCGAGGAGAGAGTAGTGGCCTACTTCAGCAAGGCCTTGTCAAAGCCAGAAAGGAACTACTGCGTCACCAGGAAGGAGCTGCTCGCCATTGTGAAGACCATTGAACACTTCCACAAGTACCTGTATGGGCAAGAATTTCTCATCAGGACCGACCATGCATCCCTGCGGTGGCTCCTGAACTTCAAGCAGCCCGAGGGTCAACTCGCGCGATGGTTAGAAAGGCTTCAACAGTACAACTTTGAGATTCAGCACAGGAAAGGCCAACTGCATTCTAACGCCGACGCCCTGTCACGAAGACCGTACCCCGAAGACTGCACCTTCTGTACTAGGAGGGAGGAGAACACCGGGATACAGTGCCGAAGGATTACCGTGGAACTTCAAGGGAGCTGGAGCCGCGAATCGTTCACGTGGGCACAAGCAGAAGATGATGACCTGGGACTGATAGCCGAATGGAAGAGGGCCTGTGTTCCCAGACCCGGGTGGAACATTGTGAGTGACTGCAGCCCGAAGTTTAAGTCAGACTGGGCGCAGTGGGACTCGCTGATTATAAGGGATGGCCTCATCTGCCGTACCTGGGAGAGCACCGACGGGAAGACATCTCGGGAACAAGTCGTCGTTCCAAAGGCTATGACGGAGGAAGTCCTGAAGGAAGTTCATGGAGGATCATCTGGTGGACACCTAGGGATAAAGAAGACCCTGGAGAAGCTGAGAGAGCGGTTCTACTGGATCGGATGCCGAACAGACGTTGAGAACCACTGCGCGAGGTGCCACGATTGCGCAGCCAGCAAGGGCCCAGGACGAAGACGACGGGGTCCACTGAAGACCTACAACGTGGGCGGCCCCATGGAGAGAGTGGCCATCGATGTTGCTGGGCCATTCCCGTTAAGCGAGGCAGGGAACCGCTACATATTAGTCGTCAGCGACTACTTTATCAAATGGCCGGAGGCGTATGCGCTCCCTAACCAAGAAGCCGCGACGATTGCAGAGACCCTGGTGAAGGAATTCGTCAGCCGGTACGGAGTACCCCTGGAGCTGCACTCCGACCAAGGGAGGAACTTCGAGTCGCAGGTGTTCCAGAACCTATGCCAGCTGCTGGGAATCCGGAAGACAAGGACAACGCCGCTACACCCTCAGTCCGGCGGGATGGTAGAGCGATTCAATCGCACCATCGAGAACCATCTCCGAATAGTCGTCAGTGAGCACCAGAGGGATTGGGACAAACATCTTCCACTATTTCTCCTGGCCTACCGCGCCGCCGTGCATGAAGCCACCGGGTGCACACCAGCCCGGGCCATGTTTGGGAGGGAGCTCCGTCTACCTGTCGATCTTGCCTTCGGCCGCCCTGGGAATGATCCGATCCCGGTAAGCCAGTATTGTCAAGAACTGGTCGACCAACTGGAGGACGTGCGCGCGTTCGCGAGGAGGAAACTGCGGATCGAGACCGACCGAATGAAGACCCGATACGACCAGCAGACGGATGCCGGCGGATTCCACGAGGACGACCTGGTCTGGCTCTTCAACCCATTACGGAAGAAAGGCCTGTCACTCAAACTGCAGAAGTCCTGGGAGGGCCCGTACCGAGTCGTGAAACGGATCAACGATGTCGTCTACAGGATCCAGCGGAGCCCGAGGGCGAAGATGAAGATCGTGCTTCGAGATCGCCTGGCAGCCTACGGAGGGACACAGACGGACCAATGATTGATCGGGACGATCAGCCTTTTTAGGAAGGGGATGGTGTTACGGCTGTGAGTTTGTGTCATCTCTCGCCGCATGAGTCACAACTGCCCCAGGGCTGGGCTGTGCCCTGCCTCGTGTATTGCGTGCGCCTTATGCAACAGGGCTACTAGGACAAAGGGATGGTCCAGAATATTCGTGACTGAACCAGCGATGGAAACCTCGAGAAGCCGTGAACCCTGGATGGATCTAGAAGCATTTATTGAGTCACCGGACTGCTATATAAGAGCGACCTGTCAAGCAGTGGTTGTTGTGTTTTACGAGCGAGTGCGAGCGCTTATCCTGAGCGACAGAAGTGTGGAGACCTGCGAAACCCCTAGTGAAGCCGATTCTCTTGACAGCGAAGGGAGTGAGGAGCTTACAGGGGACTGCCTGTGTTTTGAGCGAGTGTGCTTACCTAGTGCGAGAGAGGTCATTGTGGTGAGTTGCAAAACAGTGAGTGACAGACCTAGTGCAGCTATTTCCAGCCAGCGTACGGGACCGGACTCATTAGCGAGAGGATTAACTGTGGTCTGTTGACAAGTGAAAGGGGAAGTATTCTCGACGTGAGGAAACTGGAGTAAGGTAATAATTGCTTGTATTTGCTGTTGAGTAGTGTATCTTTCTGGCCACAATAAAGTTAATTATTTCTTTAAGCAGTAATTGGTGTTGTGCTTTCTACCCACCGTAATCCAGTTAACAAAAGTGCCACTAGGGGGGTGGCACGTAACAGTTGCAAGAGATTTAGACATCTTGTATTACATACAGTAGGTGGATTCAATGGATATGCTGACTTTCGACTTTGAATGAATAGGGTAGTGTAACAATCCTTTTACCTCTCCAGTGTTTTGTGCTATTTTATAGGTGCGAAATACTGTATTGTTCATCTACATTTTTTATAAGTATAATTAAAAATCCAATACTTTCTTTTAGAAATGATTTATTTTATTTTAGACTAAGGTAATCATATTTTCAGAAATGTTAACTTCAACGTCATTAATATTTGACATTGTTCCGTATTGACGAGATTATGTGAATAGATAAATAATTATCCTTTTATTCTAGATCTGCCTAGTCAATACTTTTATTAAAATGTAATCATAGATCACATATTTTACAAGTACATGTTTCGAGATTCTACATAAAATGATCTCTTCATCAGCTTACAAAGTGACAGGCCCAACATTCATGTTAAAAGATCCATTACGCGAAAACATATTAAAATAGGGAAGATGAAATGAATGGTGCGCGGAACATAGGGGCATGATATAAAAAACACCATGTATCGGTACATTCAAAAACAGTATTAAAAACACAGAGACATTCAAAAACAGTATTCTGTGTTTTAATAATGTTTTTGAGTGTACTGATATATGGTGTTTTTTATATCACGCCCCTATGTTTCGCGCACCATTCATTTCATGTCATCTTCCCTATTTTAATATGTTTTCGCGTAATAGAGCAATTATCATGATTGTTAGGCCTGTCACTTTGTTAGCTGATGAAGAGATCATTTTATGTAGGATCTCGAAACATGTACTTGTAAAATAATTATTTGATCTGTGATTACATTTTAATAAAAGTATTGACTAGGCGGATCTAGAATAAAAGGATTATTATTTATCTATTCACATAAGGTAATCATAACCACATTCGTAGGGAATAGCTCCCCTTGTAGTGTCTCTCCATCTAAAACTCAAAAATGTTTCGGAGTTATGGCATGGCCTGCTGTGCTGCAAGAACTTAGCATGCCTGGCAGGGCAACAGGAGATTCGGGTTCGAATCCGACTGTGGTCACATTTTCAAGTCTTACTCTACTGTACGTAAAGAGGGCTGTTGGCACTGTATTGCTTTTCTCAGCATCTGAAATACCTTAACTCTTTAAGGAGTATTGACGTTCTGGAACGTCACAATTTCACAACCAAATCATGACCAAAATTAGTAATTTTTATTTTATTTTAAATTTATGACATTTTAAATTAAACATAGTGTTTACATACCAAAAACATGTTTCAGGCTCAAAATACCTAAAATACAACGTTTCAGAACTTACCAATCCAACATGGCGGCTGTGCGAAATATTTCAACGGCATTCTATATCTCCGAAACCGTTACTGATATCACCCTGAAATTTTGAATGGTGATAAAAGGCACTATTAAAAGTTCACTTATGAGACTTTCAAAAACCTGTTAACTACAAAACAAACATGGCAGCCAAGCAGATTTGAAACTTTTAAATAGTTTTCTCTTGCGATTTAACCATCCAAACGCAATGAAACTTGGTACAGCAAATGTTTAAACACATTGTAAAGCACTGGCATATCATTTAGTTCAATTGTCTACATAACCTCAAGATGGCGGCTGTGCAGAATTTTAAAATTAAGTTTGTATTTCTTGTGTCATAATCATGCGATCGAAGTCAATGTTTGAATAATGAACGTACTCAATAATCATCATCTAATAGTTCATATCCTACATATATAAAAATCCAACATGGCGACCGTCTGAAATATTTAGACATCTCTCAATATCTACGAATCTATTACAGTCACGTGTGTGTCCTGCCAGTTGATACCAACCCCGCCCGACAGCTAATAGCCCTTCCCAAAACTTACTGAACAGACTAATACACACATGGCGCTTAACCATGTGTCCTCACTAATTTATTGAGGACTTAATATCATATTAGTCATGCTAGATATCCAAAAATGGAAGCTACGCAAATCTTCGTAAATGACGTTCCAGAACGGTGCTACTCCTTTTCACATAGACAGCAAAAGACGTTCTGGAACGTCAATACTATTTAAATCCAAGATCTGTACTCGCTAAAGGGTTAAATTGCATCAGTAGACTAAGCGCCATTTAAAAAAGAAAATCTATTAGCCAAGAGTATAAAAATGTTGAAATTTGGAGAAAATGTGCAATCTATTAACCTGCAACAGCAGGAATACTAGATTTAGCAAGATTACATTTAATTGAATTTACACATAAATCAAAAGTTAAACTCAAATTTCTCAAAACCAACTTTTGGCAGTTGCTCTATTGATGCATAACGGCATCCAATTGTTCCTGCTCCTAAGAAATAAAATCACAAGTTAAAAGTGCATTGACTCAAATTAATACAGTGGAACGTGGCTAATTCAAACTTCTATAATTCGAAATCTTCTTTAATTCGAATTTTTCTGTTGGTCCCTAGCATTTTATATACAATCAATGCAAAAATATCGTGGTTAATTCGAATTATATTTTGGATAATTCGAAGTTCATTCGTGTAAAAAGCCTATCGGAAGCCAAACAGTTGGGTCATAATTCCCGAAAACCGACGCTGTATCATTGGCATGCGGCCCATATTACGTGACTCCGAAAAACAATATGGTGACGACGCATCTGGCGATGAACTCGTGGAGGGAGTTCCCGGAAAAACTGTTCCGAGTGCAGCCCAAGCAGCAAACCAAATCACAGAGATTAAGTGTTTTTTTAAAGTAGATTTTGAAAGTGATCCTGTTTCCCGTTCCTTAAATTTGTTAGATTATTCTGTGATGGCCGAGAGACTTAATTGTAGGATACAGGTAAGAATCTCAAACTGTTTTTGAAAAACAGTAGATTTCTCTAAGACTTAACTAGATTCTTGGATACTGGATACTGTCGTTAAATAGGTGAATAGTACATTTTGGTTTTATTTTATCATTTGAAACTTTTGAGGTTATTCACGATACAGTCATTATACAGTACCTTTGTCTGTTAATCGGCTTTGTGGAACGTAAATCATTACGTAAACGTAATGCATAGTATATAAGCACTTTACTTGTTAAATACCTACGTAATATTATGTTTAATAAAGGTTCTTGGATGAAAACCTAAAATTTGAACATCTCTACCCTTTTCAAAGAACTTTCTTAATTCGAATTTTTGGATAATTCGATTTTTTTACTGGTCTCTTGAGGTTCGAATTATCCAAGTTCCACTGTACCTTAAAACTTGTTTCCTTCCTGAAGAAGAATGCTGGTTAAATTGGTCAAGATTTAATCAGTTGGGTCCTGTTGACTGTTGCTGCCGTTATGATTATGCATTATTTTTCAAAATAGAAACTTGCATTTTTTATGTTAACCAGGTACATTTAAAAATTGTAAAATATTTCTTCTGTTAGGTAGAGGTTGAATATTTGTTGAAAATGAAATATAGACCTTTTCCGTTAGGTCACGTTCAAAAACTTCCTCAAGAATGGATCTTACACTGCCCACTGTTGTGCTGGAACTGCTGCAGTAATATGGCTTGGGCTTCATGTACTCTTCTACTTAGGCAAATTATGAGATGGTACCTAACTTCAGGCCACATCACCTTCTTCCTAACCCTAGCCCTGATTAAAATTGTGTACTCTAGTATAGACACCACAGTAATACAAGTTACTGGACAGATTCTGTTTACCCCATTGCATGGAGCTGCTGATGCCCCCAGTAACCCAAGTCACTAAATGAAACACCAACAAAATATTTTACAAGCAAGTTATATTTATTCCAGGTTGCTGAGCAGGTCTCGAAAGCTGCGGGTCTAGCTCGAGTGGTGGTGGCCGAGGATGCTGCTTTCAATGGATTCACTGCCGAGAGTCTGACTCCTCTAGTTGTAGCTGCCCAGAAGCAGTTTAACTTCACTCACATTGTAGCTGGTGCTACAGCATTTGGCAAGTCTGTCTTGCCTCGCATTGCAGCCAAGTTAGATGTATCACCTGTCTCGGACATTATCGGCATAAAAGCTCCAGACACATTTGTTAGAACTATTTATGCAGGTAAGTTGTTTGGAATATGATGAATTAATGGACTGGAAAAGGAAGATAGAAATATAGATCAAGGACAAACATAATGACAGACAGGTGTAGATAGAGGGTGAGATCAAAGGGGGAAAATACACATTTAACCCTACAAGTGCCAAAGGTCGATTTTTTTCGACGCTGTGTACCTGTCTGTAGTGCCAGCGTCGAAAAAATCGACCTTCATAAAAAACGCTGACATCTATCGACATAAAACACGTACTAAGTTGTCAAGCATAGTTTGAAGTTTATTTTTCCTATCGTAAGGAGTTCCATATCTGCGTAAATATTCCATAATATGTATCCTCTTTGCTTTGAAATTTCAATGTTTATATGTGGTCAAGATGGCGACTCGAGATGTCAACATTGCCGGCAATATTGACCTTATTGCGGAATTAAAAGTCGGTGGAAGTGATTTTAGTGATGTGGAACACGGCGAACATGATGGTTACGATACGAGTAGTGACAGTGATAATGAGAGTGGGCCAGAGCAGACTCAATTGCCGGAAAATAATGATCGCGAAAGTGATTCCGAAGAAGATGTACCTCTTCAAGAGAGACTTGATGCTGCTAATGCAGGTAGGACTACGGCTGATAAAACAACTTGGATACAAATTATCCCTCCTGAAACTGAGAAAGACTGGTTAAGATTTAGGCCTAGATCTATGGGATTTCAACATAATCTTGAGAGAAATTCGAAGGCATTTTGTTACTTCCTTCTCTATTTTCTTCTCCAATTGTGGAACATGATTTTGGCGGAAACTAATTTATTTTCTGTAGTGACCCAAGTTATGCACAGATTGCAACGAAACGTTTACTGGTGACTAAGAACATATCAAGGAACAATTTGTGTATATTGGATTTTTCAACTCAGATAAGTGTTTTCCTGACAATTTTGGCTTGAAATTCGAATTAATTATTTTTTTGTTTTTGTTTTTACGTAATTAAAGCGATTGTTAGATCTTACATTTCTTTAATACATCTATTTCGTACATATAATTAAACTACTGAATCTGATCTAATTATTGATATAAGAAACATAATTTTCTGATAAAATTTGAGGTAACTGTTAGCAATTAATAAGCAGACTACAAATCGGAGGATTATGTGCTGGCACTACAGGAAATAAAGCTGGCACTAGTAGGGTTAAAGGGCAGGGATAATATCTGCAGCTGGACACTGCCATTTTCAAAGGTGAGCCATCAGTCTCATCAGGAGGGAGGGCATCAACTAGTTCTCCTGTCAGAGAAATCAAACTGCTTCCTTGGTGTCTACCTAACTGAATCCCACCCAGCCAATTCATGCCTTTCAGCAAATGGTCCGTATATAAAATAAAGAGGAACGGTGACATATTGCAGTCTTGTTTGACTCCTGTAACAATTTTAAACCAACGAGGTGGTTTAAAAGAAGAAGTGAAGAGAATAAGTGATAGGATGATGAAAGTGAAAGTAGCACTGAGGGGAGAGGCGGTAGAGATAGTGAAAGTGTATGCTCCACAAGTAGGCTGTGCCTCTGAAGAGGAGGAGTTTGAAGAGGAATTGCAGAAGCAGCTGGTAGGAAGGAATATGATTGCTATGGGGGATCTGAATGCCCATGTAGGAAGAGAAAGACAAGGGTATGAGAGTGTGCTTGGACCAGAGGGTTGGGGCAGAAGAAATGAGGAAGGAAAGAGACTGTTGGACTTCTGCCAAAGGAACAGCCTGCTAGTTGGGAACTCCTGGTTCAAGAAAAGAGAGAGCCACACAATCACAAGGTACAGTGATGACTTGACCAGGAAGTCGGAGGTCGAGTATATTGTACAGCCTCCCAGGGGTATGCACCCCTTGGAGTCCATCCCCCCGGCATCTGGCTAAATCCCCTAAATGGCAACCCTTGGAAAGCCGGGCCAACATCCATAAAACGTAGCAGGGACAGCTTGCCACTCTAAAAAGCAGCTTAGTCCTTGCACAATGGTTACACATAGCGACATACAATTAACTGGGCCAGCAATGCCAACACATTGCTGACAACATAGCGCCGGAGAGTATAAGAAGGCATCGTAATGAGGTCAAGGGATCTCTTCATTGTCAGTGCTTCATCGAGACGGCCCGAGGCTACGCTGGTGTCAACCGAGGTGAGTCAGTCAATCGTGTTCAGAGTTCCTACTTATGTAACCTGTAACCCACAACTTGTACTACATTGTGAACATGATTACATTCCCTACAAGGGACTCATACTCAGAATTACAGACCAATAAAACACTTGGTCCACACTCTACACACGCTTTACTGTTTATACGCCTCTTTACATCCCAACGCCCTTCCTTATTCCCGTCACGGTAAGACGTGACAGACGGTAGTCTAATAGCGCTAACTCAGGTATCTTTGTGTTTCTCGAGCCGGCCCGGCTGCCAGCCAGCAACACGTGCCACTCGGCTGATACGAACAGAGTCAGTTACATAATAAGCAGTCAGCTGAGCTGAGCGACCAGCACAGCGACCCTTTGCATTGGGTCCCATCCCTTCAAACACTACTACATCATTTATAGGAACGCCCCCTAGTTCCTAGCACACCACAACACTCTACACTGGTCAGCTTGCCCTGCCAAGGGAAGCTACCCCTTTTAGGCACCACCTTATAAATTAGTACAACAACTCTCTCTTTTAGATCCACCCCCAAATAAGGGATCTAAAACACTGGTGGAGGCGGGGTACTACGCATAGAGAAAAGGACTTAACCAACGAGCCCTCGTAGTTAAAACGACCCCTTCCGTACCGCAAAAAGCCAAGCAAATAGTGAGAAAAAATTTTTTTTCCCCAGACGAAAAGCACCATTTTTTTTTGTGTGCTCCAAACTAGCTACACAGGGGAAATTCTTAATAAACCAACCCCCTAGCCCCATACAGAATCAGAGAAATATAAGAATACACTGTCAAACACGCACAGATTTTTTTTTTATTTTTCACATACACTCCATTCAACATGGCCCCCCTATACCGCCTAGCTGTGCTAAGGAGCATTGGGGAGTACCAGGAATTAATTGCCTGGCACAGAGTTTTTGAAACTAGGCAGGACTACCTCAGAAGGTTTCAGCAGCTCCTGCACGCCCAGTACATGCGGATCATAAGAGCCCTTGTCCGGCCACTCCGCAGTGCTAAGAATCGCAAGATTCGGGCGAAAATCCCCACCCTCCGCACACAAATCATAAAAGCACACTGGCAACTACACTGTCGACACGAGTTTATGTTCCAACAATGGGAAACACTCATCACGGAACACAGACGGATAGGGACTCAGGACACAAAAGTCGCTGAACAGGCCATATGCCTCAATAGGCAGTACACCCAAATTTGGGATGAATACCGTGAGCTCCAAGCCAACAAGGCCATTTTTGAGTTCATGGTAGGGCCACCAGCCCACCCGAGAGAGGACATAAGCGTGGATACGCTGACTCGACAATTTGCGAGGATGTCCCTCTCGCCATGTACTGCCACACATGGGAAGGAGGTCACCATGGCCACAGTCCAGGGGACGGCCAGGTTAGGCTCCAATAGGCTACGAATACAAGGGTACATAAACACATGTCCTTCAGCTCCGGATCGGGAGGCAATTTTGCCAAACCGAGGGGCAGAGCCTAGAACAATCCCCTCGGAACAAAAGGACGAGAGGGAATCGAAGCTAGGGCCATTAAACACACACGATATGACAAGGAAACAAAGGGACGTAACCACGTCATGGGCAGACGACGTAGAGCCCGCCCTACAGTACATAAAGCCTACATACACGTACACAGATAGGCTAACACATTGGCAGGAGTCGGCCGTGGCCAAATGCCAGAAAACGGTCAGGCTACAAGCCACCACATTGCCGGGGCATAAACAGGCAGTTAAGCGGCCTTTACCGCCAGTTCAAAGGGCAATTTTGCCAGAACGAAGGCGAACACCGGCATTAGTCCCTCAGGATGCACGATACACGCACGCACATTTTGACCAGGCATTACCACACAGTACACGGGGATTGGGAAAAGTGTTATTACCCATCCCACAAAACCACGCAGGCAAATATATACACACTCCCGTAAAATCTACTAGGGCAGCGTCAAGCACAATTAGGCCCTCGAATACAGGTACATTCAAACCTATAGACACGCGCTGCGGTGGAAGTAGGCCAAAGCTTACTTTGCTAGAAATTCCGCCGGAAAGTAGCAAAGGAACACCCCAGTGGATTCCAGAGGCCTATAATCTAATAACAGGGCAAAACCCTTCACCTTTCTGAGCACTGAAGCTCGAAAGAGGATAACGACTTCCACCAGGGCCACAGAAATAAACTAACATCGCTAACACCAACATTATAGGCCACATAAGTTCTTTCACACGGGGGCGATAAGAAAATGGTCCAACAAGTACATAATAAACATAAAATCGCATATTTTTCTTTCTTATTTTATGTATATACAGTGCAATATAGCCAAATTAGAAGGAACAATTCTAAATCCTTCTTGTTTTTTTTTTTTTCGGAACCATGGCATTTTTCTCTCAGGCCATCAATGGTTATGGGGCGAAGTGGTTAACGCCATAACGTAAAGTCCCTAATATGCTAAGCCAAGTGGAAGCCAAGCAGGCTTCAGGCCGAAAAAGAGATATTTTGAACACAACTTAAGCATAAAATCACAGCATAAAGCTTAAGTGAGTCTTTCTAAGTAGAAATGACTAAACGTTCTATGTTAGGGTTCCACAGTTTGATAGATTCTCCTGTTGCGGGCGAAAGCCGTAAGTGTGGCAGGAATTAAGAATCTCAAACTAACTTCAAAAATTTGGTGAGGTGTGCTTTAACCAACTGAAAAGCCCAATTGCACACCGGGACGAGACACTGTCATTTTGTTGAGTTACAATTACTTTGAAGGGCAGGTTTGACTCCCATAGTGCACTGGCTTTGCTCGTGACGTGGATACAAGTGTATCAATTACGTCTTGCAATGGCCTTCCCAATGTGTACTAGACAGTGTCGGTAGATTCCCCTGAGACGTAACCAGATTACGGTAGTACTCACGTTACCAAAATGGTAAATACTACACTCAGGTACCAAGCACCATTTTTTTTTTAACATTCTTTATAGTGTTCACGACATAATTTTTAGAGACTATCGCCACCTGCTATTATTTTCTTTCAAAGTGCTCTCTTAATCCAGAGCGGGGCATAGCTCATTTTTTTTATGACGCAGGCATTAGGCCCGATGAAAGAAAGGTGGCCAAGTTAAACATATATATATATTTAATACATAGGTACACGTAAAGACGGAAACACTACTAAGAGAAAAGGAAACGGTCCCGCTGGCAGACGTGAAAAGAGGGCCAAGAAATAGCCCACTCACCGCACCGGGATACGATCCTAACACCCCACAGAACTGTCCCGGAGACACGCGGGCATAATGACATTTCGTACCATTGTAGGGACATAATCGAACCACGGCACAGTAACACAAAATCTGGGGACACAAATGTAGGCAATGGAGGGTTCTTCTACAGTACGGCCAACGCATATGAGATTTCCGAAGTGAAATGCCATGGCCTGTGGTTTGGATTCCAAGTAAAACGGAAATCCCGTGGCTCATGATCTCCAGATACGGTCACGTTAAACCACAAATTCCCCTCTTTTCGTTCACAATGCGAAAAGCACTAATCACAGTCACAGAGAGTAAGCGATTAAAAACACATGTGCCGGACACACAGCGTTATCAGGACAGGTAACAAGCGAGCGCGCAAGACATTGTAATCCGATACCACCATACTCAGCAACAACGCAGGCCTCAGTGATAACCTGCAAGCTTACAGACGACAGCTCTCGGAGCAGAGTGCACGGCATCATTCACGCCCGATTTAGAGACCCTATATCTTCCAAAATTACACTACAAGGGGAAATCAAAAACATACCAACTCTACACAGGTATGCATGCTTTCATTTGCGCATTGCACATCCACGGGAACGTGCCATAATATATGCGGCACGGAAATGATCACACCAAGTCTTTACAGACAACCGGATTCGAACCCATGACCACACACAACACGCTCGTACCAAAAACTAACTATCCAATGGTATTTTTGGTACACGGAACACAAGCAAAAACCACACTGGGAAAGCCCCAAGCCCTGGAACACAACGCAAACATAAAACACAGAGAATGACATAAGGTCACGGGTCTGAGTTCCAGTAAAAATTTAGACACAAGGGAAAGCAGTTATCCAGGCTCCCAACCACACCGAAATTGGCCCATACAAATGCATGAACAGGGAATACTACATTTCCTCCCACCAAAGGCCAGACATAAAATTTCGAATTACACCAGACATAGAGAATACATTTCACAAACACAGGTAGGAAAATTTCGCAAGACACAAGTCTTAGGGAACAATGGCCACACAACGTCATTACCTAACTAGGACGAATTGCTACATTAGTCCGCTAGGAATCTAAAACAATGACCACACTTGCATACGTGCAGAAAAAGCACATACCAACTGCTGACAGCAGACTATTTACACTGCAATACTGCGGTGACGAGACACTATTGCGTAGCGCCAGTGACCATGAAATTACAAACACATAACAATTATAACACCATACATTTTTTCTCCACACTGCAAAAACATTTGGCAATGGACAAGACATGACACAGCGGAACTTATCTTGGGCCTATAAGGGCACGTTCGCAAAGACGTTGGCAAGCCACGGGCGCCTTCTGCCCACACAGGCGATACATATTACGACTTGGCCTGCAACAGACCAACCGTCCGCGTGGTGTAGCGGAACACAGTCACACACACGCACACGCACTCAACAATTAGGAGCAAACACACACAAGATCTCCCCCCTAATAACTTCTCTTATCGATAGTAAGGCATAGGAGTCATTACAGATGACTAGCACATGACCAGTCGCACTACGACCACTGGCCACATCTACACTACAAATGGCAGACCAGACTAGGTCATGCAGCTCTACTATCCCAAGGCGCGGATAGACAGCCAACATGGACCAAGGGAGGATGACAGGAGAACAGGCTACCAGCGTACCACCTTACTCCCTTCCCATAACCTTCTCACGCCCAACATAAACAACGCAGACATAGCTACACGACCAAAAACAGCTACACTACATTACAAAGTACACACAAGGGGTTGATGGACTTCATGCGTCTAAAGAGCAGGCATGCTACGCCTTGCGTCACGATGCTACAACCTGAGTATTAGGGGTGGCTCAGCAAACATTAAGGAAGCATAATGCGCCTCTCCAGATGAGAGAGGAGGCCATAGATATATATTAACCATTCTTTAGTATTTAAACACTCCCGCATGACAGGAACATACTGGTATTATGCACCACCCTACACCTATCCGCACATGAAGGCAGACACTTCATATCCAGACACATGCATGAGTATCCCATCCATTTACCAGGGATTTTAATATCAAACCTGCATGAAATTTTCGTATCTTTGCAATCCCGGGAATTGCCTCCCCAGTCCACTCACTATAGGAGCATCCCAGCGGCATCACCGGTTCCAGGCCACCACTAACGTGGAACCCAAAGGTGCGCACACCCTTCCTACCATACTTTAAGCCCACTCAACAAATAACTACCCCCAGATCCTAATAACAGGGTACCTGACATTACAGACCCTACTAACACCTCCATTAAGGTAAAGAAAGCATTATTGCTGGAAAGCTGACGTAGCAGTGGTAGACCAGAAGTAGCCTATGTACTTAGAAGATCTACAACCCCGCAACACTGGAAATATTTTACATTTTACACAGAGATTAAACTATTTACACAGGTTACGCCACATTTTTTTCTTACAAAGGAATCTGATACGATCTGATTGTTGACAACGGTGTAAGCCGAAGGTCAGGAGCACCACACCGGAGCAGAGCTGGGGAAGGCGATGTGGACCCTTCCCCCAGTTGGCTCGACAGCGCGGCGACCTCACTTAACTGACGACTAGACCAAACAGACGAACTACGTAAGGTCAAAGCATTCGGGACCGGACACGGGCAAACATCGAGATCTAGGGGTGCATATTAGCCCATCCCCCTTGTCGGAGAAGGTTATACCCACTATGTGTCACGGTCAGCGAAGCCGAGATCTGCAGGGTGACTTTCTGAGGATGGCGGGAGAAATAGCTCACTCAGCGCCGGCCTCGGGAACTATCCCTAGAGACGACCCAATTATGACTAGACTCTTAGTTAGAATTAGATAAGTAGGGCTTCCATAGCGGGAAGCAAGACTCCTGTGCGTTGGAGCAAAACACACTGCGGCCGATACAGGCGAAGAGGATTCCCCGGACGCTCACTTCCCGGAGGACACATGAATATAAATATTGCGGCCGACACAGGCGAAGAGGAATCCCCGGACGCTCACTTCCCGGAGGACACATGAATATAAATATTGTGGCCGACACAGGCGAAGAGGACTCCCCGGACGCTCCCTTCCCGGAGGATATTATGTCATTGGACCACAATGTCCAATGCCCACATAAATGGCGACGCATCGGGCAGCCAAAGGGCATTAAGAGAGGGGCATTGCGCGCCCCTCACAGGAGCCAAGTGGGCGGCTCAACTACGATAAATCGGAACAGCAAACGGTCATGAACAAGGAAGTTACAGCGGGCGAAACGGTTAGCTTAGTGGCACCGTAAGCCGCCTGCGAATAGATTAGTACTAGTAATAGACGTCGACACCTAGAATTAAGGGGACGGAATCTAGCGACCCTAGAGACAACCGGTGTTTCTGGGGCTCGTGCGGGTGGTGTCCTGGGGATTTAATTGCCCCAGGCGATCGTCCTGGTCCAAATTTAGCTGTAAGACGGTTGCATTTGACACGCAACCTAGGATTAAGCAAATTTACTGAACGCTGTTGCAATGTAGCACAGCATCTTTCGGCAATAGATTAAGGCAACCCTCTCGGTTTAGATATAGCAATTTTTTTTTTATATATACCATACGTAGTGTAAGATAACGCCACTCGGCGCCTGATAGCCCAGAAACCCGGCATCAGGGTAAGGCCGACGACTCATGACAAGGCATGACAATTCGTTGTAAACCTACATTTAAGGCAATTTTTTTTTTATATATAGATCACAATAGAATATTTCGGCACTCGGTGACTAAAAATCCGTTACCGAGGTAAGCCCGACAATACTTAGGATAAACTAGGTTAAAATAGGCTAACCTAGGTTAAGTTAAACTTCGGTGGCGCTACACTTAGTTTCCAAACTAAGCGCTACCGAAGAAGGTTATATATATACCTGTCATGAATCATAATGTATTGCACTGTAATATTCATAATTAACCCACTTTTAGCCACACAGGAAGACCACGGAGATACGAGGAGATAAACATCTTAATATGGATGCATTTTTGTTTTGTTTTGATTTACAGGTAACCAAGAACGTGAATATGTCTATGGTAAACATATTACCCACATACACATACATGTCATACACAATTACACTCCTTATCAGTTTTAGTTGCACCCTTAAAGGTGACAACGCCAGCGGTCAGCGGTGGACAGCATACGTGGGATGATGGCCAGCGCTGAACGCACAAACATTTCAGAATACGCAAATGAAGCGTTACTTCAGGCTCAAAGGGCGACACAAGGTTTGTAAGTGCCGGACCTTCGACCCTAAGGTGGGATTCCGACCCACGACGGAAAACCACGAGGTTATGTAATAAGTCCAGGGAGAGGATAGTGGACTAGCCACTAAACCTCACCAGGAACGGCCGATTAGAGAATGGTCGGCGAGGCATAATAGCACGGTGCGCGCCAAGTATAAGAGGTATGCAGTAACTGGCCAGGTAACAGAGCTCTATAAGTTTATATATATATATGTTAGTAATAATTATAAAGTGTAAATTATTTTGTATTTTCTCGCCATGTCATACAGTTGCAAGGGTCCACAAGAGTGGCAAGGTTACTTATACGTACAGGGTACCCACATGGCAAACATTTTTTTTTATGTTCATCTTCATTACATGTTTACTATGTTCAACTACAACTTGTCAGGGATTTTACAACTGCAAGGATTACTATTGTTATTATTATCGGGTCATATCTGTTACCCTTATCAAGACCACCAATGTACATAAGGTGTATGATTTGTTTTCTTTCATTTTTCCTTCTTCTAACTTCCCCATTTGTCAGGGTGTTCCGTTTTTTCCTAAACAAATAAATACTTAGAATATATCCCTTAAATTATACCCTGGAACACCCATTTTTTTTCTATTCTCTCCTATCTTTCTATTTTGCAGGGAGCATTTTTTCCCCAAGGTAGAGCCAGACGACACAATTCCGCGTCTAGCTGGGTTTTTCCTCCCTGCACAACTATGTAACGCATCACCATCAAAAACCATGTTTTTTTCAATCTAGCAATATGCCAGCAATAGCAAGGGCAAATTTTTTTATATGTCGAATTTCTTTTAATGTTAAATTTTTCTCAAATGTCAATTTTTTTTCCAATGTTAATCTTTTCTCGACATCAAATCTTTCGCAATGTCAATTTTTTTTGTTTGTTTTTTCACAATGTCAATATCAGTGTATACATATATCTGTACATCCCATAACCCTCCCCTCTGAACACGGGCTGACCTCACACTCACACTTCGATACGACACCACCAGGAGACACGAGGGGGTTTCAAGGACCACTACGTCAACATCCCAACCTCCAGTTCCGTTCCCGTTCGCGAGCACGCGAACAAATGAAGGAAGACGCTTGTACAGCCTCCCAGGGGTATGCACCCCTTGGAGTCCATCCCCCCGGCATCTGGCTAAATCCCCTAAATGGCAACCCTTGGAAAGCCGGGCCAACAT
This sequence comes from Meconema thalassinum, assembly GCA_946902985.2. NCBI lineage: Eukaryota > Metazoa > Arthropoda > Insecta > Orthoptera > Tettigoniidae > Meconema > Meconema thalassinum. The sequence goes on from OX336390.1 coordinate 410,868,147, forward strand.
CCATAAAACGTAGCAGGGACAGCTTGCCACTCTAAAAAGCAGCTTAGTCCTTGCACAATGGTTACACATAGCGACATACAATTAACTGGGCCAGCAATGCCAACACATTGCTGACAACATAGCGCCGGAGAGTATAAGAAGGCATCGTAATGAGGTCAAGGGATCTCTTCATTGTCAGTGCTTCATCGAGACGGCCCGAGGCTACGCTGGTGTCAACCGAGGTGAGTCAGTCAATCGTGTTCAGAGTTCCTACTTATGTAACCTGTAACCCACAACTTGTACTACATTGTGAACATAATTACATTCCCTACAAGGGACTCATACTCAGAATTACAGACCAATAAAACACTTGGTCCACACTCTACACACGCTTTACTGTTTATACGCCTCTTTACATCCCAACGCCCTTCCTTATTCCCGTCACGGTAAGACGTGACAGACGGTAGTCTAATAGCGCTAACTCAGGTATCTTTGTGTTTCTCGAGCCGGCCCGGCTGCCAGCCAGCAGCACGTGCCACTCGGCTGATACGAACAGAGTCAGTTACATAATAAGCAGTCAGCTGAGCTGAGCGACCAGCACAGCGACCCTTTGCATTGGGTCCCATCCCTTCAAACACTACTACATCATTTATAGGAACGCCCCCTAGTTCCTAGCACACCACAACACTCTACACTGGTCAGCTTGCCCTGCCAAGGGAAGCTACCCCTTTTAGGCACCACCTTATAAATTAGTACAACAACTCTCTCTTTTAGATCCACCCCCAAATAAGGGATCTAAAACAATATACTGTATGAGAAAGAATTAAATAAGAACATCACGGACATCAAGGTTATACCATCGGAGAACCTGGATAGCGACCATCGATTGCTGGTAATGAACCTGAGAGGGACTAAGGAGAAGAAAGGACTGAGAACCAGGAAAGACGTATAAGCATATGGAAACTGAAAGGAGATAGAAGGATCGAGTACCTCAAAATCGTAAAGGAAGGAATTCCAACAGATGAAGAAAGAGGGGTGGAAGAGGAATGGGCTAGATTTAAGAAGACACTAGTAGGTGCAACAGAAGCAGTATGTGGGAGGACAAATATTAAGAAGAGGTGGAAGGAAACACGCTGGTGGAATGAGAAGACAAAAGATATAGTAAGGGAAAAGAATAGAGCCTTTAGGAGGTGGTATCGAAATAGGACGGTCGAGACAAGGGAAAAGTACCAGGAAAGAAAGAAGGAGGCAAAGAGAGTAGTGGCTGAGGAGAGAAAAAAGTGGATGGAAGAGTGGACAAAGATGATGGAGGATAGTGAAGGTGCAAAAAAGGTCCTGTATGGGATGGTAAAAAATAAGAGGCAGAAGGATCCTATTGATTATGTTAGAATGGTGAACAATAGGGGACAAGAGATAGAAAATAGGGAAGAACTGAAGAAAATGTGGAAAGAATATTTTGAAGAACTTCTGAACCCAAATGGAAACCACAGCGAGAAGGAAGATATCGGGGAAGAGGAAGATGGACTGCAAACAGAAAAGGACTTAAAATGGAAAGAAGTGGAAGATGCAGTGAGGAAGATGAAAGGAGGGACGGCACCGGGTGTGGATGAGTTGAGTGTGGAGATGGTGAGAGTAACAGGAGAGGTGGGGATACAATGGTTGTACCGAGTGATGAAGACAGCATGGAAGGAAAGGAAGACCCCAGAGGACTGGAAAAAGGGATAATTGTCCCGATCTTCAAGAAAGGTAGTAGAACAGTATGCAGAAACTATCGGGGAATAACACTGATGAGTCATTGGGCAAAGATGTTTGAGAAAGTTTGGAAAGGAGAATTAGGACAAGGATAGAAGGAGGGATGAGGGAAGAACAACATGGCTTCAGAGCAGGAAGGTCCACAGAGGATTTCATTTTTGCTGTAAGGCAGTTACAAGAACAGCACTATGAGTATGGAACAGATCTACTGATGGCCTTCCTGGACATTGAGAAAGCATATGACAGTGTATGCAGAAACAAAGTATGGAAGTCCCTGGAGGATAGAGTAGAAAAATGGACTATGAGGAGAATAAAGGAGATGTACAAGGGAAGCGTGAGCTGTGTGAAAGTGGGAGCAGAGAGATCGGACTGGTTGGAACAGAGAAACGGCCTGAAACAAGGAAGTGCACTGTCACCGTTACTTTGCATTTTGGTGATGGATGACGTAATGACCCGAGTTGCACAAGTAATTGGGGATGGAAAGATGAAAGCAATGGTGTTTGCAGATGATTTGATGATTTGGGGAAAAAAGGAGGAGGAGGTACCGGAACAGTTGGACATATGGGAAGGAATAATACAAGGATATGGAATGAAATTTAGCATAAATAAGAGTGAGATGGTGATCACAACAAGGAAGAAGGAAAGAACCACAACGGGAATAACAATTGGTGGGGAACAGCTGAAGAAAGTGGAGAGTTTCAAGTATCTGGGAAGCCTGATACAAGATAATGGAAGAAACGATAGAGAAATAAATGAGCAGGGGAGACAGGCAGAAGCATTCCAGAGGAGTGTGAGAAGCATGTTATGGAGCAAGGATGTCCCTCAGAACAGCAAAAAGATCATATATCGGACGTACTATGTCCCTATCCTGACGTATGCCTCGGAGACCTGGGTTATGAAAGGAAGGGAGAAGAGCAAAATACAGACCAGTGAGATGAGGTTCTTGAGAAGCAGTATTGGAGCTACAAAGATGGACAGAATAAGAAATGAGAGGGCCAGAGAATTAATGAAGGAGAAACCATTACAGGATGGTATAGAGAAATCTAGACTTAGATGGTATGGACATGTAAAACGAATGGAGGAGAAAAGGATACCCAGGAGGATACCCGAGACGAAGTGGGAAGGAAAGAGACCTAGAGACGGGTGGCTGAAGGGGGTGGAAGAAAGCGTGAAGAAGAGAGGAGAAGACTGGACAAGGGTGGAGGCTGAGAGATGGTGGGAAGACAGAAGATGTTGGAGAGGCTCAAGGCTTGTAGAGAACAGGTTGCCTCGTTCTCATAAGGTCTGTGGTAACAGCGCTCCCCTGCTGCGTGACGTCATCAGCCGACCCGCGCTGAGCGGATGGGACTACTGTTACGGCTAGCCTTGCACTACTGCAGAAGGTAACCACGGGGTTGATGTACAACATAAGAACTCGTGATACTTGTAGCTATAAATGCAGTTTAATATAATAGAGCTTGAAATAATCAGAGCGTGTAAATACACTTTTTGTTTACCATTTCCTCTTCTAGTTTGTAAGAGAGTAGTTAGTTTTAGTTGTAGGTTTCATTTGATCATCTTTCATTTTCACTATCACCCAAACCATTAGGGTCCGAAAACCTAGAGTTAGGCCCCTTAAAACAACAATTATCATCATCATCATCATCATGAATAATTAAATATAAAAGTTATTCGAATCGACAAAGAACGAGAATTCTGAAGCTTCAAAATTGAGTCATAATTGATAAAGTTCAACATAATGTACAATACACAGCGCCGTTTTAATTCTATTAAAATTCATGCTCAATTATACTGTTGAGATTAAGCAGGGAAAACTATTACCGGTACATTTGCTCACTGTTCACGAACCCAATCGAGCGTTCAAGCCTGAAAATATATTCACCTGGTGTATTTTTTCATCTTCTTGGATATTTTGTTATGAGAGACTGAACATTCATTACTCCTCTTGTAGCTCCCCTGTGTTGTCTTCAGTGCATTCATGAACTTCATTCGTATGAAGGTCCTCTGTCGAACGAATGTCTCTACCACTACACGATTTATTTCAGGATATTTCTTGTAAAGGGATTCAACCAAATTGGTAATGCACAATTTACCCCTTTTTATGCTCTTGAGACCATGGTACTTCTTAAATTCATCTTCTAGCAATTTTGCCTCTTTTTTCCAGCTTTCAGAAGGCTCTACGAGTCCACGGAACGACAAACTTTTGATCCATGCATTTTGTGGATTCATAGTCTGCGATTCAGAGCTAGTAAATGTATAGCTACCAAGGTTTGGACATGTCGATCAAAGCTTTTTTGCTACCCACCCAGAAAGGTAAAACAATGCATTGGCTTCCATTTCAGTTAGGGGGGTGCTCAATTCGTTTTCAGGAATCGAAGATGCAATAATTTCTTTGGTGACATCTATTTTGCTATCTTTCTCCGGATTATCCTCTTCCTTCTTGCATAATACACCAGACATCCGAAGCACTTTGGCTGGAATATATTCGGAATCATCTTCGGTTCCTGTATTAGAATTATTTTGAAGGAGTCCTTGATTTCGCCCTAAAATAATCATTCTTAAACGATATAATGTGTCTAAAGGAGAGGGATGATTATTCAGACCCCCTTTCGTCCTAATCTGAGAAAACAGATTTTCTAAAGCGTCCTGGTTGAGACGGTGGGTGAGTATGTACTCAATACCATGGACACTCTTCAAATCTAATAGAAGATACTTCAAAGATTTAATTGATGTGATGATTCCTCTCTGAAAAAGCTGTATATTTTTCTTGCCACAGCATCTCATTGTTTCAATTAATTCAAGCATGTCGTTGAGAATTGCGTCTTGAGATTCCAGATCTTTTCCATATGGGTTATTGGAAGGTCTACCTGAAGGTTTGGGAGTGTATGTATTCATCACATCGTACCACCTATCAATTATTTCAATACATTTTCCAGTTTCTTCAGCCAGCTGAGGATCAGCTCCCGGTTTCATAAATTGCAGAGCAGTAGCTGTCTTGTGCGACAATAACTGACACGCTTTCCTCACATTTTGTCTCTGAGTCTTTTCCACAGTGATGTGACTTTCGTTCAGATTATGCAACATTTTGAGATCACTTTTCTTCTGATCATTTAATAATGCTACGATAGGATTTCTATTTACAATCTGTCCGCTCTTTAGCTGGAACCCAGTGTCTAAAAACCAGTTCCGCACTAGTTTCAGAAGATGTGGCGCGTCAGCAAACATGTATATTTTTTCTTCCGTAGGGGGATGAGTGAACCAGGTTTTTTCAGTACTAATTCCTAGTTCCTTCCAAATTCCAACATTTCCACCCCCATGTCGCTAACACATGCTTTTACAATGTACCCTATATCGGAAAGTTTTAAAATAATAGAGTTTAAAATCTCGCAGGTTATTTTCACGTCAAAATCAACAAAGAGAGGCACCTTCCATTGAGCAAAAAGTCCCCGAGCCATTATTATTTGCACATTGGAGTGTGGCCCGATAACTTCATCTCCTTTCCGGTCATATTCCATGACGCTTTTAACTTTCATTTCATCAAAAAGAAGAACCGTAATTTTTTCTTTCTTGCTCAGAGATGAACCAGCAACGCACAGAAAGCGGAAAATATCTTGGAGAACACCATTGTTCATATCGACTGTTGATGCCCATTTTTGCAGTGTAGACAGTCCAGGCAAAGGAATGTTCATTTTCTTCTTCAGAAAAAGATATGAATGCTTACTAATATATCTCAGGGAAAATGCAAGAGATATTTTATCGTCTGTCCATTTAACTTTCTTTTTCTTACTTAAAAGGATGTCTATTTGATTTTCGGTAAAAACTAAACCGAGTATTTCCCGGGCCTTTTTACGCACTCTGGTTTCATCAATCCTTTTTCTCTTCATTTTACAAAGTTCTCTTTTAAGCCTGCCAATTTCTTGGCTTTTCAGTACGATTCTCTCCTCCAGCTCTGCGTTCTTTTGTCGCAACTTTTCATTTTCCATCTTCAAAACATCTATTTGATTTTCCTCCGTTGTAGTTTGGACGTCATCACACACTTCTTGAACAGAGTACGAGCTTTCTAAAATTTGATTCACAGTTCTTTTATTTTCTCTCTTCTCACTACGTATTTCACGTTCACGTATCTGCACCTGGGTTTCTTCGGGTATATCAGTTCCTAATTTAAGTGAAGGCACAGCAGTCTGTTTTAGTTTTCTCTTAGGAATTAAATTCAATAATTCTGCTTTCAGGTCCCTCTCATAGTCATCCTCCGTAAAATGTTCAGAGCATATTTGTGAAGTATTCGGATTCCACTTCCCGTCTCTTCTAGTACACAGCACCCATTTTTGCCTAATTAAATTGTCTTTAGGGAATGAATGATACTTTATATGCGCACTCCCGGGATCCCGCTTCGTTTTAATAAGACTGTTTGTACACAAAGCCACCGTGCGTCTCATTCCAGGCATCGTAGAAAACTGAAAGAAATAAAAAAAACATCAAAACTATCAGGTCTTACCACGAAGCTAATGATACACAAATGGCTCTTTCATTTACCGAGCACTTACCTATTACTAGGGGAAACGTGTAGAGCAGTACTTAATGAAGCTCTATCAAACACCACTAAATAATGACACGTAACGAGAATAGATAAACACATCAACACAACAACATAAAGAATAGCTGAAGCTGCCAGCTTACTGGAGACTGTGGTGTTGGCTGTTGCCGGGTCTGAGCAATACGTCATCAGCCGGCGGAGTAGAGCGCATGCGTGCGGAACGAGACAACCTCTTTTATACGAACCTTGGGAGAGGCTTGTGTTCCAAACAGACCCGGCCAGTGGCTGGAAACTGTGCGTCGCACTAAAGGCCCTCAAGAACAATAAAGCTCCAGGAGGTAGTGGTATCACAGCTGAGATGCTCTATTTGGGAGGTGAGACACTGATGATTGCATTGAAGCAGTTACTATGTACCATTTGGATAACAGAAATAATTCCTTAGGAATGGTATGGAGCTACTCTTTGCCCCATTTTCAAAAAGGGTGATGCTACACTGGGTTCAAACTATCGAGGGATTTCATTGCTTGAAATAGGCTGTAAAGTCTTTACAACGCTCCTGCTAAACCGCATGAAACCCTTTGGCTGAAGGAATTATAGGCTCTTATCAATGTGGCTTTATCATATTTACCTTGAGCCAACCAATAGAGAAATGTTATGAGTTTGATCGGGAATTGCACCTTATCTTCATTGATTTTCGGCAAGCTTATGACAGTATTGATCGCTCCAAGTTATGGAGAACTTTGGAGTAATATGACATCCCAAAAAAAATCCATCTGACTAATTGCAGTGTGCTATTCTCAACTTGTCAACTGTCGTTACCTTTTGGCATGTGGAGTGGTTTGAGACAAGGAGATCCATTAGCCCCACTACTATTTGGCTTTGGACAAAGTTATTTGTGACACTGGTCGAATCAGAGAAGAGCAGACACAATCCTGGCATTTGCTGACGATGTTGGTGATTCTTGGCGATATTTTGGACCAAGTATGCACTGATACTTCCCGATTTCTTCACAATGCGAATGATATTGCCTGGTGGTAAATGAGGATAAAAGAAAATATCTTGGATCGCGCCGTCAAACTCTCCTTCCATTATTGTTGATGGACATACTTTACGAGTTCAAGAATTCAGGTACCTGGGATCCATACTAACGAATAGAAGTGAAGTGTCGAAAGAAGTGCGTCAGCAAATAATAAATGCTAATCGCAAGTTCTATAGTCTGAATAACTCGTATATTATCGCAGAAGAATAAGATTCACTCATACATGGCACAAGTACGGCCGGTACTTTTGTATGGTTGTGAAACCTGGGCGACGTCAGCAACAACCGAAGAAGCCATCCCTGCCTTCGAGAGGAAGGTACTTCAAAAGATATATGGACCCGTTTTCAATGCCTTGGAAGGTAAATGGGAACGAAGGATGACCTGTATCAGCGGTTTGGAAAACCACAAATTGGCCGAGTACTAGGACAGAAGTGGTTACAGTGGTTTGGCCACATCTTTCGAGCTGATGAATCTATCCACAACCGAGTCCTTCATTCTCAACCTGCTAGAAGACTCCCAAGGGGACGTCCCAGGACGCGATGGAAGGATTGAGTATTGACAATACTTCAGCAAGTGGAGCCGAATGCGATGGAAGATGAAGTTAGAGACCGGCAGCATTGGAATGCTATCTGCAGTAGATACCTCCTCGTCCGTAACTGATTCCTTTGTTATCACTTTTTCTCTTCTTTTTCTTTCTCTCTGCTGTAGGCCTTGAAGACCTATAAGTGCAATAAATGATGATGATGAACCTTTACAGTAACTATGTTGCCTTGTATGGTCTTCATGACATACAGCCCAACTCCCTACTTTGCCCCACCTCCGTATACACCTGACAGGTACACCTTGTATCTCCTACTTCCTCCTCTTTATCTCCCTTAATCTGAAATTCACTAATCCGTAAAATTGCCAATTCCATCCTACTTTTTGACTCGGCTAGTTCTACCTTCTTCCTTCCATAAGTACCTTGGATATTAATAGCACTCCATTGAATATCAGTTTGATTGTGTATTCATTTTCAAGGAGTCCCTGATCTGTCAGATGGGAGTGAGAATCTGACACTTCCATTGGTCTTGAGGGTCGCTCGAATCATTGTTAGCAGATTTCCAGAAAGTACAAGTGAAGCAGGCTGCTAGCCTTAGTTACACAGAGCTCCACGAGTTTCACCCTTGACTGTTCAGGGAACAAACCAGTGAGTTAGGTAGTCCTAGCTGCCTGAGCACAAGGAAGGCCATGACTTAGAATATGTCCAAGGTGTTCACTTCCCCTATTCTGTAGTAACTGGTTTAAGATTGTCAGGACCACTTGCTAGACCACTCAGTTAGTGCCCATGGCTCATGAATTAGGATATGACTACACCATGAGCTATAGTACCCACATACTATATTAACCCCTCAAGCCGGTTCGCCATACACTGTACGTCCGCTTGACTCTACTCGTTCAGCCGGTTCGACGTACCACAAACAGCTGGTGCAGGCGGACGTTAGAATGCCTATTACACATGAAACAATGCTGCTTCGCGGGATCTTTTTTCACGTAATGAACTGAGAAGTTATGTACTTTCATGCCATCTCTGTTTCATAATTAGAACTAATACGAAGTTGATTGATATCCGTTGCTTTCTTACCACTCATATCGATCAGGGAATGAACATGAAACGCGCTCTATTGAGATTCAAGTTAGTTGCCTTAGAAGATACCTCATCCTTTCCTGCCATCTCGAGAATGTTTTGTGAACTACCTAGGTATATCTAACTTGGCAATTTTTGTCACTTGAAGGGGAAGCACCGAAAGCAAATACTTCGTAGATAATTTTTGCTTCGTAGGCTACTCAATCGGAGATGAATTGCCGGGCCGTCTCATTCTCTTATGGGTGCAGAGATTATTGGTTTGATAGATGACAGTAGTGGAAGTGATGTATAGGGAAGCGATATTTACGGTAGTGGTACGGACTATGCACAGCATGATGTTATTTGAGAAGTGGCAGACAGCGCTGATGGAGAAGAAATAGCTTCAGGTGTAATAATAACGACCGCTGTTCAGTGTTTGTGGCGAGAGATAAGCTTTGTCACGAGCACACAAAGGATCCCCTTCACGGGTATGCCGTGTACAAGAAAGCATTTCACGTCTCTTTTACTTGTTTTTTGCCGTTTTTCGACGACAAAGTGATTGAACTATTATTGTTTGAGAAACAAATATGTACGCGGCAGAATGTATAGTTGGCGCAACCTTGAAACCAAGGTCGCTCGCCAGGAAGTGGGAGTCAGTGACTGGACAACATTTATCTGTTCTTGGGGCGAGTAATGTTGATGGGGATAATGCAGAAACCTACCCGAAAGAACTATTTCACCAGGTATATATTTTTAGAAACCCGTATATTCCCTCAAACAATGCCAAGGGACAGGTTTGAACTAATATTCATATTTTGTTGACAATTCTACACGGGATAGGCTACATATACGGGGCCTAAATAGCTTTCCAAAATTCAGCTTTTCCTTAAAATTATACCCGAAAATTATGTATATATGTAGATTGAGCATTATCATGCTTTCATTGTAAATACACCTGAAACAAATACCAAAACGTATCAAATTATTATATTTTGGTAAATAATGCGCGTGATCATGGACAACCCTGAAAAGCAGACGTCACATATATTACTGAGAAACATTGGACATGATCTCGGTAAGTAATCCTAAAATTTTCATTACGTTCTATTTCGTAGATTTAATATTATTAATTTTTTACCTTGTTGGCGTCTAAACCTCTGCTGAGCTTCAATTTAAATACCGCCAGAGAAGTGAACATCTCCGGATTAAATAGCCGGCCTGAGGGGTTAATAATGCAAAGGGACGATGTCCAATGATTTTATTGAAATGCTGGTTTTAGTGGTTAATTATGACAAATAGCAAAAACAGAATTAACACAAAAACTACTACGACCATGTGATGCAACAGAGTAAAGAAGAAAGGCTAGGCCAAAAACTGCTACCTAAGATGTTATAAAGTATTGGTGACGGGAAGCCACTGAGCCAATTTCTACCATACCCAGAGTATTTACTTTGGAGTTGACAACTAGGCCTATGACTAGGAAATGAAACACGTATCCCAAATAACAACACCTAACATCTATTCACATCAAAGTCAAATACAAAACACAACATTCATAAAAACAAACATAATAAAATATTTAAAGATGCGGTTTCCAACGTACAATAATAGTAACTTACTCTCAGTAACTGTGATGTCATTCCCCGTTATCTAAAATATACTTCATCAAAGTATTTATTACGAATGCTTGGAAAGGTGCCATGGTAGCCTTCAGTATTTGAACAACTATGAGACATGCTCAAAGCAGCTTCAATCAGGATCTCAATTATTTGTAATGAAGATTTAATATGCACAAAGAATTGGCATAATGTTGGACGACAAGAAATCCATTAAATAATATTTTAATCCAATAAATAAGCCTTCAAAACACGGAGCTCTATCAAATCCTTTTTCTTACTTCCAACATGACTACTAGATCTTCTACTGTCTATCCTCGCAGCTGATTGTCAAGCAAAATCATAACATTTACAATGAGACAAAACACTATCGTCATGCACATGAAATTAGGCCTAACCTCGGTATTCGCACAGAAGTTAATATTTAAATAAATATTGTAACACAGGTTCATTAAGAACATCCTACCGTGGATAAATGGGAAACATCAAATTAATAACTATCTGCAATATTATAAACATTTATCCACTAAACAAATTGAAGGTCGCCCTACATGAGACATCACGAGACGACTGTTAAGTTTAAACACCATGACCAATCTAATAACGTCCAACTAATAAAGATTCACTTACTTCATTCCAGAACTCCACACCATTACCTCATAAATACTTACATCATTCCTCATACATTATACCTGGCCTCAAAATAATTGACATACTCATATTCCTTTTAAAGCCAGCCACAACAACATCAACATATTAAATATCGATACAAGGAACTTCGTTCTTCATGCAAATGCACTGAAGAAAATGGAAATTGCAACACCCAGAAGGAGTGGTGCTACATTGCTGCAATTGAACATGCAGGACGAGTGTTCGGTTGTGATTCGATTATTACACTTTCAGGTCCCTCTGACCGCAACAATCAATACAGGATGTGCCCACCATGAGCTGCAATACATGGATGAATTCGGCGAGGCATGGAGTCAATAAGGCCCTGAATCACTTCCTGAGGAATTGTGGCCCATGCTTGCTGCACTGCACGGGTCAGTTGTTCCAAAGTTGTCGACCCATCATGTCCCACACATGCTCAATAGGACTGAGGTCCGGGGATCTGGCGGGCCATTCTAAGGTTGTGATGTCGTGGAGAGCTTCTCTGGAGATGCGTGCAGTGTGAACCTCGGCATTGTCCTGCTGAAACATCCCATTAGCAATGCTCGCCATCATAGGGACAACCACGGGATTGAGTACCCTATCAACGTACTGTCGAGCAGCCATAGTGCCCTCAACAAGCACTAATTGTGATTTCACATTAAAGCCAAGAGCTCCCCAGACCATAATGCTTGGTGGCCCTGTGTGCCTCTCGACAATAAGATCTGGGCGGCCCCTCTACGTCGGCGCACACGATTCCGGCGATCACTGCGGGCAAGACAGAAGCGCGATTCATCACTAAAGACGACCCTATGCCATTCGTCGACCCACCTCGATCGTTCTTGACACCAGGCCAGCCTTACACGTCGCTGTTGTGTGGTCAATGGAACACCTTCTGCAGGTACACAGGATCGTGAACCAGCTGCACGCAGGCGATTACCAACTGTGTGTTGTGTAATGTGGGGTGCCACAGCTGCTCGAATTTGCGCTGCTGTTGCATGGGGTTCCATCCGGGTCATCCGAATGACGCGGCGATCCTCTCTCACAGTTGTCCGTCGCGCTGGGCCCATGCCAGGTCTACGAGTGTGGGTACCTTCATTTGACCACTGCTGCCATACACGTTGTACCGTAGATGCCTGTCAGCCAACACGTGCAGCGACAGTCCTTAGCGATAATCCAGCCTCACACAGCCAAATTATCCGAGCCCTCTCAAACGGCGACAGTTGTTGATAGCGTGCTCTTCTCTGTCGTCGAGGCATGTTTGATGGGGAACACTTCACTGCACAGACTGCAAGTCAACTACGCTACACCAGAGTCCGTATACTGAAGTTGATTCCTCCGCGACCAATCACGTGGGGAGACCTGTAGCAACAATCCAATGGGTCTGAAACTTTGATCGTTTACATACCTACATGGCATCGTTCCATATCTTGATAATCAACACAAACGACCAATGCCTTCATGGTGTTGCAATTTCCATTTTCTTCAGTGTATTTCCCCTTTATGTGTCCATCCCTAATGTAGTATTAAACCATTCCACATCTAACACGTTCACAATCAGATTCACCAAAGCATGCCGTTAACGATATATTTTTATTAATTAAATGGGCAATTCCATAATCCTTCAGGTCAAGTACTGCGTAAACCTTTGCTGATATACTACGAAGTCAAAACAGGCATCCTGGCAGCTTATAGCTACCGTTTCCCGAAGGAAACTTCCCAGCTATCGTTACCACGTCTTGTCTCGTTGAAACCAATTTCCACAATCTTTTCCATAGTTGAAAACTATGACAAAGGTTACTATGGTTGCCAATTTCAGACAAAAGACACACCATTTTGACTACCAGTCTTCTTCTGTTCCTAGCAGTTGCTTGCCAATCAACTCACATCACCGCAGACCCGTGAGCTGCTACATTCTAGCGGAGTAGCCCGCCCGGTACTAACAGACCAGCTGGCGAGCGCCAAATACGAAAACCATTTCCAAATTAGGGTACTTACGATATGTGAGACGATAGAATCGTCTCAAATTATATTCAGTTTATTGTAAACTTCTGTATCCTGATGTGTTAGTTCATTTGATTTCAACCACTGCCTGCTGGTATATCTTGTTGTAAATATTGCTGTATTCTTGTATGCTTTTTGAACCTATAATTTATTTTATAATTTTGTCATTACAGGTAATGCCATCCTTACTCTGAAGTCCAAAGATGCTGTGAAGGTGATATCCATACGAGGCACAAGTTTTGAGCCAGCTCCGCTGGAAGGTGGTAGTACTAAAACAGAAGCAGCTCCTGCTGGTGACTACAAAACAGACCTGACTGAGTTTGTGAGCCAAGAATTAAGCAAGAGCGATCGACCAGAATTGACCAGTGCCAAAGTAGTTGTTAGTGGTGGTAAGTGTCATTTATAAGTGAGGAGAGGTACCGTATTTCCTCGCATATTCGTCGCCATCGCATAATCACTTTTCACCTACAAAAAATTGTTTCTTACAATTTCATCACCTAATTGTCGTATAGCACATTTATATTTGTGCGCTGGTTGCTGCGAGCTTATAACCTGGCGTGACCTTGTCAGTAGGCTATGATTCACGCTACTTGAACGGCTGGCCCACGACACGCTAGACATCGATTGTGCTCAGCGCCAGTCCTTCTGCCAGTTCAGCCATGTGAAAACAGGCCTGATTGCTATTGGCGGAAATTTACGCTAGGGACACCCTGCGCCAGTCGAGCGTCAGCCTCTTCCGTGGAAACCTTACAACAGAGACTCGTTCGTGATGATACCCACATAGTGTTCATAATGAGAAAATACGAGAATTATACGATCTTGTACCCGAAGTACACAGGATTACAAATTAAGCTAATAATATTAAGAAAACCCACAAGCGTGCAGCAAATAATTGCGCAACTTTTAATTGACTGTACTGTGTACGGCTAGGCCACTTATTTAAACCCCCAGAGGTTTGCTACCATAGAACCATTGAGAAACCCAGTACCCAGAAATAATACACTGTATAAGAATGACATATAACATCTATTCATCATGTATAACACTTACAAGTCATAAACATTTCAAAACACAAACATAAAATTAACATGCAAAGGTGTGGATATGACAAGACATACAATTACTTACTTCTTACGTGGGTTTTCCACCTTTAACCTTTAATAAGTTTTCAGAAATGTCGTGATTAACTTTCCTTAGCTTCGGTACTTTCTACTTTTCTCCAATATCATTTACCCTTCAAGATAGTTGCCAACTAGAAGCTCGATATTTGAAGGGACCCTTCAATTACAGTTTTCGTAGATCTGATCCATAATACAATTATTCAGTAGAATAAATTTTTCACGATGTCGTACAATATCCACAATTATTGGGATAATGTCCTAGAGGACAAATTACTCAACATTTCTTAATTATTCCCTTTGAATCAGAATCCAGAAGCCGACCGATATCAAATCAAACCTCTCTAAACTGTCATGGCAGGTACACCTTCTCTTGTCTTCGTAACAGCTGACAGGCACTCAGTCTTGTAAGCAACAACAAACCGTCCTCAAAGATACAAATGACGAACCCAAAACAAGAAACATTACATCACGAAACCTCCCATAAGAAGAAATAAAGTTTTACAGACCAAAGGTATTCTACGGTGAGAAGCGGGAAGAAGAAATAATTACAAACAAAAGCATTTTAAAACCCCTTATTCACTAGGTCAAAGCGAATGCCAACATACCGCGAGAAATCACGAGTTGAACCCATTAAATAAACATTGACAACTTGCCACTCCAAGAGTACATAAATAAAATTTAGGACACATTACATTACCTTGACCAATACCGAGCAAAATACTTACTCGCTCCATCTCACAATATTCGAAGCAAGCCTAACATTATCATGACGACTAATCAGAAGTTCCTTTAAGTAGCATGGGCTACATATTAAATTTAATAATTAAGGAGCTCCAATTCCGACAATCACAAACATCCCAGACAAACTACATATTTCTTGGTCAATAGCCCTCTTTCATTTCAGAACACATGAAGTTAAAGTTAACACTGACTTGCCTTTTACAAACCAAAAGGTATCTTAATATTTCAAAGCTATTCCAAACGCATTTAGTCGAGTAGGCCATATTTCTGAAGTAAGGATTGGAAGTACCAAATAGCCCCCAGGCTGTGGTTTTCCGACGAGCTGCCCTGTCGTTACATTACACGTCTTGTCTCTGTGAAAGTCCAACACCAAGTCTCTTTTATACAATTAATAATTAACGACGTTCATTTTCAATCAACATAATGACCGAGGACATCAAAACAACAAGTTCTAGCCGACGAGGAAATTAGTGTACCAGTTGCTACCAGACAGCGCTCACATCAGTCCACCTTCAGACTGAGACTGTTCTCATCTGACCTCTAGCAGCGACTCAAGAACTTTTACATCAGCGATCGTAGGACAAACGTACTTCCAACCAGACTCAAACCAGGGTACTTACTTGAGATGCTAAATAGAATCGCGTCAATAATGATGCAGTATATGATATTTTTTAAAAATTGTGGTGTTTGTTCTTTGAACTTAAATATTCTTCACATAATTGTTGCACCCTATTTTCTTCCACGAATTTTAAGATAACAATATGAGATACGTATGCTAGGAAATACAGTACAGTGGAATCTCGTTAGCACGTTCTCGGTTACGACGTTTTCCCGCTTAGCGCGATGATTTTCTCAAGTCCCAGTCCCAATTCTACAAAATACATGTTGATATATCCCCTTAATACGTTCTCTATTCCCACTTACGACGATCAAATTTCCGTTGTACTATTTGTAAGCGAACCGGATTTTATTCTTATTTTATTATAAAATTCGGCTTCTGGAAAACACGACGCGATATTGCTTCATATTCTCTGATAGTTATTGACAGTGTAGATGATTTCATTGTGTTTGACGGCGTAGAAGTGGCTATAGCTATGACGCAACACGGGTGACGTGTCTCTCTCCCGCTGCCCGTCACCCCCTTCCCTTTGTTTATTTCTCACGTAGGCGAATTATTGTCTTCGTGTTCCGCACTATTGTATTCTAGTTCTTAGTGTTCACGTGCAGTTACGACCTATTTTATTGCGTGTTTCATAATGGATAAGAAGAAAGTACGTCAGATAACTAATGATGAGAAGATGAAATACATTCGAGACGTGGACTGCAATCCTCACATGAAGCGTGTGGATATAGCGCGAAAGTGGAACATTCCTCCGTCTACACTGAACACGATTCTCGGCAAAAGGAAGGAAATCGAACGTGCATTTGAAGAAGGGGTGAGCGGAAAAAGGAAACGTGTGCGAGAGGGACAGTTTCCTGAACTAGAAAGCGCTTTATTGAAGTGGTTCAAGCAAGCCCGTGCTTCAAACATACCGATCGACGGGACCATAGTTCGAGCACAGGCCTGTCATTTAGCAACGCAGATGGGCATCACTGATTTCAAAGCTTCTAATGGGTGGATCGAAAGATTCAAGAATCGGCACCAGCTGGTGTACAGATGTGTGCGAGGCGAGGCTGCTAGCGTCAATACCGACACAGTAGAAGCTTGGAAAAGTACGACACTTCCTCAGCTTCTCGAAAAGTACAGTCCTCGTGATGTATTCAACGCGGACGAAACAGGCTTGTTTTTTCACCTCTTACCTGACAAAATCCTTGCATTTAAAGGCGAAAAATGTCATGGGGGAAAGTTGAACAAAGAGAGACTGACAGTCCTGTTGAGTTGCAATGAAAGTGGAACAGAAAAGTTGGTTCCACTGGTAATAGGAAAAGCGAGGAGTCCACGCTGCTTTAAAAATGTGCGAACATTTCCTTGTAAGTACACATCGAATGCGAACGCCTGGGTAACTACAACAATATTTGAACAATATTTACGCGCGCTGGATGCAAAAATGGGTGCTCAGAACAGGAAAATCTTGTTTTTCGTTGACCAATGTGCAGCACATCCCATTGACACGACTTATCTCCGGAACGTGAAAGTTGTTTTCTTCCCGGCTAACTGCACTAGTCACCTGCAGCCGCTTGATCAGGGCATCATCAGATGCGTGAAACAAAAATACAGGAAGCGGCTCGTTCAGAAGCGGTTGGCTTCACTTCAAACCACGAGGAAAATAACAGTACTGGAAGCAATGCATTTTGTGAAGTCTGCTTGGGATTCAGTTGAACCGAACACCATCCAGCATTGTTTTAACACGGCTGGTTTCTGTCGTGTTGTTGCAGATGACGTCACGCCTGTGGATGGAAACCCCGCGACGACTGATGAATGGCGACAGTTAGCGGGCGAAGACGACAACGTAAGCTTCGATGCTTACATAGACTGTGATGAAAGTGTTGTAGTATGTCAGTCTATGACGATTGATGAAATTCTTCAGCAGCAGACAGCAGATGAAAGACGAGAAGAAAGTGAAGAAGAGGACGAACCAGAGCCCACACCAGTGCCTACACTTTCAAAAGCTCTAGAAGCAATGGACACAGTGCGATCATATGTCACAAGTTTTGTTGTTGATGATGATGACATGGCTTTAATGACGAAAATGGATTCGGTACTTTGTAAACTTGGACAAAAGAAAAAGCAGTCCACTCTGGATAGGTTTTTCAAAGCTCTGTAATGTGTGATGTTTGGAATATACAGTACAGGGTCTTTTTTTTTTTTTTTGCTCGACAACACAATTCCGCTCGATCTTGGCCGCCGGTTGGCGCGTGTGGTCCCCGGCCGTATGCCCACGCTCTTGCTGCGGTAGACGAGAGCTCCGATCTAATTGGGTGTTTTATAAAGCTAGTGTGTACTGTATATCATATTGTATAGTGTACAGGTTCAGTAAACAATAAAAATAGACGTAAACGTATTTATTTCCTTACTGAAGTTAAATTAACCGGAAACTTCACAAGGATATGCCGATTTTGTTTGGAAGCGGATGGGTAAATTTTCAGCATCTTCTGTAAATCATGGCCAGTAACACTGCATGGTAGGCTACTGATTTTAAGCACTCGTATTCCGCCGTAGGCCTACGTAAGCGTGCGCGGTCGCCGGCAACAGAGCCGTCACTGGCGGAGCGAGAATGTCCTTGCTGATCAAAAATAAAGACCCTGTATTACAGTATATGTGTTTGGAAGCGGATGGGGACCATTTTCAGCATCTACTGTAAATCACGGCCAGTAAAACTGCATGGTAGGCTACAGATTTTAATCACTGTATTCTGCCGTAGGCCTATATATGCGTGCGCGGTCGCCGCCAACATGGCCGTCACTGGCGGAGCGCGAGAGCGAGAATGTCCTTGCTGATCAAATATAAAGACCCTGTATTATACTGTAGTGTAGAGGTACATTAATTCATTTTTATGTTATTTATTCCCTGTGTTACTGATAACCTATGTTTATGTCGTGACTGTAGTAGTGCATATAATCACTTACTAAGGGCGGCGATTTAGCGTCCATATATACGCTGCGTTCTTTCTTATACGTTGTAAATGCAGTATGGCGTTTTTCGGTAGTACGTTTTCCCGCATATGACGTCCAAATTTTTCAGTCCCTTGAAAAACGTACTAACGAGATTCCACTGTATTAGGTGGATGTGACTATTCAGTCTATGTTCCTTAACACACTACAGTAATATGGAGGCAATCCAGGCATCCATGGAGCCATGGAAATGAGTCTATAAAATTATTTTTTAGTAGTTTCACATTGATATAAATTCTTCAAGGTGTTTCATTATAATATGACATAGTAACACGAGTTTATTCGCGAACAGATTTGTTTTTTATTTGAAGGTTTTGAAAATGAGGGTGTGTATTACATTCTGTGGTACATTAGATTTGAGTAGGCTAAATACGGTAGTTATAACAAAATTTGTAAAGACTCTGATCTCGTGTTTTTTGTTAGCCAGTTCATAATTACTGGCAACAATATCTTTTTCCTTGCCAATCAAAGCAATCCAGAATTCCATTATGATGTCGTCGTCACTAACTTGTCTCATTTGGAGTAATTCTCCCAGTTTCTTAGGCCGGTACTACACTATCAAAGAAATTCGTCAAAGAAATATTAGAATGCAAATACATTTGTCATTGATAGCACAAATGTTCGTAGATATCTGTATTGATAGATGAATTCAAAGATTAAATTATACGTCAGTCAAATATTATGAAACATTTTGTAAAAATTACATGCAATGCAATCATCACACCATTACACTGAATAAAATATTTTATCATAGTTTAGGAAAAATGGATGAAGGACAGTTCTTTGCTCAATTAACTGTAATAATTCAAATACTGTAGTGGCAATACTGGTATGTAAATGAATCTGAAAGATAAATTAAACATCTAAGGGTTAAACCTAAACAAGAAAGGTACAGTAGAGTTCTGAAAACTCTGCCTAATGTGGACCGAAAGCTGGTCGAGTTTGTGAAAATGCCGGGTTATTGGGAATGGGGTTTAAAAAGAATAAGTATGAGTGTTTCCTCAGAAAATACAGTAATGTACTTGTATGTATTGTTTGCTTGAGAATACAACAGAGAATGAAGTGCCCAAATACCCTTAAACAAAGGAAAAGTGTGTATTTATGAAGGCATAGAGCCTTTAAGACATGAGAATGAAAATGAATGAATTCAGTGTACAGTAATTTACCTGTGAAAAGAAAGACCTCAGAAAAATACTTTATGAAGGCGTAAAGCTGTCTTTAATGAAAATTAACTAGTCGACTGCAAAAACTGGCTACTTTTTAAAGAAATGCGTAATGTCCTGTTGTCTTCTGCACTGCTCTCTGCGTTTTGCCGTTTCATCACAAATTTCTTGGAATCCGGAACTTGAATTTGAGTGGCAACTCTATGGAAGTTTCTATGACTGTTCATCTATGGATTGTTCAATGTTCTTTGACTATAGTATTAGGGCACTTGAGTGGTGGAATTTGGAACTTGTTTTTGAGTGGCTACTCTGTGAATGGCAGAGAGGAAAGAAGACAATGGGTCAACAAGAAGTTAGGAGAACAAGAGAGAAAGGAGGAGGTTATGAATGTTATTAGAAAGATCGACACTGATTGTACGAAATTGTATGGAATGAGTAATTTATGATTAACCTGTGAAAAGTAAAGAGATTCTATTTCCTTTACCCATCTTTACGGATATATTGGTGCTGCTTCCTACATAGGTCATTCTACTGGTTTAATAAAAATAAATAGAGATTATTGGAGCTGCGAGTTTTGGAAGTTATATATTGATTGGTGACGGGATTACTGTCACACTTTTCCTCCCAGGGGCTCACATCTAGTGGGACGTGGGTTGGCGACCACAGGACCCCAGCTGAGTCCGGCATTGCTTCCACTTACTTGTGCCGGGCTCCTCTCTGTCTTCTTTCCTGTCGACCTCACTTGGTTCAACTCTTGTTCTCTTCCGACCCCGACGGTATTAGGGTATCCGAGGCCTAGGGAGTCTCTTCCTTTCCCGCCTTAATTGACCCTTGTCTTATCTTTTCTGATACCCTCCTTCTGCGAGGGGTCAGCCTTCTTTTTCTTTTCTTGTTATCTCCTGCCTTCTGCTCAAGGCCATTAAGGAGGCAGGGTGTATGTAGCCCCACCACTTCTGGTGCACCCTAGATATTGCTACACCCTCAAGGTCTAACGGCTGGTGAGTTCGGGAGTTGGCGACCCCGAGGGATTCCTGAGCTGGGTCCGGTTTTCCTCCTTTTATCCATTACCTATGGGGCGGACCCCCTCCTCTTTCACTTTCCTGCCTTTTATGGCTCTCCTTCCTTCCAAGTCCCTCAATCCGCATTCTTTGAGGGTTGAGGGCATTTCTTTTCCTCCTGTCCTGCATTTGCCTTACTCTCCTTTTGTTTTCCATTTCTTCTTCTATTATATAAGTCAGTAGTTAGTTTTAGTTGTAGTTTACATTTCATTATCATCTTCATGATCACCCAAACCATTAGGGGCCGATAACCCAGATGTTAGGCCCCTTAAAACAACAATTATCATCATCATCATCATCATCACTGTCAAATTTATGAAACATTCCCCATTCATTTACAAGTAAGTGACATTTCCAAGGAATTATATTGTACAGGGTTATTACAAATGATTGAAGCGATTTCACAGCTCTACAATAACTTTATTATTTGAGATA
Source organism: Meconema thalassinum (assembly GCA_946902985.2). Taxonomy (NCBI): domain Eukaryota; kingdom Metazoa; phylum Arthropoda; class Insecta; order Orthoptera; family Tettigoniidae; genus Meconema; species Meconema thalassinum. The sequence continues at coordinate 410,889,455 of OX336390.1, forward strand.
TTTTAACAATGCTTTGCACACACATACAAAAACTCAAAAAGTTTTTTTTAGGCATTCACAAATGTTTGATATGTGCCCCTTTAGTGATTCAGCAGACATCAAGCCGATAATCAAGTTCCTCCCACACTCGGCGCAGCATGTCCCCATCAATGAGTTCGAAAGCATCGTTGATGCGAGCTCGCAGTTCTGGCACGTTTCTTGGTAGAGGAGGTTTAAACACTGAATCTTTCACATAACCCCACAGAAATAAATCGCATGGGGTTAAGTCGGGAGAGCGTGGAGGCCATGACATGAATTGCTGATCATGATCTCCACCACGACCAATCCATCGGTTTTCCAATCTCCTGTTTAAAAAATGCCGAACATCATGATGGAAGTGCGGTGGAGCACCATCCTGTTGAAAGATGAAGTCGGCGCTGTCGGTCTCCAGTTGTGGCATGAGCCAATTTTCCAGCATGTCCAGATACACGTGTCCTGTAACATTTTTTTTCGCAGAAGGAAAAGGGGCCGTAACCTTTAAACCGTGAGATTGCACAAAACACGTTAACTTTTGGTGAATTGCGAATGTGCTGCACGAATGCGTGAGGATTCTCTACCGCCCAGATTCGCACATTGTGTCTGTTCACTTCACCATTAAGAAACAAGAAGTTCCGTTAAGAACTATACAGCCTACTTTTCATGCCAATGATTATTCTACAGAATATGAACCTATCTAGAATAATGACGAAATTAAGTTGCTAATATCGAAATTTCCAATTAGTTCGAAATACTGTATACCTGGCATAATTTATCCTAATAGAGCACTACAGTTGGCAGCCCTGATGACTGAATATATTCTTAGTTCCGTCTCTTACGGTACTAAATACAAAATTTGGTTGAAGTCCACTGGATAGCATGGACGTTACATGCAGTTAAACATTGGATCTAACAGCGTGCGTAAAATCATGTTGGCAACAATGTCATGCATGTATTGGTCAGAAATAATCTGAAATAATATGATCTATTGTTGTGCCAATTTTGAATGAAATCCATTAGTTAGTATAGAAGTTACATGCATTTTAAAATTGGACCTATCAGCAGGCTTAGAATCATGTTGGCAGCACTGACGCATATTAGTTACTCCAAATTCGTCTAGAATGCCAGGTACTATACGTGTGCAAAGTTTAGAGCTATTGGCTTGCATACTTTCTGATATATTGATATTAGGGTAACAGAAATAGGGACAGCACATATTAACAGTTGGCAGCCCTGGTTGCTCCTTAGAATACGCATAGTCATATCTGTTATGGTACACATAGCACATACGAAATTTGGTTGAAATCCAAATGATAGTATGGAAGTTACATGTATTTAAAGTTGGACCTGTCAGCAGGCTTAGAATCATGTTGGTAGCACTGACGTATATAAGTTACTCCAAATTAATATAGAATGTCAGGTACTATACGTGTGCATAGTTTAAAGCTGTCGGCTTGCATATTTTCTGATATATTGGTATTTGGATAAAATAAATTAGGAGCATTTATTAACAGTTGGCAGCCCTGGTAGGTCTTAAGAATACGCTCAGTCATATCTGGTTATGTACACATACAACATACGAAATTTGGTTGAATTCCGCTTGATAGTGTAGAAGTTATATGCATTTAAAAATTGGACCTATCAGGAGGCTTATAATCATTTTGGCAACACTGCCATGTTTGGCCTCCTGGAAATTAAACTGAAATATTATGATCTGTACGTGTGCCAATTTTGAAATAGCTCCCACTCATACTTTCCAAGATATCCAACATGGAGCTCAAATTTCAATTGCGATTTTTTAGCAGTTGGTAGCACTGACATCATTTTCAAATATGGCCGTGAGATATTCAGGTATAGATCTTTACTCCTACCAAATTTTGTTTCGATTGCTGCAGCCGTTTAGGAGTTGATAGGGGGGGACACACACACAGCCAGACAGACAGACAGAAGGACAGACAGACAGACAGACACACATTTCCCCGATCTCATAAGTCTACTTTTTCCTCATTTTTGCAAAATGTGAAAAGTAGGCTAAAAATGTTGCTTCATCACTGAAAACAAGTTTCGCACAGAACTCATCCTCTTCCATGAGCTGTAGCAACCGCACCGAAAATTCAAAGAGTTTGACTTTGTCATCGGGTGTCAGGGCTTGTAGCAATTGTAAACGGTAAGGCTTCTGCTTTAGCCTTTTCCATAAGATTTTCCAAACCGTCGGCTGTGGTACGTTTAGCTCCCTGCTTGCTTTATTCGTCGACTTCCGCGGGCTACGCGTAAAACTTGCCCGCACGCGGTCAACCGTTTCTTCGCTCACTGCAGGCCGACCCGTTGATTTCCCCTTACAGAGGCATCCAGAAGCTTTAAACTGCGCATACCATCGCCGAATGGAGTTAGCAGTTGGTGGATCTTTGTTGAATTTCGTCCTGAAGTGTCGTTGCACTGTTATGACTGACTGATGTGAGTGCATTTCAAGCACGACAAACGCTTTCTCGGCTCCTGTCGCCATTTTGTCTCACTGCGCTCTCGAGCGCTCTGGCGGCAGAAACCTGAAGTGCGGCTTCAGCCAAACAAAACTTTATGAGTTTTTCTACGTATCTGTAGTGAGTCGTGACCATATGTCAATGAATTGAGCTACAGTGAATTTATGAAATCGCTTCAATCATTTGTAATAGCCCTGTATATTGTAGTAGGTCTATATTTCCAACCCCTCGTCTACGTCGTGGGAGACGGGCAACGGCACAAAGTAGGGCATCGCCTGTAGGGGCGAAGTACAGTGGGGACTTCGTGTGCCCCGGGACTGTTACGGTAGCTGTGAAGGTACTACAGGAACCCTGAAAAGTGACGGCTAACGGGGCTCTGGGGAAGCTACGATAGGCCCAGCAAGCAAGTAGTGGATGAAACCAAATGCTTTCAAAAATGGAACGAGCCTCGGACATGATGGATTTAATAGACGACGACACGGCTGTACACACGGACTAAGATTTGGAATTTTAAACCTAAGAACGCTGACGGGGAAGATGGAGGAGATAGTGGATATGATGGAAAGAAGGAAGGTGGATTTATTGGGATTGGCAGAAACAAAGTGGAAAGGGGAAGGAAGGAGAGAACTGAGAAAAGGCTATAGACTGTACTGGAGTGGGAACGAAGAGGGAAAGAGGAATGGAGTGGGAGTAGTAGTACGAGATGGTTTAAAAGAAGAAGTGAGGAGAATAAGTGATAGGATGATGAAAGTGAAAGTAGCACTGAGGGGAGAGACCGTAGAAATAGTGCAAGTGTATGCTCCACAAGTAGGCTGCGCCTCTGAAGAGAAGGAGGAGTTTGAAGAGGAATTGCAGAAGCAGCTGGTAGGAAGAAATATGATTGTTATGGGGGATCTCAATGTCCATGTAGGAAGAGAAAGACAAGGTTATGAGAGTGTTCTAGGACCAGAGGGTTGGGGCAGAAGAAATGAGGAAGGAAAGAGACTGTTAGACTTCTGCCAGAGGAACAGCCTGCTAGTTGGGAACTCCTGGTTTAAAAAAAGAGAGAGCCACACAATCACATGGTACAGTGATGACTTGACCAGGAAGTCGGTGGTCGACTATATACTGTATGAGAAAGAACTAAATAAGAACATCACGGACATCAAGGTTATACCATCGGAGAACCTGGATAGCGACCATCGATTGCTGGTAATGAACCTGAGAGGGAGTAAGGAGAAGAAAGGGACTGAGAACCAGGAAAGACGTATAAGGATATGGAAACTGAAAGAAGGGGATAGAAGGGTCGAGTACCTCAAAATGGTAAAGGAAGGAATTCCAACAGATGAAGAAAGAGGGGTGGAAGAGGAATGGGCTAGATTTAAGAAGACACTAGTAGGTGCAGCAGAAGCAGTATGTGGGAGGACAAGTAGTAAGAAGAGGTGGAAGGAAACACCATGGTGGAATGAGAAGACAAAAGATATAGTAAGGGAAAAGAATAGAGCCTTTAGGAGGTGGTATCAAAATAGGACGGTAGAGACAAGGGAAGAGTACCAGGAAAGAAAGAATGAGGCGAAGAGAGTAGTGGCTGAGGAGAGAAGAAAGTGGCTGGAAGAGTGGACAAAGATGATGAAAGAGGATAGTGAAGTTACAAAAAAGGTCCTGTTTGGGATGGTAAAAAATAAGAGGCGGAAGGATCCTACGGATTATGTTAGAATGGTGAACAAAAGGGGACAAGAGATAGAAAATAGGGAAGAACTGAAGAAAATGTGGAAAGAATATTTTGAAGAACTACTGAACCCAAATGGAAAAGATGGTGAGGAGGAAGAAATCTGGGAAGAGGAAGATGAACTGCAAACAGAAAAGGACTTAACATGGAAAGCAGTGGAAGATGCAGTGAACAAGATGAAAGGAGGGAAGGCACCGGGTGTGGATGAGTTGAGTGTGGAGATGGTGAGAGCAGCAGGAGAGGTGGGGATACAGTGGTTGTACCGAGTGATGAGGATAGCATGGAAGGAAAGGAAGACCCCAGAGGACTGGAAAAAAGGAATAATTGTCCCGATCTTCAAGAAAGGTAGTAGAACAGATTGCAGAAACTATCGGGGAATAACACTGATGAGTCATTGTGCAAAGATCTTCGAGAAAGTTTTGGAAAAGAGAATTAGGACAAGGATAGAAGGAGGGAAGAACAACATGGCTTCAGAGCAGGAAGGTCCACAGTGGATTTGATTTTTGCTGTAAGGCAGTTACAAGAACAGCACTATGAGTATGGAACAGATCTACTGATGGCCTTCCTGGACATTGAGAAAGCATATGACAGTGTATGCAGAAACAAAGTATGGAAGTCCCTGGAGGATAGAGGAGTAGAGAAATGGACTATAAAGAGGATAAAGGAGATGTACAAGGGAAGCGTGAGCTGTGTGAAAGTGGGAGGAGAGAGAATAGACTGGTTGGAACAGAGAAACGGCCTGAAACAAGGAAGTGCACTGTCACCGTTACTTTTCATTGTGGTGATGGATGACATAATGACCCGAGTGGCACAAGTTTTTGGGGAAGGAAAGATGAAAGCAATGGTGTTTGCAGATGATTTGATGATTTGGGGAAACAAGGAGGAGGAGGTACAGGAACAGTTGGTCGTGTGGGAAGGAATAATACAAGGATATGGGATGAAATTTAGCATAAATAAGAGTGAGATGGTGATCACAACAAGGAAGAAGGAAAGAACCACAACGGGAATAACAATTGGTGGGGAACAGCTGAAGAAAGTGGAGAATTTCAAGTATCTGGGAAGCCTGATACAAGATAATGGAAGAAACGATAGAGAAATAAATGAGCGGGGGAGGCAGGCAGAAGCATTTCGGAGGAGTGTGAGAAGCATGTTGTGGAGCAAGGATGTCCCTCAGAACAGCAAAAAGATCATATATCGGATGTACTATTGTAATGGTCTTGCTTAGGCTGGGATGACAAGTGAAACGGTATTTACTTTGCTCCACGTTGAGCGTACAAATGTAGCAGTTATTAATTAGTGCCCCATGTTGGTAGCGACAAATGAAACGTTTTTGCTAGCCCACACTGTTGGGTGAGAAATGTAACTGTTTACCTTTGCCTAAGCTATGTTGTTTTAATGGGCGCCAAGACCTCAATGCAATGTTGAAATCTAAATTTGTATTTAACAACATCTAGCTCTGGCAGAACACATTCAAGACTCTATTCACTCAGATCGTGGTATGATTTGATCATTAACCCAACAAACAATTGTATCAGGAGAAGGAATTGGTCTATATCTAATGCTACCTACTGAAAGCAAAGATTGCATTGTAAAAGAAATGAATTTATTATATAAAACAAGTATAGCAAAATTAATAATAATAATAATAACTATAAAATTTAAATTGGAGCGTTGTGATTTTAATATTACCGATAGAAAATTACGTGAAAACGGAGTCTGATAAATTGATTTTACTCTTATTTCCAAGCTATGAAGTTACTGAATTATGAAATATAAAACAAAGAAAAATGAGAGATTGCGTATTTCTGCGTCATTAGCGCTTACCCCTGGAAATTGCCAAAGCATTTCCCTCGTTCTTGATGATGCTGTGTGCTTCCCACAGTCTCCTGGACGTCGTCATCTCCGTCGAAATTTGATGATATTCTGGTAGATTAGATAATTCTATGGTCCGTACATCGGACCCAAACTCTCGTAAAACCGCACTGGTTACGTTTTACAAAAGTTCGTCGCTAACTCCACTGAACATCGGAGCGTCACGCACTCGCGACCTTACTCTGCCAGTTCTACACAGATTGTCCGTTCCACGGAACATCGGAGCGTCCCCCGCGTATAACCATACTCCGCAAGTATTTCACAGATAGTCCTCGTTTCACGGCGCGTCGAACGATATATGCACACGTTGGCTCCCCCACTCTTCAGCCGGCTTCAGCTTGCGTGGTCCCCCTGATTGGCTGACCCACCACGCGATCTTCTCCTCCTCCGGGTCATTACACTCGGCGGGAGGGTTCCGTTCCAACAATTCGTCTTTTCTAGACCTTACGACCCAGCCTTGCGTAATACTTCCCGACAAGATTCAGCGTGTACTTGAAATCCCAGTGAGTCACGTCTCTCGATATACCCTAACTGACGAAAACTCCGTAAAATTCCGTAATCAGATAATTTTCTATGATATCGTCGTTCGTAATAATTTGCTTGATAGCGTTTTCTAAGACATAGAAAACCTATCTGAATGCTAATAATTTTTATAAAATGCTCCGAAAATACCTTAATAATAATTATAATAAATTAATAATAATAATAAATTAACATGAAAAATTCTCTTGGCTGAACAATTTGCCGCGTAAATAAATATAGAATGGCTTCCTACTGACTTATGCCAGTTGCATAAAACCCCTCGAAAAACACGTTACATATTCGCCTCGGATCATCGGATGATTTACCGTGACGACGGTCCATTATCCGATTATCCCAGACACGTTAATAAACCCCATCCAAAATACATATTACATAAATGAAATAACCCTAAATTACAGATATATACACTCATATTTTTTCTTCACGCACTTTGCGTCAAAGTTTGTTGTCACTATGGATTGCACTTTGCAACCAGTCCAATGTTTTACATATGGAATAGTGTTCCACGGATATTTCCGCCTCTCAAATTTCTCTATGTTGGAGAAATAGACATAATTAATGTGTGAGCACTATGTATTTATGATGTCATATCACACGCATTGAAGGTGTTCTGATATATTTATATCACCATAGAACTTCCTAATTTCACTGGAGGTCCCCTCCTTATGGTGACATTTAATTCCACTTATCACTGAGCACACGATCACACTATTGTGGCAGCGCCTCGTGACCATAATACTTAATCTCTCTTTGAAGTAGATTAAATTAATATTGACTTCTGAAAAAAAAACAGTAAATGTGCATTACATATAACACCAAATATTTCTGTGCCGTAATCGCCCTGTCTTGTTAAGTTCCCTTAGACCATATTCTACTTAATACTAGTTCTCAACACAGATCAGTTCTTCTCACACAAATAATACCTCTGTACAAATTATCTTAAATTACACACTTACAAATCTTACATGGCGAGGCCGTAAACAGAAATCACGTGTGCTGATATGTATGAGTTTCATGAAGGACTGTCTCGCATTCTGATGGCCCATCTTTTATCTCGTGGACGCCTTAAGCTAACAAGCCCTATTCAAGCGCTCCCCCATCTCTTGGAGATAAATGGGAACCCATCAGCGCTGCCAAAATGGCCTTGGTGCATCGAGACAATTTAGTGCTCAACAGCATCCGACAATCCCGTCATATTTCCCTGTACCTTAAAAACTCTCATTTACTTACATACTACCCCCCTGTGCGACTTCTGATACGCCTGCCTTGAAGACCAGATCTTCCACGCACCATACACCACACTTACTCATTTGATAGGCTGGCTCGCCAGCTAAACACACTCACTTTATGACACATATTTTCGTAGACTATGTATATTATACGTCCCGTATAATCTGTTTCCCTCACTATTCTCCAGCACATATGCTGTTTTCCCAATACGTTTGGAAACTATAAACCTGCTTCCAACCTTGCAAGTGGCTCCCTTAAATGAACGTCATCACGTTGCTCCACTAGCATATTTCTCAGTGTCTGTAACGATGCCCTGTTGCTACTGTCCACACATGCTAACCCTACTTTTCTTTGGTGTAACACCTCTACTCGACACTCTATGACCTAAAAATGTCACTTCTGACTGACAGAATGACGACTTAGACAGCTTCAAAGTGAACCCTGCCTGATCTAACTTCTGAAAAACTATATTTAAATGACATAGATGCTCCTCAAAACTGCGTGAACTAATTACCATATCATCAATGTAAATGGTTACAAACTCTCCTGTGTCATCCCCTAATGCGATGTTTAAAGCCCTAATTAAAGCTGCTGAACTACTCTTTAACCCATAAGGTGTTCTACAAAATTGATAAAGGTTATATTTATGACTAAAAGCTGTAAATGGTCTATCTTCGTACATAAGTGGCACTTGCCAAAAACTGGAACTCAAATCTACACAAGTGAAATACTTCTTCCCCTCAAATGTTTGCATTAATTCCTCTATTGACATAGATTTCAGCTGATCTGAACTAATTCTACTGTTAACCAAACGAGCGTCTAAACAAATACGAACAGTGCCGTCGGTCTTGGGTACCGTTATCAAAGAATTAACATATGGACTGTTCGAGTGCTCAATAATCCCATCTTCAAGCATCTGGTTAATTTGTGCCTCAACTGCACTCTGATAAGCGAAAGGTACAGGATATCTATGTCCTGTGAATACTGACCTATCAATAACGTTCAATGAATGTGTATAGCAATTGGCCATACCAATGCGATCCTCAAAAACTCTCCTATTACACAATAACACATCATAGAGCCGAACACATTGTTCCACCTCTATATTACCCTGAAATGCAGCCTCACGTAACGAGTCCTCTAGACTTCCGTTCGTAATCACACTGCCCACAAAACATGGAGAACCCCGCTCTACGGCTGGCGATATCTCATTTAAAGTACAAATCACACCTACAATACTACTCCTCTGAATATGGTCATTGAACGCTACTTCTACTTCAGAATCTCCCCATTTAAATTTCAAACTCCCTACATCATAACATAAGTTACCAGACACTCTACTTAGCCACTCTGAACCCAAGATAACACTGAATACTAAATTTGGAATTACAAGGCAAATCTGCTTCTCTACATGATTATTAATTTTAATGTCTACTAAAACTTGCTTAGAAATTACTTTAGACCTCTTCCCAACAGCTGTGATAACAAAAGTGCTTTTAATTGGCATCTCCTCAAAATTTACTCCAGTTCCTTTCATTTTATCATAAAATGCACTACTTATGCAACTCTTCATACAACCACTATCAATTAAAACATCTGTGTACGCCTCGGACACGTTAAATTTAACTATGGGGCTCTTACTAACCACTTCCTGAATAATACCTTCATCATTTAGTTCATGTAATAATTCATTTCTTACATTTAGGTCATAGGGTTCCTGTATAATTGTATGGACAGGGCATGCTACAGACTGAGATTCTGACCTTACTTCGCAGCCTGGTTCGCGTTTAAAGAACCGCTACAGCTGGCCGTAGTACTACTAACTACTAAACTGGTCTGGTTGTTCTGGGCTATGTTGTCATTGTTTGGCTGTATATTACTACCACTAGGCTGTCCTCTTCCTTGACCCCTATTCTGGTTGTAATTATTGTCATTATAATTTCTCCCTTGATTTCCCCTGAAATCATTGTTTCTCCCTTGATTTCCCCTGTAATCATTGTTCCTCCCTTGATTTCCCCTGAAATCATTGTTCCTCCCTTGATAGTGATTACCATAGCCATTTCCTCTGTTCTGATTTAGCTGATTATTATTATTTCTATTTTGAGCGTTGGCCCCTTCGCCACCGTTCCCTTGAACTTCCTGATGCCTGGCTTCATTAGGTCTATTATTATTATTACCCTGGTTCCGATTGAAATTGTCATCATAACCCCCTCTCCCTAGTGCATCAAATGTGCTTAACAAATTTTCTACTTGTGATATAGTCTTTACATTCTGGATACAAGCAGCCTCCTTGATCCTATAGGGAAAGTGCCTAAGTAGCAACCTCACCACATCACTTTCCTCCTTCAAGCCATCCAGATATTTACACACTAATACCTGCCCTAAAAAGTATTCGGTCATGGTGGAGCTTCCTTTAGGGTTATATTTACCACACACTACTCCCTCACGATGCTGCGACTGAATAACCTCATTCCAGAACTTTTCACAGAATTTCATTTTAAAATCATTGATATCAGTAAACTTGTCTCTGTAGACAGCAAACCAATTCCTCGTTTCCCCCACAAACACTTGTTCTAAAATTTCAACTACCTGGCACCACTCAATACTACCATTTTCCAACCTCTCCCCGAATTTATTTTCTATAGTGTTCATGAACTCCATTGGGCACCCCTGTCGATTGCTGAACTTACCCAGTTCTACCTCCCTGTGTGTGCTATTCACAAAAACTGGCCTATTCTGGCTATTTTCTTGCCTGATCCTAGCTTTTAATTTTAATTCTAATTCTGCGATTTTCTCCTCAGCCTTCCTCTCAATACTGTTTACTGTTAATTTAATGTTTCCTTCTGATTCTTCTACTTTATCATATAACTTTGCTTGTTTCTCCTCAATCTTGCTAATGCTCTCTTTATTACTCTCTCTTAAATCATTTACTTCTGCAACTATTTGTGAGTGGACTTTCTCAATTCTACCCCCCAGCTGTTCCTTAACCTCTTTAGTAGCTACCTGAATTTTGTCAATTTCTCCCCCCAATTGCTTTTTGACCTGCTGTGTTTCCAGTTGCACTAGTTCTTTTAAATTTTCAGCCTGTGTACTGATTCTAATTTCCAACTCCTCCTGTACTTTTCCTAATTTTCTGTCTACATCTGCAATAATCTCTTTAGCCTTTTCTTCCATCACCCCCCTGATCTCACCTCTAATCAGTTCGAATTTGTCACTCATTTCCCTACTGTTTTGTTCTAATTTAGCATTTAAAGTTTCAGTACTCTCTCTATTTTCCTTACTGTTTTGTTCTAATCTGGCGTTTAAACTATCGCTCAATTCTCTATTACTCTCTTTATTTTCCCTACTGTTTTGTTCTAGTTTAGCGTTATTCTGTTCTAACTTTGCATTTAAAGCTTCTGTACTTTCTTTATTTTCCCTACTATTTTGTTCTAATTTAGCGTTATTCTGTTCTAACTTTGCATTTAAGGCATCACTACTAACTTTGTTCTGATACATAAACTCGAGAAGTAAAGTTTTTAATTCTGGTTGGCCGCCTACACTCCCTGTTTCAGTATCGGGATTTACCTCCGCTACCCCGGTACTACCATCACTCGACATACTGCTCGTATCATCACTCTCCCGTTGATGACCACTACGTAACCTCATCTGTCTTTCTTTCTCATCCCCCATAATGATATACACTGATACAGACAAATAACCCCCAAAATACAGGCACAGAAATATATACCCTTCTCCTTCCACAAATGTTATTAGGTTTTCAGCCCCAAGTTGTCGGCGCCAAATGTAATGGTCTTGCTTAGGCTGGGATGACAAGTGAAACGGTATTTACTTTGCTCCACGTTGAGCGTACAAATGTAGCAGTTATTAATTAGTGCCCCATGTTGGTAGCGACAAATGAAACGTTTTTGCTAGCCCACACTGTTGGGTGAGAAATGTAACTGTTTACCTTTGCCTAAGCTATGTTGTTTTAATGGGCGCCAAGACCTCAATGCAATGTTGAAATCTAAATTTGTATTTAACAACATCTAGCTCTGGCAGAACACATTCAAGACTCTATTCACTCAGATCGTGGTATGATTTGATCATTAACCCAACAAACAATTGTATCAGGAGAAGGAATTGGTCTATATCTAATGCTACCTACTGAAAGCAAAGATTGCATTGTAAAAGAAATGAATTTATTATATAAAACAAGTATAGCAAAATTAATAATAATAATAATAACTATAAAATTTAAATTGGAGCGTTGTGATTTTAATATTACCGATAGAAAATTACGTGAAAACGGAGTCTGATAAATTGATTTTACTCTTATTTCCAAGCTATGAAGTTACTGAATTATGAAATATAAAACAAAGAAAAATGAGAGATTGCGTATTTCTGCGTCATTAGCGCTTACCCCTGGAAATTGCCAAAGCATTTCCCTCGTTCTTGATGATGCTGTGTGCTTCCCACAGTCTCCTGGACGTCGTCATCTCCGTCGAAATTTGATGATATTCTGGTAGATTAGATAATTCTATGGTCCGTACATCGGACCCAAACTCTCGTAAAACCGCACTGGTTACGTTTTACAAAAGTTCGTCGCTAACTCCACTGAACATCGGAGCGTCACGCACTCGCGACCTTACTCTGCCAGTTCTACACAGATTGTCCGTTCCACGGAACATCGGAGCGTCCCCCGCGTATAACCATACTCCGCAAGTATTTCACAGATAGTCCTCGTTTCACGGCGCGTCGAACGATATATGCACACGTTGGCTCCCCCACTCTTCAGCCGGCTTCAGCTTGCGTGGTCCCCCTGATTGGCTGACCCACCACGCGATCTTCTCCTCCTCCGGGTCATTACACTCGGCGGGAGGGTTCCGTTCCAACAATTCGTCTTTTCTAGACCTTACGACCCAGCCTTGCGTAATACTTCCCGACAAGATTCAGCGTGTACTTGAAATCCCAGTGAGTCACGTCTCTCGATATACCCTAACTGACGAAAACTCCGTAAAATTCCGTAATCAGATAATTTTCTATGATATCGTCGTTCGTAATAATTTGCTTGATAGCGTTTTCTAAGACATAGAAAACCTATCTGAATGCTAATAATTTTTATAAAATGCTCCGAAAATACCTTAATAATAATTATAATAAATTAATAATAATAATAAATTAACATGAAAAATTCTCTTGGCTGAACAATTTGCCGCGTAAATAAATATAGAATGGCTTCCTACTGACTTATGCCAGTTGCATAAAACCCCTCGAAAAACACGTTACACTATGTCCCTATCCTGACGTATGCCTCCGAGACCTGGGTTATGAAAGGAAAGGAGAAGAACAAAATACAGGCCAGTGAGATGAGGTTCTTGAGAAGCAGTATTGGAACTACAAAGGTGGACAGAATAAGAAATGAGAGGACCAGAGAATTAATGAAGGAGGAACCATTACAGGATGGTATAGAGAAATCTAGACTTAGATGGTATGGACATGTAAAACGGATGGAGGAGAAGAGGATAGCCAGGAGGATACACGAGACGAAGTGGGAAGGAAAGAGACCGAGAGGAAGACCGAGTCAGGTGGCTGAAGGGGGTGGAAGAAAGCGTGAAGAAGAGAGGAGAAGACTGGACAAGGGTGGAGGCTGAGAGATGGTGGGAAGACAGAAGACGTTGGAGAGGCTTGTGTTCCAAACAGACCCGGCCAGTGGCTGGAAACTGTGCAAGATGATGATAATGAACATTCACAGTACTGTCCAGTGGCATTTTAAAGTAGACTGGCGTCTGATCTGCATTACCAATTTGGGAAAGCAAATATGAATTTTCCTTCCGCAACTTAATTATGTGACGCTGAAAGGAAAGTAACTTTTCTTCATAAGCACCAGGAAGACGCTGCAAAATTGAGGTACGCCTTCGTATGCTCAACCCATTTCTTTTATAAAAATTTTGAATCCATCCTCGGCTTGCTTTAAACCCTACCGTAGAAAGTTCCTTTGCGATCTGTAATGCCTTTAATTGACACATTTCGGGCGACACCCCATTCCCCAATTTCCGGAAACTGTACACTCAGTCCGCGGAAAGCTCTACGAGCACCACTACTTGTTAGCAACACGTTTTTTTTCTTTCTCCAATCTCGAATACATGACTCGTCAATATCATATTTCCTACCGGCGGCACGATTTCCAATAATTTCAGCTTCCCTCACAACTTTCAGCTTCTCAGTCACAGTAAACGACCGCAAACGCTTCGTAGAACTCATGTTTACACTCTGAAGACGTGCGTGAGACTGTATGACGCCGCCTGCTTACGGTAAAACATGGTGATAGCCGGAAGAAGGCTAGCACCATCTAGCGGATACTCGCAACACCCGATATCGCGCGAGGCGGGCAATTTGAATCTTTAAAATCAGGATGATTCAAATAAGACCCGCACCCCAATTTTTCACGTCAGATTTTGTTTAAAAATGTGCGGGTGATATTCGAGTATATACGGTATTCAGGGGGTGAAACAGGAGATCAGATGTGTAATTAAGGAAGTGTTATAAGTAGAGATTGGAATTTTTCGGTGAGTTGGAAGTGCAGAAAGTGGGATTTTAAAAAGGGAAAATCGGGGTTTTTAATTGAACTTTTCGGTATTTTCACAATCTAGCTTTCAAAATACATTTCAGAAAAAAGACTGGTGTTTTCTGCAGACAAGTGATGGCGCTTATCAGACAACACATGCTTATAGCATGAGAAAAAGGGTTCACAGTCTGCAGTTGCTCACGGCATCCATATCACTTTTAGCACAGATTGTGCAAAGTCAGCATAGTTTATCGTCGTTCCCTGCAAACACAGAAATAATGTCCACTCGTTCATCACAAGCAAGCTTGGTTTTCACGACTCTTTGCAGTTCGCTGTGGCCTGTTAGAACGACATCATCACTTAGCTTCGAACAGAACTGCAGATGTTTCACGGTTCTCGTCAGATTACCATCAACAGTCATACATGCAATTTCGGCAGGATCAAACACTCTTGCAGCTTTGTAGAAATCCCGAGCAGGATCACCACTCCTTAAAGTTGTTAGTTTAGTCAAACTGTGTGATGCAGCATTGGTCATCTCGCTTTTCATTTTATGTTTCAAAGTAGCACTGTGAGAAGCTTGCAGTAATTCCATTACTTTGGCACTATGATACCCAGATGCAGCAACCTTTATTGTTTGTTCTATCTGTCTTAGGCGACCTTCCAAAAATGGGACAGTACGATAGGACTGACCCTCTAGAAAATTAATGAGGTTAACAATGCCACTACCCACATCCCTTACAAAAGAAGGCTGTACTTCAGCAGAAATTAATTCATCATCATCATCTTGCACAGTTTCCAGCCACTGGCCGGGTCTGTTTGGAACACAAGCCTCTCCAACGTCTTCTGTCTTCCCACCATCTCTCAGCTTCCACCCTTGTCCAGTCTTCTCCTCTCTTCTTCACGCTTTCTTCCACCCCCTTCAGCCACCTGTCTCTCGGTCTCTTTCCTTCCCACTTCGTCTCGTGTACTCTCCTGGGTATCCTCTTCTCCTCCATTCGCTTTACATGTCCATACCATCTAAGTCTAGATTTCTCTATACCATCCTGTAATGGTTCCTCCTTCATTAATTCTCTGGTCCTCTCATTTCTTATTCTGTCCATCTTTGTAGCTCCAATACTGCTTCTCAAGAACCTCATCTCGCTGGCCTGTATTTAGCTCTTCTCCCTTCCTTTCATAACCCAGGTCTCCGAGGCATACGTCAGGATAGGGACATAGTACGTCCGATATATGATCTTTTTGCTGTCGAGGGACATCCTTGCTCCATAACATGCATTAATTCATCTTCCTTAATATTCTGAAGAAAATCAACCCCAGCATTTTGCCCACAAAATTCCTCACTTTTCATCAATGCCACAACATCTCGTATGTGTTCAGCAAGATATACCACTGATTCGTACCAAGATGACCATCTTGTAAGAACGGGCATGGGAAATAGTGGTATACACCGTCCTGGGTATTTACTGTCCAGAAACTTCCTGAAGAGATGCTTTCGTTTCCGTGTATTCAAAAATGCAGACTTCACTTTCGATACAACAAGCTGCAAATCTTGCAAGTGTTTACCTAACACATTCAACACTAAATTTAGCTTGTGTGCCCAACACTGGACAATCAGAACACCATCACTTAGAATATTTCCCAGTATGTCGAAACATTTTACCATGTAACGTGCTGAATCTGACACAAGGGCCACAACGTTATCAAGCTCAATGTCATATTTTTCAGTGTGTCCAAAATTGCTCTAGAGCAGGTTTTTGAATCTACTGTTTCGAGTGTGTGTGTGTCACCGACAATTACTTCCACAGAAGCTGAAGACTTGATTGCTTTAAATAAGACAACAAAAATACACTCTTCACGTTTGTTTGTGGTTTCATCACAATACACAACCAATTTCTGTCCTGAAAGTTTGCTCTTAATTTCTTCCACCCTTTCATTCACCATTTCTGGAATATACTTTTCCCTGATCACTTTGGTACAAGGAATATCTCCAGCTCCTGCAACACATTAATATTTTAAAAAATTACTTCCCGAATTAAAAAAAAAGTTGAATTGTACATACTAGATGACAAGTAACGTTACACCAACTAAGTAGGATTTTTATGTACAGTAACCTAAGCTATACAAGTTGAAAAGAAAAGTTCGAAAATTTTATGAACATCTTGTGTTCTTATTAACACATTCACTACCAGCCACTCAGCAGGGATTTAAAACCATTGGCCAGCAGTTTAAATGCTCTTGCAGCCCTTTACACAGCAAGTTAGAAAATTGAACTAGTAGTTCTATAAACCTAAAATGTCACTCTAGTAGACTTTGACTGTATGATATCTGATATCTTCAAACTTTAAATTGTACCACGATTTTGTAATATAATAATAATATGCTAATAGATCATATGACCTAACACTTCATGGCCTAACCAACCATACCAATAGTTTTGTCACTAGCCAATAATCCTAACCAACAGTTTTGTCACGTAGTTCGTCTCTAACCTAACTTTCGATTCCCGGCTATGTCCATGTCACTCCGCAGACGTGGCAGGACTGCGTGACGTAGTCCGAGCCGCGCTATGTTGGATCTCTAACCTAACTTTTGCTTTCCGGCATCGGAAGTTTTAACCTTCGATCTAAAAACAAACGCCGGTCATTCAAGTTTATACATGCTGCACGCGACTAACAGGAAGAACAAAATGTGGTTCCTTTATCATATGTCTTCAGTCCCCTAAACTTGCGAGGACTGCATAAAATATACAGACCAAACATAGGCCTAATTGCAGTTTGTTCATGCAGCTTAAACTCTTTAACTGACAAAAGCCGCGCCCATGAAGGTCTCACTAAATGCCGTAACCAACTGGTACTGAATGTGTTCAACAGTGAAATTATGTAAATTTACTAACAGTAAAAAAAAAGAAGAAGAAGAAAAACCAATCTTACCTTCTATGAATTCATACATGAATGATTTCACATGTACATTTTCCAGCTTCGAAATTGGTATGTTTGCTTTTAAAAATGTCTCTGCTACACGTTTCCCAAGATATTCACTGGTTTTCTTTTTGTTTTGCACATTGTTAAAACACGTGGCAATGGATGTCTGAACGCGAGATGTTTCGCCTTCTTTGCGAGAATTGAACGCCGTGACGTGTTTTGCAGACGCCAGATGTTTTTGGGTGGTATAGTTTCTTTCCCAGGACACAAGACAGTTACAAGACTTGCACATCACGGTACTCTTATCAGTACAATAAAACCCATGCTTTTCGTACTGGAAAGCTCTATCCCTTGCAAATATTTTACGGTTAGGCATTTTGTAGCCTTTCAAATACGCACACACAACGGAATACCTCTACTCATACACACGCTTCTCTCCGTGTAGCTGGCGGCAAATAAAAGCAGGTTACGACTTCAACGGAAGCGATTGTAAATCTCGAAAATATCGACCTGCATTCGATAATATAGAACTGCAAACCAAGACTAACCACAATATCTCGAAATCACTCTACGAAAGATCGATTGTTGAGCGTGATCTCAATACTATTGAAAAAGATCGATTACCGGTAATCATCATCTTCATTTCCCGTTTCCAGCTTCGTGGGTCGGGTTGTGAATTAAGGACCTCCAACGTTTCCTGTCTCTCCACCACTCCTCTCCTGTTTTTAGTACTTCTTCAGGTTTTCCTCCTCTCTTCTCTACACACTCCCACACTGTATCTACCGGTAAATTGCTTCAAAATGGGAATTTTGCGCGTTCTTTTTGTTAATTGCATCAAAAATCGCGCATTTTTTCGCGAAAACATAGCAAATTTGCGAGATTATACGAAATTTGCGATTTTTCGCGAGCTCAAATCGTTATGAAAAGGGTTGCAGGTTGTATATTAATAGTAATTATACATATAAAAGTACGTTTTTTCATAATTCGCGAAATTCGTGATCGCGAAATATTCCATTCCCTAGTTATAAGAAAGGGATAAAAGTATTATAGAGGAAGTAGATCTGAAATTAGTAGATGAGAGGAAGAATTTGTTAGAGGAAGCGTTACTCGAAAGTAGCATAGAGTTAGAGGAAATTGTAGGTGAGAATGGAGTAGATGAGAGGAAGATAGTTGAGCTTGAAGTAAAATTACGATATAAAAATTAAGGCGATGTTGTAAAGGCATATATTGGAGAGGACGTAGTAGGCGACAAAGCGGAATCAGATGTGGTGGTGGGCGCCGCGGTTGTAGAGGTCGAAATCGCTTAGGTTATAGAGGAAGACGTAGGAAAGGTCATAACAAAGAAGAAAGAAAGGTTGCAGAGGTAGATGTAGAGGTTGCCGCCAACATAGCAGAGGAGGACGTTTTAATGGAAATGGAGGGGATGGATTTTGTAGGCATGATAATGATGAAAACGGTACAGGGGTACTTCTAGTTTTAGAAGAAATGATAGAGATTGGTCTAGAAGAGCAGTAGGAGCTCGCTATATTAGAGCACAGACAAGACATACAGCCCAACGTTGAATCTAGTGATACAGATGATGATGATGATAATAATGAGCCTAAATGTATTGACATTTTTGATAAAGTTGATGTCAAGAAAAGAGTTAAGTTGGAAGCTAAAGCTGAGAAGAAGGTCCATAGAGACACTGACTTAAGAGAACGAGAAGAAAAGAAAGAATATAACTTAGATTTGTATATTAGAATTTGTCAAGATCATATTTTATCTGGACGGAAAATTAATGTGTTGGGGGCGCGAGCCGCGATTTGTTGTTTTAGATATGAATTAGGTGCTTGAGGCATATTGATGTCGATTTTCTTACTTTATGATGCATTTGCACAGTATTCGTTGATATACTGTAGTATATATGTTTTTCATTGTATGTGTTACTTACTATTTTTCTTATTTTTGAGTTATTCTGTAAATATTCTTCGTTTTCTTTCATGTTACCGGTACCTTTTGTTCATTCATATTATGCAGCTTTTGCATTTTCGTTTTAATTTAATTTTATGCAGTAATTCCGAACAAATAGAAGCCTCCGTGGCTTAGGCGGCAGCACGCCGGCCTCTCACCGCTGGGTCTGTGGTTCAAATCCCGGTCACTCCATGTGAGATCTGTGCCGGACAAAACGGAGGCAGACAGGTTTTTCTCCGGGTACTCCGGTTTTCCCTGTCAACATTTCATTCCAGCAACACTCTCCACTCTCATTTCATTTCATCTGTCATTCATTTAATCATTGCCACAGAGGAGTGCGTCAGGCCTCGGCAGCCGGCACAGTTCATATCCTCGCCGCTAGTTGGGGGCTTCATTCATTCCATTCCTGACCCGGTCGGAGACTGGAAGCAGGCTGTGGATTTTCATTTTCAATTCCGAACAATTGAGAAATAATTTCCAAGATTTCGTAGTTAGCAATTTAAAATTGGTACATAGTTTAGAATATTTCAATGAGGCCAGATATTGCAATTAAATGTGAAGAGCTTTGAAAAGTTCATGATTGAGGAGCAAGATTTACATTCAGCTGATAGCTATTGGGAAATTGAAGTATGATATCCGAGGTTTCTGCTAGTAAAATGTGAAGGCTTGGAAAAGAAGAGGTCTTGGATCTATGGAAAAAGGAATTGTTTCATGAAGAGTGTGTTATGGGATCATCGGTAGATGGTTGTAGAAAATATATGTGTACATGGGTGCATATCGCAGTATTGCATCAGTTTGATCTAGCCTGTCAGTCAAAGTGATGTAGAGCAGAAATTGAGTCGTCGATCTTTGTTTCCTTGGAATGTGCTGTATAGTTGCTTCAACATGTGACTTAAATCCAGGGGACAAATTTATTCTTTGAGTATTCTTCAAAACAGAGAGTAACATGGGGAAACTTGAAGATGAGGTGGCCTTGGTGCATGCGGACTCCATTACTTCAGAAAAAGCTGCAAATTTATGATACCCTTGGTGGAAGTGAATACCTAAGGAAAGCTTGGATGGATAGACTAGGTCCCTATGTATCAAGATTTTTATATATATTATGTTGAATGTGTTTCAGAAAAGCCTCAGATGTGGTACTATTATCAGCATTTCTGGGGGCGATGTAATATTTATTGGAATCCGGAACTTGTATTTGAATGGCAACTCGATGGAAGTTTCTATGACTGTTCATCTATGGATTGTTCAATGTTCTTTGACTATAGTATTAGGGCACTTGAGTGGTGGAATTTGGAACTTGTTTTTGAGTGGCTACTCTGTGAATGGCAGAGAGGAAAGAAGACAATGGGTCAACAAGGAGTTAGGAGAACAAGAGAGAAAGGAGGAGGTTATGAATGTTATTAGAAAGATCGACACTGATTGTACGAAATTGTATGGAATGAGTAATTTATGATTAACCTGTGAAAAGTAAAGAGATTCTATTTCCTTTACCCATCTTTACGGATATATTGGTGCTGCTTCCTACATAGGTCATTCTACTGGTTTAATAAAAATAAATAGAGATTATTGGAGCTGCGAGTTTTGGAAGTTATATATTGATTGGTGACGGGATTACTGTCACACTTTTCCTCCCAGGGGCTCACATCTAGTGGGACGTGGGTTGGCGACCACAGGATCCCAGCTGAGTCCGGCATTGCTTCCACTTACTTGTGCCGGGCTCCTCTCTGTCTTCATTCCTGTCGACCTCACTTGGTCAACTCTTGTTCTCTTCCGACCCCGACGGTATTAGGGTATCCGAGGCCTAGGGAGTCTCTTCCTTTACCGCCTTAATTGACCTTTGTCTCATCTTTTCTGATACCCTCCTTCTGCGAGGGGTCAGCCTTCTTTTTCTTTTCTTGTTATCTCCTGCCTTCTGCTCAAGGCCCTTAAGGAGGCAGGGTGTATGTAGCCCCACCACTTCTGGTGCACCCTAGATATTGCTACACCCTCAAGGTCTAACGGCTGGTGAGTTCGGGAGTTGGCGACCCCGAGGGATTCCTGAGCTGGGTCCGGTTTTTCCCCTTTTATCCATTACCTATGGGGCGGACCCCCTCCTCTTTCACTTTCCTATCTGCCTTTTATGGCTCTCCTTCCTTCCAAGTCCTTTAATCCGCATTCTTTGAGGGTTGAGGGCATTTCTTTTCCTCCTGTCCT
This sequence comes from Meconema thalassinum, assembly GCA_946902985.2. Lineage (NCBI taxonomy): Eukaryota > Metazoa > Arthropoda > Insecta > Orthoptera > Tettigoniidae > Meconema > Meconema thalassinum. Next base: position 410,910,911 of record OX336390.1, read on the forward strand.
TTATTTGCCTTATTCTCCTTTTGTTTTCCATTTCTTCTTCTAGTATATAAGTCAGTAGTTTTAGTTGTAGTTTACATTTCATTATCATCTTCATGATCACCCAAACCATTAGGGGCCGATAACCCAGATGTTAGGCCCCTTAAAACAACAATTATCATCATCATCATCATCATCACTGTCAAATTTATGAAACATTCCCCATTCATTTACAAGTAAGTGACATTTCCAAGGAATTATATGTATATTGCAGTAGGTCTATATTTCCCTTATATACTGAGGTGTTCTGGTTGGTGTCGGATACGTGCCACACCTGGGGATAAGAGTATTCTCATGCAACATATTAAAATATTTTTAATAGTAAATAACCTATGAAATGGCTCCCTCCCGGATTTTATCTTCTTAGAGATATCTATTTTAATTCGTTATATTTGTCACCTCTACAATGGGCACGAGAACCAGGACACATCAGTGTAGGGGTAGGAATGTTTATGTATTGTGCAAGTGATTTTGGGGTTAGTGTTAGGAAGTATAATTCCGTATGTCGGTGATAGATATGAAGTTAAGAAGTGGTCTTGATAATGAAGGGAACGCTGACAATATGCCGAAGGGCGATAGTGTGAGTGAGATTGAGAGCGTAGATAACAATACTCTGATGGCAGAGAATATCTCAAGTACTAGTAAAGAGAAAGGAATCTCGGAAGATTCATTAGGTGCAATCTTGAGAATGCTGAGTGAAAAATTTGATGAGAGTAAGTGACAAATGAATAGGGTGATAAGAGAGGCGATAAACAAAAAGCTAGAAGATAGTAATAAAAATAATCAGGAGATGAGAGCAGAGATAAGTAGGCAAAATCAGGAGACGAATAGGGAGATAGGAGAGGCGATAGACAAAAAGCTAGAAGATAGTAATAAGAATAATCAGGAGATGAGAGAAGTGATAAGTAGGCAAAATCAGGAGATGAGTAGGGACATAAGAGAGGCGATAGATAAAAATAATAAGGAAATTAATCAAAAGCTAGATAAGGTGGTCAGGGAGAATGAGGAATTAAATAGAAAGTATGGGACGCTGCAGGAGAGCATTGTCAATTAACACATTCGTATTTGTGTGTTGCACATGTTGCCACGAGCTTATAACCTGGCTTGACCTTGTCAGAAGAAAAGAGTCTGTGCTTGCGAGTTATGAAACACGCCATGCAAGTGGTCGGCATCATCACAGCACATTCGTATTTATGCGCTGATTGGTTGCCCACGCTGGTGCGAGCTTATAACCTGGCGTGGCCTTGTCAGAAGAAAGTAGTCTGTCTCTGCCGTGCTCAGCGACAGTGTAGGGAAGTTAAACTTGTATGGACCCATCGCTTCCTTGAGTTGGCCTCGGAATGACGATATTCAATAAGCCGACGTACGAAGCGGTGCAAATCTCGATGAGCAGGCCCTAACTGCTATTGGCGGAACCTTATATAAGGGACACCCTTCACCAGTATCTGCTCGGCGACAGCATTGATGGCCCGTGGGTCTCGGATGTGCAATAGCGCGGACACGTCTTAGCCAATCACAGGCAGTCGCACTCAGTCGTTCATAGCTGTAAGAACCTTCAAGCGAGAAGCTGACGCAGGGACTCCATTGTGCGATGTTGCCAAAGCGCAGGAGCGCACAGCGCTTGCCTGTGATGATATAGGTCTACGTAGTGTGAAATGAATTGTTCGTGAAGCGAAGTTATTGGTACAGGCAAGTGGAAATGTGTACCTTAGATCAGCAGGTAAAAACCATATGGCACCGAAAAGAGTCGCTGGAATTGACGACTTTGATCAGGATGTTTTACGCCGTAAGGTATTTGAGTTTTATGATAGGCGCGAGTTCCCTACAGCAAAGAAGTTAGTTCGTGTAATGCATGAAGCCACTGGTTTTAACGGGAGCACTCGGTCTATGCAGAGAATGTTAAAATGCACGGGTTTTAAGTATGTAAAGTGTAATGACTGGAGGAGATTTTTATAGTCTTGATAACTATTAGAATTTTAATAGGTGTTGTTGCTTATTTAGGGGCTGCGACAGTTAACTGTATCCTACATTCAGGTGTATATAGTAAGAGCTTTTCTCACAGATGCCATTTAAGGAAAATTCTGACAGTTCTGAGTAACCAGACACGTATGGTAAGTTTATTTTATATGTATTTGTTTTGGTTTTTAGTATGTATACGGGGTTGCTCGCGAAAAAAACCTGCTGCGCCGTCTCTCAATTCACTTCCTTGTACTGAGAGATGTTGCAATAACACTTCATTTCTTGATCTTTGTTGTGTGTAGGGTCGGCGGAAGCGAGGACGGTTTATCGTGAGACACCCGGTAGTGTAAATGCATATTGTATAAAATGAAATAGCATGTGTTGTTTTCCAGTGTTTTTCCATTTTAAAGAGGTGGATTACCACCGGCTTCTCGCTCATCAGCCACAGAATTGATTCCCAACAGCTCAATGTGGGATCTGTGCTGGACAAAGCGGACGGTGGACAGTACTCCGGCTCGCCTATGGCTTATTATTCCATAATTGCACCTTTATCATGCTTGTCATTTCATACTTCAATAACCTCTACACAGGGGGGAAGGGGCATCCTTGAATCAGTATGCCACAGCAAAATAAATAAATTGTTAGGATTTCTGTTAATATTCATATTATGTGCTTGAGACATCTTGGTCATCAGCCCCGTGTATTTGTCTGATATAACTTTAGTTTCTATGATAGTTGTAGTAGTGTAGCTGTATTAAGGACAGGGTGCCCCTGGCCTTGAACTAAAGTACTATTCCAGCATTTGCCTGGAAGGAAAATGCGGGAAAACCACAATCAGGATAGCCATGGGATTCGAACCTCCGCTTCAGTGCCCCATCACAGCCGTGGTGCGATTTAACACCACGGCTACGCCGCAGGGTATATAAATAAGCATCTCACCCCAGCCAAGAGAACGGAACAAGGAATAAGTAGATTATTCTATCTTCTAGCATCATGTTCGTTAACTGGCCATAAAACTCGAACCAGTCAGCGTAGAAATGTAATTTTTGTTTCTAAATACTCCGAATTTTTATTTCTTCATCCTTACTGCTTCAAAATCCCCCTACTACGAAAACTTTGCCCGAGCGCACGTGATATTTGATGTTGCAGCGGCAACTTCTGCCTGTATGAATTCAACGCTGTATTTCGTATCATCGCTTTCTCTCTGCGCGGCCAGGGACCATCAACGCTGTCGCCTAGTATAGCATAGGCTACTTCCATTGAAACATCGCAACAGAGACCCGTGCGTGATGTTATGCACGTGGTGCTCATAATGAGAAAATAAAAGAAGCATAAACGGGATCACAAATTAAGCAAATAATATTAATATTAAGAAAGTGCACAAGCGTGCAGCAAAATAATAACCTGTTAAGTAGTCAGTCCAGAGGCTGGATGATCAAAATGTACCGCCACAGGTTACGTCGATACATACCCACAAAAATCTAAGGCAGCACTATAATGAGGCATACTAGGCAGGTGAGGAGTGAGGTAGTTTGCCATTGCTTTCCTCACTGAGTCAGTACAGCTGTACTGACCCTATGAGTAGAACCTTTCACAGTACACACAGGCACTAGCTGTGCCCTGAAGGTCATTAATCAGCACCACTCATACCTCAAAGCTTCCATATAAACACAGCCATGAGTGGGACTGAGACATCGGGGGAAAGCCACATATTACTCTAGCCTGTGTCAACAGAAAAATGCAAATGTACTGCATTCATCAAGAGATGGTAAATAGGTAAATAATAATAATACAGTATATTAAAAAAGAGATTTTGTTTTTTCTTCTATGAACTTAAATATTCCTGATCCGGTCGGTCGACTGGAAGCAGGCTGTGGATTTCCATTTTCAACTTAAATATTCTTCGCATAATCGTCGCACCCTGCGTTTCTTCCACGAATTCTCGGCCATAAATATGTGACGATTATGCAAGGAAATATGGTGTTTATAAAATCTTCATAAACTTTCTGCAATGCGAGTACTTGAAAAAGTACATTAATAATTTATTATTAATAGTGATGATATTCTAAACCCCCATTTCATGAGCCAAGAAAATGAAACTTATAAATTAATAAAATATCTGCGAGTTGGGGTTTGATTCCTGTCCCTCGGACCAGAGTCCAGCGATTAATCCACTTGGCCAGGGAAGGCATTTGGTTGTTACGTTCTGTAATATATAATATATCACCTTAACAATAAAAATGAAGTGCTTATTTACAGTATACTAACCTGTAATATGTACTATAAGTGAAAGTGACCAATTATAATACAAATATTGTAACATAAAACACACTACCCTAAACGTCTTGATCAGCCTATTTAAGGGGTGACCAACAAACACCATTACACTTCAAAAATGACATTTTCTGATAAAATGAACTTTTCTCTTTCCTACAGTAAAATAATTTAGTTGATATATCTAATGGATCTGAAGTTACAATAAAAATGAAATATGACTGACATCTATCCTTCACAATTAAATTTCCTTCCACTTCTGTGGTTCATCGAAATTTGGTGATCTTTTGCTCTCGTTTTGAATATACCAATAAAAATTCTTACCTATGAATAGATAAAATAAATATAATCCACCTTCAAGTCAATAATATATTGAAACTAAAGATATACCTAGGTATAATACTAGTTTCGATTAGCTTGTAATCATCCTCAGTAATGTTTAAAATTATAAATATTAAACTAAGAGCAACACTAATCTAAAATTAACGTTATATGAACATAAACAAGGATTAAAATATAAATATTCAATGTAAATTTTTTCAGTAACCTTCCAAAATACTAAAAATTCTGCTTAAAATAATGTTAATTCATAATTAAAATACTGACTAACTTGATAACTATAGTATTTGAAGAATTGTTATGAATATGGTAAAAATATAATGTAAATTTGTTAAAAAAATCAGATATGTAACATTTGAAGTATTAACAACTTACGAAAGCAAATGTCCGGGTCATAACGAACATAGGTACTGGTACAGAACTATAAATTATTTCCCTGGCCATTACTAGTCTCAAACGTGTTTCATTGTGACTGCAATTGTATGAATATCATCCAGTGATTATCCAATGTTACACTTTTTCTTTTCATAATAGGACGTGGCATGAAGTCTGGAGAAAACTTCAAGCTGCTGTATGTGCTTGCTGATAAACTGAATGCAGCAGTTGGAGCATCACGTGCTGCGGTGGATGCTGGATTTGTTCCAAATGACATGCAGGTTGGACAGACTGGGAAAATTGTAGCTCCTGTAAGTATTGTGTTGTTGCCCAGATAGAAAAAAAAAACAAAAAAAACATTTATTCAAGACAAAGGTTCATCTGATGAGCAAATGACATTTCTAACCCCTTGAGTACTGCCTCCTGTCTGTTGATGGACCAACACAATTTGCCCTTCTCTTCATGGTACATAAGAATCTGATTTAATGTTGTTTTTACCATTTGTAATTCTTGCATCTTTTTGATCTTTTAGGGTCATTTCATACTACTTCAGCCAGATGGATATATACCATCAGTATTTTTTATATTGATCAATCTGGTGAGCGATGAATTGCATCAATACTCGTTCCTAGAGGCAACAACATTTTCTTTCTTGTGAAATTACGATATAGTTCTGATGACTGTGAGAAGCTGTAAGTGTGCTTAATGCACTTCATAAACCCAAATACTGATCAATTATGCCTGCGAAATAACACAAAATTGGCTCAATTTGCTTAAAAACGTTACTTATTTGCATGGAATACATGGAATATTTGGTACTATTCTCATATTCATTTCTGCAAATTTTAATACCATTCATAACAATTTTTATTATGCTATTTATAAAGATTTTTATTGTCCCAATATTAAATGACAGCATTGCAAGCAATTCCCATGTCCTAAGCAAAGAAAATAAATTGTATTCTGCCATTTAAGTCTTAACTGCAAACTGCTAACTTATTAAAATCCATTTTTACTAGCATCATATACATCATCCATGGAATTCAGACCCGTAGTTAATGTATTGTCTTTGTGATCTTCAAAATTGGAGAGTTTGCTCGAGGTATGGAAATGTTTGCAAAAATCACCTACATTTTGTAAACAAGGTATGTACAACGTTTCGCGTGATAGGGCAGTGATCACACATCTTAACATGCCCGCAGAATAATATTGTGATACAAAATTCTGTGGGGGCAGAAAATGTTGCCCTCATGACAGCTGGTGGAATACACTTCTTACCGGAAACTTGCAAGTCTAGTGGCAGTGAGAATCTCACCAATGGGTGTGCACTTACCATAATTTTATAATACAGACTCCTGCAGCTGTCGAAACTGTACCGTGAGAATCGTTAGCAGAACTTGCAAGTTCAAAGGGTGATTTAGTTGTCAATTGGCCCATGAGTGATTGCTCCCAAATCTCTGGGCTTGCAGACACCGTAATGTTGTGATGGACTCCTATGGCTGCCAATAATGCACCTTGTTGGTAGTTGGCAAAACTGGTGAGTTTAATAGTGGTAAGTTTCTCAATCGGTCCTTGAGAGAAGGTGACCGAATCTCCGGGCATTCATGCACTATAATACCATATTAGCTTGATTCATTTCTCCCATTACATATTTTTCCCCCTCCAGTTTTGGAGGTGCAAAATTTAACTTTAATTTATACTGCATAATTTCCCTCTCTACTTTTCAGGCCATCAAAAGTACTCTTGATTAATGTGATATCCCAGCTGTTATATATATATATATATATATGTCGACGGTATATACTGAATACCGCTTGAACCTAGTGCCTCCTTATATGCAGTGTGTTCCACCAGCCCCTTATTTTTTTAGGAAGGCAACCCAACTAATGTGTATATCACAGTCATCCTAAAAACATTAGTACCTGCTTCTTTACGGTCTTAGTACAACTTTACCATTGAGTTGAAGCTCGGAAATATAGTTGAAATCATTAGCGGCAGTGTTATTTCAATGACCTCAAATATAATGCATGATTAAAACTACGGTATCACAGCTTCGAATAATTCCACCTTACGTTTGGACACGAAGTGTCAACGAATAGATTCAATACGTGTCAGCAGTACACCATGGCTCTCAGTAGCTAAGGTGGCTAAATAGAGCATATCGGAAGTCACGTCAGCTCTTAGGTGGCATGTTCGAACCCCGAGCAAGAACATTATTTTATTTTTGCTTAATGTCGTTTATAGTGGATGCATACTCGTATCAGCGTGTTCCAACGAGTGATTTTTATTTGGTCCTGAAAAGGACCGTTTTTATCCCATGGTACGTAGCCAGATTGGACGACGACATAATGATCTGTACAACAAAAGCATGGTACTCGGTATATTCAGGGCAGCAAATGTTCGAAATTTTGACCACCTTGGTTTAAAGGAAAACTGACTCACTCAGGCCGCCGCATGTGTCGCGTCAAGGCCCTCCAGAACACCAGGTTTAACCATTCGTATTCTTACGCTGTGCCAAATCACAGCCCTCTGTAGCGCATGATGCTCAGGTGGCCTGAGCATGCGATCGAGTAGGCGGTGGCAAGTGTCCAAAGCAAAACGTTTACACTTTCTATCTTCATATAATGTGCAAGCATCCATGGGTGAAATGGTAACGCGTTGGACTGCGGATTGAAAGATTTGGGGTTCGATACTTGTTAGGGTAAGAATTTTATAATTTGTTTTCGTTACGTTTTATCGTCTGGGTTGACCGCTTCACCGATGTCTTACGACATAAATAATACAAGAGGTAATATAATGCATGATTAAAACTATCACAGCTTCGAATAATTCAACTAGGAGTCACACTGGGTGTCTTAACTTTATGAGGAGGCTTCATGAGGGCCGAAACAAGAACCTTGTCACATCCCAATAATGGAATAATATAATTTCAATAATAACATTTTTGTATTGAATAGACGGAAATTTTTTTATCAGTCAAATAGGATTAAAATATGTCAATACGGACCAATAGGACGTCGAATACTCCTCATGGGAAAAGTGGCGAGTAGGTTTCGTGATGGGTGCCGAATCATGTTTGACAGGATTCCCGCAGTCCTCGTGGTCACAAGTTCGCGATTGGGCACGGGATTTATGATTTTACGCAACGGTCCGTTTGATGAGATTCCTGCAGGCAAGTCGTGCGGTCAGCCGACCGTCTTCAGCATGTGAGTTCGGAGGATGAACGTTTGAAGTAGGTATCGAATATTATGAATTATTCTGAGAGGATTGCATGAATAATACGATAAGAGGGCACATTTTTCTTCGAATTCGAATTATACATGTTATACAAGTTTTCGAGATAACCGGTTAGATTATCCGATGGAACCAAAGTTCGAGGGAAAAATCGACATAACATAATTTCGAATTACTCATACTGGATGTTGCAAATTTTCGAGACAGATTTTTAAAATGTATGTATTTCGAAGCTTTTTCGCGGTTTGTTATTCGAAACTGTATTATTTCGCAAGATTGTGACATTAAATTATTTCACTTTATTTCTGGACTTCAATTTGAGATAGTTTACAAATTTGGAGGTCAATAACAGAAATGACAGGTTTCTGTTGAGTTTTGGAAGTTTTCGCGAATAAACGTCTCGCGGAAAGTCAGGTTTCCTAATAATACAGAAAAATATTTCACACAAAACTAAAAACTCTTCTTGATGACGAAAATATACGTTGAACCGATGTATACCACTCAAGGTAACCTCAGTATGCATTTCCTTAAGGGCGTGCACGTGGAAATATAGCTTACGCAATCGGCGCCGCTTACGTGAAACTTGCTCCATCCCAATCTGTGAGCCTAGCGGCACGAGTTTTTGAAACGTTGCTTCTGCCTTTCTAAAGTTCTTTTGTATCATTATTTTCCCGAATTTCTACATGAAGAGTGGAGAATTATTTAATAAATTCTTTTAGCTGCAGAAGCTGTGTGTTCAAGGATACACTAGGTTATCCTTGTATAAAATCATGATAGTATGATGATTATTTCATACAACATCGCTCACTCATACTTTGGGTGGCTTTTAGCTATTCCGTCTTCACTAACAAGGCTGATGACCTGGATGTTATTATTTATTGCTGGTAGGTATGCTTATACAATTTTAGAATTTTTAATCACATGGCAAGCTTTCCTAGTTAAAATGGACAAAGTTATATCTTTCTCGTATGTTCATTACTGAAAAAAGTAGGGAGTATAGTGACCACCGAAAAAAATAAAATAAAATTGTAAAAATAAAGAGAAAGTCCATGTTGAGTGACAAAATGAAGGATTCTATTGCCCTGGAATCAGTATTAAAGAGAAGAGCTTGGAACTGTAATATAGGAAAGAAGCTTGTAGTTCTACGTGACCGTGATCATGAGCCTCAGGATCTGCATTTTTACGTGGAATCTGAACCACCGGATGTGATATTTGATTTTGAAAATCGTGCATGCATTGACTGGGACTGTATTTACCGATATATTTTGGAACCGGCTGTCTCAGTGTATATTTATTGTTTAATTCTAAAGCTGATACTGACTTTTAAAACCTTCTGTTCTAGGAGTTGTACATTGCAATAGGCATTTCTGGAGCCATACAGCATCTTGCTGGAATGAAGGATTCCAAGACCATTGTAGCCATCAATAAGGACCCAGAGGCTCCAATCTTCCAAGTGTCTGATTATGGTCTGGTGGCTGACCTCTTCAAAGCTGTGCCAGAGCTAACAGGCAAACTGTAGATCCGCTGTGCCTTTTTGAACCCTGTAATTAAATAAAGTTTGTAACTTATGCCAAGAATTATTTGTTCAAAAATATTTTTGTAACTATTTTTACTATACATTAAGACCAATAGTGTATGCTGGTTGCTGTAACAACAAAAGTCTTTGTTCTTGAATTGTATTATAGAATTTATAATTTAATTATATTTGTGACTTTTCTTCAATCTTTATGAAGCACAGGGAAAGGAAATGAAATGGTGTCCTACAATTTATATATTATTATGTAAACACTACTGATTGGACCAGAAGGTCAATGAAAAACCAATTTGGCACACTTTGTATGGATTGTATATATTTGTTTTTATACTGTAAAGTTTTAATAGTTTAATTGTAAATATACTATGGAAGTAACATGTTTGGACAAGGAAGGCTGTATTTCCGTGTATTTCCTTTCCCCATCTTGTTAGTACTATGAGGACGAGTCAATTGAAAACCTTAAAAACTTAATAAAAGTTTGGTTTCTCGCCCCTTTGTTCTGCAAGTTGGCAGTGCTACAGTATTACCAATGCTTTAAAGAATGCCCAACAGGTGGCAGCATACTGCAGACAAGCAAAAAGCTGTCACAATACCAGTTTGAAATGGCTGCCCCACTTGCAACACGCACCAACGAAGAACAACGTTTTTTCATTCGTTTTCTGAGCAGTGAAGGTATGAAACCTATTGAAACCCATCGGCGAATGAAGGTCCAGTATGGTGAGGCATGTTCATCACTGCAGCAGGTGTACGACTGGAGTAGGAAGTTCAGAAAGTCGTGACGTCTGAGGCAACGCTGCCCACCCAGGTCAGACACATTGTGTTGGAACACCTGTGTCTATTGCAGCAGTTTAAGCCATTGTGATGAATCACTGTGTGATGGTGGATGACTTAACCGCAAATCTGAACAATGAGTCATGGCTCAGCACATCACATTATTCATGACGTGCTTAAGTTTCACAAAGTGTCTGCAATGTAGGTGCCACAGCAGCTCACTCGAGAACTGAAAGAGCGACGTGTTGACGCCTGTGAAGAACTGTTGCGGCACTTTGAAGCAGAAAGTGATGGCTTTCTTGCGAGAATGGTTGCAGGAGACAAAACGTGGCTACACTACCACCAACCCGAAACCAAGAGAACAAGCAAAAAATGGCACCATTCCTCTTCACCAAAACCCAAGAAATTCAGGACGCAGCAATCTGCAGGGAAGGTTATGACTACTGTCTTTTGGGATGAACGAGGCATAATCTTGGAACACTACACGCTTTGGGGAAACACCATCACCATTGAGTCCTATTCCGATAGGTTTATATTGAAAAATCATCTTCGGCCTGCAATCTGATCAAAGTGACGTGGACTTCTGACTACAGGTCAATGCTCGACCTCATACTGTCCGTGAGAAAGTTGCAACCATCACTGACCTTAAATTTGATACTCTTCCAAAACCACCATACTCACCAGACCTTGCCCCAAGTGATAACTACATGATTGGACCACTCGGAGAGATTATGGGAGGAAAGGGATTTTGTTCCGGTGAAGATGTGCGCCAGTGGCCACGCCCACAACTACAAGCTGTACTTATAACTAGAATCCGTGCATTTGCTACGCGTTGGTGAATATGTGTTGACTTGAAAAATGACACATTTGTGTTCCACTTAGTTCAATAAATTGAAGTACAAAAATTGTTTAAGGTTTTCATTTGACTCTCCCTAGTATAATAAGAAATTTTCAGGCAGGAACAGCTGTTTTATTAAAAGAGCACTTTTTTTTTTTTTAAAGTATACTGTATATCAATTTAGAGAGATTTTTTTTACTGCTCAGTTCTGTAATGGTATGACCTTGCTAGACTCCTGTGAGACTTTGCACCATACCTGTTTACTGTATGGTGCCAACCACTGCCAAAGAGATTAACAATCAACTGTTAAAATTTGCAATTTTCTCCTATCTTCTCGAGCAATAATGGTTTTTATGTAGGAAATTACTTTGTTAACTGCACTTAATGTTTCATTATATTAAAACATGTGACACATGGACTAAAACGTCCGGCTCCGTGGCTAAATGGTTAGCGCGCTAGGCTTTGGCCCAAAGTGCCCCGGGTTCGATTCCCGGCTGAGCCATCAGGGATTTTAATCTCCTGGGGTTAATTCCCGTGGCTCGGGGACTGGGTGTATGTGACGTCTTCATCATCACTTCATCCTCATTACGACGCGCAGTTCGCCCACGGGCGTCATCTAGAAAGACCTGCACTCTGCCTCTCCGGACTCCACACGATCATTATTATGGACTAAACACGATATGGTAAACTTTCACTCTACAAGAGAAACTGAAATAAGAATTCATTCATATCTAACTCGTAGGGGTACACATTGTATCCTGTTATGCTTGGGAAATCCCTTAGAATGCAGTTTTACAACCCCAAAAGGAAGGTCACTGAGCTTAATGGGCTGTCCATATGGAACATCATCTGCTGTTCCAGCATGTTGTACAGCACACACTGCCTATTTCTATGTATGATAACTGGTGCTATTCACTTGGAATTATTTACCAATGCCTCTACTTCCAATTTTCTTTCTGCTTTATCTCGCTTAGTCGCTAGATAATGCTTATATTGCTATCAGTTTTATTGAGTCCCATACTGATGTTCCATTTTTAAAAACCTTTCTGGGAGTGAAGTAAGAGTATTGGTCCGATTCCAAGGACGGGCGAACCTCCTCTCTAACGTACCAAATGATTCGCAACTAATAAACTGACAACTGGTTTCCAAAGCTAAAACCACGGTCTGGGCTTCCGAAATTGTGGGAAATTATCACCACAATTTACAGTACACATTCAATTCCCCTTCTCCATAAAACTCTCTCCAGACGAGACATTTGAGAGAGGCATCTGAAAACCATTGGAATATTCCTTCCTTCATACCCTTTCTGCCACCCATTTCTTCATAAACACAACTATGCCCTTGCGTTTCTCCTGAGAGAAAAGCAGAGATGTATAAAAATAATTGGTAAGGGTCGATCGATTTAAGACCTCCCGTATCGGAGAGAACCCCAAAAGATGGTTGAAGTTAAGATCAAGTTGAACTTTAGAACAAATAGGTTTCAGCATCGAAGGTAAACAAAGTAATAGAGAAAGAGAACAAGTTGCTTAAACAGTTTAAACATTGATTGCCAACAAACATGTGAAGGCGCAACAACAGAATAAACTAATCCTCTCTTTAAGTTAACAGCCCTGGGGCTGGTTTGCAGCAACTCGCCAATCTTCGCTATTCTCCGCCATCCTCTTCAATTCGCTATATGATTTTGTGTCTGTATCTGTCATTAACTGTGTTATGTATGCAAGTGGTGGTCTTCCTCTCGTGTTTTTCCCTTCTAACATCCCTTCGATGACTTGCTAGCAGGCTATTATGTCTGAGAATATGTCCCAACATATTTGTTCTTCTTGTTTTCAGACTCTACACAAAGCTTCTATTTTCTCCTGCTCTTCTGAATACTTCATTTGTCATATGTTGTATCCAACTGATCTTAAGCATTCTTCTCCAGCAGCAAGCCTCAAAAGCCATTAACTTCCTCTCTTCTGACTTCTGTATTGTTCAGGTCTCGCTACCATACAAAGCCACACTCCACACAAATGTCTTCAGCAGTCTTTTCCTTATTTTTAGGTCTATACTTCTGGATGTGAAGAGATTCTTCTTTCTATAAAAGGCGTTCTTTGCCTGAATAATTCTACTCCGAATGTCTCGTTTGCTGGTTCCATCATACGTTTATCAAGCTTCCTAGATACTGTACTTATATTCCTTCACATGTTGTATTCTATCATTCTCGATATAAATTGCTGGTGCTCTTCTATGATCTTCCTGGTTCCGACTGCATACGAGTAATATATAGTAATATATTTATTTATTTACACTGTTTACGCCCACATTGGAGCACCAAAAATCAAACCTTATATACAAAGTCTTCAAATACTACAGTAAGTTCAGTTCTTAATTCTTGATAATTTTTTCCTTTCCCAATACTTCTTCATTCTGGAAGATCTTGCAGCCCGTTCTTCGGCAGATATAACATATTGCTTACGCTGTGAAATTTTGAATGTTAGTAGAGTGTATTTGTTATTCAGAAGCCGTTTCTCCTCTCTATGTTCAATTTGATGCTTAGTAATTTTCAATTCGTCTAAATCCATTTGTATTTCTTTAAACCATGTGATTTTTGTTTTACTATTCCAAAAGAAGTCAAAAAGTTGTTTCAAGAGTCTAGTATTTGGCAAGCGGGATATGTGTCCAAGAAACGCAATCCTTCGTTTTTGCATCGTGTCAATGATAGATTCATTTTCCTTGTAAAGTATTGAATTGGGCAAAAGTCTCCACTGGCCCTCAACCTGGTGTTTTTTATTGAGCATTGTCCGAAGAATCCGTCTATCAACCTTCTGTAGTTTGTCAAGTTGTTGATCGGGTGTTTAGTTTAAATCAAGTTTCACTTGCATATGTTGCTTCTGGCTTAACGACGGAGAAATAATGTCGAAGTTTAGCATTAATGTTTCTTATATGTTGGCCAGGTAATCTGTTGTGCTCGTCGCAATTTTAGTGTCCTCCTATCTATTGATGCTCTCTCATTGGCATTCCAAGTGATGATCTTACCAAGATATTTAAATTTTTTCACAATCCTTATTTTCTGGGCATTATGCAGTACAATATGTGGTGTGTCAACTTGAAAAGATGGCATAATTTCTGTTTGCTCAAAGGAAATTTTCAACCCAAACTTTGCTGCTAATCATTCCGATTCCTCTACCTGAAATTTAGCTTCTTCGATACTAGTTGCTAGAGGTGTTAGAAAGTGTTGTTATTTTTTTGAAGATTTGTTGATTTAAAATTCAAAAGGTGGTGTTTTGTGTTTTTATTATTTTTTCGGGGGATGACATGTTAAAATTTGGAAAGCGATAAGGTTTGTACAATAAGTGCATTTAAAAATATAAACAATTAATAAAACAAAGTAAAAAACAAAACAGCAGGGTAAAACGTTAAACATGGCTATGGAAGAATGAGATAATACTTATATGGAAGTCACATTTTTATTTTACATTCACCATCTCGAAACACATTTCAGTGAATACCTTTTTCAGTTTTATCCAAATACTGCGGTGAAATCACTGGAAGTAGATCATGGTTAAAGTCTCAGCATTTGCAGCTGTCAATTTTCGCCTCCTATCACTTACTATGAGACTGTATTTCGAAAATGACCTTTCAGAATCCACATTTGAACAAGGATACCACACACACTTTAATGCAGCTGTTGCATAGTCTCGGTGAGCAGGCCTTAATCCCATGAGGATCTCTGGAACATTCACATTATCTTCATGACGCAGTTGGTTCTTGATTGCAGTCAGGTAAATGCTGTGAGCCTCTAAAAACTGTTGAGACTCCATCTTCGTAAGAAATGGGGCATTCTTCTTAAATTGGAGCAGTTCTGTGGGAGATACGTTCTTAGGTGCATGCCGAGGATCAAACAATGACCCGATGGCTTCTACAGTCTTCCTGGCTGGATCCGTGGTCCTTAAAGTCCTGAGTTTCACTAGAGCTGACTGGGCAACACACGTAAGCTTGGACTTAACCTTTATCTGCATCTTTTGAGGAAGCTGTTCCAAGTTCTGGAGGATCGTATGATTGAACATTCCACCATCGCCTAATAGCTTGAGCTTTACCTCAAGGTCATCTAGCTTCCCAGCCAGTAAGTGAATTGTTGGGTACTTAGATCCCTCCAAGAAATTAAGCAAGTCCATAAGAGAGGCACCAACAACAGAAACATACAATGCTTGTAATTGTATAAATTGTATTGTTGAAGTCGATGCTTGTTGGAAAAATTTGACCCCAGAATTTGAATCTTCCAATGTTTTGAAAAATTCTACCAGATCTTCCACATGCGTGGCCATATACATTGCAGCCTTAAACCATGAATTCCATCTTGAACATACAGGCATTGGGAAAGCTAGAATTTCATTCTCTTTTTCTGTGTTTTCATATTTCTCCCTTAGAAATGCAACGTAATTGCTTTTTCTTTTTCGCGTATTTAAAAAGGCATTCTTTGTCTTTACTATAGACATGTTCAATTCGTCCAGCTCGTTTTCAAATACGCAGCCGATAAGATTGACTTTATGAGCCCAGCACTGGACATGACTTAATTCTTCAATCAATCCTTGAAGAGTAGTTACGCATTTTGTCATGTAGCATGCTGAGTCCGTAACTACTGCCACTACACGCTCCCGTTCAATTTCATAGGAATTCAAGGTGTCTAATATCGCATTGGAGCAATTTACGCTATTGGCAGAATCTAGAACAACAGAGGCAGCCAGATGGGTGTTCATTTCAGTTGATGGTACTGATGGACGAAAAAGAATGTTGAAAACACACCTACCATTCTTGTCAGTTGTTTCGTCACATAGCAGAACACGTCTTTGTTTTTTATATCTTCCCTAATTTCTTCCCTCCTTCTTTCGCCAATCATGGGGATGTATTTCTGACGAATCTGATTTGCTGATGGTAAATCTCCACTTCCGCGAACGTACTTATTAAACCAAGTACGGATAGCAGGATAGTCTAGTTTCTCTACTGGTATATTAGCTTTCACAAACGCAGTAGTAGTGTCCAAAATAAACTCTTCTTTCATATCCTTCACACGACTAGCATTTGATAATGTTTCTTTCAAGGTGGCCACTCTAGGAACACTAACTTCAAGACGCGAATTTTCTCGGCGTTTTGAATGCTTCTCCGATTTTCAATGTTTGTCTAATGCATCTTTCCTGCGATAATCTAACCGACAATCACAATATTTGCACATAAGAATGCCACAAGAAATTATAAATCCTTCATTCTTATATTCTTTAAGTCTGTCTGTGGCAGAAACAGCTACCTTCAGCATTTTTAAACTCAACTGAGCGATGCCCAGTAACAAACACTGTTATCACACGGTTGACTGTAGTCACACGCCAGTATAAATTCGTAACCACACGCAAAATTTATTTCTGAATTCGTGTCATAATATTTAAATTACGTCGCGTCTCATCTTCCTGTACTGCTAAGTTTGGAACTAATACGACGAACACGTGGTCGCCAACTGATTCAAGCAAATAACACACTAGCTTCGATGATAACGCACAATTTGCGCACTTTTTTATTAAATTATATAGAATTCTCTACTATAATTTACACTCGCTACCGATGTAACAGGAGGCAAACGTAGTTTACATTATGAACAACTATCACATAACCTTTTAGAGGTAGTCGGCCAAACTATTCACGCCGCGATATAACAGCTGTTTACCACAGCGCTGAAATCCAACGAGTAACGAGAATATCGACAGTATATCGTAATATGACGTATATCGTAGTATTACCCCTCGCGAAACTATACAATCGATCGTTCTCTCGAATTGAACACCAACCAAATTCGATTATCGGCTTGTGGACCAAAATGTTCGGATTGGTGTGGGGAAAAAATATGAAAATTTGTTTTTATTTCGCAGATTGCGGTATTTGTGGTGTTATTCACAAAATTCGCGTTATTTCGCGATTTAATTTCACTCCTGAACGGCACGAAACATGTAAATATGTGAAAATAAAACATCCTAACCTCTAAATATGACTTTTCGTTTTATCGCGAATTAACAAAAACTAACACCTCTACTAGTTGCTAATAATGCTAGATCATCTGCAAAGGCGAGACAATTTAGTCGAGCATTTTTTCCAATCTTAACATTCGGTGGACAAACCTTATTCCATTGATGCATAACTTTTTCCAGCACACAATTAAACAACAATGGAGATAATCCATCTCCCTGCCAAAGACCAGTATGGATTTCAAATGACTCAGAGGTTTCACTTCTAAACCTAACTCTAGATTTAGTATTCTTAAGAGTGACCGCAATAAGGTTAACAAGTTTTCGAAGTAAACCAAATTCAATAGAGATTCGCGATGGTTACTATCATAAGCTTTTTGAAAATCAACGAATGTGATCACTAAATCTTTGCTCCTAATCGGGTGATGTTTTATAATCCATTTGAGACTGATAATTTGATCTGGACAGCTTCGTCCTGGATTGAAACCACCCTGATATTCACCAAGTTCATTATCAAGTTGTTCGTGAATTCTGGAATATAAAATCTTTGAAAAAATCTTATACGTGACATCCAGCAACGATATCCCTCGATAATTGCTAGGATCTGATCTATCGCCCTTTTTGTGTATGGGGTGTATAATTGCAATATTCCACTCTTCAGGCAATTTTTCTGTATTCCAAATGTCAATAAGATGTTTTGTAGGTTATGAATAGTCTGTACATTAGCATTCTTCCAAAGTTCTGCTACTACTTTATTCTCTCCTGCTGCTTTAAAATTCTTAAGTGAATCAATCGCTGTACGCACTTCATCGTAAACCGGCGGTATGATCTTTTCCAGGGGTGTTTTATTTCTAGGATAGGGATTGAATTCAAAATAATCTTCAGGTTCATCACTATTAAGTAATTTTATGAAGTAATCGGGCAAAACTATTGCATTGTCATAACCATTATGGGCCACCTGCCCGTTCGTATCCTTCTTCAAAAGAGTAGGGGGAGTAAATTTTGATTGGTATTGTTTAAATCTCCTATAATAGTCTCTTGTTTTATGGCGATTGAAAGCTTCATCAATAGATTTTAATGTTTCCTTCTGATATTCTCTTTTAACCCTCCTGATTTCTTTGGCCGTTAACCTTCTAGCATTGATTAATTCTTCCCTAGAACACTCAGTTTTTTGTTGTTGGTCCTTGAACCAAGCTGAATGCCGGCGTAGAATTGCTATATCACAATCCTCATTCCACCATGCATGTTTCTTTCGTTTTTTAATGGGAGCAACGTCTTCCGCTACGGCTTTTAATTTGTTAACAGTGGTCCCCAAGTTGTCACTTAAAAGCGTGATGGATTGCTCAAAATATACTGGATTATTGATAATTGAACTAGGATCATACAATCTTTTGCTATTGAATTTTTGAGGTTTATTTTTCCTTTTAGGAGTTAATTTGATTTTAATCTTGGAAATGTAATGATCCGAATCAACATCAACACCACAAAGGACTTTTACATTATAAATTTCTTTGTGAAATTTCCGATCCATGGCCACAGGATCTATCTGAAACTCTCGTAACTTAATATTAGGACATTTCCAAGTCATTAATTTATGTGGTCTCCTCTTGAACCTTGTTGTCTCCATAATTAGACCATGGTTAATACAAAATTCAATTAACCGTTAACCATTCTTGTTTGTCAAGTTATGTGCTGGCCATCGCCCCACCACTAGACGAAATTTCCTCTCACGTCCAATCTTTGCATTGAAATCTCCAAGTAAAATTTTAATATTTGCATCAGGTATATTCGTTACCAATTGGTCAAGTTCATCCCAAAATAGATCCGTCCCCTCAGTAACAGTTCTATTTTGTCATTATAGTAATATATTATATAATATATATATATAGTTATACCATATACTAGTATATAACTTAATAATATGGAACAGTGAAATGAATTTAACAAGTTGCAACAAAGGGATGGACCCATAAATATTTGAATATTTACAAGAGCAATAATAACAATTTGAATAATGCTTAGTTAGCATTTGTAGTATCACTTGGGCTTCTGACAATGAAAATTGAAGGTTATGTTTTGCACCAATTTGTGTGCATTTCAAAGCAAATAAATGAATTGAAAGTGAAATAGAACACTTTATGTAACAACCACTGTTTGTTGTTAAGAAAGGCAAGTTTACAGCCTATAGAAAATATAGGCCAGAGAAGTTTATACTGAATGACCGAGCTGATAAGCTCGAACAAAGGTGTATGGCCTTTTTACAGAGCCCTGTGCAAAAGTTGGTAATTAGTTTTACAGTTTGAAGATAAGCATATAGGTTGAATGACACATTACTTATCCATGTCCTGAGTAGAACAATTGTTGGTTAGGTTGACCCTAGCTGGAACTTTCGTAGCGAAGTTGTTACACTGTATACCTCGAGTATAATAAAATCGGGGTATCCGCCTGATCAATACATAAAATTTATATATGGGTCTATATTAAAACCATTTGATACATGTTTCGGGGCCTATTATGATGGCCCCTTCATCAGCCAATAATTATCAGTATAATCGTAGGATACATTAATAAAAGGTAAAACTAACATGTAAATAGAATGGATGAAAATGGAACATAATCATGAAAAGAGGATGTGATAAAAACACTTGAATGTGACAAAATTACAGACATTTAAAAATGTTAACAGGCGACATATGAAAAAACACTTTGAAACGTCATTTTAAAAGGGGGGCACTTTAAGTGCTTGTCAAGACAATTTTTTCGTGTGTCCATATGAAAAAATACCAGCAGGGTATCGTGTCTAAAAGCAAAAGTTCATTCCATGAAAATCCTTGAATATGTTGTTACCAAACTAATCCTACTGGACCTGGCTGTCTTGTGACTCCTATTAAATGGAGGATTGTTGTTAGTACGATGATCAATATTTCGCCTATGTCGAGGATCGAAACAGGCCAAGTTAAACCGAGCCTCTTGAGAATAGAAACAAGGGGAATTTCTTAAAAACTTGAAGACTTGTATAGATCAGTCCAAAAGATCCATTTTCTGAGTGGCAAAAAGAGCCTTAGAGAGACCCTGAGGAGGAAACAAAAAATGAAATATATTTCGACTCTAATGTTTTGTTTGACACCCTAGCAGATTTCATTACAACAACAAATAAAGAATATAATAGACCGCCTTGAGCTCACCCCTCAGCTGTTTTGTCCTCCCCGACACTTTCCCCTTAACCCCTCCCAACCCCCGCCTCACTATCACCACAACAGCGCTCCCCACCTCCCCTCTTTCCTTCCCGCATTTGCTTTGCTTGCGTGCTCATCTTACAGCTGTTGTCACACTTCCAAGTCTGTTGGACGCTGCGCCTCCTGCTTCGGACACCCGGTGTTCGTTCCGTTTTACTATGAGTTATTTTGTATCGGCCTAAAGAGCTATTTTCACTATTTTTGTTTCCCAATAGATATATATTTTAGTTCCCCATTTTTTTTTATACTAAATTTTTGTTTCCCTCCTCAGGGTCTTTTTGCCACTCAGAAAATGGATCTTTTGGACTGATCTATACATGTCTTTCAAGTTTTTAAGAAATTCCCCTTGCTTCTATTCTCAAGAGGCTCGGTTTAACTTGGCCTGTTTCGATCCTCGTCATAGGCGAAATATTGATCTTCGAACTAACAACAATTCTCCATTTAATAGGAGTCACAAGACAGCCAGGTCCAGTAGGATTGGTTTGGTAACAACATATTCAACAATTTTCATGGAATGAACGTTTGCTTTTAGACACGATACCTTGCTGGTATTTTTTCATATGGACACATGAAAGATTTGTCTTGACAAGCACTTAAAGTGTTGTTTTAAAGTGTTTTTTCATATGTCGCCTGTTAACATTTTTAAATATCTCTGTAATTTTGTCACAGTCAAGTGTTTTTATCACCACATCATCTTTTCATGATTATGTTCCATTTTCATCCATTCTTTTACATGTTAGTTTTGCCTTTTATCAATGTATCCTATGATTATACTGATAATCTGTATGTTATTGGCTGATGAAGGGGCCATCATAATAGGCCCCGAAACATGTATCAAATGGTTTTAATATAGACCCTTATATAAATTTTGTGTATTGATCAGGCGGATACCCCGATATTATTATACTTGATTGTCAATCAATACGGAACCATGACTGAGTCTACTGTATACCTCACCAAGAGGTTAGAAATAATGCAATCGGTAAGAACTGTTGCCACTTCGAAGCACTTTCATTTAGTTGAATACTTGTAGAAATACATGCCGCACTGAATAAAAGATGATTGACAATTAAAAACGGCAAAGTTCCATAGCCTGAGACTTGTAGTACCGGTAGTATTAATTTAAGTAGGTACCAGACCCAAACCCTTTAAATAAATTCAAAGCATTGCAGTTACTGTAGAACGAAATTGAGGTATTACAGCTTCCAGAGTTGAACTGTAGAGATGAATGCTTGGCTAGCAAACATGAGTCAAGATGTCGATGACGAAAATGTCGTTGAAGAGGTGACATGTCTTGAAGAAGTCGGTTGACTAAGTGTTCGAAGTGCTTCGACGGATTCCGACGTATTCGGTACGACAAGATGTGTCGTAGATGCAGCGATAGGCCTATGTCAATTGGTGAAATGACTAGTTGTCATTCAAAGTCCTTACGACGGGATGTGTCGCAGGTGCGGCGATGTGCCATTGACGAAAACAGTAGTTCGAAGTGATCCGACGTATTCCTAAAGTTGATGGAGAATTCATTTGTTTTTGTAGCAGAGAAAGGTTCCAGTCCTTCCCATGGGAAGAAGCTCTGTGATTGGTCAGCAGGAGGGTCGAGCAATGAGAGTGAAGGAGACAGATAATGGCTGTCATTTGAGTTACCGTAAATCTTGCGTGACGAATAATATGTGAAAAGTTACTGCAACAACACTTAAAGAAAATATCTTACAATAACGCATATGTGAATACAAAACAAGTAACTAATAATTATAATAAGGATCCAGAGTCATTTCCAAGTCATAGATAAAGGGAGCAACTCATTTTATGTTTAACGGTACTGAGACGTTAAAGAGTATGATAATAATAATATCGTATGGCCTCGGGTGCCTGGTGCAAGCTTTGTTAATTGACACACAGAGGGTAGCTTGCATGTCGAATTTCGTCATTCCTTTGAACGCTATGAAAGTCAAGGAGGTTAGATATCTAAACTCCTTGACACTACAGCGCTTTCAAGTAGAGAATGGAGGAACTTTGTGTTGGCGGAAAATCCCGAGATTAATTTTGCCATTGAACACGGCCTACTGAATTCAAATGGGTTCTTTAACATGCCAACAACGTATGACATGAGTATCGTGATTTTTGTCGCCTTCAAAAATCACTTACCATGGCCAGGGGCGAACCTGCAATCTTGGGGTTGGTAGTTGGACACTATAACCACTCACCCACCGTGGCAAGCTAAGAGTATGATGAAAGGGCTTGATTCGCAAGGGAAAATATCTCTTCGCATCCTGAAAAATGCTTTGCAGAGCGATGCTGCTCTTTGGAATAAATGGCGTAGAAATGTCCAATAATAATAACAGTCACTGCACCAGCTCAAAACAAAATTCGACAATACTTCACATTAATTTCTTCTAAATTAGGCAGAGTTCAATATTTGGTCTTAGAAAAGTCTGCGCGGTTGCCTACCTGCAATATATTAATTTCTCCATCGCCATGCACACCACTGACGTTACTTATTGTTTTAAGGGGCAGAACAGCTAGGCCATCTGCCCCAACCACTGATGTTACTTATTGTTGTTTTATGAGGCGGAACAGCTACATGGTAGGTCATCTGTCCTTACCACTGACGTCCCATGAGAGGAATTGGTAAACAAAGTTGAGTGGTTCAGTGTCCTAGCTTAATTGTCATTTTTCTCCTGGTTAATTAAACACTCAGTCCATAAAAAAACTGGAATGTTACCTTAGTTTCAGTCTTTGGACACATTTCCCAACTCTAGTAACAGTAGTAATGTAGGTTTTCAATAAATCCCTTCTAGGCTTTGGCCCAAAGTGCCCCGGGTTCGATTCCCGGCCGAGCCATCAGGGATTTTAATCTCCTGGGGTTAATTCCCGTGGCTCGGGGACTGGGTGTATGTGCCGTCTTCATCATCACTTCATCCTCATTACGACGCGCAGGTCGCCCACGGGCGTCAACTAGGAAGACCTGCATTCGGCCTCTCCGAAGGCCACACGAAAAAATCCTTTAATCAGAAATGATTTGCGCACGAACCCAAGTACTTAGAATTGTTGATCGTATTGAATGAACCAGTTGGGGAGCGTGATGGCACCGTGGCTTAGCTGCTCGTCTTTCACCCGGACGGCCGGGGTTCGAATCTCGGTGACAGCGGGGTGGAATATTCACCTGAAAAATCACGTGGCGTCAGGAACGGCACCCGGCCTTAAATCCCCGGCATACAGATACAGATTATTCAAATGTTAGCATTGTTTTCTCAATTCAGTATACGAGAAGATGAACAATTTCGCATTCATTCATCTTCTATCTACGTTTGACAACAGAATCATCCCACCCTTTCGCAAATGATAATTTTCCTTTTAGTGTGAAAGTGAATTACTCGCATTTCTGCCCCTTAAATCAAGTATAAAGTGAATTACTGTGTGGACCCTACTTTAAAATGTATTTTACTTACCTGCCTGCACGGCATACGATACGTCTAGTTAGACAATATATTCATTTCAGACACTATCGCCTCTAAATATTTTTTTAAACATTTAATGCAGCCAATGGCCAAAGAACATAAATACTAACGTAATACCTAAATACATGAATTATAACGTTAAAAAAAAACTCGCAATGTGCATTGGTATAACTAGTAATCATCCAAGCAGAACCGTGTTAGAGTCTCTCTCCTGTCTGGACACTTCAGCACATGATATCGTTCGCAGAAATTGTTGCAACGCTTACACACGCATTCTGAGCACGGTGTGTGATACGATTTAGTCAAGCATAGGCGGTGATGGAAACCGTGTACTGCTAATCGGGTCACCAGGTGACGCAGCTCGTAGTTTGCTTGTGTCCAATCCTGTGTCATCATAGCATCTACAGCGTAGAACTCGCTCCATATATCTTCCTTCTTCCGTTGCAGCACAGCAAGCGCTTGCGTGTAGCTGGCACTAGATGGCAAGAGCATTTTCATTCGAAGTTCTTCGATAAGGAACGGCTCTCTAGACAGCTCGTATACTGTGCGAGATCTGGTTGTTTTAGATACCCCCAATACTCTTTTTAAAAAATATGCTTTAACTTTCTCCAGTGTATATAGATTATTTCTGGTAAGATCAGGCCAGATAACTTCTATACCGTAAGTTAGCACTGGTAGTATTTTCACTTGGAATAGTCTCATAGCCGTTTCGAGGCTTAAATAGTGTGTAAGTTTCTTATCGCCTCTAAATATCTAAGCTCGACGTGACGCACCAAACTTTAAGCTCTCGAGCTAGCTGACCATACACACCAGGGCAGCCCAGGCGCTCGTGGCCTTGGCGAAATAAGTGAAGGGATGATAAAGTTATTTGAACGATTGGAGCATTAGCCGAATAAGCTAAATTTAGAATAATGGAATGCTCTCTCTGTCTTCAGGTATATTCTGAGAACAATACATAGCGATGTGTGTTGGACTGGTCGCAAGGGTGGTACAAAGCGTGCATCAGTCAACAATTATCAGTTTACCGGGATCGAGACACATTGGAATGTAGTAAAGAACACTGGAAGACAGAGGAAATTTCGAACTACAAACGAACGTGAAGGCAAGTGGCAAATCGACCTGAAAGAGGGTAAGATAAGTTAATTGCAAATTGTTAAGTTGGTTACGATATCACAGCGAGGTTGAACAAGTGTACTGCAAACTGCCCACTAAGAGAGCGAGACCCGCGACGAAAACGCTACCTGGCGAAACAAGGCTTAAACGAGCAAAAGCCATAGGAGTTAGGAGGCAGATACTGCTTACATGTAACACAGGAGGCAAGGCATTCTCAACTGGCAACGTCATAGTAGACAAAGACAGCTTACGTGTAACAAAGGAAGCAGGGCATTCTCAACGAGTGCACTCGAGACTTTCGGAAGGCATACAACACAGAGGAGATTCAACGCACGCATGTTCAATTTACAGTAAAACATTCACGATAGATACTTGCTAGGGACTCGTAGAATTCCAACCCGCAAAATGGCGCCTAAACATAATGAAATCTCGTGTAACTCATGCAAAAATGTGCTGAAAGAAAATGAAATTTATGTGAAGTGTGATGGAAAGTGCAGTGAAACGTTCCACCTAAATTGTGCGCACGTATCAAATGCCGTTTTTAAAGCAATGGTTGCTAACCCGGGAGAAATACTATGGTTCTGCAAGAATTGCAAACATAACCACAATGATTCCGTGGATAAAACCGTCGATTCAAGCGATGTAAGGTGGGATTCCGATGAACTAAAAGCTGTAGTTCATGGAATAGTGAAGAACGATTGTGACCTATTTGACTCTCTTCTTGAAAAACTTGTCGATAAAGTTTTCAACAGACTAAAAAAGAGTGTTGACTTTAATACCAAAGTCATTCAAGACTTGAGAACCGAACTTAGGGATAGAGATGAAAAAATTAAGGAACTCCAAAATGAGTTAAGTAAAGTTAAAAATGATATGAGCGAGGAGAACGAGAACATCAACCAATATCTCAGGAGGAACAATGTAGAAATCCATGGAGTGCCTGAACAGCGGGAAGAAGATGTATACTCCATTGTGTCAAACATAGGAAAAGCTGTGGGCTGCGAGATTGCCAAAGAGGAAATAGACATTGCACATCGGATTCCGTCAGGTCAATTCCCAGACCCATTGTGGTAAGATTTGTTAACAGATGGAGGAAGCTTGACCTAATTAAAGCAAGGCGTAATGTACAGCGACTGTCCTCATCGAATGTTAGTGGATGCACAGGAGGAGAAACTGTTTATGTAAATGAACACTTAACTCCTAAAGCTAAAGGCCTTCTCAAAAGAGCAAAGGACCTAAGGCAGAAAGGTTACAAATTTGTTTGGTCAAGAGAAGGGAAAGTCTTTATAAGGAAGGATGAGTTATCCCCAATTACTCTCGTAAAAAGTATTGAGGATATTCTCACTTTGGAAACCTTGTAATTCACATCATTTCTATGGAAGTTGTAGAAAAACAGGTAGATAACTTAAAAGAACTAAAAGGAATTACTTACGGACAGGGGCGGCCGCTCCTTATGTGCTGAAGTGCTGCAGCACATTGCTTTATTTGAAAATAAATTATTTTAATAGTAGGCCTATTATCTACAAATACAACGCTTTAAGAAAGACGTCAAGCAAAGAGTAGGAAATATTTCTACTCCCCTCACAGAACAGGTACGGTACGAGGTATCTAGGCGTACGCTCCACTCCGTGCACTACCTTAGCTGTGCAGATCACAGCCCAGCGAGAATTTCCAAGTTTATTGGCAGGAAGCGTGAATTTTGTCTTCTGCGCATGCGCGCCCAACTTTTCCCTTGTGTTCTGGATGTGCTGTTGGGATAACAGCTAAGACCAGTCATCACAGCGATTCTTTGTTCGACCACAGAGAAGCAGCACTGGTCACACGGAATGTGAACGTGGCCAGTGGCACTATCTGGACTCAGGAATAGGATTTAAGAGGGAATCGCTCAAAGAAAATGGGGTAAAAAAAGCAGAGGAACCCATCAGCTGTTCCCGCCAGAAGGTATTTTTCAATACTCCTAACTCAACACAGATACGCATTCCTCATACAAAATTAATTAAGCACTGCACACAAAAACACCTGCAATTACAAAATATTCACGAACTTATACTCCTTATTCTATAGCCACATTTTGTAAATCGATGTACTATAAAAATTATAATGTTTATGTCGTCAATTAAGGACATGATTATTGTGATGCCTAGTTCATAAATTTCACTATAGCAAAATAACATGTGATTTTGCATTACGGCGTTGCTGATTTCATTTTAATGCTTTTGGTAATACTGAGTAGTACTGTTTTTGAGCGGTCACAGCAAGTGTTTCCGAGTTCGTGAATATTTTGTAATTGCAGGTGTTTTTGTGTGCAGTGCTTAATTAATTTTGTATGATGAATGCGTATATGTGTTGAGTTTGTTTGCGTGTTTGTGCAATACGGAAAACTCAGAGGAGAGCCTCTTGAAAACCCCATTTTCAACCAGAACTCTTGAAGAAAAAACTAAGGTAAAGAAGTTAGGTAGACCTACCCCGGACTGCATTAAGTTTTGTGGTGCGTTTGAATTAGCTTTAAGAGGGCACGACGAAAGTGATAATTCAGACAATCCTGGCGTTTTCATGGGCCGTCTAGCAGATTTAATTTCTGGTATAGACAGTTCAGTAAAGGAGCACATTGAATCTAATAGAGTTTTCAAAGGGACCTCAAAAACCATCCAGAACGAGCTGTTGGACTGCATGCTTGGAACCTTCAGAGAAGTGACAGCAGAAGAAATGCAGCAAGCATATTTTGTTAGTGTGATGGCCGATGAAACTACCGATGTTTCAGAGCAGACACAGTTGGTGTTGGTATTTCGGTATGAGGAAGATGGTATTCCATACGAACGATTTTGGGGCTTCTTTAAACCGGAAGGTCAGAATGCGGATTCCCTTGCATCATGTATTTTAAGTGTAATGGACAACATGTTTAACGCTACACCACACAAAGTTATTGCGCAGACCTACGGCTGGGCATCAGTAATGAGTGGTGGTAAAGGTGGAGTGCAAGCAAAGATAAAAGCCTGCTATCCCAACGCCCATTACATCCACTGCTATGCACACCAACTGAATTTAACAATGGAACATGCAGCTTCGCAGAATCAGTCGGCTAGGATGTTCTTCGCTCA
Source organism: Meconema thalassinum (assembly GCA_946902985.2). NCBI lineage: Eukaryota > Metazoa > Arthropoda > Insecta > Orthoptera > Tettigoniidae > Meconema > Meconema thalassinum. Next base: position 410,939,160 of record OX336390.1, read on the forward strand.
CCTGTCAGCGTTCCCTGCTTTCTTATCAAGGTCGCCGCAACGGACGTCTGCTTTAGAAGCAGTGGCAGCTCGAAGAATTCCAACAGGACCAGCGACTAGATGGAATTTCAGGTCGCGCACCGTAAATGTGGAGTACGAGCAAAGGGTATCCATAAGGGAGTGTTTATTAATGCTAGAGCCTGAGAGGTGTTTCTCATCGCTGAAGAGGATCAAGAGCTTTCTGCGGAACACCATGGCACAAGAAAGACTAAGTGCCCTCGCTATGCTCTCCATTTAGAAGAAGATGGTCTCCAGTATGGGGGGTTCAATGCCAGGGTGATTGACAAGTTCTGCAACAAGAAGGAGGGACGTATGGACTTCATTTTTCGACAATGAGTGAGTGTTTCTATATGTTTATATATAAAAAAAATTGGAGGGAGTGTTAGGCCTACAGCACACAACTAATTTTCTACACCAGCCGCCACTGCTTATGGATTTAGAATTTTATATTCAAACTGTCAGAGTATCAGGAATAAATGGAGTCAGTTCAACAGCCTTATTATAACCGAAGCAAATTTCCCGGATATTATAGTATTGACTGAAACATGGTTATGTCTCGAAGAGGAGAAATATTTCAATGTAAATGGATATGACGGTTACTTTTGTTCAAGAGTTAATACTAGAGGGGGAGGGATAGCTATTTTCATCAAAAGGCCTCTTAAGGCAAATATAGTGATGTCTATTAATGATACTAAAACACCCTATAATCTATTGCTTGTTGAGGTAATCGGTTTTAGTAAGGATTTCCAAATTTTAGCTTGCTACAACCCGAATGTGAATCATGGCACTGAATTTCTTAAAATTCTTGAGGATACTTGGATGAAGTATAGTAATAAAGCATGCTTTACAGTTGGAGATATAAATATAGATAAGTTAGGACAAAGTCGTCTAGCTGAAGAACTTGATAAATTATGTGTTTGTTTCAACCAGAATGCATGTAATACAATATATCCGACCAGAGTTACAACTGATAGTGCTACCTTGATAGATCATATCTATATTAACAAACAGTATTGTTGCAACCTGTATAATGTATTCAGTGATTTTAGTGACCACAACCTTTTAGTATGCGACTTTGAAATTCCTATTACTGGTACTGCTCAAGTTCATAAAAGGCATAAGCAAATGCAAAGATGGAATTTACAAGCCATGGATTATTTTATGTCTGTTAATCCATTAGAGATCAAGGATGATGATAGCTGTGAAATAATAGTGGACAAATTGATCTATTATTTGGAAAACGTCAACAGTGAGACTAGGGACCTAAGATCGAGTCATAATACAAGTGGAAGATTAAGGCCATCTTGTCCATGGGTAACTCCAGATTTTTTAAAGCTAATTGATCAAAAGAACAGGTTGTATAGTAAACTAAAAAGGCAGCAAATCAGAGTAAGATCTGGATGTGAGTATCAGTCAAAGGAGCTAATTGCAGACTATAATGCACACTGTAAGAAAGTAACAAAAATGAGAAGAGAACTAGAAAATTGATATTTTTTGAATAGATTAAACAACACAAATAATCACTGGAAAATTATCAATGAAATATTATCTACAGATACCAAAGCCAATAATAATAGTAATATTAACCTGGAAGTAAATGGTAATTTGGTTACAAATCCAACTGAAGTCTGTACAATTTTTAATGAACATTTCACAAGTATTGGTAAGTCACTTGCCGATAAAATTCCTATCAACGATTGCACCAAATCAGTAACAGGACCTGTCAACTCTATTTTTCTTGAGCCCACAGATGAAATTGAAGTCTCACGAATAATTAATGATCTTAAAAAAAGTAGTAGTTTGGATGTTTCTGGCTTAAATAATAACATAATTAAGACCCTGTTTCATCAGTTAGTACCGTATATCACAAAATTAATAAATAAATCCTTGAGCGAAGGGAAAATTCCTAAGAAGTTGAAAGTGGCCCGAGTAGTACCAATCTATAAGGGAGCAGATAAACATGATGTTAATAATTATAGACCTATCTCAATACTTCCTGTTATTTCTAAAATATTAGAAAAGGTAGTGAAGGACCGGCTACTAAAATTTCTTCTTCGTAACCATTATTTCTATAAGCATCAGTATGGATTCATTCCCAACTCTAGCACAAACAATGCAGTGGAAGATATTATTGTTAGACTTCAAGAGGCTCTAGTTTCAGGATTGCTTGCTTCAGGTTTATTTATAGATTTAAAAAAGGCTTTCGACACTGTGGATCACTCTCTACTGATTCATAAATTAGAATCAGCTGGTGTGAGAGGAACTGCACTTCACTGGTTTGTAGATTACCTTAAAGACAGGGAACAATTTGTTGTTGCATGAATGCTGAGAGTAGTTGCCAAGCAATTACTATTGGGGTGCCACAGGGATCTGTTTTAGGCCCAATATTATTTTTAATATTTATCAACGTCATTGGTAGACTAAATTTAAACGGTAAGATATCCCTATTTGCTGATGATACCAATGTATTCTATGTTGGAAAGTCTGTCCATGAACTCGAACAGAAAATGCAGGAAGATGCACATCTGATTCTATCATGGATGCATGAAAACCGTCTAACAGTTAACTTAAGTAAAACTAACTATATCGTCTTTCACAAACCTTCCTACAACCTACCTTTAGACATGCAATTATTCTTCCACGACCAATGTCTACCCCGAGTTAAATCTACCAAATTTTTGGGATTAGTCATTGATGAGCTACTCTCATGGGATGATCATGTCAAAGCTATTGGTGGAAAAATAATTCCAGCTATAGGAGTTCTAAGCCGAGTAAAATACAAAGTTTCTCGAGCACTACTGAAGTCTATATATCACGCACTTATTGAAAGTCACATTGCATACATGATTCACATTTGGGCCTGTTGCAGCAAAGGATTATTCAATAAAATTAATATATTACATAAAAGGGCTTTGAAAATACTTTTCAATCTTCCCATGTTAACACCTACAATTCAATTATACCAACAATGTAATGTCCTATCACTAAATTGTCTCCGTCAAAGAGCCTCAGTAATAATGATATATAAAATTAAACATAAAATAACCAATTCAAATATCATACTCACAACCAATTCAGATACTCACTCACACATCACCAGAAATGCAAGCAATATCCACTATAATGTAATAAATACCATCAGGTTTGGAAATAATTCACTATGGCATTACTCATCATCTATATATAATAGACTGCCTGATGGCCTGAAAAATATCTCCTCACTGAGAACTTTCAGGAAAGAACTGTTTAAATTCTTAATGGATTCAACAATGTAACTTACATGTAATTTCTAAAATACCATTGTTACCTTGATGTACTGCACTATCACGAGCCTCGGCTCAGGTGCCCCTTATGAGATAATAAATAAAAAATAAAAAAAGCCCCATCGCCTAAGTTGACTACTTTGAGACACTTGTTCTTCCCACAAGCTCTTTGTAGAGGAAAATATTGTCAACTTGACGTAATAAGTTTCTCAATCCTTGTAACATTGTTCACAGACAGTTCATTGCATTCACTAAATGATTGTCAGTAGCAAATTCAAGTTACATAAAGGCAATAATAAATCAGTGTCCGATCGGGCCCATCCTCCTAGGACGCTGTGCCCCCCAGGGAGGGTCGGGCCCCGGGGCACTAGCCCTACCTGACCCCCCCCCCCCTCTCGTCAGGCCTGATACTGCCAGAGGGGCAACAACAACAAAAGAGGGAATCGAATGAGAGAAAAAGGAACTAGAGTGGTAAAGGAGAAATACATGAAATTGGACGTACACAGAGTCCAGAAGGGGTAATTAATTTTACCACTCGTACTCTTCCATCACGACCGGTGAAACATTTCTCGATTCTACCGGTGTGCCAAACTAGAGGAGGACTTGAGTTTCTTAAGAGAACCAAATCGCCCTCTTTAAGGTTTGGATGAGAGAGCTGCCACTTCCTCCTCCTCTGCAACGAGTTCAAGTATTCCAGTCTCCACCTCTTCCAGAATCGATCTCTTAGAGCTTCATTTTTTTTTCCAAAGAATTGGCAAAGAGAGGTCTAGCCTACGATCAATGAGAGGGGGCGGAGCATTTAATGAACTACCTATCAAAAAATGAACAGGAGTAAGAGGGAAGAAATCTGAAGGGTCGTTGTACAATGGAGATAAAGGTCGGGAATTTACAATACCCTCAATAAGAATTACAAGAGAATTAAACTCTTCAAAAGATAAGATGGAAAATCCAATGATTTTCTTTAAATGAGTTTTAGTTTAACACAAGATTCCCAGCGTCTGCCGTGATAGGGAGCGTAAGGTGGAATAAAGTGCAAATTAAAATTCTTTGAATGAGCATAGTTTTATTTGTTCCTTAGCAGAAGGGGAACAGAGAGCTTTTCTCCATTGCTCGGAGGCACCAAGAAAATTTCTAGCGTTATCACAAAAAACGTCTGACGGAATACTTCTTCTAGCGACTAAGCGAAAAAAGCAGAAAGAAAATAAGAAGCAGAGGCGTTGGTAAACAATTCCAAGTGAATAGCACCACTTATCATACTGTGCCCATTTGACGAGGATTTCGGGGAGCCATAGACCTTAAATGACCCTTCCGGAACCCTCCTCCAACGAGAAGACATATAGGACGGGGAGGAATGCATTCATGGACTAGGAATGCACAAGGAGACTTAACTCGGGGGTGTCGGGTATAATAAGAGATCAAAACTACCAGCCCAGAGGAATACAAACACAAAATACAATAAAGAGGCCAGGTTTACATTTAAATCGCACTCGATTTATTCAAAAGGTGACAGACCCCTAATCTACTTCAGAGAGGTAAAAACGGCTAATCCTTGCTAAGCAGTTGTAGTATAATTTAACTCGTCTCCGTGCGAAAAATCCTAAAAATTAAGCCTCTCGAAGTCCTACTAAAAAAAAAAACGAAATCAATAAACAAAGCTAAGAGAATGACACGTAATTCATGCCTATCCAGTTACTTCGGAGATGAAATAATAATACAAGCATGAATCTACGGCAAAGAAAGATATTTACTTGTTTACAATGCAAGGAATTCATTACATTTACTGCACAATAAGTTTAACGACTAGGCTGGGATGGTGTCACCTCTAACATTTAACGTTACAGTAAGTTAAGCTAATACCTATCGTACGTTAACAGTAGCAATGATGCAAACGAGAAGCGTTTCATCCGAAATTTATTTCAAAGCAAAATCTAAGGACATTCTGAACCTAACAGATAATAGAAAAAGCTATCCTAAATTACAACACAAATGTATTACAAATAACCCTTGAATAATGCGCAATTGAATCCCGGCCGAAGCCGTCGGATTTTTTAAGAGCGTTAAAAATCCCTCAGTTTGCCTTCCTTCGGAGGGGAAGTAAAGCCGGCGGTCCCATGTCATAGATTTAAGGCATGTTAAAGACCCTTCCACTAATTGCACCTGTGTGAAGCTAAATTGGATAGGTTAAGAATGTAATCAACGCTCTTATGTTTCTACGTTCGTTGCCAAGAGCCGACTGCGGTGGCGTCTAGTAGCTAGGTTCTGTACTTGGCCTAGTAGTCGATGGTGGCGCTTGGTGGCAAAATAGGGACTATTTGAAAAATTCTAAGTTGCAGTACTTAAATTAAAAAACAGATAACACACACTAATACAGTCATCACAATTAACACCGGTTATCAGACAGATTCTACAGACACCCAAAGTACACGGGGCTACATGACCGCGTTGTCGCAGCCCCTAAACTTAAGAACCAACCAACCAATGCGCAATTGGCGCCACTGACCTGCCTACTCGCAGCCTCAGTCTTTGTGAAGTTGGGTCATGAATGTATGGGAGAGAAAAAATACGTCGGCGACTGCATGAGCAATTCATGGCTAATGTCGCATTATCAGGTTAGCTACCGTGTTTAAACACGTAACTAACTGATTTTCATCTCACACTAGGGAAAACTATAATTGTATTTAGACATGTCGAAGAATATCAAATCTAACCATTGATCATCAAGGTTTCGTTAAGTTTAGTGGTTTATTCATGTTTTATAAGATTTCCTAACACTTCATTTGTGTTTCAGTTTAGATTTAAAAAATTCAGCTATTTGATTATTATGATCTTATTTATCAAATCATCTTTTAGTCCTATCAATTTCTTTGTATTGGTTTAGTGACCATGTTAACCTCGAAAAGTGTGAAAAATTGGTGTAAATCAAACCAACATCATACTCATAATTGGAAGAAAAACCTCTTTCCAAACCTTCATGTACCACCTTTAAGTGCTTATCAATTACACTGGGCCCGTCGGCCACTCGCTCAGTTAACGAGACAAAAATCGTACACGTTACCGGCTCAAATAGTACCAAAAATTGTACTTTGCAACTAAGGGTAATCAGATCCTACCTCTGTAGTGCTTCAAAAATATAACAATGGTTTTCACTAGCCTTATACAATCCCAGCTTGTGGACAAGATTATAATCTGCTGTACAAAACAGCCGTGGATTCTGAATATCATTCTAAGTGAATTTAAAGTGTGCATGAATTGCCATTATATCAGACTTCTACAGTCAAGAAACACATGTTAATAAACTTGGGTCTTTCTTACAGTTCCAAAATGACCCCTCATGTCGAACCCAAGATAGCCTGCTTGGCTTATCTTACGAATTACAGCATTGTATTATAGTCGTCAGATTGTCAATGATGAAAATAAACAAAAGAAACACTCCCATGTGTTCATGTAGCTTGAAACAGGTTTCGTGCAGTGTCGGCTAGCTTACACTTCACTGCCTCCTAGATTAATTCACTGTGGTAAATAACCACTAAAAATAAAGCGATGAATCCTACCTAAGAATGTGATCGTACATAAAAAGAATCGACTTTCAGCTGGACTCACGTGTTTTCTTCAAGTCTCCAGCGCGTATGCGTTCGCCTGGTCTCGGTGGCAAAATGCTGCGGCATGGTAATAATAGCCAAGGAACTCCGTACTTCTTTCAGGAAGCTTCAGCCGTCACTATCCCCCTTCATGTTTTTTAACTCCATACTAGGCTCCATTATAATTGGGATAGTAAGCGTGTCCACGTGGTGTAGAATTGATGAAGTAACCTCCATGATGATACGATATCCGTGGTTTTCACTGGCTCTAATTGTATTTTAACTTTGACTTACAAAACTCACAGATTCTACACCTGAGTAGCGGGTTAGTGCAAGAAATGGCCAAGGGTTCATCCGCTCACAGAATTTAAGTAGTACCTTGTGCCACTATATTCACTAAAAACTGGCGTATTAATTAAACGCAAACCTATTTCTTGGCATCATTCACAGTATATTTTAACTAGCAATGTTTGAACACTTCGAACAAATTTTATGCGTTCAGCAACCATGTGCTTTTTACCGTGTTCGATTCCGGCGTGGTTGAAAATTACTAATTCCACAAATATTGTGAATTATCTTCAAATCACGGTTTTCAATCGCTCTGGCAGCCTTGCTGCGTGCACTAGCACATTACAATTCACTCGATTAAATTTTACACACGTGATATTCGTGGATTTATACGACGACTTGAAAACAACGTCTGTACAGGACTTCGTCTGCAATAGAAGTGGTGCTCATCAAAATGCCGGATGTTTGATCATGCCATCAGTCAAAGGTACAACTTAAATGTTCTTCGCATTCTCTGCGGGGTTTCATCTCTATTTCTTCTTATCAACAAAAATCAAATAATCCTCCAGTGCATCGAAATATGTACAAATAACTTATAACAATTCAGTCTTCAGGAAAAATAAAATATAATGCACATTGGCGGCGCGGCAAGTCGTAGTTCATCAAATGAGAGTCACTCATACTTTCTCCTTGGAAGTCCTCGGGTCGTCCAGAGAAGTTACACTCTTCATGAGCCATGGATGTCACATCGCAGATGTGAATACGGGCTCATATGCCCTTCCGTTGGTGAAATAAAAATGATGAAAGGCATTTTTATTTACTACCGACCCTCAATTGGTGAAATATCGTCTCAAATTGGCAGCATTATAGATCTGAATGCGCTCATCTCTGTACCTGTAATTGACAGCGTAACTACCATTACCAAAGATGTGAGCGACTCGGTGTGGGCCAAGAATCAGGGGTTGAAATTCATGGTATACTCTCTCAGTAGGATTTGAGATTCCAGGCCTTCTAATCAGGACCAAATCATTCAAGTTAAGCTCTCCTCTGAAGAGTTGGTTTCTTACTCTCCGTAGACGTTTCTCGGCTTGTCTCTCCATAGTTTCGCGGGCTGCGGTGATTTTACTCGCCTGAGATGATTGAATGCATGGTGGAATGCTCACAATATGTTGCCATGCTCTCGTGGGCTTCCGGTTTAGGTGTAGTTCGGCTGGTATTTGGCCAGTACTCTCATGGCGTGTATTGTTAATGCAGTTGGCCATAACAACCAGGACTTCGGTCCATCTCCAGTGCTGGTTTCCACAGTATAAACGGCAATATTTTCCAAGTTCAGACATCTGGCGTTCCGCTGGATTATTCTCGGGGTGCCTGATTGATGGGAGTATTTGTTGTATTTCAAGATCCCTCATAGCTTCTGAAAATTCTTCCGACGTAAATTGGGATCCGTGATGCGTTAACAAGAATTGAGGTTTCCCAGCCTCTGGGATCACTTGTCTCCTGATACTTTGGATAATTTGCTTCGCCGTTGCCTTCTGAATTGGGTGTAGCATTGTATACTTCGTGAAGACGTCCAGCGTCACGACGACATAGCAGTTCCCTCTTCCTGACTTGGGAATTGGACCATAAATGTCCAGAGCATACAACTCTCTAGGCTCAAGCGGCAAAATAGGTCGCGGAAATTCCCTCAGCAGTTCTGAGTTATATTTATTCCGTTGGCAGGAATCACAATACCTCAAACAATGACGGACAGACGTGCCCATGTTACTCCACCGAAATGTATCCTGAATCGCTGCAATCGTCTTGTCTGTACCAGAGTGTCCTGTTCGTAAAATGTGCTAGCTCGATAACTAACTTCTTGTATCTCTGTGGTACGACAGCGCGAAGTTGCATGTGGTCGGGTCAACAAACCTGTACAATAGACCATTGTAAAGCTCATAGTTATCCGCTAGACGAGCTGTCCTCTCGTATGCTGGTCATTGGCATCCATTTTCCTTTCCAAAAATCGAATGATGTCTCTGAGTTCTGCATCACGTTTCTGACCTGCCTTCAAATATCGTAATCGCCTCGAGTGCTCGGTACATTCTCCCACGATGTCAATGGCGTGGATAGTGGGTTCCGGATTACGGCTAAGGATGTCAGCTAGTATATTCTCCTTGCCGGGACGATGTTCGATTATGAGGTCGAACTGTTGTATAAACAAAGTCTACCTGGTGATCCGGTCATTCGCCAGTCTTGTCTTTAGCAAAAAGGTAAGAGCATGGTGGTCCGTTCTGACAATAATCCGTTGGCCCCATAAATGTTTTCTCCAGTAGTCCAATGCATAAACTACAGACAAAGCTTCCAATTCGGTGGTAGAATAGTTAGCCTCATGTGGACGTAATTTCCTAGACAAAAATGCGATGTAATGTCGCTTGCGGTTCTCCTCTTCTTGGAGTAAAATAGCCCCGATGCCAATCGTCGATGCGTCCGTCTCAACTATGAAGTTTTTCGAGTAATCTGGATACTCCAGAGTGATGCTGTTGCTTAGCATGGTTTTGGCTTTCTCGAAAGCAATATCACATTCCTGACTCCATCCCCATCGATAATTCTTCTTCAGTAAATTTTGAAGAGGTGCCACTGTCTCGGAATAGTTCGGGCAATGTGTGCCGAAGAACTGGCAAGCTCCCAGGAACTGTCTCACATGTTTGGTAGGTTTGGAAAACTGAGCAATCGCTTGGAATTTTGCAGGGTTCGGGCGGTAACCATCTCCGTCTATGGTATGTCCCACAAAGTTTATTTCTTTTCTGAAAAACTTGCATTTGGCCTTGTTTTTTTAAGTTGGTAGCTCGCAGATTGTCAAATACAACACGTAATGTTTGAAAATGCTCGGCTTCTGTCTTCGACGCAATAATGATGTCATCAACGTAGTGTATCACCTTTTCTTTCAGTTGGGGAGTAAGATTCGCGTCTAACGCTCGAATCAAGGCGGCGCCTGCTGTTTTAATTCCAAACGGAAGTTTACAAAACACATATGTGGTTTGTTCAAATAGGAAACCAGTGTACTTCCTAGTTGCTTCTGAAATTCTAATATCATGGTATGAAAAAACCAGGTCTATGGATGAATTTTTTTTCTTGGATTTGAACCGGCGCAATATCTCCCGAATATTAGACGGTCGGTCATGTTCCGGCGCCAAGCGCTCGATTAAGGCCCTCGCGTCCAAGCATAGCCTAAGACTGCCATCTGTCTTCACTACTGTGGTAATAGGATTCAAATATGACGTGGGCTTCCTCAAAATGTTTCTCCGCTATTGGGTAAATTTTACGCTGGTATGGCGCGTCGTCTAGTACATTAAGTGCGTACTCAAAGTTGGCAATCTCGCCCGGAGTAGTGTCAAAAATATCCTGGTATTCCGCTAGCAAGTTGTCCAAAGCCCCACGCACTTGTGGTTCCAAGCGCGGTTCCGCTTTTCTTTTTCCATGGCATTGGAAATGTGAAGTTCGTCTAGTATCCTAGTAAGTAGATTCAGGTGAGCCACGTCCCCCTGCATCGTAGTTTCAAGGTGTACTGGCGGAGGTTCGAGGAACTGTACCGTATTAGTGCCCATGTTGATAACTCCCTCATATCGGCGTAGGAAGTCTGCTCCAAGTATCACTGCATGCTTGAGATTGTCCACAACAAGGAAATCGTGCGTATAAGTGTGCCCGCCAATTGTGAGAAAACATAATACTTGCACTTTACACCTTATAGTGCGGTCCGGGATAATACCTCGTATTTTTATGTTGGAGCCTGCTAATTCCTTAATATCATCACTAAATTTATGTTGGCTGTATAGCTCGCCAGAAATCACACTGATCATAGCGCCAGTATCAATTAAAATATTTACATGGATATTATTGATACTCGCGGCAATGACTGGCAATTGTGTCAGTTGCACGCGGTTAGTAGTCCGTGGTTTGTCGAGCAAATCCCCTGTTGTCGGCTGCCAAAGTAATACAGCTGCTATCACTATGGTAGAATTAGTCACTGTGGGGTTTATTGGGAATTTGGCGGTTTTTGTTGTTGTCCTGAGTGGCCTCCTGACGTACCTGCCTCATCATAATTCTCAGGTGCTTCTTCAATCCGGTTATAGTCCCGCGACGATTGAGGTTCACTTCGTTCCTCTCTTCTACCTCGAAGTTCTCGCAAATACATTTGGCTCTCTTCAGCCCTGCCTTGCCAAACTCTATCTGCGCGGTCATCCCTGCGATTATTATTGTTACCCTGATACCTGGGGTCCCTATCTCTGCGATAGCCTCCACTGTATCGGTAATCTCTCCTCGGATTATTATTTTGCGTCCGGCGGTCGTAACGATTGTTGTTGTTGTTGTTGTTATTCTGGTTTGGACCACGATTCCAACGAGTTTGATCATTTCTCATGGCCTGATATCGCCTCTGACTGTACTCCTCAACTCGGTTATGACGTTCATATGGCGTTCTATCTCTCCCCAGATTATTTGCGTTCCGGTTACGGGCGTCTCTATCCTTGTCTCTATCGGTACGGTTGGTGGTTCGTACCATCCGATCTACAGATGTTAAATTGACTTGACATGTCTCCCCACGATGTCTAACTGGAGCAAATTGTTCATTGCTGCAGTCTAACCTGCGCAGAATCTCGTCACATTTCACGAGCATATTCGCCCCTGTAGCGATTAGTGATTTTTGGACGTCTCCTGGGTATTGCCTGATTATGGTTTGTACAAGTTCTTGCTCAGATATAGGCGGGCGCAGACATTGAAGTCTTGCAAGCTGTTGTGCGAAGTACGAAGCGTACTTAGTAGGAAGATTACTGGCGAATCTCTTGCTGTACATTTCAGCCCTGATCCCTTGCTGGATTTCTGTTGACCAAAATGTCCTCAGTAAGGCTTCCTTGAACCCTTGATAGTTCCTAAATGAGTAACTAAATGCCTTGAACCAAAATAAAACTGGTCCATCCAACAAGCGCTCTACAGCACGAAGTTCTCTGTCTGGTGTAACTAATGTCTCGCGCATGTAATTTTCCAAGTTATGGAGAAATTAGACAGGTATCTGTGATCCTGTTCCAGTGTATTTATGTGGGCGGTCATCATGGCTCTTCAACAAGACTACATTAGAATTTGGAGACTGGATGACATTATGCGTCCTATTAAAAGTAGGAATATCGAATCTGATGGGTGTTTCGATAGTGTTCGGTTGCACTTCTTCCCTCGATGTTCGAGTAGTATCAGCAGCTTTCTGTTCGAAATATCTCTTCCAAGTTTCGATAGTGTTCGGTTGCGCTTCTTCCCTCGACGTTGGAGTAGTATCAGCACCCCTCTGTTCGAAATATCGCTTCAAAGTCGATTTTTCAGGTTCAGGTACAACTGAGGTTGACTTCGTCTTCTGCTTCTCACAGATAGCATTCATCTGGATTTCCAGCCTCCCAATCTTTCCTCTGAAAATTTCGTCCAGATCTTTATATTTCTCATCCATTTCTTCACCAAGTTCCTTAATTGCTTTGCACACATATTCGCGTGTCTTATCGTTCGAATTTGTAGTTTCAATGGTAAGGTCACCCATCTTCTTCTCTAAGTTGGTGATATCTCTACGGCTCTCGTTCAAGTCTCCTTTCAACATGTCGAAATCGACCCTGAATTCAGCTGCGGCAGTACGTATTTCTACCAGCTTCTGAGTGATTTCGGTTTGGTTAGTTCGAATTTCCGTCTTAACTGCTTCCAAGATGACTTCAGAATTGTGACGATCCGTTTCAATTTCTGTCCTGATATCATCGGTACGGTAGCCTTAGTGATTTGTTGTTTCATCTCCTTCGCGAAATCAGCCCTAAGGTTTATGGAAGTAGCTTGAATGTCGCCCTGACTCTATTTAAATCAGCCTGCATGTCATTAATATCTGTTGTCAGGCCTTCCACATCAGCCCTGACTTCAGTGTGTAAATTATTAATGTTAGTGTTCATGTTGTCACTGTTGGTCTGCAAATCAGCCCTAACATTTTCTGTGTTAGCATATCGCACCTAAGATTGTTTATGCTGTCTGTGTTAGTCTGCATTTTAGCATGAATGTTAGCCCCCATGTCATTTAAGTTTGTTTGCATGCCAGCCATGTTCACTTGTACATTGTTCATGGACAAACGCAGAGTTCTCAACAACTCAGGCAGAGTTGCGATGATGTCCAATTCTCCTTCACTCGCCATTTCAATAAATTTCAATTTGAGAATAAGAGGGGAAAAGCTCCGTTGATGCTTACTTACTACGCAGGATCTTAAGATCAGGCTTGGGGGAAAGTCTGCACTTTTCATAAATCAAGGGACCATTGCTGTGCCTCTATCCTAACGGAAGTTACACACAAAAACAAACAATTACTTTACTTAAGATCAGATTGGCTGCAATTAAAAATACCTCAACTTACTGAAATGATTGCCCTCTGACCTCATGGTCCTACCTCAACATGAGTGCCATGCAGCTACTACTCGGCAGTACGAGTCCCAAATTCGTCACTGACCTGGCAGATGCTATATAATACCCTAAAAAAACAAAAAAGTGACCTCTCGAATTCGAGCCTTTCACGTTTGGGCGCCAATTAACTTATCTTTATATGTGCCCGTTTGACGAGGATTTCGGGGAGCCATATACCTTAAATGACCCTTCCGGAACCCTCCTCCAACGGGAAGACATATAGGACAGGGAGGAATGCATTCATGGACTGGGAATGCACAAGGAAACTTAACTCGGGGGTGTCGGGTATAATGAGAGCTCAAAACTACCAGTCCAGAGGAATACAAACACAAAATACAATAAAGAGGCCAGGCTTACATTTAAATCGCATTCGATTTATTCAAAAGGTGGCAGACCCCTAACCTACTTCAGAGAGGTAAAAACGGCTAATCCGTGCTAAACAGTTGTAGTATAATTTAACTCGTCTCCGTGCGAAAAATCCTAAAAATTAAGCCTCTCGAAGTACTACTAAAAACGAAATCAATAAACAAAGCTAAGAGAATGACACGTAATTCATGCCTATCCAGTTACTTCGGAGATGAAATAATAATACAAGCATGAATCTACGGCAAAGAAAGATATTTACTAGTTTACAATGCAAGGAATTCATTACATTTACTGCACAATAAGTTTAACGACTAGGCTAGGATGGTGTCACCTCTAACATTTAACGTTACAGTAAGTTAAGCCAATACCTATCGTATGTTAACAGTATCAATGATGCAAATGAGAAGCGTTTCATCCAAAATTTATTTCAAAGCAAAATCTAAGGACATTCTGAACCTAACAAATAATGGAAAAAGCTATCATAAATTACAACAAAAACGCATTACAAATAACCCTTGAATAATGCCCAATTGGCGCCACTGACCTGTCTACTCGCAGCCTCACTCTTTGTAGAGTTAGGTCATGAATGTATGGGAGAGAAAAAATACGTCTGCGACTGCATGAGCAATTCATGTCTAATGCGGCATTATCAGGTTAGCGACCGGTTTAAACACGTAACTAACTGATTGTCGTCTCACACTAGGGAAAGCTATAATTGTATTTAGACATATCGAAGAATATCAAATCCAAGCGTTGGCCATCAAGGTTTCGTTAAGTTCAGTGGTTTATTCATGTTTTATAAGATTTCCTAACACTTTATTTATGTTTCAGTTTAGATTAAAAAAACCTGCTATTTGATTATTATGATCTTATTTATCAAATCATCTTTTAGTCCTATCAGTTTCTTTGTATTGGTTTAGTGACCATGTTAACCTCGAAAAGTGTGGAAAATCAAACCAACATCATACTCATAATTGGAAGAAAAACCTCTTTCCAAACCTTCATGTACCACCTTTAAGTGCTTATCAATAACACTGGGCCCGTCGGCCACTCGCTCAGTTAACGAGACAAAAATCGTACACGTTACCGGCTCAAATAGTACCAAAAATTGTACTTTGCAATTAAGGGTAATCGGATCCTACCTCTGTAGTGCTTCAAAAATATAACAATGGTTTTCACTAGCCTTATACAGTCCCAGCTTGTGGACAAGATTATAATCTGCTGTACAAAACAGCCGTGGATTCTGAATATCATTCTAAGCGTATTTAAAGTGTGCATGAATTGCCATTATATCAGACTTCTACAGTCAAGAAACATGTGTTAATAAACTTGGGTCATTCTTACAGTTCCAAAATGACCCCTCTTCGAACCCAAGATAGCTTGCTTGGCTATCTTACGAATTACAGCATTGTGTTATAGTCGTCAGATTGTCAATGATGAAAATAAACAAAAGAAACACTCCCATGTGTTCATGTAGCTTGAAACAGGTTTCGTGCAGTGTCGGCTAGCTTACACTTCCCTGCCTCCTAGATTAATTCACTAAATTAAAGACTGCGTTGCGTTCGCGACTACAAGATCGACATAAATGACATTGGCTTTGCTATGGCCTTGGCAAACATGTGTTTACTGGGCTAACTGTACCTAGTGGAACGCAGTTGTGACATGATTATATAATAAAAATATTTCTACGTAAATGGGCTCTGGTTCAATGCACTGTTTCGAGCTCAAATGTGTATTTACAAGAATAAGGGCAAGAGCATTTGTCCCAAGCTCTGGAAAATGATACGTTATAATGTGGTGGTAAATAACCACTAAAAATGAAGCGATGAATCCTACCTAAGAATGTACTGAGTAAGGTCTTCTATTACTAATCCCCCTAACCATGATCGTACTTAAAAAGAATCGACTTTCAGCCGGACTCACGTGTTTTCTTCACGTCTCCTGCGTGTATGCGTTCGCCTGGTCTCGGTGGCAAGATGCTGCGGCATGGTAATAATAGCCAAGGAACTCCGTCCTTCCTTCAGGAAGCTGCAGCCGTCACTATCCCCTTCAGGAAGCTTCAGCCGTCACTATTACCTCCATGTTGTTTTTTTCCCCATACTAGGCTCCATTATAATTTAGATACTAAGCGTGTCCACGTGGTGTAGAATTGATGAAGTAAGCTCCATGGTGATAAGATATCCGTGGTTTTCACTGGCTCTAATTGTATTATAACATCGACTTACAAAGCTCACAGATTCTACACTTGAGTAGCGGGTTAGTGCAAGAAATTGCCATGGGTTCATCCACTCACAGAATTTAAGTAGTAGCTTGTGCCACTATATTCACAAAAAACTGGCGTATTAATTAAACGCAAACCTATTACTTGGCATTATTCACAGTATATTTTAACTAGCAATGTTTTAACACTTCGAACAAATTTTATGCGTTCAGCAACCATGTGCTTTTTACCGTGTTCGATTCCGGCGTGGCGGAAAATTACTAATTCCACAAATATTGTGAATTAACTTCAAATCACAGTTTACAATCGCTCTGGCAGCCTTGCTGCGTGCATTAGGACATTACAATTCACTCGATTTTATTTTATACACGTGATATTCGTGGATTTATACGACGATTTGAAAACAACGTCTGTACAGGACCTCGCCTGCAATAGAAGTGGTGCTCTTCAAAATGCCGGATGTTTGATCATGCCATCAGTCAAAGGTACAACTATAAATGTTCTTTGCTTTCTCTGCGGGGTTTCATCTCTATTTCTTCTTATCAACAAAAATCAAATAATCCTCCAGTGCATCGAAATATGTACAAATAACTTATAACAATTTAGTCTCCAGGAAAAATAAAATATAATCCACATTCGCGGCGCGGCAAGTCGTAGTTCATCAAATGAGAGTCACTCATACTTTCTCCTTGGAAGTCCTCGGTTCGTCCAGAGAAGTTACACTCTTCATGAGCCATGGATGTCACATCACAGATGTGAATACGTGCTCAATACACACAAAGAGTGAAATGTACAATTTGCCAAGAATTCTACGTTTAGCTCTGCGATTGTTTGTTTGATAGAGAAATGGACCAACATAATCGATGCCAGTGAATAGAAAAGGTCTGCTAGGAGCAGAACGGAAAGAAGGAAGATCAGTCGTGAGTTGTTGAGGAAACTTAGGTTTAGATTTGAAACAGGGAATGCACTTTCGTACAATAGAAGTGACCTCATGCATCCCATTGATGGGCCAGTCTTGTTCACGAATCAAACATAGGAGAGTTCTGGTTCCAACATGCAGGTGTTGGTAATGAAACTGGCGAATTATAAGTTTAGTAACATGATGTTCGGAAGGAAGAATATTATAGGGTTTTCGTATATTCAGAACAATCGGCTAGGTATAGCCTACCATTACTCGTAATAAACCATTGTTATCAAGAAACGGACAAAGAGTAAGTTATGTTTTTTGAGAGACAGAACTTAGATAAAGTATTGATTTCCTTTGGAGAAAATTTCATGCTGGGTAAGCCATACCGGTAACCTTTTCAGTGGTAGCAGTTTGTAGTTCAAACGTAGAAAGGAAGGTTTGAGGAATTAATGGTTTGTCTAATACGAAGAATTTCCTGCGATGTAGGTAGGCTATAACACGTATTAACATTTGAAATGAATAATAGCGCTCAAGTAAAGAAGGAGTAACAGTAGTTACGAAAGAAGAAGCATTTTACGAGTTTCAGGGATGCTCGTTAAAGTTGAAGAAGTGGAAGTTGGCCAATGAGAAGGTTCTTTTAACAACCCCCTAGGACAGTGCCAATATAGAGTAGACTTAGCCAATTGCTTAGGATGTTTTTATTTATCGTATGGCTTTTAGTGCCGGGAGTGTCCGAGGACATGTTCGGCTCGCCTGAGTCTGTAGCTGCTTCCAGCGGACACCCTAAAGGACGAGCTACAAGTTCCGTTCAATTTCAAGTAGTTCCAACTTTCGCCACCAGATATCAATGATACCTAGTGGTGAACGTTGGAACTTTGATAGAGCGTTCTGACGAAATCTAACCTAACAAATTTTGCTTTACACAAGTTTAGTCTGTGAAAGGATCTTTAACATGCCATAAATCTATGACATGGGACCGCCGGCTTTACTTCCCCTTCGAAGGAAGGCATACTGAAGGATTTTTAACGCTCTTAAAAAATCCGACGACTTCGGCCGGGTTTGAACCCGCTATCTTGGGCACAGCAGTTCAGCATGCTACCGACTACGCCACCGAAGCCGCAATTGCTTAGGAGAACATCCACGAGGGATGATGTCTGCTGGATTTTCTTTACCAGAAACGTGTTTCCATTGGGAGGAGCTTGGAATTTGTTGATTTTTTTCTACCCTGTTGGCAACAAAGGATTGCCAGTGCGAGGGAGCTTTCATAATCCAGGCTAATGTAAAAGCTGAATCAGTCCAGTAGTATGTGTGAACAAATTGACGGCTAAGATATTGATAATATAAGCCAACTAATGGCTACACTGCGATCTGCTGCACGGCTGAAAGCGACAGGAAACTACAGCCGTAACGCTCTTCCCGAGGATATGCACCTCTCTATGCATAATTACATGTGATGATGGCCTCCTCCCTTGTAAAATTCCAATCCGGAGGTAAACTAGTCCCCCGTTCGGATCTACGGGTGGGGGCTACTCGAGAGGGGGTTAACATCACAGAAGTGACAAAGAGGAAATCTGATATTCTACGGATCGGAGCGTGGATTGTTGGAACTCTGCTAGGAGTGGAAGGATAGAAAACTTGGTAAGGGAAATGGATAGGTTGAGGTTGGATTTGGTTGGGATTAGTGAAATAGGCTGATAGGAAGAACAGGACTTTTGGTCAGGAGACTATAGGGTCATTAGCACTAAATCAAACAATGGTCAAGCAGGGGTTGGTCTCTTATTGAGTAGGAAACTTGGACAGCGGGTGGAATATTATGAGCAATACAGTGAACGGATTATTGTAGCAAAAATCAATACAAAACCTACGTGCACCACAGTGGTACAAGTCTATATGCCTACCAGTCAAGCTGATGTTGAAGATGTTGAAAAGGTCTACGAAGAAATAGATGAAATTCTGAGGAATGTCAAGGGTGATGAAAATGTTATAGTAATGGGAGATTGGAATGCTGTGCTAGGAAAAGGAAGAGAAGGGAAGATAGTAGGTGATTTCGGATTGAGTGAAAGGAATGATCGAGGAAGCAGGCTGATGGAATTCTGCACCGAGCATGAGTTGGTCATAGCTAACACCTTATTCAATAACCACAATAGAAGAATATACACATGGATGAGACCAGGAGATACAGGCCGTTACCAAATCGACTTCATTATGGTCAAGCAGAGGTTTCGAAACCAGATTTTGGATTGTAAAACATATCCCGGTGCTGACATGAACTCTGACCAAAATCTGGTTGTTATGAAATGCAGATTAAAGTTGAAGAAACTGAAGAGAATTCAAAAGTCAAAAAAGTGGGCAATAGACAGACTGAAAGAGCAGGATGTAAACGAAAGATTCAAGAAGAGTATAAAGGGAGGACTAATGAAAAACCCTAAACAAACTTCAATTGCAGACGAATGGACACTTTTGAAGAATGAAATAACAAAATCCGCAGAAGGAAACATTGGTAGGAAAGAAAGAACAGGCAGAAAACCGTGGATCACTCAGGATGTACTAGAATTGATGGATGAAAGGCGGAAACACATGAATGTAAAAGATGAAAAGGGGAAAGCAGAATCCAGACGTCTGAGAAATGAGGTTAACAAGAAGTGCAAGGTAGCGAAAGAAGAATGGTTGAAAGAGAAATGTGCAGATATGGAAAATTGTCTGAAATTAGGAAAAGTAGACACAGCTTATCGAAGGATTAAGAATACATTTGGGGAAAAGAAGACTAAGTGCTGTAATATTAAGGACAGAAATGGAAAGCCTCTAACAGATAGGGAAGAAAAGGTTGAGAGATGGAAAGCTTACATAGAGTGTTTGTATAAGGGAAAGAAGATTGAGAATCATGTAATAGAAAGGGAGGAGAAAATTGATGAGGATGCAAAAGGAGATTTAACATTGAGTTCAGAATTTGACAGAGCATTGGAAGACTTAAGCAGGAACAAATCACCAGGTATAGATGATATACCGATTGAGTTGCTACGCTGCATAAGGGATGGAGGTCTGATCAGGTTATTTCACTTGGTCTGTAGGATTTATGTGACAGGTGAGGTACCCTCTGATTTCAAGAAGAATGTTATCATCCCTATACCGAAGAAAGTAGGAGCTGAAAGTTGTGAGGATTACCGTACAATCAGCTTGATTACTCATGCTTCAAAGATCCTGTATAGAATAATTTACAAGAGGATGGAAAGCCAGATAGAAGCGGAGTTGGGTGAAAACCAGTTTGGTTTCAGGAGAAATGTGCGTACAAGGGAAGCTGTGATCATTTTCGTGATGTTTCACGTGTTGATTTTTCTGTAAGTTAGCTGTCGCATTTGCTGGTCAAATGCTTTTAGTTTCCGAGACCACCGAACGAGTAATATTTATTTATTTATTTATTGAATTTCTGCTTGTATTATATTGTAAATTGCTAGTGTTTACTCCCTTCAAAATTCTAAGACTCTTACCTTAGCATGTTCAAGGTTATGCGTGTCCAGCGTCAAAAACACAACTGATAGGTGTGTTCCCTTGCCTGCTGCTTACCTGCTTTGCTGACGTCACATCTACCGCTATAGCCAATCATCGCCTGCCAGCCTGTGGATTTCCAGATCCGTCGCTTCGGCGGCTTTCTTCACCCAGATGTTCATTCTTCACCAAGACGTTCATTCAGTCCTCCAGCACTTCCACGATGCAATACCACGCTTCACTTCTACGGTGTACTTCCGCTGTATGACAGCTCAAGCAACGCTTCACTTCGCTGCGCTGGCGGCAGCATAATACCACATTGCTACGGCATGAAACATTGTTCGTCATCCTTGCATATGATCAAAACAGGTTGAGTGGTGGTCAACTTAGATCATATTTTGATCCGCTATACAAGATGGGATCTTGTTCACTACGCTTCAGTGACCTTCTACAAATGGTACAACTGAATTATCAAAGAGAAAACTTGCTCCAAGCTGGGCCATCATTTATGGAACGCAACGTCTAGTCACTTACAAACCAAAAGTTTCCGCCGTCTAGCCAGCAAGCTCCAGCTACGGCCGACCTGCCGCGCCAAAAGTGTAGTCAATTTACATCACCGCAAAAGTTAAGTGTTTTCATTTTAAACATCATTATAATCATCTCTCCCCTCATTTTAAGTGATATTAATAGCTATATTGATATTTTATTTCAAAGTGCAAAACCAAGTTATATTGAAGACTTATGAACTCTAGAAAATATCACCAGATTGTGCCAACATAATTACCATTTTCAATTTAAAGTGCTTTTCTCTATTTATGTGTACTCAGAAAGATAGATAATTTAATAAAGTTTATATTGTGTAAACACTCAAATGTTCATGTGTGAAGCTAAAGAACCAGGCCGCATTTCCTTAAGCCCAAATATTCAGTTTCATAGCTCCTTCCAAAGTGGTTATTTGGTCCAGGCATTTTGCCTGATGCTTTCTCCCATTATGAGGAAGAACTCGGCTGTTCTCCACATAATCATATGGTGATGAAACGCCTGGAATGTTTGTAAACATTCTGTTTAACAAAATCTTCAAATTGAACCTCTTGCAGAAATTAATATTTGAACTAATTCAAAATTTAAATGTCACACTGAACATTGAGTGTGTAAATATTTCAAAAATTGTGATTGCTTATCCATTTCTAAAGTTTCAGCTCGGGTGTGCATGGGTGGCATTGGAAGGGAAGGCACACAGCAGGTCTGCATTTCACCGTTGGAGAAGCCGCACTCTCTCTTCTCGCAGACTGTCAACCTCTTTTGAAGCAAGGTGTACAATTTCGCAGTGCAGTCGTGAGTACACAACAAACTTTCAGAATGCCAATTGACGAGAAACTCATTAATGCCAGAGCTTCTGTCAAAGGCAAGCTAAGGCGTTTTCGCACTTTTTTGAATGAGCTACCGGAAACGGAACGTAATATTGCTATAATTTCCCAAAGGCTGAAAGCTATGAACAGGCCTTTGATAAGTATGATGAAGTTCAAAGTAATATCGAGATACAGTACCCCGACCAGCAGATCGATCGTTGTGAGGTTGAAAATTTATACTATAAAGGTTTTGCAGAGGCAAAGAAACTTTTAAGAAGTTTAACATTGCAGGAGAAAAAGGAGCAAACTCCTTCAGAATCTGCTTCTTTTTCTTCCCGTGTTGTACTTCCAAAAATAGAATCACCCAAATTTGACGGGGATGAAGCCTCATGGGAGCTATTTTTTGAATTGTTCATTTCATTGGTGCACGAAAATGATTCTCTTCCTTTAATACAAAAGTTTCATTATTTGCGCGTGTCCATTCAATGTAATGCACTTAAACTTATTCAAGCACTTGTCTTGACAAATGAAAATTATGAAATAGCCTTGGAACTTCTTAAAGAACGTTTTGGGAACACTCGTTTGAAAACTCAGCGTCATATACAGGGCTTATTCAATTTACCCATTGTTCAAGCTGATAATGTCGCAACGCTTCGTATTCTTATCGATACCGCAGAACTCCATACTCGCGCACTTGCTAGCCTGGAGCAACCAGTTGGTTATTGGGATTTAATTCTGATTCATCTTATTTCTGCTAAATTAGACCCTAAAACTTTAAAAGATTGGGAAGTAGAACTTTCTCAACATTCGCTATGTACCTATGAAGCTATCATTAAATTCTTAAAAGCGAAATGCCAAGTTCTTTCTGCAGTGGCTACTCAAAAAAGTAGTTCCACATTTAAACCTTCTTCTAACAGTAAGGTCATCAGCCCTACTTAGAGAGTGTTAAGGTCGCATGCCTTTTCTACTAATATTCGGTCTTCTAACCAAGTTCAAGCTTGTGTCTTGTGTCAACAACCTCATATTTTATACCAATGCGCTCAATTCTTTATCTGTGGATGAAAGACGTAGATTAATTACCGCCCAAAAACCTTGCTTCAATTGTCTTTCAGTTACGCATATGATAAGCAATTGTCATTCGGAACGGTTATGTTATCACTGTAAGGCAAAACATCACACTCTCCTGCATAGACATGAGAAGCCGCGGTCATCAGCACCTAGTAGTTCTTCTGCTAAAGCTAATTCTGAGACGTTGCCGGAAAATGCTCAATCTTTTACTCAGAGCTATGTATCGTTCAGTAAAACTCAAGTTTTATTGTCCACTATTCAAGTCCTAGTGAGGAATGTTCACGGAAAATGGATTGCTGTAAGAGGATTGTTAGACAATGCTGCGACCAATAACTTCATCAATGACTCATTAGTTCGCAAGTTAGGTTTACAAATACGCCCTACTTCTATAGACGTTACAGGAATTAATGGCTCCAAGTCACAATCTTTAAGTTATGCTAAAGTTGATCTAAAAGATTCGAATAACCTCGGCATTCATTTAAAATTGGATTTCTTAATTATTAATTCTATAGGTAATGACACCCCCATTACTTCTTTTTCAATCCATAGTTGGAATATTCCGCATCGATTGCAACTTGCCGATCCAAATTTCAACAGAACTTCATCTGTGGAAATTATTTTAAGTGCCAGCATCTTTTGGCAATGTTTACATTCGGAAAGGGTTAAAGTTGCTCCTGATGTTTTCTTTCGTAAAACCGATTTTGGTTGGATTGCCACTGGGCAAATATACCGCAACCCCGTTCAACAGAAATCTCATTGTTATTTTGTTGATACTGATTTGAACCAAGAATTAACTAAATTCTGGGACATTGAGGATATTCAAACCACTTCGCTTCCTTCTTGTAATAATGAGATCTGTGAAACATTGTACAAGGAAACTACTGTTCGCACTAATGAAGGCAGTTTCGTGGTAACTCTTCCTCGCACTTCTAACCCCTCTGTCATTACAGATTCGCATTCCAGGGCTCTCAAAGCTTTATTCGCAATTGAAAATCGCTTTAAGAAAGATGTTTTCTTAAAGGCTCAGTATACTTCTTTCATGGAAGAGTACGAGTCAGCGAATCACATGGAAGTGGTTCCTAAATCTGAAGAAATTAATAATCCTCCTAAAGAAATAGTTTATCTTAATCATCATCCGGTATGGAAGAATTCTTCTACCCGAGAACAGATAAGAGTGGTTTTTAATGGTTCATCTCCAGATGCTAATGGTGTTTCTCTCAATGACACTCTGCATACTGGACCTGCTATTCAAACAGATCATACGTCAGTCTTACTCAATTTTCGTCTTTTCCCCATTGCTGTCCTCGCTGACATTAAACAAATGTATAGGCAAATCCTAGTAAATTCAGAACAACGTGATTTGCAAAGAATTTTGTGGAGGGACGACAATTCCAAACCTATAAAAATTTTCTTCATATGTTGGACGAACAAGATGGTCATCTTTTTCATCCTCTTGCCTCCGATGTATTAAAAACCGCATTCTATGTAGATGATTTTCTGTATTCCCTTCCTAGTATGTCTGATGCACTTCTTGTCTGTGAAGATTAAAAATCCCTTCTTTCTGGCGGTGGGTTTACACTTCATAAGTGGAACTCGAATTCAACCAAATTCTTATCTAACTTTTCTCGAGAAACTCCTGTTGACAAATGTGTCGCGCTTCCTACTGAGTAATCAGCTATTAAAGCCTTGGGTGTTTTGGTCTCCGGTTTCAGACACCTTTTCATATCAGGTACACTTATCTGAGTTGCACCCTCAAACGAAAAGGCAAGTACTATCAGAAATAGCGAAAGTTTTCGATCCCTTGCAGTACATTGCTCCCTTGGTTATTACTGCAAAAATTTTCTTGCAGAAACTCTGGTTGTTGAAAATTGGTTGGGATGAAAAGGTACCCTCCCCCTTTTGGACGACAGGTTAAAATACCGTAATAGTTTATTAGATCTTTCTCAAATGTCTATTCCCCGCATTTTAATTACCGATCCTTCATACCAGTATTTCGATTTACACCTAGCTGGCACTTCAACGGGCTCTTGGTGTCCCCCCCCCCCCCCCCCCCCGGGACCCCCTCAGGAGTAGCGAACTGCGCGTTATCTCCCTTTTTATGCAGCGCACATGTGCCTCTTCACTGCGAGAACCAAAGTCTCAAGCAGCCATAACCTCCCTATGAAGGCTTCCAAACAGATGGTATATTGGCTTTCACGGCAGGTGAATTAAAACTCAGCAATTTTTCTAGGTTTGTGCCGTGTCTTGTGTGGGGTTTCGCCTAGGACACCAAGCTGGCTCATCAGAACTGCTCGCCACCTCCCTTTTTATGAAGCGCACCTGTGCCTCTTCACTGCGAGAACCAAAGGCTCAAGCAGCCATAAACACCCTATGAAGGCTTCCAAACAGATGGTATATTGGCTTTCACGGCCAGTGAATTAAAACTCAGCATTATTTTTCTAGGTTTGTGCCGTGTCTTGTGTGGGGTTTTGCCTAGGACACCAAGCTGGCTCATCAGCGGGATCTTGGTGTCCATACCAGGATCCCCTCAGGAGCAGCGAAATGCGCACTACCTCCCTTTTTATGAAGCGCAACTGTGCCTCTTCACTGCGAGAACCAAAATCTCAAGCTGCCATAACCACCATATGAAGGCTTCCAAACAAATGGTAGCCTATATTGGCTTTCACGGCCTGTGAATTAAAACTTAACATTTTTTTTTCTAGGTTTGGACCGTGTCTTGTGTAGCTTTTTGCCTAGGACACCAAGCTGTCTCATCAGCGGGATCTTGGTGTCCATACCAGGAGCCCCTCAGGAGCAGCGAAATGCGCACTACCTCCCTTTTTATGAAGCGAACCTGTGCCTCTTCACTGCGAGAACCAAAGTCTCAAGCAGCCATAAACTCCCTATGAAGGCTTCCAAACAGATGGTATACCGGCTTTCACGGCCTGTGAATTAAAACTCAGCAATTTTTCTAGTTTTGTGCCGTGTCTTGTGTGGGGTTTCGCCTAGGACACCAAGCTGGCTCATCAGGGGGCTCTTGATGTCCCCACCCGGACCCCCTCAGGAGCAGCGAAATGCGCGTTACCTCCCTTTTGATGTGTAACATCTTTCCGCTCAGTTGCTGGATAGTTTTGTGGGAGTAATTTTGAAAATTGGGGACGGAAGTGGATCGGAACGATCGAGCTGGCAGTGGTGGATCGAACGGAAGTATGCACTGCCCGCTCGATTGATCGAACGGAAGTGTACTAGCTGGCAGTGGTGGAAGACGGAAGTATGCACTGCCAGCTCGATCAATTGAACGGAAGTGTACTAGCTGTCAGTGGTGGAAAACGGAAGTATGCACTGCCCGCTCGATCGATCGAACGGAAGCGTATTATCTGGCAATGGTGGAAAACGGAAGTATAAGATGCACTGCCAACTCGATCGATCCAGCGGGCAGTGGTAAGACCCAGCTGTCAGTGGTACGAGAAACAATGAGCGCGCGGTGTCGGAAATTGATACCATGACGTACTCTGGGCCATGTGGAATGTATATGACATACTGAACGGAAAACGCTCATGCGAACTCTGGTGTCAAGTGATTGAAACAAATGACATGGTACATGTTCGAAGTCTTCGTATCAGTATTTAAATGGTAAAATGCCTTAATATCAAACATTGTGAGTAGTCGGCATTGACGGTATTATGTTTCTGCAGAATGACTATTCAAATGTTAACCCACATAACGGTAATGCAGTCATCAATATAATATAATCATTGTGGTTATACGAGAATTGAGCAAGCCTTCATGAACTATTACTGAATACATTCTCTTTGCTCATAAGAGGGCCAATTCATAAGGCATTTTAAACTCAATTTCACGCAGGAACATTATCGAAACAAGCAAAATATAAATGAAACTTAATTCCGTAATGCAGTATTATTGGAACGTGGAAGTAAGTCACCATCTTGTGCTCAAAATGTGCTTATGACTGTGAATCTAGAGATCTTGGGATCGAATCCCGGACGGGGTAGGTATTTTTGCTACCAGATTATCATTTTAAACGATATTTATCATATCAATATGACTCATTTTAACAGAATCCACATGAAATTACGTGTTGGTCTGTGAATGAAGAGGACCTGTTTATAAGGAATTTAAGGTTATGAGCGGTGTCGCGTCTATTAATCTAGTTGATACATATCGTATTCTTTATTTAGGCTAGTGCTGGTTGAAGCTACAAATCATCTAATAAAATGAGTTTCGTATTATAAACTACAATCACTGTAAAACACTCCCTTTTACAATAGATTAATATTTGTACCAATAATAGTAGTATAAATACCCATGTATCAACAATTTCACGTGAGGTTTCTTCTATGTCAGATGTTACACATCATATGCGACTACTGTAAGGCTCGTAATTTTTTATTTATGAAGCGCACCTGTGCCTCTTCACTGCGAAAACCAAAAGCTCAAGAAGCCATAACCACCCTATGAAGGCTTCCAAAAAGATGGTATACTGGCTTTCGCGGCCAGTGAATTAAAACTCAGCATTTTTTTTTTTTTTAGGGATGTGCCGTGTCTTGTGTGGGGTTTCGCCTAGGACACCAAGCTGGCTCATCAGCGGGCTCTTCGTGTCCCCACCCGGAACCCTTCAGGAGGAGCGAACTGCGCACTACATCCCTTTTTATGAAGCGCGCCTGTGCCTCTTCACTGCGAGAGCCAAAAGCTCAAGCAGTCATAACCACCTTATGAAGGCTTCCAAAAAGATGGTATACTGGCTTTCACGGCCAGTGAATTAAAACTCAGCATTTTTTTTTTTTTTTTTTAGGTTTGTGCCGTGTCTTGTGTGGGGTTTCGCCTAGGACACCAAGCTGGCTCATCAGCGGGTTCTTCGTGTCCCCACCCGGACCCCTTCAGCAGCAGCGAACTGCGCGCTACCTTCCTTTTTATGAAGCGCACCTGTGCCTCTTCACTGCGAGAACCAAAAGCTCAAGCAGTCATAACCTGCCTATGAAGGCTTCCAAAAAAGGTGGTGTATTGGCTTTCATTGCCACTGAATTAAAACTCAGCAAATGTTCTAGGTTTATGCCGTGGCTTGTGTGGGGTTTCGCCTAAGACACCAAGCTGGCTCATCAGTGGGCTCTTGGTGTCCCCACCCGGGCCCTCTCTGGAGCAGCGAACCGCGTGCTACCTTCCTTTTTATGCAACGCACCCGTGCCTCTTCACTGCGTGAACCAAAAGCTCAAGCAGCCATAACCACCCTATGAAGGCTTCCAAACAAATGGTAGCCTATATTGGCTTTCACGGCCAGTGAATTAAAACTCAGCATTTTCCTAGGTTTGTGCCGTGTCTTCTGTGGGGTTTCGCCTAGGACACAAAGCTGGCTCATCAGCGGGCTCTTGGTGTCCCCGCCCGGACCCCCTCAGGAGCAGCGAACTGCACGCTACCTCCCTTTTTATGAAGCGTACCTGTGCCTCTTCACTGCGACAACCAAAAGCTGAAGCAGCCATAACCTCCCTATAAAGGCTTCCAAAAAGATGGTATATTGGCTTTCACGGCCAGTGAATTAAAACTCAGAATTTTTTCTAGGTTTGTGCCGTGTCTTGTGTGGGGTTTCTCCTAGGTCACCAAGCTGGCTCATCAGCGGGCTCTTGATGTCCCCGCCTGGACCCCCTCAAGAGCAGCGAACTGCCTATGCAGAGGATGAAAACATGTTATATTGCCATGGGTCCAAAAACGACATTAGTAGGGGAGCAAGGGTACTTTAAACCCACAGCCTACTTTCCTGCGAACATTGCCGATATCTCTCGACCCTATGGTCGGATTTTAACAAATGAGGTGTCGTTGGACTCGAGCTGACGGGGGCTTTGCTATGGGCCACTCATTATATTTTTCATTTATTTTTAAATTTTTGTTTTTGAAAATAGGCGATAGTTTTTAAACTAATTATGATAGAACGTTGAGCCATGGTTCAAACGAACGGTCTCTATGTCCTTTATTAGCCTACTTTCGATTTTTGCAAAAAATGAAAGTAGACTTATGAGATGAACACATGGCGAAAAAAAGTGTGTCTGTCTGTGTGTGTGTATGTGTGTGTGTGAGAGTCTGTGTGTGTGTGTGTGTGTGTGTGTGTCTGTGTGTGTGTGTGAGTGTGTGAGTGTGTGTACTCTGAATGTCTGTCCCCCCCCCTATCAATTCGAACACGGTGAATGCGAATTGAACGAAATTTGGTACAAAGGTAGCACTAGCAAAGGACACCTCAGTGTCATGTTTTATATCGCCGCCATCTTTACTAAAACTGAATGGCGGCCACTCAAACGTTCAAAACGTAAAATCAAATAACGACTAACCAAATCATCCGATCTCTACCAAATTTGGTAACAACATACCTTCGTATAGGATGCGTCTTGTGACCAAACTACAAGGTCGTCCGCCATACCATTTCAGGATGGCGGCCGTGCGAATTATGCAAACTTTATAATCCATATCATGGGACCCACCAGTTCCGATTATCGAGCCGAGAATCGTTTTAACTGTTCTAAAGGAAGAGGCACGTTCGAAATTAAAAGTTTATTTTGTAATACTATAGTGCAGACGTGATTTTAAAAAGCTGAGCTGATTTAGTAATAAGACAAGATGGCAGCGGATATCTTGTGCCTGACTTATATTTCACTAATTTGAGTATTGCATGCAATATAGCGTACTGATATAAAATAAATAAACTTTGTATGAAATGCTTTATATATAAATAATATACTCCAGTGATGAAATCGTTTAGTATAAATCACTATTTGCTAACAAGTTCTATGTAAGTCATTTTATATAGAACGATATTCGTTGACACAATTAGCTCAGTGGTAGAGCGTTAGCCTATCGCTCAAATGCCTATGGTTCAAACCCGATCAGAGCTAGTTTTTTTGCTTGAAATTTTATATGTTTATTGTTTTGTAATGACTCAGATGTTTTAAAATTAAGCGTTATATTGTGCATATTATGGTGTAAAATATATATTTAATTAAAACATAATTCGCCAGCAGATTTACTCGAGACATCTAGCTGTCAAAAAAGGTAACTGCACGCCGACCAGATTTTATTGAAAAGTTTCTTCTTCTGGCCGCTAGAATGCACTCGCTCTGTTAGGATTATATTGTTAGATATTTCACCAGTAGATATCACGACTAGTAGTCTACGTGGGGCTCCATTGATTACTATACCATTTGCATTCTATGCGCATCGAATTTGAAGAATGACAAGATGATACTACGATACATTTTTACTTTCTATTTTAAAGGGTTTGTAACAGCCTATTGTGCGTTATTTGAAAATGTTAATTGAAGTAAAGAACAAAACGATTTCACATAGTATCTGAACTCTACCGTTGGTGCTAGTTCAGGATATTAATTAATACTTCTATTTCAGCCAAATAGCAATCGAAAATATCCACATAGTTGGTATACACACGTCTCTGTAGGGTCATGGAAAGATTTGTTAATTCAATTAGGGTTGTGAAAGTCATACGCAGCCAGACGTGTAAAGACATGCCTCAACTCAAAGTTGGATGTTGCCCGCGTCAGGCCGATTATGTAATAATAATAATAATAATAATAATAATAATAATAATAATAATAATAATAATAATAATAATAATAATAATAATAATGTTATTGGTTTTACGTCCCTTTTAACTACTGTTGCTTTTAGAGACGCCGGGGTGCCAGAATTTTGTCCCGAAGGGGATCTTTAACGTGCCAGTAAATCTACTAACACGGCTCCCTCGCATTTGTGCACCCTCAAATGCCAGCTGACTGCGCCAGGATACGAACCTGAAACATACGGTCCAGCAAGCGAGAACGTTACCGCTGAGCCACGCCGCCAGTCCGGTCGATTATGTCTGCAGATCCATAACATTCTTTAGATACTTCTTATCTTTCTTTCTTTCTTTCTTTCTTTCTTTCTTTCTTTCTTCAATGATGGTAGCAGTTTTTATCTAGGTTGTGGCGTTTGGTAGAGGTAAATCGTTTCTAAGGTCTTCAACAAAGAATAGTTCTATTATACTCTTTGATAATAACAACGAGTTATAACTATACTCATACATTTAGGAGAAAGTAGACTATATGTTCTTTACTGAACATCTTGTTTTATATAATAAAACTTTTTTTTGTATTTTTTTTTGAAAAAAGTGTAATTTGGAAATTACTATATTTTGGTAACTAACAAGTTTACAAATAAGTTTGTTTGACATAAATGAAAGGTCCCTACCCCCTCTACCACGAAAATAAATGTCAAGTCTGAAGGACGAAAACTGTGCATGTTGAAACCTTTTTTAAATTTAATAAATAAAGAGTGTTTGTAGATAGAGAGCCGGTAGCGCTTGACGTATGTTACATCGAGGCTATGCCTGGCCATGGTGGATACAGGAAATGGGTATTTCGAGGGGCAGCAGGGCGAGGGGTCGCTTTCTGATATTTTGCTATGACGAACGAATGAAGGTGAATATTTTAAAAATCCCTTATGGCGATCTCGGTGACCGTGCCCGGAAGAAATGAATCGCTATTTTGGCAGGACGGCTGGGCCTCCTTATTAAGGTTGGTTTTGTAACATTTCCTATGACGGATGGACGCGAATATTTGAAAATGTGTTCAGTGTGCTAGGACTTTTTTAACCCTGAAGGGGATCTTTAACATGCTAGTAAACGGTAATAAGCGAGACTGCTGTCTGGCACAGTAAATGGTTTTAGAATATGGAAACCTATAACATTTGCTCGACCAATTCATGTGCATGTACGCAAAGAGCCAAAACAGTAAGGTCATTGGCCTGAAATGTTATAAACTAAATATTGAACTGGGTAAAGTCATGTGTTTTAGGGTGAAAGGATGTGGTTATCATGATCATATATTGAGGATGGCCGCTTGCAAGTAATTATTATTACAGTAATTTTTTTAATAATAATAATAATGATAATAGTAATACGGTAATAATAATAAGACACACACGTTTTGAATGCTACAGAACTGTGTTGCTTGTTCGCACTGAATACATGACCTGGCCAGGCCTTGTCAGAGCGACTGCTGATAACACCAAATGTCTACGTGGGCAGGAAATAAAGGGTCAGCTTACTTGCCTCGTGGTGGCTAGCAGGTGTGCTGTTTAAGCAGAGACGCCATTTTGGTTCTGAGACTGTAGGTCTACCGATGTATAAGAGGCAGCCATTTTGGTTCCTTATTAAAATCATGAAACTAGTATAAGGTACGCGAATCTTATCGCGTTTGAGGAATGTGGCGAGGCGTGGGAACATGTGAGTGAGAGAGACAGAGAACCTTTCAAGGTCAAAACGCTGAGAGAATGCAACTCTCTCTGTTGCTAAGCAGACTGATAAGGATTGCGTTAGTGATACACTGGCAGGACCAGCAAATAGACGTATATAGTAGACCTCTGAACTGAACTTTGGAAGAAAAATCCGTTTATTTTTTTTGGTAAGTATCTATGAATGATTATTTTAATAATGTCATGCTTATGAACCTTAAATTTGTAGTTATTGATTAGGTAATTAATGAGTTTTATTTATTTATTTGTTTGCAGATAACCGGTATTATTTACATGTCTGAAATACAAGAAACCATTGCACCTTTGAGCCCACTAGAAGGAAACAGCAACAAGCCAGTGCAAGTGAAGGTGAGATTATTTTTTAAAACTAACTTGTTTCATTTTTTGTTTGATATTATTTTATTTTATTTTATGAAATGCATGTATTAACCTGAATTTATGTATTTATAGCGGTTTATTTTATTTATTTTAAGAAACTTTGAAAGAAAAGCCTTACCGCCGTAGGAGTTGCTGGCAACTCAGGTATGCCTAACATAAAATGCTATTCCATTTTACCGATACTGAAAACTCTTTCACAAAAACATTCATTACCTGTACATGACTTGGACAATGATTGCTTTCTTGATTAATGGCTATGTATTGGCAAAAGGTACAAGACCATATTGGTTGTTGACCGGAAAAAGTACAAGGCCATGTTGGATTTTCTAAAAACAAAAATTTAAATTTAATTTATGGGCGGTTCCCTATGAACTCAACGAATATCCACAGGTTTGAACATGATAATCTGAACAAACTGACATGGCATTCATTTTTGTTTATATATTGGTTAAAGGGGGATGTAAACGATTGTAGCTTTATAAAAAGAAAATAAGTACATGGGTTACTGTTAGTGCCGACATA
Organism: Meconema thalassinum; assembly: GCA_946902985.2. Lineage (NCBI taxonomy): Eukaryota > Metazoa > Arthropoda > Insecta > Orthoptera > Tettigoniidae > Meconema > Meconema thalassinum. The sequence goes on from OX336390.1 coordinate 410,972,356, forward strand.
CAGTTTATTATAATTTTTATGGTGTTTTTCATTTAATGTCAATTAACGTTAAAGTTTTGATTGATTGAGTGATGTTTTTTTTAGGTGTGGTCATGTGCCATTAACATAGTGAACAGACAGTGAAAAAACCATACATTGTGCTTTAAAGTACTCTGTGCAACGTTAATAGCTTACAATAAGAAAAAGTTTTATTATAACACATGGCGTCAGTACCAAATACAACAAGTGAGCAAGTTGGTTTACCACGTGGGTTAGATATAAAATCAAAACATGATCGTTGCTTAACATTTGAATCATGGCCTGTAGGCTTTTTGTCAACACATAAACTTGCGAAAGCCGTTTTTTTACTTGAACCGAGAAGATGTGGTGCGCTGTGTGTTCTGTCGTATTGAACTTTCACACTGGGAAGAAGGGGATGATCCCTTTAGAGACCATTTGCGATGGTCTCCTTGTTGTCCTTACATGCTTGGGAAACAAGTGGGTAACATACCCGTGTATCCATTTTACCGAACCACAAGGCCGTTGGCTACTACTTACGTTGCTGAATCACAAATAAATAATAATAATAATGATATATTACCAGCCAACGGTAGTGTCGATATATGTGGTCCATATGCCATAGACAGTGTTGAATTGGCGTGTGCTTTTGAAAAATTGGGAGTTTGTAAGACTAAAGCACTAGCACACCCTGAGTACAGCTCTGTTGAAAAACGGTTAGAATCTTATAAAAATGTTTGGCCATTAATATTAAAACACCTTACCAAACAGCTAAATGAAGCTGGATTTTTTTATACTGGTGAAGGGGACAAAACACTATGTTTTTATTGTGGATTTGCATTAAAGGATTGGCAAATGACTTATGAACCTTTTGTGCAATACGCTCGTTGGTTACCTAACTATAAATACATGGTGTTGCTTAAAGGTCAGGAATTTGTGAACACTATTCGTGAAGAAAACGTGATTGTAGCACAAGACATAAAAGTGCCTTTAGAGTTAGAACACGCGGAGCAAATACGTGAGGCTGAAAAAAAAGACTTGTCTCACGATCAGATACAAAAGTGTGACCAACAACTATGTAAAATTTGTTATCAAGATGAACTAGGTGTTGTATTTTTGCCTTGTGGACACATGATAGCATGTGTCAAGTGTGCATTAGAACTTAACACTTGTGCTATATGCAGAAAAGTAGTATCTGCTACAGTTAGGGCATTTCTTGCATAAATAGTATAATTTATTAGCAATGCATAGTGCAAAATACCTATATGCACGATATTATTACAAGCTGTTTTAGAGTGTAATAGATATGCTTTTGTTTTGTTTATAGGCACCGTGCAGGCAGCTCGAAATGCTACTACTAGCTCTACGTAGTGGCCCGTTCTGAAACAAGAGGTGAGGCGTATTGCGAGAGTCTCAGTACAGCATATGTGACGTTCGAACAAGTTTCGGGTTTAGAGAGATTCAATTCGGGGATCTAAGTGAATTATCATGGAAGAAAGGAAAAAAACTAGTTGTCAGTGGCCACGTGAACGACGTGGAAGAGTTAATTTCGAATGCTCTCGGATATATCACAGGAAAAGGCACCCGGCAAACGTCTGTGACTTTGCCGCCTTATATCGTGAAACTTGAGGTATGCATGGTGTGGTTAGGTCACAATTTATAAAGTTTATTTAGGAAGACTTACTTAATGTATCTCAATACGCAGACTTTCACGACCACTAAATGACACCGTAATATTTTAATTGGGGATATTAGGTCGTCTATAATATATATACAGCTGACGCGTTTGCATGTTTGCTATGTATTAATAACTTGTAACCATTTTTATTTTGTGTTTAGGTTGACCAGAATCGTAATGTGTCGAACAGTGAATGTTCCTGTCCTGCAGGCGCCAGAGGAACTTGCAAACACGTAGCTCGGTAGCGTATTTTGTAAATAATGAAAGTGTTGTCTCGAAAACAGACCATCCGCAACAATGGGGAAAACAGAGTCCGAAAACAGTGTCAAAAGAAAAATACAGGAAAGGCAAACGCGTAGAAGCACTGTTCGGCAAAAATACTATAGAGACATCTCTTCCTCCCTTTGAATTAAAAGAGGATATTTTAAAACACATCCCTTGCAGTCTTCGTGCAATACTTTGAGCAGAAGCAAGAACTGAAATCGAACAATCGTGCAGGGCCGTAGTCAGCTCGTTGATGGACAGGGTAGTGAATGATGTGGAGAGAGAAGAATGTGAGGAAATTGTGACAAAGCTAGTACCTTTACAAGCCTCTAACGCCGTGCGCTCACCGGTCAAATACACCTTTCACACTGTGAGTGACGAAATGTTTTTTACCAGCAAAGTTCAGGTTGATACAGATCAGATAATTAAAATCTCCCTGGAAATCTGTACCTCAATCACGAATCCCTCGATGGTTTCAAGAAAGAAAGATACGAATATCTGCTAGCACGAAAGCACATCGGATCAAAACTAGGAGACATAACTTTGATTCTTTAGATCTCGCATTTGTAACTGATTCAGCAATTGGAGGAGCTGCTTTGAACAATCTTTCTTACGGAAGTGAAATGGAAAGTGAGGCAATAGAATGTTATGCAAGTTCATTCAGTGTTCGTGTTATTCGGTGTGGGTTAATAATCCACCAAAAACAACCTTGGATTTGTGGCTCTCCAGATGGCATAGTTCTCAAGGGGAATGTAGCTAGCAGAGTGTTAGAAGTTAAGTGTCAATCTTCCTGTAAAGATAAACCAATAGTTGATGAGGCAGGGAATGTGAGAGTTCGTTATCTTTACGCTGACGGGCAAAAAAACATACATTTAAAGACAAGCCATATGTATTACACACAAATACAAATACTAATGTACATAACTGGCTCAGAAAAATGTGATCTATATGTATATAGCAAAGCACAACAGTTGACAATACCTGTTTATAAGGACAATAAGTATGTCGAGGAATGTCTCACCAAAATTTCAAAGTTCTATTTCAGTAATTAATTGCCAAAAAATTAGCGGTATTCCTAATGATAATTTAGTAATCATTTGTGCTTGGTAAACACTGAACAGTTCAATAGAAAATGAAAACAAAGAATATATAAAACAAACTGATGGTAGAAAAATTCTCGAACTATTCTTTAATTATTGGAGTTTGCAAGTTTACTAAAACGCAACACACAAGCACAATGCCATCTATGTACGGAAACAGTTCTGTTGGCAATTTCTGTAATATATTGTATATTTTGATTCTTTGAATATACCTTTCTACATGAATTCTAACACTCGCAATATTGTAAGTACTGTCAACCTCCTCAACTGTTAATCTCCCGTCATGTAAGAACGGTGGCGTCACTATTAAAAAAATTACGACACCGCGGCCAGATAAGTTAGTTCTGATGCCAGGAAATCCTTTATCAGCCATGACCTCATCGCCAGGTTGAAGTAAAGTTAATAAACCACTGTCAGTTGTTATGAATGAGTCGCTATCTCGTCCACCATAACATTTCGATTTAAAGGCGATCATACCACTAGGCGTGATAGCAATTAAAAGTTTTGCAGTATAGCAACCCTTGTATTGAGAACAGAAATACACTCGCTGATCTACTTGGGGAGGCTGTTCAACCCTAAATTCCGTGCAGTCAATAATGGCTCGACAATTATTGTAATTTCTCTTAAATGCTGGAGGCCATTGTTTCTAGAACACTTTCCTTGCTAGGCCAGAATATGAAATTTTTCGCTCGCTCGCCTGGCGAGTTGCATAAGAACGGTCGTAAAAATACGAAGAATTGTAGTCCTGTGAACACCGAAGAGCACTCTCAAAGCAGAATAGGACAGTCCAGTTTTCATTTTCATTAGGAAAATTAATAATCTGGTTTCTTAACATACTTTGGAAACGTTACAGTTTGGTAATAACGCAATGAGTAAGGCAAAGACGTGGAAGTTTACACCTGTTAAATCACGCATTTGTGTATTGTTCCTTATGGAACTGTAACCTTGGAAACCTGGGCTCGTGACGTCTGCATGATCGTCTTCCGTTCCACACATTTGATCACGTTTCTAAATGTTCCTTCCCAGACCGAAATTAAGTGGAATACATGCTTGTGTATTTACGTCGTTTACATTTACAGAACAAGTAAACATTAAGTCTGAACAATGAAAATCAGATGCGTCTGTTCCCGCGGATGCATCCTTGGTTATGTTACTTGCGCAAACTGTAGTTGAAACTTTCCCGCCTGATTCTTCCTTTTTTAATCGTTTGAGTTGTCTGTGAAAGCGCTGGAAGCTAGGACCCGGCGAAGCATTCCTCTTCTTGTATTCATCAGGAAATATTGTCGGAACATAGGCTGGTCTTAGTGGTTGTCCAGATCTTCTGTTTCCGATGAAATGTGCACTACATATTCTAGAGTAAGTCGTAGGTCGCCAAAGTGATCCATCAATGCTAAAAATTAACACCAAAATGAAATTAAATCGGGTCAGTTGAACTTATTGCAAATTTTTGCAGTATGTACGAGTTCTTAATTCCTTCGGTTAACTGCTTGTATCCATCGCCTCCTTCGGTTCACTTCTATCGCTCGTTTTGGAAAACAATAAAATTGTATTTCACTTCCTGTATTTGCATAAGTATTGGAACAACCGACAACACAACAGCGTTTACTTGATCTTCGTTTCTCTGCCATTATCGTCGGAGTGACTATACGCTCATAACACAACAGAGACTGCGAGCGTAAAGTAATGTGTGCTGCGAGCCTGGAGTCTGCCTCACCTATAGTTCTCCACCCGGCCGCTAGAGTGACACGCACGGTGCCTATAGACTACTACAATGAATGTTTTGAATGCCGTGGGACAATCATGTGGCTTAGGGACAATGAAGCTCAGCGAATTGCCAACGCATATTCCATTCCGCAATATCAAGATTCGAAAATTGAAAACAGCATATGGTGACCGTGTACTTTGTGTATGTGAAAATCTTGTGACATTTCTGCCTACACGGTTTAATGATATGTCGGAGAGCGTTTTTGATGAAGTGAATAATGCTGTGCAACATGTACACTTAATTTATGAAGGTTTAAAAAACAATAGGTGCATGGTCCGTTTTAATTAAATACACACATCAAAAAAAGTTTTGCATCACCTCGGTTCCCAGATCTCCGGCATATAGACGTTGACTGTGTATATTGTATCAAAGATACAGTCCCTTTGACTGTTCATAGATGTCACTAAAACTGCTCAAAGATGTAAACAACCATGCATGAGCAGGGCCTATTACACGGAGGGGGTACGACAGCCGATCAGTTCCAGTCATTCCACCAGGACGAAGGTACACTGCTCATGTTGTCTGTAGTTCTACCATGCCTAGAAGGTCAATACCGCAGTTCGATCGCGTCCGCATTGTTACTTTGTGTCAAGAAGGGCTCTCAACAAGGGAAGTTTCCAGGCGTCTCAGAGTGAACCAAAGCGATGTTGTTCGGACATGGAGGAGGTACAGAGATACAGGAACTGTCGATGACAGGCCTCGCTCAGGCCGCCCAAGGGCTACTACTGTAGTGGATGACCGCTACTTACGGATTGCCGCTCGGAGGAACCCTGACAGCAATGCCACCATGTTGAATAATGCGTTTCGTTCAGCCACAGGACGTCGTGTTTCAACTCAAACTGTGCGCAATAGGCTGCATGATGCGCAACTTCACTCCCGACGTCCATGGCGAGGTCCAGCTTTGCAACCCCGACACCATGCAGCGCGGTACAGATGGGCCCAACAACATGCTGAATGGACCCCACGGAATTGGCATCACGTTCTCTTCACCGTTGAGTGTCGCATATGCCTTCAACCAGACAATCGTCGGAGACGTGTTTGGAGGCACCCTGGTCAGGCTGAACGTCTTAGACACACTGTCCAGCGAGTGCAGCAAGGTGGTGGTTCCCTGATGTTTTGGGGTGGCATTATGTGGGGCCGACGTACGCCACTGGTGGTCATGGAAGGCTCCGAAACGGCTTTACGATACCTGAATGACATCCTCCGACCCATAGTGCACCCATATCGGCAGAATATTGGAGAGGCATTTGTCTTCATGGACGACAATTCTCGACCTCATCGTGCACATCTTGTGAATGCGTTCCTTCAAGATAACGACATCGCTCGACTACAGTGGCCAGCATGTTCGCCAGACATGCACCCTATCGAACATGCCTGGGATATGTTGAAAAGGGCTGTTTATGGACGTCTTGACCCACCAACCACTCTGAGAGATTTACGCCGAATTGTCGTTGAGGAGTGGGACAATTTGGACCAACAGTGTCTTGATGAACTTGTGGATAGTATGCCACGACGAATACAGGCATGCATCAATGCAAGAGGACGTGCTACTGGGTATTAGAGGTAGTGGTGTGTACTGCAATCTGGACCACAAATGCTGAAAGTCTAGCTGTATGATGGTACAACATGCAATGTGTGGGTCTCATGAGCAATAAAACGAGCTGAAATGTTGTTTGTGTTGATCTCTATTCCCTTTGTATTTAAAGGTTCCGGAACTCTTGGAACCGAGGTGATGCAAAACTTTTTTTGATGTGTGTAAATAAAAACAAATGTGAAATAATAATGGTAAAATATAAGTGATGACAATGGACTGAAAGATTGGTTGGTTGGTTCCTTAGTTTAGGGGCTGCGACAACGCGGTCATGTAGCCCCAAACTGAAAGAAAAAAAAATATGTGTATAGAATAATAATGTTTTAGTTTTTAGTATTGTCTTAAAAATATTATCATGATACCAAAAAACATGTATATAAAGTTTGTAAATAAATGCAAATGATGTTACAATGCTGTTTTATTTTCTACAAAGTTACAATATTTAACATTGCAGAGTATACATGATTATCACAATAAATGCATACTTAATACAAGTCTTTGCCTTTACGATAGTGTGTTATAGTTTTAAAAACAAAGCTTGTTGTAGATCTTTTTCACGGCGAACAGTAGGTATAAAATCGTCATTATCACTATTATAATCATAAGCAGCTAGATTATTATTATCCTCAACATTATCCTCAACATCACTAAAACCGGTTAAATATTCCTGTTCCTGTTCCTGTTCCTCTTCCTCTAAAATGTCCTCATGTAGAGTCTGCGTGGCTTTTGATAATGTTAAGGGTTTTGAACGTTGATTTATTTTCAGCAGCAGTATTGTTTTCTAGCACTCGCTTTTTAGCACTTTTATGATTTTCTGTTGACAGCAAAAATGTTTCATGCAGTACACTACATTGATGATCACTGAACTTAAAACCTCATTATTTTTACTTTTTAGCTCACTTTGTCATTGTTTTGAACGTTGTTTTGGACAACGCCAAATAGCAGTTTCATTTTTATTGGTTCGTTTCACAATACAGTATATGAATATCCTTTATAGAATGCATGGAAATGGAACTGTTAACTTTGAAAGAATGATGGATTTTCCGCCTTCAATACTGTTTATTACTATTACATACAGGGACTAGTTTCGGGGGGTAAATACTCCCCCTTCCTCATCCAAAAATCTGGTGTTGTACCCTCTCCCCGTTTGTCCCACGTAATCCTTAATTACATTGGAAAGCTTCAGTTTGAGATCTTTGTATTTGAAGCGTAACCTCCTTGCTTGGCATGCCGTTTGATTCATAATGTCGATTATTCAGGTCCGTATTGACGTAACTATAACTTTGAAAGAATGATGGATTTTCCGCCTTCAATACTGTTTATTACTATTACTTACAGGGACTAGTTTCGGGGGTAAATACTCCCCCTTCCTCATCCAAAAATCTGGTGTTGAACCCTCTCCCCGTTTGTCCCACGTAATCCTTAATTACATTGGAAAGCTTCAGTTTGAGATCTTTGTATTTGAAGCGTAACCTCCTTGCTTGGCATGCCGTTTGATTCATAATGTCGATTATTCAGGTCCGTATTGACGTAACTATAACTTTGAAAGAATGATGGATTTTCCGCCTTCAATACTGTTTATTACTATTACTTACAGGGACTAGTTTCGGGGGTAAATACTCCCCCTTCCTCATCCAAAAATCTGGTGTTAACCCTCTCCCCGTTTGTCCCACGTAATCCTTAATTACATTGGAAAGCTTCAGTTTGAGATCTTTGTATTTGAAGCGTAACCTCCTTGCTGGGCATGCCGTTTGATTCATAATGTCGATTATTCAGGTCCGTATTGACGTAACTATAACTTTGAAAGAATGATGGATTTTCCGCCTTCAATACTGTTTATTACTATTACTTACAGGGACTAGTTTCGGGGGTAAATACTCCCCCTTCCTCATCCAAAAATCTGGTGTTGAACCCTCTCCCCGTTTGTCCCACGTAATCCTTAATTACATTGGAAAGCTTCAGTTTGAGATCTTTGTATTTGAAGCGTAACCTCCTTGCTTGGCATGCCGTTTGATTCATAATGTCGATTATTCAGGTCCGTATTGACGTAACTATAACTTTGAAAGAATGATGGATTTTCCGCCTTCAATACTGTTTATTACTATTACTTACAGGGACTAGTTTCGGGGGTAAATACTCCCCCTTCCTCATCCAAAAATCTGGTGTTGAACCCTCTCCCCGTTTGTCCCACGTAATCCTTAATTACATTGGAAAGCTTCAGTTTGAGATCTTTGTATTTGAAGCGTAACCTCCTTGCTTGGCATGCCGTTTGATTCATAATGTCGATTATTCAGGTCCGTATTGACGTAACTATAACTTTGAAAGAATGATGGATTTTCCGCCTTCAATACTGTTTATTACTATTACTTACAGGGACTAGTTTCGGGGGTAAATACTAAATATTAAGGATTACGTGGGACAAACGGGGAGAGGGTTCAACACCAGATTTTTGGATGAGGAAGGGGGAGTATTTACCCCCGAAACTAGTCCCTGTAAGTAATAGTAATAAACAGTATTGAAGGCGGAAAATCCATCATTCTTTGAAAGTTATAGTTACGTCAATACGGACCTGAATAATCGACATTATGAATCAAACGGCATGCCAAGCAAGGAGGTTACGCTTCAAATACAAAGATCTCAAACTGAATCTTTCCAATGTAATTAAGGATTACGTGGGACAAACGGGGAGAGGGTTCAACACCAGATTTTTGGATGAGGAAGGGGGAGTATTTACCCCCGAAACTAGTCCCTGTAAGTAATAGTAATAAACAGTATTGAAGGCGGAAAATCCATCATTCTTTCAAAGTTATAGTTACGTCAATACGGACCTGAATAATCGACATTATGAATCAAACGGCATGCCAAGCAAGGAGGTTACGCTTCAAATACAAAGATCTCAAACTGAAGCTTTCCAATGTAATTAAGGATTACGTGGGACAAACGGGGAGAGGGTTCAACACCAGATTTTTGGATGAGGAAGGGGGAGTATTTACCCCCGAAACTAGTCCCTGTAAGTAATAGTAATAAACAGTATTGAAGGCGGAAAATCCATCATTCTTTGAAAGTTATAGTTACGTCAATACGGACCTGAATAATCGACATTATGAATCAAACGGCATGCCAAGCAAGGAGGTTACGCTTCAAATACAAAGATCTCAAACTGAAGCTTTCCAATGTAATTAAGGATTACGTGGGAGAAACGGGGAGAGGGTTCAACACCAGATTTTTGGATGAGGAAGGGGGAGTATTTACCCCCGAAACTAGTCCCTGTAAGTAATAGTAATAAACAGTATTGAAGGCGGAAAATCCATCATTCTTTCAAAGTTATAGTTACGTCAATACGGACCTGAATAATCGACATTATGAATCAAACGGCATGCCAAGCAAGGAGGTTACGCTTCAAATACAAAGATCTCAAACTGAAGCTTTCCAATGTAATTAAGGATTACGTGGGACAAACGGGGAGAGGGTTCAACACCAGATTTTTGGATGAGGAAGGGGGAGTATTTACCCCCGAAACTAGTCCCTGTAAGTAATAGTAATAAACAGTATTGAAGGCGGAAAATCCATCATTCTTTCAAAGTTATAGTTACGTCAATACGGACCTGAATAATCGACATTATGAATCAAACGGCATGCCAAGCAAGGAGGTTACGCTTCAAATACAAAGATCTCAAACTGAGGCTTTCCAATGTAATTAAGGATTACGTGGGACAAACGGGGAGAGGGTTCAACACCAGATTTTTGGATGAGGAAGGGGGAGTATTTACCCCCGAAACTAGTCCCTGTAAGTAATAGTAATAAACAGTATTGAAGGCGGAAAATCCATCATTCTTTCAAAGTTATAGTTACGTCAATACGGACCTGAATAATCGACATTATGAATCAAACGGCATGCCAAGCAAGGAGGTTACGCTTCAAATACAAAGATCTCAAACTGAAGCTTTCCAATGTAATTAAGGATTACGTGGGACAAACGGGGAGAGGGTTCAACACCAGATTTTTGGATGAGGAAGGGGGAGTATTTACCCCCGAAACTAGTCCCTGTAAGTAATAGTAATAAACAGTATTGAAGGCGGAAAATCCATCATTCTTTTAAAGTTATAGTTACGTCAATACGGACCTGAATAATCGACATTATGAATCAAACGGCATGCCAAGCAAGGAGGTTACGCTTCAAATACAAAGATCTCAAACTGAAGCTTTCCAATGTAATTAAGGATTACGTGGGACAAACGGGGAGAGGGTTCAACACCAGATTTTTGGATGAGGAAGGGGGAGTATTTACCCCCGAAACTAGTCCCTGTAAGTAATAGTAATAAACAGTATTGAAGGCGGAAAATCCATCATTCTTTCAAAGTTATAGTTACGTCAATACGGACCTGAATAATCGACATTATGAATGGAACTGTTATTTGGCGTTGTTCAAAGCAACGTTAAAACAATGTCAAAGTGAGCTAAAAAGTAAAAATAGTGAGGTTTTACGTGTCAGTGATCATCAATGTAGTGTAATGCATGAAACATTTTTGCTGTCAACAGAAAATCATAAAAGTGCTAAAAAGCGAGTGCTAGAAAACAATACTGCTGCTGAAAATAAATCAACGTTTAAAAAACCCTTAACATTATCAAAAGCCACGCAGACTCTACATGAGGACATTGTAAAGGAAGAGGAAGAGGAACAGGAACAGGAAGAGGAACAGGAATATTTAACTGGTTTTAGTGATGTTGAGTATAATGTTGAGGATAAAAATAATCATGCTGTTTATGATTGTAATAGTGATAATGACGTTTTTATACCTATTGTTCGCCGTGAAAAAGATCTACAACACGCTTTGTTTTTAAAACTATAACACACTATCGTAAATGCAAAGACTTGTATTAAGTATGCATTTATTGTGATAATCAAGTATAGTCTGCAATGTTAAATATTGTAACTTTGTAGAAAATAAAACAGCATTGTACTATCATTTGCATTTATTTACAAACTTTATATACATGTTTTTTGGTGTCATGATAATATTTTTAAGACAATACTAAAAACTAAAACATTATTATTCTATACACATATTTTTTTCTTTCAGTCCATTGTCATCACTTATATTTTACCATTATTATTTCACATTTGTTTTTATTTATTCAATTAAAACGGACCATGCACCTATTGTTTTTTAAACATTCATAAATTAAGTGTATAGGTTTCACAGCATTATTCACTTCATCAAAAACACTCTCCGACATATCATTAATCCGTGTAGGCAGAAATGTCTCAAAGTTTTCAAATACACAAAGTACACGATCACCATATGCTGTTTTCAATTTCCGAATCTTGATAATGCGGAATGGAATATGCGTTGGCAATTCGCTGAGCTTCTTTGTCTCTAAGCCACATGATTGTCCAACAGCATTCAAAACATTCATTGTAGTAGTCTATAAACAAAACAAAAGCATGTCTATAACACTCTAAAACAGCTTGTAATAATATCGTGCATATAGGTATTTTGCACTATGCATTGCTAATAAATTATTCTATTTATGCAAGAAATGCCCTAACTGTAGCTGATACTACTTTTCTGCATATAGCACAAGTGTTAAGTTCTAATGCCCACTTGACACATGGTATCATGTGTCTACAAGGCAAAAATACAACACCTATTTCATTTTGATAACAAATTTTGTATAATTGTTGGTCACACTTTTGTATCTGTTCGTGAGACAAGTCTTTTTTTTTTCAGCCTCACGTATTTGCTCCGCGTGTTCTAACTCTAAAGGCACTTTTATGTCTTGTGCTACAATCACGTTTTCTTTACGAATAGTGTCACAAATTCCTGACCTTTAAGCTACACCATGTATTTACAGTTAGGTAACCAACGAGCGTGTTGCACAAAAGGGTCATCAGTCATTTGCCAATCCTTTAATGCAAATCCACAATAAAAACATATTGTTTTATCCCCTTCACCATTATAAAAAAAATCCAGCTATACTTAGCTGTTTGGTAAGGTGTTTTAATATTAATGGCCAAACATTTTTATAAGATACTAAAGTTTTTCAACAGAGCTGTACTCTGGGTGTGCTAGTGCTTTAGTCTTGCAAACTCCCAATTTTTCAAAAGCACACGCCAATTCAACACTGTCTATGGCATATGGACCACATATATCGACACTACCGTTGGCTGGTAATATATTATTATTATTTATTTGTGATCTAGCAACGTAAGTAGTAGCCAACGGCCTTGAGGTTCAGTAAAATGTATACACGGGTATGTTACCCACTTGTTTCCAAGCATGTAAGGACAACAAGGAGACCATCGCAAATGGTATCTAATGGTGAGAGTTCAATACGACAAAACACACAGCGCACCACATCTTTTCGGTTCAAGTAAAAAAAAAACGGCTTTTGCAAGTTTATGTGTTGACAAAAAGCCTACAGGCCAGGATTCAAATGTTAAGCAACGATCATGTTCTGATTTTAAATTTAACCCACGTGGTAAACCAACCTGCTCACTTGTTGTATTTGGTACTGACGCCATGTGTTATAATAAAACTTTTTCTTATTGTAAGTTATTAACGTTGCACAGAGTACTTTAAAGCACAATGTATGGTTTTTTCCACTGTCTGTTCTCTATGTTAATGGCACATGACCACACCTAAAAAAAAACATCACTCAATCAATCAATCAATCAATCAATACTTGTAAATACAACTTTAAGGTTAATTGACATTAAATGAAAAACACCATAAAAATTATAATAAACTGTATGTCGGCACTAACAGTAACCCATGTACTTATTTTCTTTTTATAATGCTACAGTCGTTTACATCCCCCTTTAACCAATATATAAACAAAAATGAATGTCCTGTCAGTTTGTTCAGATTATCATGTTCAAACCTGTGGATATTCGTTGAGTTCATAGGGAACCGCCCATAAATTAAATTTAAATTTTTGTGTTTAGAAAATCCAACATGGCCTTGTACTTTTTCCGGTCAACAACCAATATGGCCTTGTACCTTTTGACAATACATAGCCATTAATCAAGAAAGCAATCATTGTCCAAGTCAAGTACAGGTAATGAATTTTTGTGTGTAAGGTGTTCAGTAGCGGTAAAATGAAATAGCATTTTATGTTAGGCATACCTGAGTTTTAAATAATTCACCCTTTGGCAATGCTTTCGCTCTAGTGCGTCTCAGGTTTTCAGCAACTGCTACGGCGGTAAGGCTTTATCTATCCAAGTTTCTAAAAATAAATAAAATAAGCCGCTATAAATACCTAAATTCGGGTTAATACATGCATTTCATAAAATGAAATAATATCAAACAAAAAATGAAATAAGTTAGTTTAAAAAAATAATCTCACCTTCACTTGCACTGGCTTGTTGCTGTTTCCTTCTAGTGGGCTCAAAGGTGCAATGGTTCCTTGTATTTCAGACATGTAAATAATACCGGTTATCTGCAAACAAATAAATAAATAAAACTCATTAATTACCTAATCAATAACTACAAATTTAAGGTTCATAAGCATGACATTATTAAAATAATCATTCATAGGTACTTACCAAAAAAATTAAGGGATTTTTTCTTCCAAAGTTCAGTTCAGAGCTCTACTGTATACGTCTATTTGCTAGTCCTGTCAGTGTATCACTAACGCAATCCTTATCAGTCTGCTTAGCAACAAAGAGAGTAGCATTTTCTCAGCGTTTTGACCTTGAAAGGTTCTCTGTCTCTCTCTCTCACGCACATGTTACCACGCCTCGCCATATTCCTCAAACGCGTTAAGATTCACGTACCTTATACTAGTTTCATGATTTTAATAAGGAACCAAAATGGCTGCCCCTTATACATCGGTAGTCCTTCTGTCTCAAAACCAAAATGGCGGTCTCTGCTTAAACAGCACACCTGCTAGCCTTCACGAGGCTGACCCTTTACTTCCTGCCCACGTAGACATTCTTGTGTTATCAGAAGTCGCTCTGACAAGGCCTGGCCAGGTCGTGTATTGCGTGCGAGCAAGCAACACAGTTCTGTAGCATTCAAAACGTGTGTGTCTTATTATTATTATTTATAATATTAAACATTTTACTGTAATAATAATTACTAGCAAGCGGCCATACTCAATACATGATCATGTTAACCACATATTTTCACCCTAAAACACATGCCTTTACCCAGTTGAATATTTAGTTTATAACATTTCAGGCCAATGACCTTACCGTTTTGGCTCTTTGCGTACATGCACATGACTTGGTCGAGCAAATGTTATAGGTTTCCATATTCTAAAACCATTTACTGTGCCAGACAGCAGTCTCGCTTATTACCGTTTACTAGCATGTTAAAGATCCCCTTCAGGGTTAAAAAGTCCTAGCACACTGAACACATTTTCAAATTTTCGCGTCCATCCGTCATAGGAAATGTTACAAAACCAACCGTAATAAGGAGCTCCAGCCGTCCTGCCAAAATAGCGATTCATTTCTTCCGGGCACGGTCACCGAGATCGCCATAGGGTATTTTCAAAATATTCACCTTCATTCGTTCGTCATAACAAAATATCAGAAAGTGACCCCTCGCCCTGCTGCCCCTCGAAATAGCCATTTCCTGTAACCACCAAGGCCAATCACAGCCTCGTTGTAACATACGTCAAGCGCTACCGGCTCTCTGTCTACAAACACTCTTTATTTTTAAATTAAAAAAAAGTTTCAACATGCACAGTTTTTGTCCTACAGACTTGACATTTATGTTCGTGGTAGAGGGGTGGGGACCTTTCATTTATGTCAAACGAACTTATTTGTAAACTTGTTAGTTTCCAAAATATAGGAATTTCCAAATTACACTTTTCTCAAAAATATATAAAAAATAAAAAAGTTTTATTATATAAGATAAAGGTCATAAAACCATTCGTTTGCAATATGGCACAACGTTCTATCATGCTTGGTTTGCAACCTATCACCTACTTTCAAAAACAAAATTTTTCATTTTTTTTTTCAAAAATACCAACATACATTCTTAGAAAAGAGAACGTCACTCCAACGCCAACAATACCTCATTCGTTAAAATCCGACCATCCGTTCGCCAATTATCGCCAATGTTCGCGAGAAAGTAGGCTATCATTTTTCCCTTCTATACCCTTGAAACTTGCTGTCCGCCTACAGGGCATAGTCACCTTTCATTCACGTCAAACAAACTTTTTCCAAAATTCACCGCTTCCAAAATAGCGCCAATCCAAAAAACAAACATTTTCAAAAAAATAATTAAAAATACCAACACACATTCTTAGCAAAGAGGACGTCACCCTGTTCCTAAAGAACACACCGTTCTAGCCTTACTTGCTCATTAAATATCACCAAAATGTAAAAACGCGCGTTTACCTCAAATTGCGTTTCCAAATTCCACCCATTTTAAGAAATAACCTCACCATCAAATAGAGCGAAAAAAATACCATCTAAACGACCCCTCACTCGACCCTAGTTCTCCCCCACCACCTAACCTTTTTCCAACATAGCCATACGTATACAAGCACACACGCGATTATGGGTAGAACCCCTGTTGGTGTAATTGTAACACCATTGGATCGACCAATTAAAGGTCTCCATTTTCAGAGAGAATTCTGGTGAGTTCAGAATTAGTAAAGGTTGAGCTTTAAAATATGTGGGATGGAACATGATAAGAGAAAAGACAAAAACAAAGAAAGAGAGAGAGCAAGTAGCTTTAACATAAATATATATTCAATATAATAAACAAGGTTATAATTTTCTTTACAAGATTGCCTCTAGCAATAAACAAGGTTAGTGCCTTAAACCTAACTAAATTAAAGTTACAAATCTTAAGCATGGGTAAATGCCTGAAAACAAGAATTAAGTTGCCTTTGCAAAAAGGAGGTTAATGACGCGACTTTGGTCTGGCTGACAGGGAGCAAATCCTGTCATACCGGGAAAGAAAGAAAGGGGAAAC
This sequence comes from Meconema thalassinum, assembly GCA_946902985.2. Lineage (NCBI taxonomy): Eukaryota > Metazoa > Arthropoda > Insecta > Orthoptera > Tettigoniidae > Meconema > Meconema thalassinum. Next base: position 410,988,686 of record OX336390.1, read on the forward strand.
TAAAGAAGGTATCCAAAAAGACATGACCTATTAAGGGGGCCATAGCTGACAGGGGCTCAGTCCTGCAGTACCCTATAAGAATTGTAATATTGGAGCAGTTGCCAAGATGCAACAGAATAACTTGCAAATGAAATAATGTAATGGCAGAAACAGAATATGTGAACTGCATACAAGATTTACTGAGAAGGTGAATTGGCAGAAACAGGTGGGCAAGTAGCCTATAACCTGAAAGTGAAACATGAAAGAGAAGGTGCACAGGCAAAGTGCAATGAAAATTACAGATATGCATAAGCAATACTGAGATTGTTCTCACAAAAACCATAAAAATGTCTAAAGTAAGCCGGTATGTTATTCCGCCCAGTGGGGAAGGGAGAGAAGATCACACAGATATCAAAATTGAGGAATCTTCTAAACCATGCTTGTATGAGACTAACATGAAAACAGAACATGAAATATGTAGTGTATAAGAACAGCGTAATGGCAGATACAGGTCTGCTTTAGAATAAACATGAAAAAGTATTAAATACATGACACATCTTAGTACTTAACTTTGAAATATAGTGCTGGCGACAATCCACATTTTCGTAGCACAAGGAAGACATAGGTTATGTCTAGTTCGAGATTGCGTGCACAAAAGTACTTAACTTGAAAGGGTGTGGTTAACATCCCACACGTTAGCGTAGAACACTTGAGAAAGTTCATTTCCAGTTGTGGTTTCTTTCACAAAAGTATTTGACGGAGCTGAAGCACTCGCAGAATAGTAAGGTAGACCTTAGCTATTAGAAAGATGAAGGGACAATATTCACTTAATTCGGACTAGATTTCCTTAGTACATGAAGATGTATACTTGAGTTCGTGTTGCAGGAACACGTTAAAGTTCGATCCAAGTTGGATTATTGTAAAATGTCTCTGACGACATGTCGAAGGTTAATTTAACACTTCTTGATGCAGAATTACGATGCGAAGTTTTACAATCATGAAGTTTATCGTCCGGTGCTCAAGACGGGTGGTTGGAGTAATACCAACGGAGAAATCACATCGAAGATGGGTCAGTCTGCAGCTTAAATAGCAGACAGCACAGGAGTCGAGGAACATCGATGTCCGGCCATTGGCGTGTCCCATACATGTGGCCAGGAAAAGCGTGCTGTTTGGCAGAGAGCGGCCATGTCATGGAGACGGCCAATGAGCGCGTACCAAACTGAGGTCGGCTGGACAGTCCATGATACCACGAGGTATGAGAAAGGTGACCTAATTAACACTTGGAAAAATGTCTTAAAGGCGAGATATTATTGTAACACAACAGGTGAGTAGGAAAATAATTTTAAATATAATTGAATTAAACAAGAAAGTGAAATAAAGGATATTTGTCACTAACACGTGGTGACGAAAAATGAGGTTATGAAATCAAATACTAGTCTGACTTTTGCCATAACAAAAATCTACAAAAATTAACCAGTTGATCATTCGCAAATGCGAACACACTGCCAGAGGGGCGACAAGAAAAAACAAGAAATAAAACACAAAAAACAGGACTAGAGTGGTAAAGGAGCAACAAGAATTTGGACGAACACACTGTCCAAATGGAGTGATTATTTTCACCACCCTAACTCTGTTGTCACGACCGGTGTAGCACCTAACTACTCTTCCGGTGTGCCAAACAAGAGGAGGACTGGATTCTCTAAGGAGAATCAAATCTCCCTCCTTGAGGTTTGGTTGAGCGAGCTGCCACTTCCCTCTCCTCTGAAGTAAGTTCAAATACTCCAGCCTCCACCGTTTCCAAAATCTATCCCTAAGAGCTTCGGCTCTTTTCCAGAGAATGGGCAAAGAAATATCGAGCTTGCGGTCGATGAGAGGTGGCGGAGCATTTAAGGAGCTACCTATTAAGAAATGACCAGGGGTTAAAGGAAGCAAATCGGAGGGGTCGTTAGACACGGGAGACAAGGGACGGGAATTGACAGTGCCTTCGATAAGAATAACGAAAGAATTGAATTCTTCAAACGACAGGATAGAGTTTCTTATAGTTCTTTTGAGATGGGCTTTATTTAATTTGACACAAGCTTCCCATCTCCCTCCATGATGAGGAGCGTATGGGGTGATGAAATGCCATTTAAAGCCTTTTAAATGAGCGTAGTTAGAAAGTTGCTCGTTGGCAGAACGAGAGCAGAGTGCCTTTTGCCATTGTTGAGAAGCACCAAGAAAGTTTCTGGCGTTGTCAGAGAAAACCTCAGAGGGAATTCCTCTTCTAGCTACAAAGTGAGAAAAAGCAGAAAGAAAGTATGAAGTGGATGCATTGGTGACCAATTCGAGATGAATAGCACCAGTAACCATGCAGACAAAAAGTGCTATGCAAAGCTTGGCAAGAATTTTGCGTTTAGCTTTTAGACTATTGGTTTGATATAGGAACGGGCCAGCGTAATCAATACCAGTTAGAAGAAATGGTCTGCTGGGAGCGGAGCGGAACGAAGGAAGGTCAGCCATAAGTTGCTGAGGAAACTTTGGTTTGGCCTTAAAGCAAAGAATACACTTTTAAACAACGGAGATGACTTCGTGCAAGCCATTGATGGCCCAGTAATGCTCACGAAGTAAACACAAGAGAGTGCGTGTACCAACATGTAAGTGCTGATAGTGAAATTGACGTATGATCAATTTAGTTACTTGATGCTTTGAAGGAAGAATTATGGGGTGTTTCTTATCTTCAGGATAATCAGAAAAAGATAACCTACCACCTACTCTTAACAATCAGTTATCATCAAGAAAGGGGCTTAAAACGAATAATCTATTCCGGTTTTTAAGGGGTAGACCCTTAGACAGAGAATTAATTTCATCAGAAGAAATTTCTTGCTACGTGAGCAATAAGATTGTGGTAGTAGCAGACAGTAATTCAACAGCTGAAAGAAATGTTCGAGGAAACAATGGTTTTTCTAATACAAAGAATTTCCAACGAAGCATGTAGGCAACAACACGAACTAGTTTTTGAAAAGAAGAATATCTTTCAAGCAATGAAGGGGTAACCGTGGTTACAAGAGAAGAGGCGACTTTACGAGTTTCAGGAACATTCGTTAAAGCAGAAGAAAATAGGGCTGGCCAAAAGGAGGGTTCTTGCAACAACCAAGTTGGACCATGCCAGAAAAGACTATATTTGACTAGCTGGTATGGAAAGCATCCACGAGAAATTATGTCTGCTGGGTTCTCCTTACTCGAAACATGTTTCCATTGAGAAGATGCGAATAGAGTTTGGATTTTTCCCACCCTATTGGCGACAAAAGATTGCCAATGCGTGGGGGGCTTTGAGATCCAAGCTTAAGTGATAACGGAGTCAGTTCAGTAGTAGATATGACTGAAATGACAATTGAGATTGGAGACAAGCTTTTGAGATAATTCGGCTGCAAGCAGGGCAGCGCATAACTCTAAGCGAGGCAATGATACTGTTGGTACAAATTAAATTAGAGAATCAAGAAGGAGTGTTACGACTGACCACATAAGCGCATAATCCATAAGCGTTCACAGAGCTATCTGCAAACAGATGCAGCTCTAAATTAGCAGAAAATGAAGTGGGGATGTCTATGACAGACAGTTCAAGGAGATGAGTGCGGAAGGAAAGCCATCTTTCCAAGAGAGAAGGAGGGATAGGATCATCCCAATCCGTTTTGAGAGACCATAGTTCCTGCATAAACATCTTAGCTTTGACTATGATTGGAGCTAGAAATTGAAGGGGGTCATAGATTTTGGCGATCTCTGAAAGAACTTGTAGCTTAGTTTGAGGAAGAATAGGAGACAAGCTGACTTGATAGAAGAAAGAATCTGATACGGGATACCAGTGAAGTCCTAAAACTTTAGTGGAATCAGCGGTATGTAAGAGCTCGACTGGTGTATCAGTGTTTCCTTTGCATAAGAGCTTAGATAGTACTTCTTGAGAATTAGAATTCCATTTGTGAAGTAAGAAACCTCCTTCTGGAAGCAACGCTTGGAGATCAAGTGAGTGCTCAAGTGCTACAGAAGGGGAGCTAAAGGAATGAAGAAAGTCATCCACATAAAAAGATTTTTTGAGGAGATTTGAGGTATCAACGGAAAAGAGGTTAGAGTCTTGGTCGGCGAGATGCTTTAAAGTGTGGATGGCCAAGAAAGCAGATGGTTTTAAACCATATGTGACAGTTTTTAATTTGAATTTAATTTTAATTTGAAGATCTTAACAGATTTTGCTGTTCAGAGTTGATCAAAATTTGCATATACATTTGTTTAATATCGGCGATCAGACCAACAGGGAACAAACGAAAGTTTAACAGAACGGAAGAAAGATCAGACAGAATGGCGGGACCGGTAAGTAAGGTATCGTTTAATGAAATACCATTAGAATCTGGAACGGAACCATTGAAAACGACTCGTATATTTTCCCTTGTGGAAGGGTTCTTCCAAACAGGGTGATGATTCAAATAAACACTATCTTCTGAGCCCAAATCCAGTTGCCTAGATTGAAGGGTACAAGCCGTGAGCCTAGATTTGAGGGAACAGGCCACGATTCTAAGTTCGGATATGGATGTTTGAATAGCGCGCTCCAAAGCCTTCGTAGAAGCTTTTCGAAGGAATTTACAGCCAAGAAGTGGGTAAGTGACGTAGGAGGAGAGCGTCATAGTCGAGGCTATATGTCACTAAATATTTCCCGTTGAGATGGAAACATGAAACCTATACCAGATTACTGGCAAGAACAAGAGAAGAAGAATGAGCTTTGTTTCAAAGAAATTGATCGAACAGAAGCCGAATTATGAGCTGTTATAGTTCCAGCGTTTTCGACGCAGTGAGCTCGAGCCAGCAAGCGGATGGGTATATAAGGCGAGCCTCGCAGGCAGAGGTATGTTTCCTTCGTCACAAGCACTCCGTTGACTTGGTCGTGCTACGCTACGTAAGCGCTCTAGCCGCTTGACTATCACCGAACTTCGAACATCGTTATTATCGCCGAGCACATGGTTGCATTTAAACTTCAACTGACAGCACAAGCTGTGGACTTAGAATTTTCGACAGTACATGGTTATTGAAAGTGTTAAACTATTTCGAGTGAGTTTAGAACTTTTCTTCGATTTCACAGAAGAGAAATAAGTCTGTGGCACTTGGTAATTCTTACCGCTACAACTTGGACATATGGTAGACTATGTCTGCAACTTTTTCTTCAGTCCACATTCACTTATAGCTGGATTATTTATATCCAATAGTTGGACCAGCAAAGATAAGTCAGTAACTTCAAAACCAGTCTTGCATATTACAATTCGAAAGCCGAATGGGAATACAGGTTTAGCCTTGTGCGATCTGAAAAGTGAGAAGCTTTGCCCAGCCAACTCGACAGAATTTGTAATTGTGCTGAAAAGATTGTAAGAGTATTGGAATACTGATTGTATCACAGTGGGTCTTGGTAATTATTTCATCATGGATCGCTTATATCAGACCCCTATCAACTACACTTCAGCTCTTGAAGTTGCCAACAGTTTTCTGCAAAACATTATAATCGCCACTATGTCTGCGTAAACAGCTGATACGAGAATATAAGTACGCGTCCTAATGGGACAGACAACAGAAAGACTGAGTAGTCTGGTTCAGTCCAGATTTCTACCATCAAGACCTACAAGAATGTAAGCTGCAATTTACATTATTTCTATGCGTAGTTAGTTGGATTTTCTCGTATTTTCTACAGTCTTGCCAACACATATTTTTTTCTCTATAGTCATCGATATGTTTATTTGCTTTTGCAAATATTTTCTTTCGAAACCTGAGCTAGGACCTGAGTTGATTTTTACTCAGACTTATACGATTCGATATTTAGGGATGAGCAGAACGAGCATTTATTTTAGTTCAATATTTTTTTCATTATTGCTGTCATTAGCCGTCATAATTTGAGATTTAAGAATTAATCCAAGTTGAGGAATGGATAGTTATCCATCATTATGAAGTTGAGGGTGATATTCCCCCAACAGTTTGATAACTTTAAACCTAGTGTTGAACATAATAATAATAATAATAATAATAATAATAATAATAATAATAATAACAATAAACATTTGTGGTTTATAATAATAATTTTCTGGTTGTATGTTTAATACAGTTGACATTTGAAGTCATACTCTAAATCGGATATTTGTTAATTCCGAAGGTTAGTGGTTAACACATGCCCACCTATAATGAACAATTAAATTCAGTGAAATTGTTTCACGTTTTCATTTCATATTTAAAGCTTTGATAAGGACACGGAAGGAAGTGAAATGGGAAGCTAAGCATGTATAAAGCAGGGTTTTTGCTAGTGTTTATATAAAATAAAATCATTATGACGCAGCGTCTTTCACAACGTTTGCTAATATTAACACTGTGTGGAATTTTTGATGGTGAAATTATATTGGATATTGTCGTAAACTCATTGGTGTGGTTTACTGATTTTTGAATCTTCCATTTGTTATAACAAGCAAAGGCTTGATAATTTTGTATAATTTGGGAAGATGTCATTGTGTGTGTGTGCAGATAATTGTATGCCATTCTGAGTGCGCAATTTAAGTCGCAGGAATGAGGTTGTGTAAAATGGAGCACTAATCAAATTGTAGGTTAGATTTTTTTTGATGTAGTAGGAGAGTCGTTTTTCGCCACACTTTCGTCGTAATATAACCACAGGTTATTTTGTGAACCATCATTATTAAATTACTGTTGATCCACGTGTGTGAAAATATTTCTAGTAATGGCTTACCCGGAAAATTATTATTCTACTAGTTCCTTTCATTCAGGAAAACTTTACCGTTGTCTAAATGCTGATTTATAATTCTGTGATTTTTATCACGTGTCAATCATATGGGCCAATGCTGTTGTTTGAAATTGTTACTTATTAACAACCACTATAAGCTGAAAGGATTTTCAGATCCTATAAAAATAAATACACATTTTCTTTAATAAGTTGATGCTGAACATATTTGATATTTTTTTCAAAATCACTTTGATGATAATAATAATAATAATAATAATTTGTTTCATTATAAAACATGTTAAATGATATTTCAAATTTCCTAATTAATGCTTTCAAGGAATAATTAATTAATTTGTTGACTGAATCCATATGCAATGGAAGTTATATTTGGGATAATTATATTTTTGATCAAGTCAAAAATATTTTTGACAGACTTTGGATTGAGATCTATGTTTCAATAGATATTTTCTATTTTTTTGAATCCACAAAAAAGCTCAAGGTCCATGTAAATCATAGTGTATTTCACTTATTATGAACAACTTTGTATTTGACAAATCCTAATATTAATATTGCCTAAGAAGTGTTAGTCGAAATGCTACGATAATAGTTTTGAGAAATGAACAGTGAAAGTGATTTTCCAACCAGTGATAAATTTTCTTATTGATCTTCAACGTGTGAATGCTAAATAACTTAGGGATCAGTATGGACGATTGACTTTGCGCTGATAAAACCCTACCCCTGTACATAATTATGTTGAACGAAGTCAACAGGACTGATATTCTGACCTCTCGTTTCAACTTTGTTAGTGTTCATGTGTTGGCGATATTGTATATTGTGTAAATAACTTACTCTTTTCCAGTCATCTTTTATGCCATTTTGGGCATATTTTCTTCATGTCATTTTAAAGTATTAATAAAAATGAGATAATTTTATGGTATTCAATCACTGTTTTCATGAATCCCCTTCTATCCGTATTGTTGCGTCGAGCCGAAAATCAGTTAAGCATTTTTTTTTGGGTCTTTGCATTCGACTTTAACCCATCTGGCGCCCCGGGATATTTTGATTCTCGTGCTGACCGATTTTTGGTGAAATGCATATGTGGTCGTCCGGACTTCGGTCCAAACGGGCACATAAAATAAGATAGAAGAGAGAAATGGCTTCGAACGTGGGTCGCGATTTTTATACGGTTGGCTGTACGCCGATTTGATTTTGCAATAGATATTTTGGGAATAGGAAAATGTCTGGATCGGACAAATAAATTCATAGGAAACCCAATTAGTGGGGAAACTTAATTTAAATTAAATATTCAAATTGTTAGAGTGGGACTTGTTTTGTTGTATAATGGCTTATCCATTAGGGTGTCAAATAAAATTTTAGTATACGTTCGATGGTCAGAAAGATTGCATTACATTAGAATCCAGGTGGAGGATATTGACTTTGTATTTTTTGATATCGTTGTTTAAATCTAAATGTTAATAGTAGAGAATTTTTTTTCCATCACGTCGATATTAGGGAATATCTCGTTTTATTCTGAGGAATCCAAGTAGCTACGCATAATTCTTGTTTTAGATTTAAGTCTCTGTGTCTGCTTACATTTATACCCCTAATTTTGAACTGTATTCTGATAAATCATGGATGAGATCATGAGGATATTGAAGCGTATGGAGGAAAGCTCCAAGAGCGCTGCACTGCAAATGGCAGAAATTATTGACAAAACTGATCAATAGGACGTTAAACTTAAAGAAAACTCTGATACTTTAAAAGAAAAATTAATGGGAAATTCCGATACCCTAGAAGATAGGTTAACCGCTTCTTTAAAATTAATCTAGAGAATTCAATGGAAAGTAAATTTAAAGAGAACTCTGATTCCTTAGAAAACAAACTTCAAGAAAATGCTGATTCTTTAAAATCTTTTTTAGAAAATAAACTCAAAAAAAATTCTGATTCATTAGAAACTAAACTAGAGGAAAACTCAGTAAATTCGAAAGCTAAAATGAGGGAAAATTCCGATGCATTAGGAGCTTCTTTAGAAACCAAAATGTCTAAACTGTTCGAGAAAACTCATGAACTCGAAACTTCTTTAGCTTTAAACACTAGTAAAATGGAAGATAAATTTCGCGATGCCGACCAAAAATCTCAGTCATTAGCTGATAGGATCGAGCGAGGTATCAGGAAAGTAGGAGAAGACATGGTAAACTTAGAAATTCGCGTCCAGAAAGAAAATACTGACATGGCAAATAACGTCATACAACGTTTAACTGTACAATTTCAAGAACTGGTAGTAGGAGAGATTCAGCTGACTGTAGTCAAGGAGTTGACAACTGAGATCAAGACAACAGTTTTCCAGGAGGTCAAAGACGCACTTAAGACGGAAACTCAAGATGGAATCAAAGAGACGTCACATGTCCAGGTCATTATGAAAGATATCCAGATAGCTCAAAAAGACATCGTGGATATGACAAGTTCACTGAAAAATCATGAAAAGTTGATGAATCAAATTTCCAATAACTTGAAGGAGAATTGTAAAGAAACAGAAGGAATCAAAAGGGATACCAAAGAGATCAGAAAGAAGTCTGAAGAAAATCAGAAGGAGATCGAGGACATCAAGAATCAAGTTAAAGAGAAAAGTCAGGGTGATTATTTTCATAGCAAGGATGATGGCGAGGAGATAAAGAGATTAGTAGGTGAGGAGAATGCCGGAAGTATGACGCCTGTAGAATTTCTGAGAGAAGTAGGATACTACCTTAAAGATTCCAAAATTGGGAAGGAATGAGAGATTAGAGTGATAGGAAAATTTCTGGAAGGATCCGCCTTGACGTGGTTTAGAGCTTTTAGATCTACTCTAACCAATTTCGAAGAATTTTCTTGAGGATTATTAAAGAAATTCTGGTCCCCGGAAATCCAACAGCAAGTGAGAGCAGAGTTGTACTAGAAAATATATTCCACTTCACAACCTACTCGTTACTCAACTTATTTCTCAAGACAGTTGTCCAAACTCAAACATTTAGATCCGCTGATGCCCGACAATGAACTGATTACTGCTTTGATCAGGCAATTTCCTGCAGATGTCCAGAGAACACTGATAGCAGCGGACATATACAGCATGGAGCAATTCGACGAAGTTTTACAGAGACTGGATCACACGAACGCCCAATTCTTTCATCAGAAGGCTGGAAAGAACGACAACACGGTATTTAACGTGATGGCTGACCGATATTCTCAGACACCTCGCGACGGAAGAGAAGAGAAAACGCCGAGGGATGATCCAGGACAAGACAGATGGAACCAGAGAAATTCTAGGTCATACGAAAATAGACCTTATGCAAGATCTGGAAACAACTACCGAAATCATTGGGGAAGACAAAGAGGAAATCAAGGGCGATATCAAGATAAAAGATACTTTGGGATAAGTAATGGATATTACCCAAGGAATGAAAATCCAAGAGAATCCAACGAAGAGTTCAAGCAGGAGGCGAGGAAGAACTTGGAAGAACGACACCAGGAAAACAAACAATACCTGGAACAATTGAGGCAGAGTGAACCCGGTACTTCAGGGACTTCACAAAATAAGGGTAAAGGTGAAAAAAAACTCCAAATGTGCAGTAGCAAATGGCTTCACTAAGACTTTCACTTACAGAATTACCAAATGGCAGGTAGAGGACGAGGATTTAATACAAAACAATGATGAACGCTAGGAGATGGGAACAAGGATCAAATTGCCAATTATTGTATGTGAAGTATTCGGCAAGCCTGTCGATACACTGATTGACACTGGGGCGATGTTATGCTTGATAAGTGAGAAATTGTATGCCTTATGGAAGCTCACTGAGAATCTTGAAGAAATTCCTGTGTCCGGAATCAAGATCCAAGGAATCATTCCCAATAAGACATCCCTGTGTAAAACTCAGCTATACTTATTCATCAGGATAGGAGGACATGATTTTCGACATGTATTTGTGACTATGAAGGACATGGCTTTCGACATGATCTTAGGGGCAGATTTCATCCAGAAATATAAAGCCGTGATTGATATGAGTGCCGAAACGGTAAGATTTCAAAATACCGAGGAAATAAACTTCGGGGGAAACGAAGAAGAAGACATCGAGGGAGATGCCCAATGGTCCTTGATATTTCGCGAGTCTTCAGAAGATAGCAAGTCGGAGAGATTGTCAGAGTAAAAAATGTTCTTGACGAGTTCAAGGATATATTTGATATTCGACCTGGGGAAATTAAGGATTTCGAATACCAGATTCGAGTCACTGATGACGCACCCTACCACGTAAAATTGTATCCAGTAGCCGAGAAGCATCGAGACACGGTGAAGGTTCTGATTAAAGACATGGAAGATAACAAAGCTATTGAAAAATTCACAACTTCTTATGTGAATCCTTTGACAGCGGTGTCTAAACCAGATGGCAGTTTGCGGCTATGTTTAGACGCACGGAATTTAAATTTGAGATTATTACCTGAATACGACAGACCACCTATTATTAGGGAATTACTCCGGAAATTCCAAGGCAAGAGTTGGTTCTCAAATATTGATCTCACTTCGTCCTACCATCATATTAGGCTTAGTGAAGACTCAAAAAAATTTACAGGGTTTATGTTTGATCAACAAACCTATGTTTTTAGTATTTGACGGAGCTGATGCACTCGCAGAATAGTAAGGTAGACCTTAGCTATTAGAAAGATGAAGGGACAATATTCACGTAAGTCGGACTAGATTTTCTTAGTACATGAAGATGTATACTTGAGTTCGTGTTGCAGGAACACGTTAAAGTTCGATCCAAGTTGGATTATTGTAAAATGTCTCTGACGACATGGCGAAGGTTAAATTAACACTTCTTGATGCAGAATTACGATGCGAAGTTTTACAATCATGAAGTTTATCGTCCGGTGCTCAAGACGGGTGGTTGGAGTAATACCAACGGAGAAATCACATCGAAGATGGGTCAGTCTGCAGCTTAAATAGCAGACAGCACAGGAGTCGAGAAACATCGATGTCTGGCCATTGGCGTGTCCCAAACACGTGGCCAGGGAAAGCGTGCTGATTGGCAGAGAGCGGCCATGTCATGGAGACGGCCAATGAGCGCGTACCAAACTGAGGTCGGCTGGGCAGTCCATGATACCACGAGGTATGAGAAAGGTGACCTAATTAACACTTGGAAAAATGTCTTAAAGGCGAGATATTATTGTAACACAACAGGTGAGTAGGAAAATAATTTTAAATATAATTGAATTAAACAAGAAAGTGAAATAAAGGATATTTGTCACTAACACGTGGTGACGAAAAATGAGGTTATGAAATCAAATACTAGTCTGACTTTTGCCATAACAAATATCTACAAAAATTAACCATTTAATCATTCGCAAATGCGAACACCTGCCATCCCACTACTGTCAAGTTTTTATTCTAGAGACTTGAAATTTATTTTGGGATTAGAGGGGGTCAGGACCTTTGATTTACGTCAAACAAACTTTTTTCGTATACTTGTTAGTTTCCAAAATATAGCAATTTCAAAATTGGATGTTTTCAAAAAACATAAAAAATAAAAAAGTTTCATTATAAAAATAAAGGACATAGAGACCGTTCGTTTGAACCATGGATCAACGTTCTATCATAATTAGTTTAAAAACTATCGCCTATTTTCAGAAACAAAAAAATTAAAAAATTGAAAAATATAACGTGTGGTCCATAGCAAAGCCCCCGTCAGTTCGAGTCCAACGACACCTCATTTGTTAAAATCCGACCATGGGTTCGAGAGATATCGGCAATGTTCGCAGGAAAGTAGGCTGAGGGTTTAAATTACCCTTGCTACCCTACTGCCATTGTCCTTGGATAAATCACTTTGTCTTAAGCTGACAGACAGACAGTAAGCAAAACAGACAGACTGATAGGCGTACTGGCAAACTCAATCAGGTCCAGTCTCCAGGTCCAAGGGATTGGCCGGCCCGCTCTCCCGACCTTAACTCACTAGACTTTATTTGAGGATTTCGCGGCGACAACCAAGAGAGAAGCCTGCCACAACCAAGTGGGTGTAAAGTCAGTGTTGGTGGAGAGCCGAAGGTTGCCAAATCACGTTCAACAAGCTGTGAGCCCCTGGGGAATTTCATTCTCTACTTGAGAGGAATGTGCCCCTGAAGATTTGACACCTGTAGACATCTTAGTTGTTAAAACTCAGCAATTTTTCTAGGTTTGTGCCGTGTCCGGGCGGGGACACCAAGGAGCCCGCTGATGAGCCAGCTTGGTGTCCTAGGCGAAACCCCACACAATACATGGCACAAACCTAGAAAAATTGCTGAGTTTTAATTCACCGGCCGTGAAAGCCAATATACCATCATCTTAGTTGTTGTTTCATATGAGGGGCTTGGACATCGTGGCCATTTAGTCCCGTGTACTTGGTGTGTGTAGATAGAATTTGTCTGCTAACCTGTGTTTTGTAGTGTCTGGAGTAGTGTGTGAGAATTGGAAAGGGGGCGGCCGTGGCCTTAAGCTAGGAACCATCCCGGCATTTGTCTGGGGTAGAAGTAGGAAACAACGGAATGTCACTTCCAGGATGGTTGAGGTGGGAATCGAACATTCTTCTCCTCAGTTATGCCTCACGAGGTTGAGTGTACCCCGTTCTAGCTCTCAGACCCGAATTAAATTTCTTGGCAGAGCCGGGAATCGAACCCTGGCCTCAGGCGTGATAACCAAGAATGCTAGCCACTGCACCACGAAGCAGACATTAATTTTAGTGTCATGAAAATATTACGTCTATAAGAGTAATGCAGCCGAAATATATCAGAAACTTCTATGGAGATCAAATTGGCAGGTGAAAAGCTGAAGGAAGTTGGAGACTTCTGTTACTTAGGAAGCAGAATAACCAGTGATGGACGAAGCAAAGAGGATATAAAAAGGAGGTTGGCTCAGGCAAGGAAAGCCTTCCTACAAAAAAGGAATCTGTTGACATCGAATATAGATTTAGGTATTAGGAAGTCATTTTTGAAAGCCTTTGTCTGGAGCGTGGCGCTCTATGGAAGTGAAACTTGGACTATTGGTGCAGCAGAAAAGAGGAGAATTGAAGCATTTGAAATGTGGTGTTACAGGAGAATGATGAAGATCAGATGGGTAGATAGGGTTACAAACGAAGAGGTATTAAGGCGAGTGGGAGAGGAGAGATGTTTCTGGCGACTGCTAATGAAGAGAAGAGATAGGTTGGTAGGACACATACTAAGACACCCAGGAATAGCAAGCTTAGTTATGGAAGGAAGGGTCGAGGACAAGAACTGTAGGGGTAGACCAAGGTTAGAATATGTTAAACAGATTGCCTCGGATGTAGGGTGTGGTAGCTATGTAGAGATGAAACGATTAGCTCAGGACAGGGAGGCATGGAGAGCTGCATCAAACCAGTCAAAAGACTGACGACTCAAACAACAATAGTAACGTATTCTTGTACTTAGCGATTAGCCTCCCTGCTCTCCATTCCAGGAATGGAAAGATCGCTTGAATAATTGAATTAAGTTCCCCGCAATATATTACATAATATGATAGAAACCGTACGTAAATGCACTTTCAGTAGCGGTCCATTGAACGTTCGACCAGTGTGGGGTTCCACTGTGGTAGGGGGAAAGCTTCCGCGCGCCACTTAGTTGGCGTGAGCAGTGGGTGCTACAGGTGGCCATGGAACGAGCCGGCAGGAGCGCACTAACAGGTACAGTACTATTGGTCCATTATCCACCTGTGATAGGTCCTTCATCATAATCATCATCATCATCACGTTTGAAATAGCCTATGCGTTAAAATTCACCCACTCAACCTCAACAGTAAAAGATGTGGCATGTTATGTTTTGGGAGTCTGGTGTAAGCTACGAAGTTTCATCATCGGTTTTCTGGATCTGAAACGGTTTATCACATAATCCATTTTGGAAAACACACATATGTCGATCCAAACATTATTAGTTTACTACATATTTAGAGAACGTGTGCAAAATTAGGTATGAAACTATTTCAGACACCAAAATAGCACAGGTTATCAGACGGAAAATCCAGGAAAATCTCTACAGTGCATGGTTGTCTTAACGAAGCTGACTGTATCTTGTTCCAGCCCTTAAGCTAGAATTATATTTCATGAGGAGATCTTGGAATCGAATCCAGGTGCTTGATCATCTGCAGCTGTGACAGGTCAGGAGGCGTATAAGTCGGACATCCCTGTTGGACTATTTTTAATGTTGTAAATGTAATTGTTTTCCTTTTATTTTATTCTTAATATTGTATAAACCGTGGAGGTCCGGCAAAAATGGCTTCGGGGTTTGACTTTTATGGGATTCGAACCCGTGACTTCCAGCTTTGTACGTCAATGCTCTGATCACTGAGGTAAGTAATAATGGGGGCACTTTTAATTCCATCTGTATGATAACCTGTGTTATTTTGGTGTCTGAAATAGTTTCTGTACTTTTCAGTGAAAATAAACTGTACCGATATTTGCCTGGGGTAAGAATCCAGGAAAATGTCTACAGTGCACGGTTAGCAGCGACAGGAATTAAACTTACCTTTGTCCTAACGAAACTGAGTGTGTCTCGTTCCAGCTCTTAGTCCAGAATTAATGTTTTTGGGGATATCCTGCAACAGAATCTAAGGTGCTTGAGACAGGACTGTCTACACAGAGCCTACTCCTAGACCACGAAAGTAGTAGAGCACGTTAATATTAATTCTGATGATCATAAGCGTCGGGATCTACAGTTTGAGATTTGTTTGTACATTAATATAGTTGGTATCTCTAGTGTTTGGAGGTAATGATTGTTGTTGTAGAATCTAACTACTTGGTTATCTGTCCACGATGATGGGAGAAAGGAATGCCACTAACCTTGTCTCGTGTCATGAGGAAAGTAAAGCTAAGGGATGTAGAGGTTGTTGTTTCAATTAGAGACTCGAACACCGTGTTCATCAGTTCCTCATACTTGGATGTGCGTAAAGCATGTCTGAAATCAGAGTTAATTTGGTGTGTCTACTAGTGTATACACTTGTTATTTAGGAGGATCGGGAAGGAGGCAGCCGTGGCTTTAAGTCAGGTACCATCCTGGCATTCGCCAACAGTAGAAATGTGAAACTACGGCAAACCACTTGTACGCTGGGAATTGAACCGCCACTTTTGAGTTATCCTCGTGAGCCTGGGTGTAACCGTTCCATCCCTCAGACCAAAATTATATTCCTGTACAGAACCGGCAATCGACAGCGTATCCGTGTACCTCACGGTGACAAGAGAGAGATACAGACAGGAACTTGACAGAGTGGAGGATCTACTCCAAAGTTACAGTGGGGTCACAAATTATCCTGTTCGCGGGCTGATCATATTACCCAGGGTGCATTGTGTGGAGGTGAACTCTTGCCAGAGGAGACCCATGAAGAATGAGAATGCAAGGTTAGAGAAGGATCACACGCGGGTTCGGATAACCTAAATCTGTCGGGTTGGAAGATAACAAGTTGAACCATCATCTCACAGACGGTGTAAGGATTTAAACATTCCCCTGAGGACAACTGAGAAGAGAGATGGCTTCAAATACTTCTCTTGATCATGCTAGAAGTGGTCCTTCTCAACCTAAGCTCCACCGCAATAACACGAGGTTATTAGACAGATCGACATGATAAGAGTGACATAGCCACTATCTCTCAAACTTTGAAACAACAACAACAATAATAATGTTATGGATTTAATGTCACTTGTCCGATGTGGCTTTAGAGACGTCGGGGTGTTGGAATTTTCACTAAGGGGATCTCTAACGTGTCGGTACATTTTCGGACACGAGGATGTTGAATTTAAATACCCTTAAATGCGCTCGGCCTGAGGTGGTATTTCACTCGACCAGAACAAAGAAATGTTTTCATTCACCTCGATTGCCACGTTGTGGTTCGAATTGAGTACTTTAGTACAGCCTTGTAAACACGCAGCAAGACACAAATATGGCTGTGAACTTCAACGAGCCTATGTTGAAACGTTGCCAGTGACTTATTAAATAACTTGAACGAACTTCGTTACAGCGCGACAAGCTAAAACTTAACCCAAATTTAGCGTGAATGACAAGCTCAACTAATTACGTTATTGTATTCAGAGTTAAAGGTCCTGCCGACTTAGACGTCTTCTACTTAAATATAAATTACCATTTCAACTCCGCTATTTTGAGTGACTCACTGAATGTAGCCTATACCACAGTGGTTTGGTTTCATGATGCCAATGACGATTGTTGTAGCCTATAAAGTCACCGGATATTACGGACTGTTCTCATCCCATTGCCTCGTTCTACTCCAGGCAAATGCTGGAACGGTTCCTAACTTAAGGCCACGGCAGCCTCCTACCTCTGAATTACAAATACACATACTTCTACAGACACCACAATGCCACAGGTTATCAGACAAACATTTCTACACACACCCAAGTACACGGAGCTAAATGACCACCATGTCCAAGCCCATCAAATGAAACCAACAAAATGAACAAGAACTGTCACAAACAAAAAACGAACTGTTGGTTAGGAAGGAATGGATACTAATCCGGATAACCGGCGTTATAATTTTATTTTAAGTTTCTTTTAATTTCTTCTTTTCATGTAACATCTTATCGTGTATTTTGTACAATGTCCTTAAAATACACATCTCAACATCTACTCATTTCCGATTAAAAGCCTCCATGTCATGCAAAGGCGGCCCTATCGAAATTTTCAGGTTCCCCCTCCGCTGTAGAGTAGGCTACATACAGACTAAAGATAACACTCAAACCTCCGGAAGATTTGTATAGTAGTAGTAAGGATTAGAAACAATAATAGTAAAAAGAAACAATATTTTTTTGAAAAGGTTTATTTCAACTGCTATGTTACAGGCAACGCTCAAAGCGTGATTGGCAATTTGTTGCAGTAAAACACCGTGTACGACACGACACTTGGTGCCTGGCTGTACAGGTATGAAATCATCGCGTATGTTTATACCTTTAAAATGCACACATTCCATATCACTGATATATAGAGTTAATTTTGGCGGGTAGGGTAAAGTACAGGGTCATGATGTGTGTGCGCGCCAGTACACACTGCAAGCTAAGCCGGCTGTGACTAGCGCAGATCGCGGCCGCGTGCACCCGGTTCAGCGGGTGGTCCAGGCGCTCCGCTCACTCATATCGTTAGTTCACACGTGTTTTGTCATTCATATGGGCGTGTATTTGCAAAGCGTAGACGTTAAGGTTGCAAGGTTTTTTTTACGAGGAAATGTGGGAAATCTGCTTCCAGACGCTTGAAGAGGGTCCGCTCTCTTCAAGTGTGTGGGGCTCTTACCCACTAAGACCCACACACCCTTCTCCCACGACGTGTATATCCGCCCCGGAACCGCTCTCGCATTACTTCAGGGCGGCGTCGTTTATGAAGCATCTTATGCTCCTTCTTCCTTCAGTTCTTCTTTACTATTGGCCATAAGCATCTAGATCCCGCTTCTTTAGGCGCAAAGTACTCTCCACATAAACTGTCACCTGATCCCAGGATTCCTGGTTTTGTAGCATGACATGGACTATGTTGTCTGGCGTGAGCTCTCCCTGCACTGCATCCAAACATCTTCTTTGTGGCAGCCAATGGTCACATGTAAAGAAAGTATGGAGTGCATCATCAATTTCACTGCAGTATATGCACGCCGGACTACTCGCTCGCTCTAGTCTGTAGAGGAATTGGCGAAAGTATCCGTGACCCGTCAAGAACTGCGTCATTTTCCCATCTCTGTTGCCATCGCCTCATCCTTTTGAGAAGCGCCAGCTCCTTTGCCTGTTTCCTTCCCAGCTCTCCTTGAGTATGCCAGATCTCCTGTCTTTCTAAGGCAAGTAAGTCAATAGTGGCTGCTGCTGCCACTATAAGGATCGCAGGTTCTGACTACGTACGATATGAACACGCAATTCATAACGCTGCTCTCCGCTGTACTGCAGCCATCCTTCTCCGATATGTATCAATCCTCAAGGACTCACTCAAAATTTCAGAACCATACAGTAGTATTGATTGGACAGTTGTCATAAGTAGCCGTCGTTTACTGGATTTCGGGCCTTTAATATTACCCATCAGTCTACTCACGCAGTCACGGTTTTTGCCGCTTTATCAGTTACCCGCTGAATATGGTCCCAAAATGTGAGTTTGGTATCGATCGTTATACCTAAGTACTTGGTGTTCTTGGATGTATTGTTGACAATCTGTCCAACCTGCATCGGCACGATGGTATCAATCCTTTTCCTTGTTAGGAGAACAATTTCAGTTTTGTGATCTGCCAGTTCTAGTCCATGATTTGACATCCATGCTTTCACCCGCCACATGACCTGGTTCTGTTTGAGTTGGGTCATCTCCAAATTACGAGCTACTATCAAAGCAGCCACATAACCGACGAGTGTCGCATCTCCAGACGTAATAAGCCATCATACGTGACATTCCAAAGGTCCGGACCAAGGATGGACCCTTGCGCTGCACCAGCTGTGACCCGTTTTGTTCTCTGGTCATCTTCCGTACCGTATAATAAAGTGCGATCTTTCAGATAGTCACGTAATAATAATATGATATACTCTGGTAGCTTGAACGTCTTTTGGAGAGCTTCCAAAACATCACACCATTTAACCGAGTTGAAAGCATTCTTGACATCTAAGGTCACTAGAAGTGTCACCTTTCTAGAGTAATGGTTGCCCATTTGTGCTCTCTCTGATGTGTTCACCACTTCCCTCACCGCATCAGTCGTTGAATGTCCCCTTCGAAATCCATGCTGACTATCAGACAGATCTCCAGCTGACTGAACTGCTGAAAGTATTCTGGGCTATAGAAGCTTCTCTAAAACCTTCCCAGCAGTGTCCAGCATGCATAGAGGTCTGTAACCTCCAGTATTACCATTGCTGATCAGAACCAACCGGGCTATTTTCCAGCGAGCGTTAAAAACACCTGCTCTCAAGCACATATTGTACATTATGAGCAACAAATGAGGGCATAATTCAGCTATCATCTTTAGCACTTCTGTAGGAATACTATCAGGTCCTGGGGCCTTCCTATTTCGAAGAGAGTTAGTGGCTTTCAATAATTCTTCGATGGTACAAAGTGGTACGTTATCCTGGTCCATTCCTTCTTCATCATCGAACCTCTCAGGATGATCAGGGAACACTTTATCAACTGTTTCCTTCATGGTTTGTGAGTCCATGATCGGGCTTGAGAGCGCTCCAAGTTTCTTCATGACAGTCTTATAACCTAATCCCCATGGATCTTGGTCCACTTCCTGAGACATTTCCCACCATTTGTCGGTTTTACTCCTTTTAATTGCATTTCGGAGTTCCTTCTTCATAGATTTGAACTCCGCAAATAGTGAAATGTCATCTTGGTTGTCGCGCACCCTTTGTGCCCTTCGTCTAAGTCGCAGACATTGTCGTCTCAACTCAGCAATTTCTTCAGTCCACCAATATGCTGGGCGCCTGTTGTACCGTTGCTTTTGTCTAGTCATGGACGCATCACATGCCTTCTGCATGAGTCCCATGGTGAGATCCACGCATTTGTTAGCTGCCACAGTTCCTTCGTGACCATAACATTCATCCGATATCCTCTCCATTCCGTTCCGTAATACATCAAGAAACTTATCCTTGTCCATGCTAGCTGCATTCCACCTTACTGGCTTGCGCAAAGTGATCCTTGGTAGTTGAGTTTCCTGAAGCACCCGAAATAATATATATTGATGGTCACTTCCAGTATAATCCTCTATCACATGCCATTCAGTAATTCTGGATGAAATATCTTCTGAGGCGAAAGTCACGTCTGGTATGTTGACAACCATTAACCCCAATCTAGCAGCCATCTCCATGGTACGTCAAAGGCGTATATAGAAAAACATTTCGGAGGGGGGGGGGGGCTGACTTTCCTGGAAAATTGTGAGTATTCTCAGGGGATTGTCACCGCAAAATACCCAGAAATATCAACCAGTACCTTAGAGCATATAACTTTGTGTAATTATTTTAGATAAGATTCAAAGTTTATATAGCCTACAATTACTGGCAATACAATAAAGTCGTAAAATACAACACAACACACATATAAAATGTTATACTTAATGAACTTTCTATTATGATCTATGGAGTATGAATGGCATATATCTAAATATTTGTCAATTTACTAAGCAGAAAGGTAAACAGTTTTTTTTACATGTATTTCTCAAAAAACATACTGTGGAATTCACAGCTTTACCTCACAAGGCTGAGTGCACCCCGTTCCAGCCCTCAGACTAGAATTAATTTTTTTTGGCAGAGCCGGGAATCGAATTCGGATCTCCGGGGTGGCAGCGAAGAATGCTACCCACTACACCACGAGTTAGTATAATTTCAATTTTAATATTGTTTATAACTTGGCCGATAAGTTAAGATTAGGGTACAACCACATTTACAATTATTTTATGCTCTTACCAAAACAGCACTTTCTTAATTTTTATTGGCTTTTTTTCGGGGGGGGGGGGGGGCTGGAGCCCCCTCAGCACCCCCCTTATATACGCCCCTGTGGTACGTCGCCCTCTAGAGTGTGGTTGAGTCATGCCCCATTCCACCGCTTGTGCATTGAAATCTGCAGCAACAATTAGACTATTGTCTATCCCTTGCAAGGCATCCTCAAGACCGTCTAATTTGATCTGAAAGTCAGGAATAGTTTAATTCCGAGTAAGATAACGGCTCACAAAAATTACTTTACCAACCTGGACAAGGTTGCAAGTTTAGTGAGTATTGTGATTACTGTGATTGTTGGTCATACCTAGACACCAATTCACATTGCGCGAACGTGTGTATATCCATAATTCGTATATGAAAAGCAGATAATCTTGTTCTAAAACGAGACGAAAATTTCGAATCAAGTTTCCAGGAAGACCTGTGCTCAATGCTAGTACAATTAGGAGGCTCGCTAAACAATTCAAGGAAACAGGCTCCGTAAATAATAAAAGAGTTGACAGACATTCTTTCATCAGAAGATTTCAGGTGTGTGTTACATGAGAGGGAGAACATTTTCAGCATCGCCTATGAGCACTGTAAGTGCACATTATTGAACATGTTTGGTAAAGTGTGAAAGTGCGCGCCGACCACCGGCTGAACCGGGTGGGCGTGGCGGCGATCTGCGCTAGTCACAGCCGGCTTAGCTGCCGTGTTGACTGGTGCGCACACACATAATGACCCTGTAGTAATAAGGTGATTGGACTTTATTTTTTGTACAGACGATCTCTCGTTGCATTTTCGGTGCCCCTCCTCCCCCCCCCCATATGCCTTCCTTCTGAGGGCGGTCCCATGTCATAGATTTATGGTATGTTAAAGAACCTTCCACTAATTACACCTGTGTGAAGCTAAATTAATATAGGTTAAGCATTTGACTAACGTTCTTAAGTTCCTATGTTCGTAGTCCAGAACCGACTGCAGTGGCATCTGGTAACTAATTTCTGAACTAGTTGGTCGTTGACGGTGGCATTTGGCGGCGAAATTAGGAACTACTTGAAAAAATTCATTGCCTGCCGTCCTTAATTGAATTAAAACAGATACACACACTAATACAGCCATCACAATTAACACCGGTTATCAGACAGATTCTACCCACACCCGAAGTACACGGGGCTACATGACCGCGTTGTCGCAGCCCCTAAACTGAGGAAACAACCAACCCTCCCCCCATATGACAGCGTCCGGTGCTAGTTCGCACCGCCCCAGAGCCGCCCCTGATGTCATGTGATAACTATATTCAGAACTAGACCACTTTATATGTACAGAACACACATTATTCTTTTGTACATAAAAACGTGTTATTTTGTGTTGAATATCTTATGTAATATTTTTCATGTAAGGGCATTTAAATAATTGTTTTCCCTCCCAATGTAATTGGGCACATTTATTTTATTTGGCGTATGGCACTTAAAACATTAAATTACCACATACATGATATGCTATAATAGTTCCAGCTATTGAAACATATATCTATATACAAATATTCATGTTCTTTATGTAGCATACGGTACAGTTAAGAAGTCCCCACAATATGGGCACTCGGTCACTAAGTGATGAATTGTCTGTTTCTCTGCACCACAGTCACATTTTGATGACGGGACTATTCCCCACTTGTGGAGAGCGTCTGCATATCTTCCGTGGCCAGTGCGGATACGATTGAGGGCTGTCCACACAGAGCGAGGTTGATCACAATTTATGTTCACTGACTGGAAAGCTTTCTTTAATAAAACTAGGCAACGCTGGAAAATAGCTTCTATCATTTCAATGTACACACACTCCATCTGTCTCGGGGGCGTGGTGGCACAGTGGTTAAGCTGCTATCAGAAAGTTTACACTGTGGAACATCAACCATGGATATGTTTTTCAGATCTACAGTAGGTGATGAATACTTGTTAACAAGGTTGTATTTAAAGCTCTGCGTGGATGCGGATATCCGTGGATAAACCCGCGGATATCCGCAAAATGTTTCGCCATACGGATGTACCGGGCGCCAGCAAATGTTCTCCGCAGTGACTGCCGGCTTCTGACAGCAGTTTAGTTGGCAGCACTGTGTCCTTGATAGGGTGAATCCCAGACGTGTGGGCTGTAGGCTGTCGAAATCATCAGTGTGTATTGCAATAAGCGAGCGTGTGTGTGATCAGCACTTCCAGCATCTGTTATGAATGGCTGTGGTGAGTACAAAGTTTACTGTTTGTTTGACAGTAGTGCTCGCAGACTCATGTAGGCCTGTAGTTTACATGGCTGTGCGGATAGCGGATTTAGAATAAATAGTTCTTAGAATACAATGTTGAACTGGATTCTTTAAAAATAATAATGTTAGTTTTTGCTAAGATCTGCGCCGCCTCCGTAGCGTAGCGGTCAGCATGGTTAGCTGCCGCCCCGGAGGTCCTGGGTTCGATTCCCGGCTCTGCCACGAAATTTGAACAGTGGTATGAGGACTGGAACGGGGTCTACTCTGCCTCGGGTGTTCCAAATGAGTAGAGGGGGTTCGATTCCCACCTCAGCCATCCTCGAAGTGGTTTTCCGTGGTTTCCCACTTCGTCTTCGGGCAAATGCCGGGATGGTACCTTCTTCAAGGCCACGGCCGCCTCCTTCCCTCTTCCTTGCCTATCCATCCTGACCATCCATTCCCTTCCCCCATGAGGCCCCTGTTCGCTTTGCAAGTGAGGCCGCCTGGGCGAGGTGCCAATCACACCTCACCAGTTGTATCCACTCCGATTAGATGTTCCCAGCTCTAGGACACTTCCCGTAGAGGCGGTAGTGGTGAGTTCCCTCGCTGAGTCCGTGGGTTCCACCAACCTGGAGGGTAAACAACTAAGAAAAAAAGAAAAGAAGCTAAGATCTGCGTATTTCACGTTTCTTGCTATTTCCCTATTTGCTTTCGCTTGGATTGTATGATAATAATAGATAAATACCCTCAATTAGTGTTGACTTATGCCAAAAATAATTTCTTTATACCTGCGCTTGCCTCCGCGGGTATATCCGACGACTAAGTGCTGTTTTACCTGCCGTTACTCAGAGGGGCAAAACTCAGTCAACATTCCTCCTCAAGTGTCTAAATGTGGTGCTTTGATACTTTATGCGTTATCTAATAAATTAAAAATATTATTGCCATGTCATGCGGATGCGGATAGCAGTCGTGCGGATGCGGATAACAGTCGTGCGGATGCGGATAGCAGTCGTGCGGATGCGGATAACAGTCGTGCGGATGCGGATAACAGTCGTGCGGATGCGGATAGCAGTCGTGCGGATGCGGATAACAGTCGTGCGGATGCGGATAGCAGTCGTGCGGATGCGGATAACAGTCGTGCGGATGCGGATAACAGTCGTGCGGATGCGGATAACAGTCGTGCGGATGCGGATAACAGTCGTGCGGATGCGGATAACAGTCGTGCGGATGCGGATAACAGGCGTGCGGATGCGGATAACAGTCGTGCGGATGCGGATAACAGTCGTGCGGATGCGGATAACAGGCGTGCGGATGCGGATAACAGTCGTGCGGATGCGGATAACAGTCGTGCGGATGCGGATAGCAGTCGTGCGGATGCGGATAGCAGTCGTGCGGATGCGGATAACAGTCGTGCGGATGCGGATAACAGTCGTGCGGATGCGGATAACAGTCGTGCGGATGCGGATAACAGTCGTGCGGATGCGGATAGCAGTCGTGCGGATGCGGATAGCAGTCGTGCGGATGCGGATAACAGTCGTGCGGATGCGGATAACAGTCGTGCGGATGCGGATAACAGTCGTGCGGATGCGGATAACAGTCGTGCGGATGCGGATAACAGTCGTGCGGATGCGGATAACAGTCGTGCGGATGCGGATAACAGTCGTGCGGATGCGGATAACAGTCGTGCGGATGCGGATAACAGTCGTGCGGATGCGGATAACAGTCGTGCGGATGCGGATAACAGTCGTGCGGATGCGGATAACAGTCGTGCGGATGCGGATAACAGTCGTGCGGATGCGGATAACAGTCGTGCGGATGCGGATAACAGTCGTGCGGATGCGGATAACAGTCGTGCGGATGCGGATAGCAGTCGTGCGGATGCGGATAACAGTCGTGCGGATGCGGATAACAGTCGTGCGGATGCGGATAGCAGTCGTGCGGATGCGGATAACAGTCGTGCGGATGCGGATAACAGTCGTGCGGATGCGGATAGCAGTCGTGCGGATGCGGATAGCAGTCGTGCGGATGCGGATAACAGTCGTGCGGATGCGGATAGCAGTCGTGCGGATGCGGATAGCAGTCGTGCGGATGCGGATAACAGTCGTGCGGATGCGGATAACAGTCGTGCGGATGCGGATAACAGTCGTGCGGATGCGGATAACAGTCGTGCGGATGCGGATAACAGTCGTGCGGATGCGGATAACAGTCGTGCGGATGCGGATAACAGTCGTGCGGATGCGGATAACAGTCGTGCGGATGCGGATAGCAGTCGTGCGGATGCGGATAGCAGTCGTGCGGATGCGGATAGCAGTCGTGCGGATGCGGATAGCAGTCGTGCGGATGCGGATAACAGTCGTGCGGATGCGGATAACAGTCGTGCGGATGCGGATAACAGTCGTGCGGATGCGGATAGCAGTCGTGCGGATGCGGATAGCAGTCGTGCGGATGCGGATAACAGTCGTGCGGATGCGGATAACAGTCGTGCGGATGCGGATAGCAGTCGTGCGGATGCGGATAACAGTCGTGCGGATGCGGATAACAGTCGTGCGGATGCGGATAACAGTCGTGCGGATGCGGATAACAGTCGTGCGGATGCGGATAACAGTCGTGCGGATGCGGATAACAGGCGTGCGGATGCGGATAACAGGCGTGCGGATGCGGATAACAGTCGTGCGGATGCGGATAACAGTCGTGCGGATGCGGATAACAGTCGTGCGGATGCGGATAACAGTCGTGCGGATGCGGATAACAGTCGTGCGGATGCGGATAACAGTCGTGCGGATGCGGATAACAGTCGTGCGGATGCGGATAACAGTCGTGCGGATGCGGATAGCAGTCGTGCGGATGCGGATAGCAGTCGTGCGGATGCGGATAACAGTCGTGCGGATGCGGATAGCAGTCGTGCGGATGCGGATAGCAGTCGTGCGGATGCGGATAGCAGTCGTGCGGATGCGGATAACAGTCGTGCGGATGCGGATAACAGTCGTGCGGATGCGGATAACAGTCGTGCGGATGCGGATAGCAGTCGTGCGGATGCGGATAGCAGTCGTGCGGATGCGGATAACAGTCGTTTGGATGCGGATAACAGTCGTGCGGATGCGGATAACAGGCGTGCGGATGCGGATAACAGTCGTGCGGATGCGGATAACAGTCGTGCGGATGCGGATAACAGTCGTGCGGATGCGGATAACAGTCGTGCGGATGCGGATAACAGTCGTGCGGATGCGGATAACAGTCGTGCGGATGCGGATAGCAGTCGTGCGGATGCGGATAGCAGTCGTGCGGATGCGGATAGCAGTCGTGCGGATGCGGATAACAGTCGTGCGGATGCGGATAACAGTCGTGCGGATGCGGATAACAGTCGTGCGGATGCGGATAGCAGTCGTGCGGATGCGGATAACAGTCGTGCGGATGCGGATAGCAGTCGTGCGGATGCGGATAACAGTCGTGCGGATGCGGATAACAGTCGTGCGGATGCGGATAACAGTCGTGCGGATGCGGATAACAGTCGTGCGGATGCGGATAACAGTCGTGCGGATGCGGATAACAGTCGTGCGGATGCGGATAACAGTCGTGCGGATGCGGATAACAGTCGTGCGGATGCGGATAACAGTCGTGCGGATGCGGATAACAGTCGTGCGGATGCGGATAGCAGTCGTGCGGATGCGGATAGCAGTCGTGCGGATGCGGATAGCAGTCGTGCGGATGCGGATAGCAGTCGTGCGGATGCGGATAACAGTCGTGCGGATGCGGATAGCAGTCGTGCGGATGCGGATAACAGTCGTGCGGATGCGGATAACAGTCGTGCGGATGCGGATAGCAGTCGTGCGGATGCGGATAGCAGTCGTGCGGATGCGGATAACAGTCGTGCGGATGCGGATAGCAGTCGTGCGGATGCGGATAACAGTCGTGCGGATGCGGATAACAGTCGTGCGGATGCGGATAGCAGTCGTGCGGATGCGGATAGCAGTCGTGCGGATGCGGATAACAGTCGTGCGGATGCGGATAACAGTCGTGCGGATGCGGATAACAGTCGTGCGGATGCGGATAGCAGTCGTGCGGATGCGGATAGCAGTCGTGCGGATGCGGATAGCAGTCGTGCGGATGCGGATAACAGTCGTGCGGATGCGGATAACAGTCGTGCGGATGCGGATAACAGTCGTGCGGATGCGGATAACAGTCGTGCGGATGCGGATAACAGTCGTGCGGATGCGGATAACAGTCGTGCGGATGCGGATAACAGTCGTGCGGATGCGGATAACAGTCGTGCGGATGCGGATAACAGTCGTGCGGATGCGGATAACAGTCGTGCGGATGCGGATAACAGTCGTGCGGATGCGGATAACAGTCGTGCGGATGCGGATAGCAGTCGTGCGGATGCGGATAGCAGTCGTGCGGATGCGGATAGCAGTCGTGCGGATGCGGATAGCAGTCGTGCGGATGCGGATAACAGTCGTGCGGATGCGGATAACAGTCGTGCGGATGCGGATAACAGTCGTGCGGATGCGGATAGCAGTCGTGCGGATGCGGATAGCAGTCGTGCGGATGCGGATAACAGTCGTGCGGATGCGGATAACAGTCGTGCGGATGCGGGCGGATAACAGTCGTGCGGATGCGGATAACAGGCGTGCGGATGCGGATAACAGTCGTGCGGATGCGGATAGCAGTCGTGCGGATGCGGATAGCAGTCGTGCGGATGCGGATAACAGTCGTGCGGATGCGGATAACAGTCGTGCGGATGCGGATAACAGTCGTGCGGATGCGGATAACAGTCGTGCGGATGCGGATAGCAGTCGTGCGGATGCGGATAACAGTCGTGCGGATGCGGATAACAGTCGTGCGGATGCGGATAACAGTCGTGCGGATGCGGATAGCAGTCGTGCGGATGCGGATAGCAGTCGTGCGGATGCGGATAGCAGTCGTGCGGATGCGGATAGCAGTCGTGCGGATGCGGATAACAGTCGTGCGGATGCGGATAACAGTCGTGCGGATGCGGATAACAGTCGTGCGGATGCGGATAGCAGTCGTGCGGATGCGGATAACAGTCGTGCGGATGCGGATAACAGTCGTGCGGATGCGGATAACAGTCGTGCGGATGCGG
Organism: Meconema thalassinum; assembly: GCA_946902985.2. Taxonomy (NCBI): domain Eukaryota; kingdom Metazoa; phylum Arthropoda; class Insecta; order Orthoptera; family Tettigoniidae; genus Meconema; species Meconema thalassinum. Next base: position 411,017,158 of record OX336390.1, read on the forward strand.
ATAGCAGTCGTGCGGATGCGGATAACAGTCGTGCGGATGCGGATAACAGTCGTGCGGATGCGGATCACGTTTTGTTTATCCGCGCAGGGATCTAGTTGCATTACAGGAGGGTGACTGGCTGCGTCACGCAGCGGTAGCGATCTTGCCTGCTGTGCCCAAGATTGCAGGATCGAATCCTGGCGCAGTCAGTTGGCATTTGAAGGTGGTCAGCATATTTACTGGCACGTTAAAGATCCCCTTCGGTACAAAATTCCGGCACCCTGGCGTCTCTAAAAGCCGCAGTAGTTAAAAGAAACGTAAAAGCCATAACATTAGTATTATCGCAACTCCAGACGTGTAGGTTGCGGCTCGAAGAACTCCTGGTTCGCTTTAGCACTGACATTGCCCGCCAACATCGTTAACCGTGCAATGCCAAGTGGTGCTCGAGTTAACTAATCATTTTCTATGATTTTCATTATTTGGTTGCGTTAATAATAATAATAATAATATCGTATGGCCCTGGGTGCCGGGTGCAAGCTTTGTAATTTGACACCCAGAGGGTAGCATGCATGTCGAATTTCGTTGTTCCTTGAATCACTATGAAAGTCAAGGAGGTTAGATATCTAAGCTCAATGATCACTATAGCGCTTTCTAGTAGAGAAATGAGGAACTTTGTGTTGGTGGAAACTCCCGAGATTAATTTTGCCATTATGAACACGGCCTACTGAATTCAAATGGGTTCTTTGACATGCCAACATGGTATGACATGCGTGTCGTATTTTTGCCGCTTTTCAAAAATCACTTACCACGGCCAGGAGCGAACCTGCAATCTTGGGGTTAGTAGACCGACACGCTATCCACTCACCCACCTTGGCAATTAGCAGCAATAAAGCAAGAAAAAAAATGCTCCCGAATAGATTACTTTCATGGGTAACTTTATTCTTAATAGAGATGTAGTGATGACAACACCCAAATATGCCCAGCATGTAGCACATGTAGCTGAGCCACGCAGCCAGTCTGGAGATGCGAGGTCGGAATCTTTGCGCTTTTAGTGGCCAGTAGTTTTTCACTTCTCACACTCCCCCTTGAGAATGCTGGGTAAGTAACTTATCTCGCTCCAGGACCTCCATTTTACGTGGAATCCGAACCACAGGACGTGATATTTCACTTCGAAAATTCCACATGCATTGACTAGGAATCGAACCTGGTGAGAGGCAAGCAGCTTGACCGTCGTACCACCACGCCCCCTCTTACAGACATACATACACTCAATACAGACATCACAATAACACAAGTTATGATGCAATTTCCACACACAACCCACAACAACAACAATAACAGCTCTTGGATACACCTACTAAAGGAGTACCGATTTTTCACTCGCTCTAATAATAATAATAATGAATGAAAATCCACAGCCTGCTTCCAGTCTCCGACCGGGTCAGGAATGGAATGAATGGAGCCCCTATCTAGCGGCGAGGATATGAACTGTGCCGGCTGCCGAGGCCTGAAGCACTCCTCTGGGGCAATGATTAAATGAATGACAGATGAAATGAAATGATAGTGGAGAGTGTTTCTGGAATGAAATTTTGACAGGGAAAACCGGAGTACCCGGAGAAAAACCTGTCTGCCTCCGTTTTGTCCAGCACAGATCTCACATGGAGTGACCGGGATTTGAACCACGGACCCAGTGGTGAGAGGCCGGCGTGCTGCCGCCTAAGCCACGGAGGCTTCGCAATAATAATAATAATAATAATAATAATAATAATAATAATAATAATAATAATAATAAGCGCAATAGCAGTACGTTAAAAGACGAAAACTCTCCCATGCTTTGTGTGCATAGCCTTCCTATTGTTTCACATGTAGGCTATTGTATCTTGAAAAATAATATTGTACGGCCCCGTGGTGAATTGGTTAGCACGCTAGGCTTTAGCCCGGCCGGCCGGTCCATTGGGTTTATTAGTCGCCTGTGGTTGATCCCCCTGGCCCGGGAACTGGGGGTACGTTACATCATCACGTGATCCTCATTAAAACTCGCAGGTCGCCCACGGGCGTCTGCACTCGGCCTCCCAGGAGACCGCATGACATTTATTATAGTTCTATGTTCGCTATGTGGGGCAGATGACCTGGTAGTTCCGCACCTTAAACAACAATAACTATGTTCTCCATAGTTACGTAATTATGATAAACGTTCCACGTCACTGATTGTTATAAGCACGTATTTAGATTTACTAGGATAATTGATGATAGAAAGTTTGCATTCATTAAACTGATAGCAGGTTCCCTGTAACTTGACCTGTCTATTTAGACGAACAATGATTAGTTGTGGTTGATTCACTTAGGGGCCCCGTGACATCCCGGCCATACACCCCCGTGTATTTGGGTGAGTGGAACCTGTCTGATGACCGGCCCCGTGGTTTTGGGGTAGCACGTCTGACTCAAACCAGTAGGCCTCGTGTTCGATTCCTGGCTCCGTAAGGGATTTAGAAACTGACGTGAGGGCTGGAACGGGGCGCACTCAGCCTCGTGAGGACAATTGAGTAGCTGTCTGACAGTGAAGCAGCGCCCCGGTCATGAAAACTAAAATTAACGGCCGAGGGGACCCGACACGCTGACCACACGTCACCCCACAATCTGCACGCCAAATGTCTGGACAGCGGTCGCTTGGTAGGCCTTGGTCCATCATGAGCTGTAGTGCCACGGGGTATTTTGGAATCTGTATAATAACCTACTAGGACGCCCGTACTGCTCCGCAGCATAATTTTTCAGTATTGGAATTAAAAAATTACGACATTAAGTAATAGTTTATAACCTTTATTTTACAATACTTCCTTCCAGACAATGTTCGCTGAACGTCGACTCTTAGTTTTAAATGATTTTCCTCGGGATAAGGCAACATAGAACATTCCATGGCCTAAAACAGGATCAGGCAAGTAGATTCCAACTCGATGAAGCGATTGACCCTGCACTTTGTTGATTGTAATACAAAACGCTAGTGTAATACGAAATTTCCGTCATTAGAACAAAAGATATGATTGCTAAAATGAGAAAAAATATTGAAAAAATGAGATATAATATCGAATGTTCACTCATAACATTCCGAAGAATCAGCCGATTTGAATAGTTAACAGCTCAAATGAAAGGGCTTCAGTCCCTGAGTGTTCTTAGACTAAAACGACTTGAGTACCTCGATCAGAACCAAAGATATGATTGCTTCAATGTTGGAAAAAGATGAAAAACGTTGAAAATATCAAATAAATTGAGGAAGGCGGAAGAGAAGTGATTTGTAATACTTGATAACAATTCTTTGCATGAATACCTTTCAATGAATAGTGGTATGAAGAAAATCGACCGGATAGAATGGCCGGACGTACTCGGAAAATTTTCATAATTATTTCTAATATTCGCTTCGTCACTCATAACATTCCTCAGAATCAACCAATGTAAATATTTAATACCTCAAAATACAGAGCTTGATCCACTGAGTGCTCTTAGACCAAAACGAACAGTGTTACTCAATTAGAACCAAAGATATGATTGCTACAATCAGAAAAACTGTTGAAAAAATGAGATGTAATATCGTATGTCCACTCATAACGTTCCTCAGAATCAGCCGATTTGAATAGTTAAGAGCTCAAATGATAGCGCTTGATTCACTGAGTGTTCTTAGACTAAAACGACCTTCGTAACTCAATTAGACCTGAAGATATGATTACTTCAAAGTTGCAAAAAGTTGGAAAAAGTAGAAAAATCAAATAATTTGAGAAAGGCGTAATTTAAGTGATTTGTAATACTTGATGACAAATCTGTGCCTGAATACCTTTCATTTAAAAAAAGGATGAAGAAAATTGGCCGGATAGTATGGCCGGACGGACTCGGATAAGTTTTCATCAATATTTTTAATAATATAGATAGCTTCAATGTGAAAAAAAAATTAAAAAGGTGCAAGAAATCAAATAATTTCAGGAAGGCAGAAGTTAAGTGATTTCTAATACTTAATATTAAATCCGTACATGAATAACTTTCATTTAATAGTGGTATGAAGGAAATCGACCGGATAGAATGGCCGGACGGACTCGGTAAATTTTCATAATTATTTCTAATATTCGCTTCGTCACTCATAACATTCCTCAGAATCAACCAATGTAAATACACACATCAAAAAAACTTTTGCATCACCTCGGTTCCCAGATCTCCGGCATATAGACGTTGACTGTGTATATTGTATCAAAGATACAGTCCCTTTGACTGTTCATAGATGTCACTAAAACTGCTCAAAGATGTAAACAACCATGCATGAGCAGGGCCTATTAGACGGAAGGGGTACGACAGCCGATCAGTTCCAGTCATTCCACCAGGACGAAGGTACGCTGCTCATGTTGTCTGTAGTTCTACCATGCCTAGAAGGTCAATACCGCAGTTCGATCGCGTCCGCATTGTTACTTTGTGTCAAGAAGGGCTCTCAACAAGGGAAGTTTCCAGGCGTCTCAGAGTGAACCAAAGCGATGTTGTTCGGACATGGAGGAGGTACAGAGATACGGGAACTGTCGATGACAGGCCTCGCTCAGGCCGCCCAAGGGCTACTACTGTAGTGGATGACCGCTACTTACGGATTGCCGCTCGGAGGAACCCTGACAGCAATGCCACCATGTTGAATAATGCGTTTCGTTCAGCCACAGGACGTCGTGTTTCAACTCAAACTGTGCGCAATAGGCTGCATGATGCGCAACTTCACTCCCGACGTCCATGGCGAGGTCCAGCTTTGCAACCCCGACACCATGCAGCGCGGTACAGATGGGCCCAACAACATGCTGAATGGACCCCACAGAATTGGCATCACGTTCTCTTCACCGATGAGTGTCGCATATGCCTTCAACCAGACAATCGTCGGAGACGTGTTTGGAGGCACCCTGGTCAGGCTGAACGTCTTAGACACACTGTCCAGCGAGTGCAGCAAGGTGGTGGTTCCCTGATGTTTTGGGGTGGCATTATGTGGGGCCGACGTACGCCACTGGTGGTCATGGAAGGCTCCGAAACGGCTTTACGATACCTGAATGACATCCTCCGACCGATAGTGCACCCATATCGGCAGAATATTGGAGAGGCATTTGTCTTCATGGACGACAATTCTCGACCTCATCGTGCACATTTTGTGAATGCGTTCCTTCAAGATAACGACATCGCTCGACTACAGTGGCCAGCATGTTTGCCAGACATGAACCCTATCGAACATGCCTGGGATATGTTGAAAAGGGCTGTTTATGGACGTCTTGACCCACCAACCACTCTGAGAGATTTACGCCGAATTGTCGTTGAGGAGTGGGACAATTTGGACCAACAGTGTCTTGATGAACTTGTGGATAGTATGCCACGACGAATACAGGCATGCATCAATGCAAGAGGACGTGCTACTGGGTATTAGAGGTAGTGGTGTGTACTGCAATCTGGACCACAAATGCTGAAAGTCTAGCTGTATGATGGTACAACATGCAATGTGTGGGTCTCATGAGCAATAAAACGAGCTGAAATGTTGTTTGTGTTGATCTCTATTCCCTTTGTATTTAAAGGTTCCGGAACTCTTGGAACCGAGGTGATGCAAAACTTTTTTTGATGTGTGTATTTAATACTTCAAAAGATATAACTTGATCCACTGAGTGCTCTTAGACCAAAACGAACAATGTAACTCAATTAGAACCAAAGATATGATTGCTACAATCAGAAAAACTGATGAAAAAATGAGATGTAATATCGTATGTCCACTCATAATGTTCCTCAGAATCAGCCGATTTGAATAGTTAAGAGCTCAAATGATAGCGCTTGATTCACTGAGTGTTCTTAGACTAAAACTACCTTCGTAACTCAATTAGAGCCGAAGATATGATTACTTCAAAGTTGCAAAAATTTGGAAAAAGTAGAAAAATCAAATAATTTGAGAAAGGCGTAATTTAATTGATTTGTAATACTTGATGACAAATCTGTGCCTGAATACCTTTCATTTAAAAAAAGGATGAAGAAAATTGGCCGGATAGTATGGCCGGACGGACTCGGATAAGTTTTCATCAATATTTTTAATAATATAGATAGCTTCAATGTGAAAAAAAAAAAAAAGGTGCAAGAAATCAAATAATTTCAGGAAGGCAGAAGTTAAGTGATTTCTAATACTTAATATTAAATCCTTACATGAATAACTTTCATTTAATAGTGGTATGACGGAAATCGACCGGATAGAATGGCCGGACGGACTCGGTAAATTTTCATAATTATTTCTAATATTCGCTTCGTCACTCATAACATTCCTCAGAATCAACCAATGTAAATATTTAATACCTCAAAAGATAGAGCTTGATTGGTGCTCTTAGACCAAAACGAACAGTGTAAATCAATTAGAATGAAAGATATGATTGCTACAATGAGAAAAACTGTTGAAAAAATGAGATGTAATATCGTATGTCCACTCATAACGTTCCTCAGAATCAGCCGATTTGAATAGTTAAGAGCTCAAATGATAGCGCTTGATTCACTGAGTGTTCTTAGACTAAAACGACCTTCGTAACTCAATTAGACCTGAAGATATGATTACTTCAAAGTTGCAAAAAGTTGGAAAAAGTAGAAAAATCAAATAATTTGAGAAAGGCGTAATTTAAGTGATTTGTAATACTTGATGACAAATCTGTGCCTGAATACCTTTCATTTAAAAAAAGGATGAAGAAAATCGGCCGGATATTATGGCCGGACGGACTCGGATAAGTTTTCATCAATATTTTTAATAATATAGATGTCACTGTGATGGCTGTACTAGTGTGTCGATTTGGGTAGGAGGTGGCCGTGGCTTTAATTTAAGTACCATCCTGGTATTTGCATTAAGTAGAAAATCCACAACCAGGAATCGAACACATTTTTTTCTTCAGTTTTGCCTCACGAGGCTGAGTGAATCCCTTCCCAGCCCTCATACCAGAATTCAATTTCTTGGAAGAACCGAGCATCGAACCTGGACCTCTCCGGTGACAGCCAAGACTGCTAGCCGCTACGTTACGAGGTGGACAGGCTTGCTAGAACAATAGCTTCATTTGTCGCAACAAGCTGCAGAACATTTCCCATTTCAAATAGTACCATAAACACTGTCTAATAGCAGCTCCCAGGGTCTCATCAGTATTTTGGGGAGCCTTTATGCATTAATATTTGCAAGATGCATATTATTTTGTATTTTATTTGTTACGGTAAAAATTTGAACCAGGATTTTAAGGCCTTTGTATTTTAGAGCTTTTGTACCGTATACCTTTCTTTGTGACGAATTCTTAACCGTTTTTTACTCAGCAGTTTGTTAGCCAAGGAAGCAATATAAATAAATACAAAGTAAATACAATTTAACACAAAGTAAAGCCAACTCCGTACAGGCCATGGAGGCTCTGGGAGCAGTGGAAAGTAGAGGCTTCCACTTTTTGTGACATCGGCACTGGATGGGATGGAGTTGTCAGCTCCATGCCCGGCCGTCTTTGCTCCCAGGAATTACCCTGGTACTCATTCTTGGTGTAGGCTGAGTGAACCCCAGGGCTATTTGCGTTTCCGAAAGTGGTAGTTTTGTTTCTAAAATCCACTACCTTGGTGGGGAACGAACCCTCGTCCTTTCAGTTAGAACCTCAGCGCCTCTACCGACTGCGCCACGCAGCCCCGCCACAATTTATCACTCTACTGAATATCATGTATCCCTGTCTTCCATCAGGTCAAGACGTTCTACAGAGACGTGCAAACGATTAGACTCAGCACCAGTTTTCCAAAATTTCAGTTATTCTTTTCATGATTTAATGCACTAATATTTATAAGGCACTGTATTTATTTGAAATATTTAACCATTAGTCTTAATTACATTTTATTTAAAAAATGTATAGTAAATGCTTATATAGAATTTCCTTTTCGTGTGAATTTAGAGCTGAGGAATTCAACGACTCTATACTGATGATCCGCTCTTGAACTATACAAAGATTCGTGGACCATGGATTGAAATCACCTGATTTAAAGGGCACACTACAAAGTCAATTAAACAAGGGAAAACGTACCCATCTTAGGTATCACTCGGAATACCCAATTCTGAATATTTCCAGTCGTAATTCCTTATGGGGAAAGTTATAAGTCTACAGGGGAGGAAACTTCACCAAGTAAAGGATGTCATCCGTTGTTCAATAAAATGATTTTGAATAAAGAAATCCTGACTGGTTTACATTCTCTATTTGATTCTAATAATGTACACACCTCTCTAGCTTTACATCAGCTTTCTGATTTCAGGATAACTTCGAATCCATTCTTGATAGAAACATTGCTTGGATATTGGACTCATTCACAGCTTCAGTGTACGGCCTTATTATTAGCCTATGCAAAAAGGGATCTGGAAAATTCTTAAGTAACAGGACAAGCACACACCTTCAGAAGCCGTTATTAGAGAAGTTATCAAGTAGCCCTATCACCTGTTTCTCAGGTTGCGTCAAAAGATAGCCGAGGGATTGAAATGCAGTGAAATAATTTCCAAAGTATCTTGAGAGAAGTAGCCTAATCTAAATTATAGACCATACAGAAGAACATGACTTAGTTGAGTTTCTAAAAACCACAGCCTCCAACGAAAGCTATTACTGACGGTTTATATTGAGCTTCCTGTGGAAGGAGTATTTGGATTCTCTACTCAACTGTCATGACTCATGACAGTTCCAAAGCCAGTTGTTCCCTAAAGTAATTTCGATGATAGTAAAGCTATTTCCGTATTTAGTACTAATAGCCAATTCACAGCCCCTGTCAGATTCTTCAATACTTATCAAATTGTAGCAGTGTGACTAACTCTAATTATTACGGTTTAAGAATGGGATACGTGCCCCGGGGCTTCAAATAAGAAAAAATATGGAAAATACCTGGGGAAATTCACATTCAGAATGGTTGCTGTCATCGCCGGGACTCGAACCTCGGATTTCCGAACGCCAGCAACTCAGTCCAACCGTGGAGACTGCCTTGCAGTAGATCATTCGACTACGCTGGTCAGTTATGAACAAGGGAGACGAGTATTTCAACCTTCAACAAGCACGAGAGTATCGGGGTAGGAAACAGAAAATAATGAAATGAAAATAAAAAGGTGAAAATAAAGGACTTACTAGGTCTTAAAACTAAAAGCGCAGGGGTTTGGAAGTTGAGCGCTGAGATGATCTAAGCGGGTCGTTGTGAGTTCCTGGGAGATTGCTGCAATGTTAGATTACAGGACAATAATTACTAATTACTGCTAACAGTGCTGAATAATTCGAACTCGAGGCTGCAGAAAGTCGTAATAATTGCATGCTTATGATAAGCACTTTGTTAAAATGGGCCAAAGAGCGAGAGTAAACAGCTTCTACTGCATTGTAATGTATTAATAATAATAATAATTCAGAGGTGTGTAAATTTTTAGAATCACATAATTTAAATCAGTCAGAATGTTTTATTCAAAATCATTTTACTGACATCTTTTATCACTCTACTTAGTAGGCCTAATGGTTTCTCCCCTGTAGACTTATAACATTTCCCATTAGGAATTGCTTCTGGAAATTTTAAGAATTGGGTATTCCGAGGGATACCTGATCTGGATCCGTTTCTTCTTGTTTCATTGACTTTGGAATGTGCCCTCTAAATCAGGTGAATTAAAACCATGGCCCACGAATCTTTGAATAGTTCAAGAGTGGTTGATCAGTATAAATACTTTGGGTACATGGGCAGATGACCTCGCTGTTCCTCCCCTTAAAACTCCAATAGTGAACTAACTAGACTTTGAGTATCTCTGCTTTAAATTTATACAAAACGTAGAATAAGTTTATCAAAACACAACGAGTTGCATTTTGCAACAAGGCTCTTCTTTTAGAGGAATTTCTATAAAATCATTTTACTATTATTTATTTGTTTATCGTATGGCTTTTAGAGCCGGGAGTGTCCGAGAACATATTCGGCTCGCCTGAGTCTGTAGCTGCTTCCAGCGGACACCCTTATTAGGGTGAGCTACAAGTTCCGTTCAATTTCAAGTAGTTCCAACGTTCGCTAACATATATCAATGATACCTAGTGGTGAACGTTGGAACTTTGATAGAGCGTTCTGACGAAACCTAACCTAACAATTTTGCTTTACACAAGTTTAGTCTGTGAAATGATCTTTTACATGCGATAAATCTATGACATGGGACAGCCTGCTTTACTTCCCCTCCTAAGGAAGGCATACTGAAGGATTTTTAACGCTCTTAAAAAATCCGACGACTTCGGCCGGGTTTGAGCCCGCTATCTTGGGCACAGCAGTTCAGCATGCTACCAATACGCCACCGAAGCATTTTACTATGCTTTCCTTAAACTAAAATGTAATTAAGACTGATGGTCTTGTAAAAATATTTAGTGCATTACTTCATGGAAAGTATAAATGTAATTTTGGAAAACTAGCTTTGAGGTAACCGTGTAGTGTGAAACTGGAAAATAACGCACTACGTTACAAATATCTCAATATTTCACAACAATTTCAAGTTAGAATTTTGAAATTTGTGTCATTTGTATAAGATAGACATATGAGCATACACAGTAATTTACATTGAGCACAGTTGTACGGTATTGTCATAAGGGCACTAATAATGCACTGAAAAATGTAAATAAAATTGCAAAAATTGCCTACATTGATGTACGTTTTTCTCATAAAGTAATAGTTATGAGGGGATATAATTTTACACAGATAAACTTATTACCCGGTTCTATTATGATGACTAGAATCTTAATTCTATGTTAAATAAGTTCTTAATTATTAATTTTTGAAATTTGTAAAAAAAAAACATTTTTCATGAAAATTTGGTGGTATTAATTACTGTTTCTCAGAAACTACTGGATCAATTTGAATAACCCTAGTCATCAATACTCAAAGGCATGGTTATGTTGTGTATACAAAACATTAGCTTGATAGTTCTACCCAGTTCTGAGAAAAAGGTACATATGTTTCAAAAAATATAGTTTTTGAGAAAATCTCAAAAAACATTATGACAGAGTCTGGAGTCTAATCTCAGTACATCCCAGGAAAATAATCATCCTGGGATTCATCCCCTCCCTTTGTATACTTCCTTTTGAACCTCAGCTTGGTTCTTAATTCCTTTTGCATGGCCTAAGCAGCTCTATTAGCATAATATAAACGCTTCTGGTCGATGGACTTCAATGACTCTAGACATTTTTTCCCAACTCTCTCACACATTTCCTTTAATACATGATTTCTTGAAATCACACCATCATTAAATGTAAGTAATGCCTCTATTACCCCTATTTTGAAGGTCTCAAAATTAACTTGGAGGACACACATTTCCTTACACAAACATCCTTCACAACTGATAAACTATCACTCATTTTACAAACTTTACACAATGTAAAACTCAGCAATTCTTCTAGGTTTTAATTCACCGGCCGTGAAAGCCAATATACCACCAATATACCATCTTTACACAATGTCTTTGTATAAAATCTGACAGAACTTTTAAGCCCTTAATTACATTGCCAGCATTAGAATGTGATATAAACTCAATACTATCCATATCATGAAATTGATCTTTAGAAAGTTTTCTTTTGGATGAACTTGATGGCAATGAACTATTTTCAGGAATACCACATGGAGAAGTTGGGTTAGAATCAACACTAACAAGTGACTGCAACAAAGAATCACTGTTCACTGTCTATATTATATTTACAGCATGTCTATTGCCAAATAATTTACGTTTCATATACACTTTCTGACTTCTACCCATGTAAAAAAAAACACTCCCGGGAAAGTAAATAAACAAACAACAATATCAAAAAACTAAACATACAACGTACTGTATGAAGCTAAACTTTACCAAGCATAAATTAAATTCTCCTAAGTGAAAAAATGAGAATACAATGAGTATGAAAGTATTGAAGTGAAAGTGGATGTGGCACTTTCAGAGCAATAGCTGTGCAGTACTTAGTCGAAAATTAATTTTCAAGGCTTAAATGTAAACAATTTACAATAAATTATACATCAAATTATTCGTAAAAGAACGAAGAATTTTATTACGTTGGAAACTAGAAATGCATTTTTTCATGAAATTACACTACACGGTACATCGAGTCTAATAATGTGCACACCTCTGTAATTTTGAATTTATTTATTAATTACATTACTATTGATACGCCGGCCCCGTGGTGTTGGGGTAGCGCGCCTGCCTCTCGCCCGGAGGCCCCGGGTTCGATCCCCGGCTCCGTCAGGGATTTTAAAACTGACGTGAGGGTTGGAACGGGGTGCACTCAGCCTCGTGAGGACAATTGAGTAGCTGTCTGACAGTGAGACAGCGCCCCGATCACGAATACCAAGATTAACGGCCGAGGGGACCCGACGCGCTGATCACGCGTCACCCCAATATCTGCAGGCCAAATGGCTGGGCAGCGGTCGCTTGGTCGGCCTTAGCCCGTCATGGGCTGGATAGTGCCAGGGGTTGATTACTATTGATACGTGCCACCCCTAGTGGCACTTTCGTTAACTAGATTACGGTGGGTAAAAGCACAACACAATTGTTCCTTTAAAGAAATATTAGCTTTATTGCAGGCCTAGAAAGTTACACCACACAATAAACACTTGGAAACCAATTAGCAGTCTCAGTCAAGTTCCTCCCTTATGGAGTTCACTCACTCCGTTCACTCACTCACAGAAGTTAATCTCTCACTAATGAGGTAGACCCGTGTCCTGGCTAGGAGTATGTGCACTCTTCCTCATGTAAACAAGCCACAGTCTGGCACTCACTTGTTCTTGAATGTACACTGTCTCGCCGTCCGCAGGCTAGGGAACAGTCCACTGCGTTTCGCAATTCACCACAATAACCTCCGTCGCACTGGAAAACACACTCGCTCGGCACTTCGCCTCAATACTTCTGTCGCACAGTCAAACACTCATTCCTCAAAAACACAGTTCGTCGTCACCGACCAGGGTCGCTATTTATACATCGGAGCTGATGACTCAATGGATGCTTCTAGAGCGGACCAGGGTTCACGGTATCTAGAGAGTTCCATTTCTGGGTGGGCTGCGTAGTTTCTAGACCGTGCCCTTTTGTTCTTACAGCCCTGTTGCGAAAGGCGCTGGTAACACACAGTCTGGAATAGCCTGGGGCGGCCTGAGTCACGCGCGGACGACGATACTGTCTAGCATTCGTAACACTATTGATATTAAATTTGCGATATGTCTCACGGCAAAACCAGTACAGATTATTTGTGAGACATATTAATTATCTTTTTACAACATATAGGCGTATACAGATTGTATTTCAATACAAGAGTGCATGCATTAATAAGTTTATGTTATAAATTAATGTTTATTTAGGTAATAATTTTAATGCGACGTATAACTAGTTGTTTGCTGTTCATGTTGGACAATCCAGGTGGTAGTTCATTAAGTAGTGATGGTACAATATAATTTAGTCTCTTGAAACTATAGCTACGAGTATATACACATACAGGTTTTTGATATTTATTATTTGTTATGGCTCTTGTGTGTATGTTGTGAGAGACCTTATATGTCTGAATCTTGCATCATGGTAGTATAGATTCAGTACAGCAATTTGAAGCAACTCTTTAATATTAAAGTAAGGGATATAATAATAATAATAATAATAATAATAATAATAATAATAATAATGGACATGGCAGGTTACCCCCTGAGTGACAATCTGCATTAATCCACCCTCTCCATAAAAGGGGGGACAAGAAGGACGTTAATAATTACAGGGGTATATCAATAGTTCCATACAAGATCCTGTCCAAAGCACTCCAGTGGACCCTCGGGAACACCTCAATGACTGGACTATTATAGTATAGATAATATTGTTTCAGTTTCAGGCTGGGCGCTGCTACTGACCCTAGCGAGGCTGACTGGGATCAACACTCTGCAGTGCCCACCAGTGGACCCTCGGAAACACACCTTGCTGCTACAACACCCCAATGACTGTCGCCAGTTCCTAGTGTGCGAACATGGGACCGCCCGCCTGGCGCACTGTCCCGCCAGTCTGCACTTCAACCCGGTGCTGAACGTGTGCGACTGGCCGGACAAAGCCCAGTGCCACTCGTCCATCACGCCGGTCACTGTCACTGCCACTGCGCCACCCATGAGGTGCTCCTACCGGGACCCACGCACATACACCAGGTTCTTTCCACACCCCGACCACTGCCACCTCTTCTACCGCTGTGACTATGGCATAGCGCGGCTCGAGTCCTGCTCAGGAGGTCTGCACTTCAATCCCCAGCTGCAAGTCTGTGACTGGCCCAACAAGGCAGGGTGTGCCGGCCACCGCAGTACGGCTGCTATCAACTAACTAAATGCAATACTTGTCAGAAACCTAAACTAACTTAATAGTTATTTTCTTAAGTAACCAATGATTGGGTCCTGGAACAACGGACGAAATAATTCCATAATTAACGCAATATTCGTGAATTAAGTGCAGGTGCGATGACGTTTTCACTGTGCTAAAAACTTATCAATCAGCAACGTTTAAGGAGACTGTGTTACAAATCGAAGCAAATATTAACAGGGTATAATTAGGTGATTCACAGAGATCAAGCTTAGCATTGACTTTAAACTGTGACTCGGCACATCTCCATCTACAGATCAGAAGTGTCCGACTGACATTCGCCACCACGAACTTCCAGTCATCTGACGTGAACGTTAGGATGGGAATACAGACATTTGCTCAATTAACTTCACTGATGGTGCAGAAATGTCTGTGTCTATAAACTTGACAGTGAGGTGAAGAAAGCTCACTAAGTGAGCCAGGTGAAAATGTGAATATTCTGGGATAACAATAGCGTGTGCTCCGCAATCCTCTTTCCAGGTTAACGTTACAACTAGTTTCTTCTACCTGGAAGTGCAGAGTGAAGAAACATATAGCCAGGTTAATAATAATGCAATTCGTATTTATTTATTTATTTACTTATAAATCACACAGAAATATGGAAGATCTGGTGGTAAAGGACAAACCTCTCATACATCAATCACTTTCCACAGGTCCACCTTACATCTACACTTCATATTTACATAATCCAAAACATTGACAAGAATAAAAAATAAACTCCTTCCTGTTTACTCGGCCTCACACGTGCGAGATTTCACCACATTACTCACTCAAATCATTAATTATAATTAATTGTAAATCAAACCAAATACTGTATTAACAGGGTGTAATTAGGTAATTCACAGAGGTCTAATGCGATTGTTGCATTTTCAAGCTCAGGTATTAAGAGACGGGGCAGCAACGAGCGATTAGCCACACTGCAGCTTGTTCATATTTCCCTTTGTAGGTGAACCGTACATTAATATCGGGCAGACCCTGCAAAGTTAAACCTTCCTCAAGGCTCCAGAACCTCTTAAATTTCTTCATAGGCATCCCAGAACTTTCTTGCTAGCCAGTATGTACCATTTTTCATAAGATTTGTATTCTAGTTATTCTCATGTCTGTCTGTCTGTTAGGTAGTCAGCCCGAAGGCTGGTTGGGTCCTCAAAAAGCACCGCCGTTAGGTTATGTGGGTAAATACCCACAAAAACCCAAGGCAGCGCGATATTGAGACGTACTAGGCAAGAAGAGGAGTGAGGTAGTTTGTCATTGGTCTCCTCACTGAGTCAGAAAAGCAGTACTAACCCTATGAGTAGAACCTTTCACAGCATCCACAGACGCTGACTGTGCCCTGAATGTCATTACTAAGCACCACCCATACCTCAGTAGCTTCCATATAATCACAGCCATGAGTGAGACTGAGACATCAGTGAAAAGCCACATTTTACTCTAGCCTGTGCCAACAGACAAATGCAAATGTACTGCATTCATCAGGAGATGGCAAACATAATTATACTTATTTTACATTGATACTTAGGCTATTTACTGAGCATCATTGACACAAATATTTCAAATCTGACTCCAGAGAAAGAGAATGTACGATTATCTTTAGCTCATCAAACATACGTTTTGTTTTCTCCTTTGAAACACTCCGCTGGGATTCTTAATTCCAGTTGTGAAAGATATGGCTGTACAGTGATTGAGAATTTATTTGGTTCCATGTTCAATGTAGTCTTTCAGTTTTAGCAATTAACTACTGGCAACCATTAATGTAACACCCCACGGACGAGTGATGCACTGCAAGTGAAAGTGAGCATTTAAAATCACTGAAGGAATTAACTTGGGATAGGTCAAGGCCAGTTGTTCTCGATACTCGATACCGATACATGACTTTTTCTCGACACTCGATACTTTGATACTCGATACCGTCAACATTTCGAGTTTAAATCATCATCATCTTGAGCAGTTTCCAACCGCTGGTCGGGTCTGCTTGGAACATAAGCCTCTCCATCGTTTCCTGTCCATCCACCATCTCTCGTCATTTACTGTGTCCCAGCACACTCCTCTTTCCTCCACACTCTTCTTAACTCCTTTTGTCCATCTGGCCCTTGGTCTTCCCCTTGGCCTCCTTCCCGTCATTTCCATTCCAAACATCTTCTTCGGTATCCTCTCCTCTTCCATCCTCCTCACATGTCCATACCATTGTAGCCTAGATCGCTCTATTCTATTTTGCAATGGTTCCTCTCTTACCATCTCCCTGACTCTCTCATTCCTTACTCTGTCCATTCTTGTCACTCCTACCCTACTCCTCTGGAACTTCATCTCCACTGCTCGTATTTTATTCTTGTCCCTTTCCTTCATCACCCATGTTTCTGAACCATATGTCAAAATTGGCACAAAGTAGGTCTTGTAGATGATTCCTTTACATTTTTGTGGTACATCTTTATTCCATATCATCCTCCTAACACTCTTGAAAAATCCATCTGCGCACCTTCCCCTCTCATTTATTTCCATCCTATTGCCTCCCTTTTCTTCAATTATGTTTCCCAAGTACTTGAAGCATTCTACTTTCTGCAACTGCTGTCCTCCAAGTGTTATGCCCATATCCAGTCTGTTCTTCTTCCTCGTTGTGATGACCACTTCACTCTTTTTTGCTGAGAACTTCATCCCATATGATAACACTACCTTCTCCCACTCATCTAATTGCTCTTGTACTTCTTCCTCATCCTCTCCCCATACCAGAAGGTCATCAGCAAACAACATTGCCTTCATTTTCCTTTCCCCAATGCTATTTACCACTTTTCGTATGATTTCATCCATCACCACTATAAATAACAGGGGTGAGAGAGCACTTCCCTGTTTCAGACCACTCTCCAGTTGAAACCATTCCGTTCTCTCTCTTCCCACCTTTACACAGCTTTTGCTTCCCTCGTACATTGCTTTCACTCTTGCCACTGTCTCCTTGTTCACTGCTTTTGCTCTCATTGCTTCCCATACCTTGTTTCTATTAATACTATCACATGCTTTCTCAATATCCAAGAAGGTCATCACCAGATCTTTCCCATATTCATAATGGTGTTCTTGTAGCTGTCTTACTGCAAAGATGAGGTCAACTGTTGACCTTCCTGGTCTGAATCCATACTGTTCTTCCCTCAGCCCATCTTCAACTTCTGTCCGAATTCTTCTCTCCAGTACCTTCTCAAATATTTTGGCGCAGTGGCACATGAGTGTAATTCCCCTGTAGTTCTTGCATTCCTTCCTACTTCCCTTTTTAAATATGGGTATTATTATCCCTCTTTTCCAGTCCTCTGGTATTTTCTTCTCCCTCCATATCACTTTCATTACTCGAAAGAGCCACTGTGTTCCCATCACCCCTGCCAGGGGCGGATTTAGGGGGTATTTCAGGGGGGGGGGGGGGCGGTTAATGATTTTTAATCAGGTTGCCTATGTTCCGGGGGCTACATCAGAACAATTTGTAGGAGGTCTCCACGAAGGCAGTACCATTTTTAGTAGACCGTCATCATCTCTGCAGATAGCAGTTTCGCTTGTTATTTTAGTTATTACTATTTTTTTTGTATTTTATCACCACGTACCTTAGTCAATATAAAATAATAGTTTTGCTAGTAATCGAGACTACTGGAAAGATATGCACCGGTACTTTTATTTCATATTTCATTACGATTTTTTACTGGCACTGATCCTTTTGTTTTTCTTTTAAAAGAAGGTAACGATCCAATAAGCTTCTAAACATCATAATATGCTTTCAACGAAAAAACAAACCAACGACAAAAACAGGTCTTGGGAATGAACTTTAATCAAAAGCACATCTCATGAAAAAAATATTTATTGCCTCACAATTCCCAATGGTCTCACATTAGGCTCCTTCCCTGCCGTAACACTACAACAGAAGTTTTAGCTTTCGGGCTTTCTTGGAAGCAAAACGGTTAATGATTCTATAGTAGTCTAATTTAATGTCTCGATGTAAATACATTAAAGTTAGGCCGTTCAGTCTTTCCTCGCCGCATCTTGACCTATTCTCAGTTTTTTCTAACTTCAGAACAGAAAATGATCTTTCCCCAGTCGCAATACTGACAGGCAAAGTAATAAGAATATGAATCATTGTTCTGATGGTAGGGAAAACTTGTGGATGGCAAGCTGTGTAGACCTCCACCGCCTTTGAAGGGATTGGGCGTCCAGCTTCGCTCTCTCTTCTCCATTTCGCCGCCCAAAGGGATGTCTCGGCATGCATCTTCGCCCGGAGTTCCGACTGCGATTTTTGAAGTAGAGGAGCGTAGCGCTCGGAAAGGATGCTGATGTCCTCCTCAGTGCAGTGGATTTGACGATCCATGTTCAATCCTGGGTCTACGACGCGGGGAAGAAAAACGTTCAGCTGATATGCGTTTAAGACGTCGTCTGTGAAACGCGTTGAGAGGTCTTCCAAGATCCAGTCAAGAAGAGGACTGTAGATGTTCCTTCTGTAGTACTCTTCGGGCGAGTCAGCCGGCGCGTTAGCCCTGTTCTTTTGCTTCTGGACAAGACGCGGCAGGTCGATAGCGGCGCCTTGCTCACGCGCAAGCTTGCTGGCGTTGTCGAAGACCGACGAAAATTCTTGTTCGACGTTTGACCGCTTTTCTTTGAAGATTTGGATCGTATTCCGAGTGGTTTCGGAGGCGGTTTGGACGTCCAGATTTTCGCTTTGGAACAGACGGCTGAGAGGTTCCGTCCGAGTCAGCACTTCTGCTATGCAGCACAGTGTGACGATGAATTGCCCACTAGTGATGCTGGCCAGCAAACTTTCGGCTTTGTGCGCTGACTGATTTTCATCCCATTGAGAAACGATTCCCAACGCGTTCACAATGTCGTCCAATTGGTCCAGGAACTTCAAAACTGTGTCGTGCCGTTCAACCCAACGCGTATCGCACAGCGCGACAAGCTGGCCTATGACCTTCTTCAACACAAAATTACGCTTCGAGGACGCTGTGAAGAAATTCGTCACCTCTTCCACAGTTCCAAATGCATTTTTAACTGCTTGCACTTTGGACGATTTCGAAAGCGTCAGATTGAGCTGGTGGTTGTAACAGGGCACCCGAACAGCATGAACTGCAGTCTTCTGCAGCTCTTGTACTGCCCCTACAGCTTCCGATATGTTCACCGAACACCCATCAGTTCCGATGCCAACACAGCTTTTGGGGTCTAGTTTGAAGTCATCAATCTTCTTGGCAACGATGCCTCCCAGCTTTACCCCAGTCAGTTTTGGTTCAACAGCAGACTCTGCCACTGCTTGAGGATTCTCATCGTCGTCTTCACTAGGGAAATCACCTTCTTCTTCACTTCCTTGAGTATCTTTCTCTTTCTCTTCCGCCGCAGATTTGCGAGCATCTAGGAAGCCCACAAAATCCTCCCTGATTTCGTTCCTCCAGAGATACCGCAAGAACAAAGTCAGCTGAGAGATGTGCGCTACATCTGTTGTCTCGTCAAATCCAACAGAATAAAATCGGGCTTCTTGAACGCGGCTTATGATCTGCTCGCGAATGTTCTCCCCGCACAGCTCAATTAATTCGTTCTGGATCGTTTTACTAGTGAAAAGGCTTCTGGGTCCCGCCGTTGCAAGATGTTTGGCCAGTTTGACGTCTCCAACTTTCATCCGGAACCGAAGCAGAGCCCGGAAATTGCCGTCGTTTTGTGAAGACTCCTCTTGAGCAATTGGGCCGTCATCACGATGACCTCGGTAGGCGATATTTTGTCGGCCTAGAAACTCGATGTTCATCAAGATGAGAGCAAGTCTTGCTCTGTTTTCTTGGATCTTTACCAGGCGGAAGCTATCCATTTGGTTGGGAAGCTGCTCTTGCGGATTTCTTTGCTTGCGCAAAAAGTCTTCAGCACACAAGGCAGCTTCTTCGTGGTACTTCGTCGCCTCATGCTTCTGTAGGTCACCGTCTTTCCCAAGGAGCTTGGCGAACTTCATCAGAGGTTCCTTGACCAGGGTCTTCAACAGAATCGTTCTTCCTTGGCCACCGGTAGACTTCGCAAAAAAAGGGCAGAACAAACAGAAGAGTCCTCTACGTGATGGAGAGAGAACGACCCAGGGAAACTTCTGTAAGTGCTGCAGGTGAAGGTGTCGTTTCTCTTCGCTTCCGCCCTTGGTGTGAACGGAGAAAGGAAAACAATAACTCGCGTTTGGTTGCCAGTGACTCGTCAAAAGGGTAGAAAGTGTTCCGTCATCAGGCCTGTTTTTTCCTGAACCTATATACAAGCCGACGTCGTTTCCAAGATTGTCACAGGCAGCAGCATCTCGACAGGAATCCTTTGACGGACGTGAAATCAGTTGCTCCGTTGGAAGTGAATGTGAGGGTCCGGGCATAGGTTGTTTGCTCTTGTTATTGCCACCACCATCGCCGACTCCAGCATCTCCGCCGTCACCTGCCCTCTGCCGTCAGCGACGTTTCCAGCGCGTACGTCGCCGCCGAGCCCAACATTGCCACCAACAATTTCAGCACCACCGTCGACGCCGCAATCACTACCGGTACCCAGTCCAGCTCTGCAACACTCAGCATCATTACTAGCGCCTCCGTTTTCACAGTCATTTCCTCTGTCATCACCATCACCACGATGATCGGAACTGAAAGCACCCTCAGAGTCAACTTCGGGACGGGACGGGGATGAGTGCTCAGGGATTTGTACCACTTTTTTAGGGGCACCGAAATAATTTCTCAAATCTCCACAGCGGTCGCTTTTCCTTTTCCTTCCCCCACTTTCGCGATTAGCCTGAAAGGAATCAAACAAAAAAGATAAATTACTACTGCTCTAATGAAATTTATCTTTTGAAAAATTCGCTTGTCAAATGTCAACGTCAATGTCTGTACCGTACAAAGAAAACATTGCACGTAGCCAAGTTAGAACAGAAACCGAACGGTGGGTTAAAATAAAAATGCAGGCAATGCTAAGAAGGCGCTTCTTTGATCACAAAAGTATTTCAGATAGGCCCTCCGTAAAACCCAATCTAGATAATAATCAAGGGACCGAGGCATTTTCGTGTCTAAAGCGGTTTTGCATTTTATTTTTGATCAGTCCGTAAGAGGTATTCCTCTATCTCGCGAATTTTAGTTTAAGATTTTTAAACCGGAACCTCAACTTTGTCCTTTTTAATTCTTTTTTAATTGCCGATTAAAATTAAACTAGTACTTCACTAGGATAAGTATAAGTATTTCAAGACAAAATAATTGGACTTCTATGAAGTACTTTGGATGATTTTCATTTGAAGTGGGTTACTTGTAACGCGAGGCGAACTATTGTCTTGTGTTTTCAGAAACTCACAGCATCCTCTTTCCGCCAATATCATAATATTCGTGCAGTAAGTTGAGTTTACATTTACGTTGATAGGTTTGTAATGTAATTTAGCGTCGGTCAATTATATTTATTCCGCGTACCCCATCACATTGTGCTCAGGTTTGTGTGTAGCCTACTTAGGAATAGAGAAAACAAATATAGGTTGCTTCATTTCACTGCTCCACAAGCTGGCACCAGTAACTCCTCATTCTATTAATATTTTACTCGATATTATACCCTAACTCATATCTTATAATGTCAAGCGTCATTGTCGAATACGTTTGTTGTTAACTTCTTCTTCTCCTCACTGTGCGTCTGGAGGTGTTCTGAAATTACCTCATTTCATGTGTAATAAACGGAAAGCACTATATTTTCCGTCCTTTCAGACGCACAGGACACACAAAACCTACGAGCGAATAAAATATATAAAAAAACGCGCGAATGCTCACACTTATACATACTTAGTCAATTAATAATTTAAATTTTATACATAAATTCTATTCAATAAGGCGTGAATAACGCACGTTCTGTACATTTATGGTTGCCGATTCTGCACGGGTTAAAATGTAAAATACATTTTGCAACATAGTGAGTTTGAACGATTCTATGTTTAGAGCTTTGGTTTACTTCTTCAGGTGGGAGGGACGATAAAGGGGGGTTTGGGTATTTCCGTCTACAAAAAATCACAACACAGCACACCACGACTACCTCACTTACCATAATGGTTCTAATGCCTTCGAGAATCCGCACAAAAATATCAGCGAACGCACTTGCCAACACTATCGTAAGAACGCGCACCGCGCACTGACTGTTGACTGAGACTGACCACCAAACGCTTGGACACTTCGAAAGCGAAGCTCGGCTCGGCTTGGTTCCAGCGCAGACTTGTCAGTACAGGCGCAGGCTCGACTCGCCACGGATAGGCTATTTTCTTTTCTCTTTTCTTTCCCTTCCTTTTTCTCTTTTATTCCTTTTTTTCTTTCTTTCTTTTCTCTCCTCTTTCTCCCCTTTTCTCCGCCTTATCTGAAGTCAGGGGGGGGGGGGCGGACGCCCCCCCGCCCCCCCCCCCCTAAATCCGCCCCTGACCCCTGCTGCTCTCACCATCTCCACACTCACTTCGTCTATTCCCGGTGCCTTTCCCCCTTTCATCTTCTTTAATGCTTCCTCCACTTCTTTCCATGTCAATTCCTTCTCTGAAATGTCTTGGTCACTGTCTGTTTCTTCCTCCACAATGTCCACTACGCTGGTTTTAGTTGGATTTAGGAGTTCCTTGAAGTATTCTCTCCAGATAACCTTTACTTCTTCCATATTTTCGACCTCCTTTCCATTCCTGTCCACCATTCTGACATTTTCCCCTGTATCTCTTCTCTTTGCCTTTATCATTCCATACAACACTTTCTTACTGCCATCACAGTCCTCCTCCATAATTTCTGTCCATTTCTCCAGCCATTTCTTTTTCTCTTCCTCGAGTTTAAATAAATATATTAAAAGTAAAATGTTGAGAGACTGTATAATATTATTTAAATTAATTGTGTACATATATGATAAGACAACATCAGTATAATTATTTGAAATCTCTACATTAAAATTCAAAATGAGTTTTTGAAACGGTTATTGTTTCAAGTTTTTGTTCAAAATTACCAGCATTCTCACTCTTTCGGGGCCACGTTTACTTCTTTTTCTGTCGCATTATAAGTCTCGCTGTGCTAAATAACATTAAAAAAAGTTTCTGGTGGTAGGTAGTCTATACACAAATATTTCACAGCTAATTTTTATAGTTTTGGAAATCGAATTTATTTTCTAGTAATCCAATGCACTATAAAGATGAGGTGACAAATTGTCTGTAAAATACGCGGTGATTCCTTCCTGGGAACTGTTAACTGGCAGTGCATAATTATTTTCTTGCATAGACTAATGTTACCGCATAGGTACCATATTCCGGGCAATTCCTCGGGCTTTGAAGTGTGTGACACTAAAATAAAATAAAGAAAAATAAAGAAAACGTTTGTGAATGATCGAATTTTATGAGTACGTCAGTATTGCATGACTTACCACATATCTGAAAATCTGGTATAAAAATAAAACTCTTACCTCATTATTCTTGGATGCAGGTCATTCCTGTTGGTTAGCAAGGTCCATCCACAGGTGTTTAGCAGAATTGAAGCTTGCCACGGTGGGCGAGTGGTTATCGTGTCGGACTACCAACTCCAAGCTTGCAGGTTCGCTCCTGGCCGTGGTAATGATTACTGATTTTTGAAAGGCAACAAAAATATCGGCACGCATGTTGGCATGTTAAAGAACCCATTTGAATTCAGTAAGCCGTGTTCATAATGGTAAAATTTATCTCGGGATTTTCCCCCAACACAAAGTTCCTCCTTTCTCTACTAGAAAGCGCTATAGTGTCTAGGAGCTTAGATATCTAACCTCCTTGACTTTCATAGCGCTCCAAGGAATGACAAAAATTCGACATGCAAGCTGCCCTCGGGGCGTTAAATAACAAAACCTTGCACCCGGCATCGGAGGCCATACGACGTTATTATTATTATTGTTATTACTGTATTATTATTTAGCAGAATTGAGAGCACTGGGATGAGAAAAGCTTGTCCTTTTAAGCTGGGGTCCAACATTGTTGAAATGAAACATAATTAATTGTCTTTAATTGATTTATACCTCACATTCATTTCATCCGACAATGATTGTCGAACAATCGCAACCTGATCCACTTTCCAGTTTAGAAATAACACTGTTCACAATAGGGATTATTCCGTATACTGACACCGAGAATAAACTTCGGCGAGTGTTACTTGAACAAAAATATTTAATATGTCAATCAGTAAATTAATGAGGTCCCATTGATATATGGCAAGATTTACTGGTAAGGAGAGATCAGAGGATGCAAAAACGATGCCCATCTTTTGCTGCCTCCGTAGCATATGTAGAGTTGAATTCCATCGCGTAGGTTCATCCTGAATAAAGCGATGTTTTGGTAGAGAAAGATGCTTCTATACGGCTTTCAGAACCTTGATAGAGTTCGAGGAGTGTTTGAAACTCCCAACTACTCGCAGTTTCCTGCATGACGAAATGAGACTTGTTTTTTTTTTAATGAAAAGTACTATACATTCTTCACAACAAGTTGGAATGGATGAGCTAGACACAATAGGTGGGGAAAATTATCTAAGAACATTGCGACCGGTAGGCTATCATAAGTTACGGCCATTAGTTCTTTTTATTACATCCCAAGCTTCTAAAGTTCTTTTAAACAATTTGCAAGATTTTCACCAGTGTGGCTCACTTCTTAAAATAGTATCACTTCAATGCAAATATAAAAAGCAAAGCCAACTCCGTACAGGCCATGGAGGCCCTGGGAGTAGTGGAAGGTAGAGGCTTTCACTTTTTGTGACATCGGCACTGGATGGGATGGAGTTGTCAGCTCCACGCCCGGCCGTCTTTACTCCCAGGAATTACCCTGGTACTCGTTTCTGGTGTAGACTGAGTGAACCCCAGGGCTATTTGCGTTTCCGCAAGTGGTAGTTTTGTTTCTAAAACCCACTAGCTTTCAGTTAGAAGCTCAGCGACTGCGCCACGCAGCCCCCTCAATGCAAATATGCTTAGGATAATAGTCCAGTTAGCCAGAGAGGGAGCCAGCGTGTGATATTCCTCTTCGTCAGTGTGAAAATGCTGACCGGAGAACAGAAATCTCTTGAGGTGCAAGAAAAGGTGGAGCTAGATGAGGACTGTACGGTGGATGATCAAACATCTCCCAGCCAAACTTCTCCCTGTCCTGATCTTGCTCCCTGCAATTTCCTGACTTCCGGTCAGCATTTTCACAGTGACGAAGAGCTGAAGACGACTGGTTCCATTCGCAGGCGGCAAACTTCTATGATACAGGACTACAAAAGTTGATACCACGCTATGACAACTGTTGGTTGGTTCCTTAGTTTAGGGGCTGCGACAACGCGGTCTTGTAGCCCCGTGTACTTCGGGTGTGTGTAGAATCTGTCTGATAACCGGTGTTAATTGTGATGACTGTATTAGGGTGTTATCTGTGATTCAGGTACAAGGACTGCAGACGATTAATTTTTTCAAGTAGTTCCTACTTTTGCCACCAAATGCTACCATCCACGACACCTAGCTGCGGAAGAGGCTACTAAAAGCCTTCGCAGTCACTTTCTGGTGGCGAACGTTGTAACTAATGAAGCGTTATCAAACTAACCTACAAATTTGTAGTTAGTGGAAGGTTTATTTGCATGCCATAAATCTATAACATGGGACCACCGGCTTTACTTCCCCTCGGAAGGAAGGCATACTGAGGGATTTTTAACGCTCTTAAAAATCCGATGGCTTCGTCCGGGTTTGAACCCGCGATCTTGGGCATAGAAGCTCAGCATGTTACCAACTACACCACCGAAGCCTCTATATGACAAGTGTCGAAAAATGGCTGACACATTGCTGTACCTGTTGCCAAAAAAGTTTTCATTATAGGCCTACAGTAACTGTTCCCTTTTGCTTTTTAGCCTACTTTCGATTTTTGCAAAAAATGAAAGTAGACTTATGAGATCAACACAGGGCGAAAAAAGTGTGTCTGTCTGTGTGTGTGTATGTGTGTGTGTGAGTCTGTGTGTGTGTATGTGTGTGTGTGAGTCTGTGTGTGTGTGTGTGAGTGTGTGTACTCTGAATGTCTGTCCCCCCCTATCAATTCGAACACGGTGAATGCGAATTGAACGAAATTTGGTACAAAGGTAGCACTAGCAAAGGACACCTCAGTGTCATGTTTTATATCGCCGCCATCTTTACTAAAACTGAATGGCGGCCACTCAAACGTTCAAAACGTAAAATCAAATAACGACTAACCAAATCATCCAATCTCTACCAAATTTGGTAACAACATACCTTCGTATAGGATGCGTCTTGTGACCAAACTACAAGGTCGTCCGCCATACCATTTCAGGATGGCGGCCGTGCGAATTATGCAAACTTTATAATCCATATCATGGGGCCCACCAGTTCCGATTATCGAGCCGAGAATCGTTTTAACTGTTCTAAAGGAAGAGGCACGTACGAAATTAAAAGTTTATTTTGTAATACTATAGTGCAGACGTGATTTTAAAAAGCTCAGCTGATTCATTAATAAGACAAGATGGCAGCGGATATCTTGTGCCTGACTTATATTTCACTAATTTGAGTATTGAATGCAATATAGCGTACTGATAAAAAATAAATAAACTTTGTATGAAATGCTTTATATATAAATAATATACTCCAGTGATGAAATCGTTTAGTATAAATCATTATTTGCTAACAAGTTCTATGTAAGTCATTTTAAATAGAACGATATTCGTTGACACAATTAGCTCAGTGGTAGAGCGATAGCCTGTCGTTCAGATTCCTATGGTTCAAACCCGATCAGAGCTAGTTTTTTTGCTTGAAATGTTATATGTTTATTGTTTTGTAATGACTCAGATGTTTTAAAATTAAGCGTTATATTGTGCAAATTATGGTGTAAAATATATATTTAATTAAAACATAATTCGCCAGCAGATTTACTCGAGACATCTAGCTGCCAAAAAGGTAACTTCCAGATTTTATTGAAAAGTTTCTTCTTCTGGCCGCTAGAATGCACTCGCTCTGTTAGGATTATATTGTTCGATATTTCACCACTAGATGTCCCGACTAGTCTACGTGGGGATCCATTGATTACTATACCATTATCATTCTATGCGCATCGAATTTGAAGAATGACAAGTTGATACTACGATACATTTTAACTTTTTATTTTAAAGGGTTTGTAACAGCCTATTTTGCGTTACTTGAAAATGTTATTAAGCGTTATATTGTCCACATTATGGTGTAAAATATATATTTAATTAAAACATAATTCGCCAGCAGATTTACTCGAGACATCTAGCTGCCAAAAAGGTAACTTCCAGATTTTATTGAAAAGTTTCTTATTCTGGCCGCTAGAATGCACTCGCTCTGTTAGGATTATATTATCGAAAATATCCACATAGTTTGTATACACACGTCTCTGTAGGGTCATGGAAAGATTTGTTAATTCAATTAGGGTTGTGAAAGCCATGCACAACCAGACGTGTAAAGACATGCCTCAACTCAAAGTTGGATGTTGCCCACGGCAGGTCGTAATAATAATAATGTTATTGGTTTTACATCCCTTTTAACTACTGCTGCTTTTAGAGACACCGGGGTGCCGGAATTTTGGCCCGAAGGGGATCTTTAACGTGCCAGTAAATGTACTGACACGGCTCCCTCGCATTTGTGCACCCTCAAATGCCAGCTGACTGCGCCAGGATACGAACCTGCAACCTAGGGCCCAGCAAGCGAGAACGTTACCGCTGAGCCACGCCGCCAGTCCGGTCGATTATGTCTCCAGATCCATAACATTCTTGATATACTTCTTATCTTTCTTTCTTTCTTTCTTTCTTTCTTTCTTTCTTTCTTCAATGATGGTAGCAGTTTTTATCTAGGTCGTGGCGTTTGGTAGAGGTAAATCGTTTCTAAGGTCTTCAACAAAGAATAGTTCTATTATACTCTTTGATAATAACAACGAGTTATAACTATACTCATACATTTAGGAGAAAGTAGGCTATATGTTCTTTACTGAACATCTTGTTTTTAAATAGGGAAACTTACTTTCTGGAAGAGTCTCTAAGAGATAACATGTTTTGCTCGTCAAGCGAGCATCATCAGATCCAAAACTATACACGACGAATAGCTCTACAAAACACTACGAAACTTACAATTACACCCTATACGAGTCTCTGCCCTCCAAAACAAAGCAAAAAACCGCCATAAACTTAGAAAGTGTTACTGTTGAAGTGATGGATGCCATTTTTCAGTGTTGCCTTTTCTATTAAAGAAAGCTTTCCAGTCGGTCAACACAATATTCTTGTCTATGTTCGTGATTTTTAGCTTCAGTGATTTGAACCTTATATTACTGTGTCTAGTATGCCATCGCATGGCCTTATACCGGGTCCGGGTGAGTCGTTACGGCATGGCTGCAAGCACATCCGGGAGGCGAGCAGGTTCGAATCCTCCAACTGGTAAGATTGAAGATGGTGTTCTGTGGTTTCCCATTTTCCTTCCAGGCAAATGTCGGGATTGGTCCCTAACTATAGGCCACAGCCCTACCTTCCAATTCCTCGTCCTTACATTTACACTTTCCCTAGACAACACTCCACACGCGACGGTACTTGTAGCTCACCTCATGGGTGTCCGCATAGAAGCAGCTACAAACTCTGGCGAGCCGAACATGTCCTCGGACACTCCCGGCACTAAAATCCATACGCTTAAAAAAAAAAAACCACAACATGGCCTCATACTGTACGTACAAATACCTGAAGAACCTTTGCAGTCAGGGATAAGAAGAACGAATTATTTCTAATGGATACGAGTGTTCCGCCTCTTAAAACAACTATCACCACCACCACCACCGTTCTGGCGAATCTTCAGTGTTTCATTATATTGTGCTTAGAGATGCTGAGTGTTACTCAAATGTTACTATTATTATTGTAAATTATTTGTACTTAATATTTAATAAAGGATAATATTAATTATTATTAGCAATGTTGTGGTGTTTGAAGCCATATTTTCAGTGTTGCCTTAGTAAACAAGTGTTTAGTGCTTTTCAGTCGGTCAACACGAATGTACCCAAAAGAGATGGGTTATGCCCTAATCCTGAAATAAATTACATGAGATTAATAATACACTAGGATGACCAGTTTCGATCGTCAAGCGATCATCATCAGATCCATTACACTTAGGCTATAAAATCTATGTTTGAAATACAGGTGAAAATATTTACAATATGTACAATTATTTAGTTGCAGTATTGGTACTGCAACTGTCAGTGTATGCTAAATCCAGTATATATGTTAGGTGAAATGCTAAATGGTGATAGCTATCCGGAGATTGTACTTTAAGAGAGATTATATGGTTGTAAACTATGGTTAAACTATAAAATTTTAGGCTAACTACTTATCTGATTGTCTTCCGTACTACAGCTACTCGCAGTTTTCGTGTTTACTAGAACTCACTGTGCGGTCGACTGCGGTGGTTATCTTAACGACTGGTTTTTCCCTCCCTTCTCCCCCCTTCCCCTACGTGCTGTGGGGAGTGATCGCGATGTGTTTATGTGACCACAACACGGACTGCAAGTGTAATGGTCAGTACACCAGTTCTAGGAAGTTGGCAACACCTCACATAAACACATCGCGATCACTCCCCACAGCACGTAGGGGAAGGGGGGAGAAGGGAGGGAAAAACCAGTCGTTAAGATAACCACCGCAGTCGACCGCACAGTGAGTTCTAGTAAACACGAAAACTGCGAGTAGCTGTAGTACGGAAGACAATCAGATAAGTAGTTAGCCTAAAATTTTATAGTTTAACCATAGTTTACAACCATATAATCTCTCTTAAAGTACAATCTCCGGATAGCTATCACCATTTAGCATTTCACCTAACATATATACTGGATTTAGCATACACTGACAGTTGCAGTACCAATACTGCAACTAAATAATTGTACATATTGTAAATATTTTCACCTGTATTTCAAACATAGATTTTATAGCCTAAGTGTAATGGATCTGATGATGATCGCTCGACGATCGAAACTGGTCATCCTAGTGTATTATTAATCTCATGTAATTTATTTCAGGATTAGGGCATAACCCATCTCTTTTGGGTACATTCGTGTTGACCGACTGAAAAGCACTAAACACTTGTTATTAGCAATGGCTGTGGGATATAGCTTCCCGTACGCTGAATTAATCATAAATGGAAGTTTGAAAACGAGGACATAACCGGTACTCGATCCTGAGTCCCTCCAGCCTTTCTACACCTGCTGTGATGACCACTACCACATCTACAAACGACCACAACACGGACTGCAAGTGTAATGGTCAGTACACCAGTTCTAGGAAGTTGGTGGACCTAGCTTATAGCCCCTATCACTTCCTCATTTTCAACACTTCCATTTAAGATTGTGATATACATTATTTATAAGCTGTGAGTTACGACCTCTTTCATGTTCTATAGCCTTTTTTTTCATCTCGTGTATCTTTTTCCAGGATTAGGGAATAACCCATCACAATTGGGTACACTCGTGTTGACCGACTGAAAAACATCAAACTTCGTTCACTTATCCTCCCAGCTCAATTTCACCCACAGACTCTGGGAGGGATCATTCCTCTACCGCCACAAGGACGGTGAACACACTTTGACAGCAGATACAACTGGGGATGGTGACAGGTGACCACTAACTAATTAAGGAAGGGTCAAGGAAGGGATTGGGAGGAAGTCGACCATGGACCTGTTGAAAGGAACCATCCTGGCATTTGCCTGACGGGGAAAGTGGGAAACCACAGAAACCATTTTCAGGACGGTCGAGATGGTAATCGAACCCACGCTCTCCCGATGCGTGCGAGGCAAGAGCTAGCGCCTTAGCGCTCTTGGCCACCGTGGCCGGAATGTTTTATAGTTACTAATCTGTATTGGATGGTCTAGTACAGTGGTTCTGAACCCGTAGAAGTCAGCGGACCACTCAGCCTGAAATTAAATCATGTACGGACCACCCCTTATCAGTTGTAACCCTTCCTCAGCGTCTTCGCCATTAGAATATTCCAAAATGATTAAGCAAAACAGTTTTTAGAACACATTATTTATCATCTCGCCTCCGTAGCGTAGCGGTCAGCATGGTTAGCTGCCGCCCTGGAGGTCCTGGGTTCGATTCCTGGCTCTGCCACGAACTTTGAAAAGTGGTATGAGGACTGGAACTGGGTCTACTCAGCCTCGGGTGGTCCAAATGAGTATAGGGGGTTAGATTCCCACCTCAGACATCCTCGAAGTGGTTTTTCCGTGGTTTCCCACTTCGTCTTTGGGCAAATGCCGGGATGGTACATCCCTCAGGCCACGGCCACCTCCTTCCCACTTCCTTGCCTCTCCATCCCAATCTTCCCCTCACTTCCCATCACTCATGAGTCCCCTGTTCGCTTTGCAGGCGAGGCCGCCTGGACGAAGTGCTCATCACACCTCCCCAGTTGTATCCACCCCGACCAGAAGTTCCAAGCTCAGGACACTGCCCGTAGCGGCGGTAGTGGTGACTTCCTTCGCTGAGTCCGTGGGTAACACCAACCTAGAGCGTAAATCGACTATCATTACTATTAATTAGTGTACAGTACAACTTAATTACAAATTATTTATTAGAACAAAATTACATTTTATAGTACTGTACATAGCCTACATAAAATGAAAAGTTTCAATTACAAATGTATGTTCAAGCAATTTTGTTTGAAAAGGACATTGGAAAATAATTATACCTCAATGGCTTCCTTAATGTGCCTTTTGTGAAGACTTTCTTTAACAAGCTGAGGAATTATTTTGCCCATACCTAACCTCAAATCACTGCTTGCATATAGCCGATTTCTTTGTTTGTTTTTAATCAACAATAAAGACGGGAATCCGTGCTAACACAAAAATGTTGCCGAAACCACCACGAGATACCGCAAAGCTGCTTGCTGAATGTTTGGGTAAGATACGTCTTACTTTGCACCACAACGCTTCTAGGTTTACACTTGATTCATATGTCCTTAAAGTTACTGTCATTTTGAAGTTCAATAACCTCGTCTTGAATATTATCATGGAGATCCTTAGGCTTGACAATGAAAGGATTTCGAATCAGTTTTTTTTATAGTGTGAATGCCACTGCTACCATATTCAAGGAATTAACGAACAAATTCATCATTAAGAGTGCCTAAGTGACTGAGTACGTGGTTTTGTACCTTGTTTGCAATAATGGCGTAGTACCCGTCGTCAGCAAGGGTTTTCAAAGTTGGGAAAGAATGAAAGTTTTTCTCTTCAACTTTGGCTAACCAGAGATCAGTTTTACACAAAAATGCACGGAGTTTGTCCTCAAATACAAATATGTATTGCCAACATATTCAAACTTTCCGTTTCTAGAGCCTTGAAGTTGTAAGTTCTCCTGGTTCAAATGGCCAGAAATATCTACTAGATATGCGAGTTGCATCACAAAAGTTGCTACTCTCGATTGTTGCAAGAAATGCTGCATTTTTGTCTCAATAAAAAATAATTTTAGCTCTTCTCTCAACTCATATAAGCATGCCAACATTTTGCCTTTTGACAGCCAACGAACCTCAGTATGAAAATGTAGTGTCTTGTGATCAGAGTCTAATGCTGCACACAACTGTTTGAAAATACGAGTATTTAACAGCTTTATGACCAATTTCATTGGATTCGATAAGTCTTGACGGAGGGAGAGGAGCATGAACGGTAGCGGTAGAGAAGAGCGGCGAATAGCGCTGCGCAACCGCTATACAGTCATACAACAAGACAGTTGTATGCAATTCAAGTAGGCGTTGTTTGCATCGAACAAAACCAATAATAACCATAATAATTTTAATTAATGGCTGTTGCCCTGTGAATTTCTGATTGTTTAATGTTGGTGAAAGTTTGTTTGCCATGATTAAACATAAGTTATGAAAATTTTGTATCATATTCTAATAACACTTATTTTACAGATATTTCAATTCAAAACTTGTTTGACATCGCCGCGGCTACATTCGGACGATTCTTGTTCAACTCTGCTGAGCTTCTATTCCCAAGATAGCGGGTTCAAACCCGGCCGAAGCCGTCGGATTTTTTAAGAGCGTTAAAAATCCCTCAGTATGCCTTCCTTCGGAGGGGAAGTAAAGCCGGCGGTCCCATGTCATAGATTTATGGCATGTTAAAGATCTTTCCACTAATTACACCTGTGTGAAACTAAATTGGATAGGTTAAGAATGTAAACAACGCTCTTAGGTTGCTACGTTCGTTGCCAAGAGCCGACTGCGGTGGCGTCTAGTAGCTAGTTCTGAACTAGGCCTAGTAGTCGTTGACGGTGGCGTTTGGCGGCAAAAATAGGAACTATTTGAAAATTCAAAGTTGCAGTCTCTACTTGAATTAAAAAACAGATATACACACTAATACAGTCATCACAATTAACACCGGTTATCAGACAGATTCTACACACACCCAAAGTACACGGGGCTACATGACCGCGTTGTCGCAGCCCCTAAACTAAGGAACCAACCAACCAACTTGTTCAACTCACATCGTTTTCGAAATCTCCATTTATCGGCCTCTTTTTGTATGCGTGCTGGTGGACCATTTTCTCCCCCGGACCACTCCCGAGGCTCTCGCAGACCACGTGTGGTCGGTTAAGAATCAGTGGTCTAGTGTCGGAGTGCACCTGCAAGACAATTATCGGCGGAGCTTGCAGCCGTCTCAGGGGTTGCCGTTTCCCGGCAAACTGTGTACCGGAGGCTCAGAACAGCAGAGCTGTTTGCCAGACGTCCAGCGTTGTGCGTCCCGCTCACTCCAGCACTGAGACGGGCCCGTTTACTGTGGAGCCGTCAACGTCGACACTGGACCATGAATGAATGGAGGCATGTGCTCTTCATAGATGAATCCCGCTTCAGTTTGCAGGACGATTCCCGTCGCACATCAATCTGGAGAGGACCGGATAGCCGATACAACCACAGGAACATCGTGGAACGGGACCAGTATGGTGGTGGTGGCGTCATGGTGTGTGGCGGCATCATGTTGAATGGCCGTATGGACCTGCACATCCTCATGGGTGGTCCGAGGAACACTGTGAATGCTCGGAGATACAGGGATGATGTACATGTTCGACTCTTCAGAGGTGCGGTTGGTTCAGACTTCCTCTTAATGGACGATAATGCCCGAGTGCTCCGCGCTGCTCTGGTGGATGCATTTCTGGCTGGGGAAGACATTCATCGTATGGACTGGCCAGCGACGTTTGCCCTTTCGCAGGAATGGGATCGACTGACACAAGAGCTCTTGGACCATCTGCTAGAGAGCATGCCACGTCGCTGCGAAGCATGTGTGGCCGTTAGGGGTAACCATACAACCTATTAACTGCATATATCGTTGTGGAAGACATCGCCAAGTTTTGTTAGTTGTTGTCAAAGGTGTACCTTAGCTATCAGAACCTTTCTGACAATGTTTTTTTTTTAGAAGTTGTGTGACATGGTGTGTGTTTCAGCTTCCGTTTGTTCAGCAATCCGTTTGACATTCCTAACAGGCGGCATGGCCTCGTTTAGTGATTTCGGACACAAGTGTAGTTATCATGCCCAACGAAGTTTGGATTCAAATCTTGACTGTGGTCTCTAAATTCATTTATATAGTCTTAAAATCATTTTGCTATAATGAAAGGTTTTTCTTTTTGGAAATAACAATCACAATATTCGTAGAGACTGACACACCAGTCTCTCCACAACATGACCGGGGAGGCGTGGCCACCGAACAGTGGGAGGAGTGGGACTGTCCTAGCTCGGCCGATCGCTCGAATCACTTTTAAAATCGAAACGAAACATCTCGTGCGCCGTTGGTACAAGTTTGGCATATAAGTAGGATGAAAGGCAGCATTTCCTGGATATATAGAAACATGAATCACGATTCTGCGCTTAGTAGTTTACAGTACTTTTTATGTTAAATTAAAATTATTTGAAAGAGGACATTACTTATTGATCATTAATCACTCGTTCCTAGCTGCAACAGAGTGCACGAGCCAATGCAATGTTGTCAAGTCGTTGCACAACGACGAGGCGTGTTACCGAAGCTCTCCCTCAATTGCGTTAGCATTATGTTTCCACGTCAAGTCCAAGCGGAGAATGAACGATGTTGCTACATCGGGCCCCGGGGAGGCAGCACGTGTCACATGGTTCAGGGGAGGCGTGGATGAACTAAAAAGTGCCATAGCGTCGCGGCAGAGACTGGTGTGTCCGGCCTAACGAACTTATGAGGATCAAGCCTCAAAGTTGTCCGTAAGGTTTGTTCTTCGTAAGATGGCTTTCAAGCAGATAAAAGGATATTTCTTTGCCATTTTCAGATTTTATTTTATTTTATTACATGGAATAAGAAATTAATGAGTTTCATGGGTACTCGACTATGGTACACACACAGTTTTCTTAAAGCGTTTGTAACCCAGGGTTTCAGGTGTTTTACTTGTATTTTACCTTTGAAGCTCGTAAGGCTTCGAATCAGGTGCTCGGAATTTTATCAAGAGACCTCGGTACATGGAGGAACATTCCTGACGTGGCTGGAAAAAGGTTAGTAATTTTTATTATTCCTTATGAATGATACAAAAAGGCATTGGCATAGTTCACCAAACCGAATATCTTCAAAAATATAGCCAGGGAATGGTGAATTTCTCTTTAAAAAGTATATTTCCTGGTTTGACGGCTTGCAATCTTGGCTGACGGTTCGATTCCCGGATCTGCCAAGAAGGTATTGACCCAGGTTCTCTATTTGGAACGAGATGTCCCGAGCTCCTAAATTGAATTAACAACAACAATCTATTTGGAAATGCGTAACATTAAAGTTCTATTTAGG
The DNA here is from genome assembly GCA_946902985.2 of Meconema thalassinum. Classification (NCBI taxonomy): domain Eukaryota; kingdom Metazoa; phylum Arthropoda; class Insecta; order Orthoptera; family Tettigoniidae; genus Meconema; species Meconema thalassinum. The sequence continues at coordinate 411,053,246 of OX336390.1, forward strand.
TCGCGCCTCAATGGATTTCTCCAGTTGAGAATCTTCGGTCCTGCCACGTTATTTGGAACAGGTAGTATAAGATGAGTTCACGTGAACGATCTGTTTTCTCTTGAATGTTCATGCGTACAGGTGCTTAGCGCTTAAATGCTGTAATAACCGTACAAATGAGCAATTATATTTTAAGTGTCTGGCTGGATAAGCGTTGAAGGCGAACATAATGAAATTAACGCTATGATTTCAATGAATGCCCTTTAAATGAGTTACATATTTGATCAATTCCTGACATCGCAGTTCAGCTTCTTCACTTATGATACCCACATTTAAGTAGTTATACCATAATCATCAGTATCATATTTTTTCTATTTGTTAAAACACTGATATACCTTGCTTCAAATTTAAATTCTAGTCCCAAATAAATAGTTACACACACCATCAGAGACATCACAAAATCACAGGACCTCGCGGTGTAGCCGTGCTCATTAAATCATGCACCACGGCCACGTGGGCATCTGCATGAAGTTCGGAGATCACAGGTTAATATCCCGGTGCTGATAGCGACTATCCTGAGTGTGGCTTACCGCGGATTTTTCCACACTCCCTCCAAGCAAATACAGGGATAGTACTTTAACTTCAAATCCCGGGGCACCTACTCCATGCATGTCCCTGTTACATTTACACACACTACTACAGTCATCACAGAAACACAGGTCTTCAGAAACGTTCAACACACACCCAACTACACGGGACTGATGGCCAAGATGTCCAAAGCACCTCAAATGAATTTACATCAACAACAACAAAATCACAAGCTTCACTCGTCAACAACATAAATTATTACAGCCTCGTGTACTTGGATTTCTATAGAATGTGTCTGATAGCCTGTGTTATTGTGATGGGTGTGTGGCTAGGATTAGGAATAAGGTAGCCGTGATCACAATTTAGGCACTATCCCAGAATTTACATGGAGTAGAAGTGGGATACCACGGAAAACCACTTCTTGGATGGCAGAGGCGAGAATCGAACCCAACTCTTCTCAGTTTTGCCTGTCGAGGGTGAGAGTATCCCCATTCCAACCCTCAGCCCAGAATTATAATTGTCAGCAGATCCCGGAAACGAACCCAGGACCTTCGTATTCCAAGACTATGACTACATATTTAAACATTTAAAGAACCTATAGGCCTAAATGAGGAGGTGGTGGTGATTATTGTTTTTAGAGTCGGGGCATTATGGTTATCTGCCATAGGACAAGGTAAAAATGGCGGACTTGTACTCCAAATGTTATATTGTTATTGTTAATGCATTAAGGGACTTGTGATATCGTGCTCATTTAGACTGAAAGTTACAATATCAATTGCTAATAAGGCAACACTGAAAATGGCTTCAAAGCTATCTTTTGATAACCGGTGTAATTGTGGCGTCTGTAGTAGTGTGTGTATTTGTAATTGATACTAGGGTTTTGAAGGAGGTGACCGTGAGGAACCATCCCGCATTTACCTCAGACACATTCTCCACACACCCAAGTACACGGGGCTCAATGCTCTTCAAACAAAACAACAACAAAAGCGTTGTGTCTGCCTCGTGAATGCTAGCCCGTTGTGAATACATCTTGTGTTACCCCGGTGAGAATAAACCTTGTGTATGGCTGGTGGGTGCTAGCCCGGTGAGAACAAACCTTGTGTTTGCCCGGAGAATACTGGTCCGGTGAGAACAAACCTTGTGTTTGCCCGGTGAATACTGGCCCTGTGAGAATAAACCTTGTGTATGGCTGGTGGGTGCTAGCCCGGTGAGAACAAACCTTGTGTTTGCCCGGTGAATACTGGTCCGGTGAGAACAAACCTTGTGTTTGCCTGGTGAATACTGGCCCTGTGAGAATAAACCTTGTGTATGGCTGGTGGGTGATAGCCCGGTGAGAACAAACCTTGTGTTTGCCCGGTGAATACTGGTCCGGTGAGAACAAACCTTGTGTTTGCCCGGTGAATACTGGTCCGGTGAGAACAAACCTTGTGTTTGCCTGGTGAATACTGACCCGGTGAGAAAAAACCTTGTGTTTGTACGGTGAATACTGGTCCGGTGAGAACAAACCTTGTGTTTGCCCGGTGAATACTGGTCCGGTGAGAACAAACCTTGTGTTTGCCCGGTGAATACTGGTCCGGTGAGAACAAACCTTGTGTTTGCTCGGTGAATACTGACCCGATGAGAACAAACCTTTTTGTTTGCTCGGTGAATACTGGTCCGGTGAGAACAAACCTTGTGTTTGCCCGGTGAATACTGGTCCGGTGAGAACAAACCTCGTGTTTGCTCGGTGAATACTGACCCGGTGAGAACAAACCTTGTGTTTGGCCGGTGAATACTGGTCCGGTGAGAACAAACCTTGTGTTTGCTCGGTGAATACTGGTTCGGTGAGAACAAACCTTGTGTTTGCTCGGTGAATACTCGTCCGGTGAGAACAAACCTTGTGTTTGCCCGGTGAATACTGGTCCGGTGAGAACAAACCTTGTGTTTTCCCGGTGAATACGGGTCCGGTGAGAACAAACCTTGTGTTTGGCCGGTGAAGACTGGTCCGGTGAGAACAAACCTTGTGTTTGCCCGGTGAATACTGGTCCGGTGAGAACAAACCTTGTGTTTTCCCGGTGAATACGGGACCGGTGAGAACAAACCTTGTGTTTGCCCGGTGAAGACTGGTCCGGTGAGAACAAACCTTGTGTTTGCCCGGTGAATACTGGTCCGGTAAGAACAAACCTTGTGTTTGCCCGGTGAATACTGGTCCGGTGAGAACAAAACTTGTGTTTGCCCGGTGAATACTGGTCCAGTGAGAACAAACCTTGTGTTTGCCTGGTGAATACTGACCCGGTGAGAAAAAACATTGTGTTTGTACGGTGAATACTGGTCCGGTGAGAACAAACCTTGTGTTTGCCCGGGGAATACTGGTCCGGTGAGAACAAACCTTGTGTTTGCCCGGTGAATACTGGTCCGGTGAGAACAAACCTTGTGTTTGCTCGGTGAATACTGACCCGATGAGAACAAACCTTTTTGTTTGCTCGGTGAATACTGGTCCGGTGAGTACAAACCTTGTGTTTGCTCGGTGAATACTGGTCCGGTGAGAACAAACCTTGTGTTTTCTCGGTGAATACTGACCCGGTGAGAACAAACCTTGTGTTTGCCCGGTGAATACTGGTCCGGTGAGAACAAACCTTGTGTTTGCTCGGTGAATACTGGTCCGGTGAGAACAAACCTTGTGTTTGCTCGGTGAATACTCGTCCGGTGAGAACAAACCTTGTGTTTTCCCGGTGAATACTGGTCCGGTGAGAACAAACCTTGTGTTTTCCCGGTGAATACGGATCCGGTGAGAACAAACCTTGTGTTTGCCCGGTGAAGACTGGTCCGGTGAGAACAAACCTTGTGTTTGCCCGGTGAATACTAGTCCGGTGAGAACAAACCTTGTGTTTGCCCGGTGAATACTGGTCCGGTGAGAACAAACCTTGTGTTTGCTCGGTGAATACGGGTCCGGTGAGAACAAACCGTGTGTTTGCTCGGTGAATACTGACCCGATGAGAACAAACCTTGTGTTTGCTCGGTGAATACTGGTCCGGTGAGAACAAACCTTGTGTTTGCCCGGTGAATACTGGTCCGGTGAGAACAAACCTTGTGTTTGCTCGGTGAATACTGGTCCGGTGAGAACAAACCTTGTGTTTGCTTGGTGAATACTGGCCCTGTGAGAACAAACCTTGTATTTGCTCGGTGAATACTGGCCCTGTGAGAACAAACCTTGTGTTTGCCCGGTGAATACTGGTCCGGTAAGAACAAACCTTGTGTTTGCCCGGTGAATACTGGTCCGGTGAGAACAAACCTTGTGTTTGCCCGGTGAATACTGGTCCGGTGAGAACAAACCTTGTGTTTGCTCGGTGAATACTGACCCGATGAGAACAAACCCTGTGTTTGCTCGGTGAATACTGGTCCGGTGAGAACAAACCTTGTGTTTGCCCGGTGAATACTGGTCCGGTGAGAACAAACCCCGTGTTGGCTCGGTGAATACTGACCCGGTGAGAAAAAAAACCTTGTTTTTGCCCGGTGAATACTGGTCCGGTGAGAACAAACCTTGTGTTTGCCCTGTGAATACTGGTCCGGTGAGAACAAACCTTGTGTTTGCTCGGTGAATACTGGTCCGGTGAGAACAAACCTTGTGTTTGCCCGGTGGATTACTGGTCCGGTGAGAACAAACCTTGTGTTTGCTCAGTGAATACTGACCCGGTGAGAACAAACCTTGTGTTTGCCCGGTGAATACTGGTCCGGTAAGAACAAACCTTGTGTTTGCTCGGTGAATACTGGTCCGGTGAGAACAAACCTTGTGTTTGCTCGGTGAATACTCGTCCGGTGAGAACAAACCTTGTGTTTGCCCGGTGAATACTGGTCCGGTGAGAACAAACCTTGTGTTTGCCGGTGAATACTGGTCCGGTGAGAACAAACCTTGTGTTTGCTCGGTGAATACTGACCCGATGAGAACAAACCTTTTTGTTTGCTCGGTGAATACTGGTCCGGTGAGAACAAACCTTGTGTTTGCCCGGTGAATACTGGTCCGGTGAGAACAAACCTTGTGTTTGCTCGGTGAATACTGACCCGGTGAGAACAAACCTTATGTTTGCCCGGTGAATACTGGTCCGGTGAGAACAAACCTTGTGTTTGCTCGGTGAATACTGGTCCGGTGAGAACAAACCTTGTGTTTGCTCGGTGAATACTCGTCCGGTGAGAACAAACCTTGTGTTTGCCCGGTGAATACTGGTCCGGTGAGAACAAACCTTGTGTTTTCCCGGTGAATACGGGTCCGGTGAGAACAAACCTTGTGTTTGCCGGGTGAAGACTGGTTCAGTGAGAACAAACCTTGTGTTTGCCCGGTGAATACTGGTCCGATGAGAACAGACCTTGTGTTTGCCCGGTGAATACTGGTCCGGTGAGAACAAACCTTGTGTTTGCTCGGTGAATACTGACCCGGTGAGAACAAACCTTGGGTTTGCCCGGTGAATACTGGTCCGGTGAGAACAAACCTTGAGTTTGCTCGGTGAATACTGGTCCGGTGAGAACAAACCTTGTGTTTGCTCGGTGAATACTCGTCCTGTGAGAACAAACCTTGTGTTTGCCCGGTGAATACTGGTCCGGTGAGAACAAACCTTGTGTTTGCCCGGTGAATACTGGTCCGGTGAGAACAAACCTTGTGTTTGCTCGGTGAATACGGGTCCGGTGAGAACAAACCTTGTGTTTGCTCGATGAATACTGACCCGATGAGAAAAAACCTTGTGTTTGCTCGGTGAATACTGGTCCGGTGAGAACAAACCTTGTGTTTGCCCGGTGAATACTGGTCCGGTGAGAACAAACCTTGTGTTTGCTCGGTGAATACTGGTCCGGTGAGAACAAACCTTGTGTTTGCTTGGTGAATACTGGCCCTGTGAGAACAAACCTTGTATTTGCTCGGTGAATACTGGCCCTGTGAGAACAAACCTTGTGTTTGCCCGGTGAATACTGGTCCGGTGAGAACAAACCTTGTGTTTGCCCGGTGAATACTGGTCCGGTGAGAACAAACCTTGTGTTTGCCCGGTGAATACTGGTCCGGTGAGAACAAACCTTGTGTTTGCTTGGTGAATACTGACCCGATGAGAACAAACCCTGTGTTTGCTCGCTGAATACTGGTCCGGTGAGAACAAACCTTGTGTTTGCCCGGTGAATACTGGTCCGGTGAGAAACCTCGTGTTGGCTCGGTGAATACTGACCCGGTGAGAAAAAACCTTGTTTTTGCCCGGTGAATACTGGTCCGGTGAGAACAAACCTTGTGTTTGCCCGGTGAATACTGGTCCGGTGAGAACAAACCTTGTGTTTGCTCGGTGAATACTGGTCCGGTGAGAACAAACCTTGTGTTTGCCCGGTTATTACTGGTCCGGTGAGAACAAACCTTGTGTTTGCTTAGTGAATACTGACCCGGTGAGAACAAACCTTGTGTTTGCCCGGTGAATACTGGTCCGGTGAGAACAAACCTTGTGTTTGCTCGGTGAATACTGGTCCGGTGAGAACAAACCTTGTGTTTGCTCGGTGAATACTCGTCCGGTGAGAACAAACCTTGTGTTTGCCCGGTGAATACTGGCCCGGTGAGAACAAACCTTGTGTTAGCCCGGTGAATACGGGTCCGGTGAGAACAAACCTTGTGTTTGCCCGGTGAAGACTGCTCCGGTGAGAACAAACCTTGTGTTTGCCCGGTGAATACTGGTCCGGTGAGAACAAACCTTGTGTTTGCCCGGTGAATACTGGTCCGGTGAGAACAAACCTTGTGTTTGCTCGGTGAATACTGGTCCGGTGAGAACAAACCTTGTGTTTGCTCGGTGAATACTGACCCGATGAGAACAAACCTTGTGTTTGCTCGGTGAATACTGGTCCGGTGAGAACAAACCTTGTGTTTGCCCGGTGAATACTGGTCCGGTGAGAACAAACCTTGTGTTTGCTCGGTGAATACTGACCCGATGAGAACAAACCTTGTGTTTGCTCGGTGAATACTGGTCCGGTGAGAACAAACCTTGTGTTTGCCCGGTGAATACTGGTCCGGTGAGAACAAACCTTGTGTTGGCTCGGTGAATACTGACCCGGTGAGAACAAACCTTGTGTTTGCCCGGTGAATACTGGTCCGGTGAGAACAAACCTTGTGTTTGCCCGGTGAATACTGGTCCTGTGAGAACAAACCTTGTGTTAGCCCGATGAGAGCCTGAGGCCAGAGGACGCAACCTTGCTGACACCTGTGGAAGGGAGCAGACAAGGTCTCGCACAGAGTACAGTAGGCTACGTATCGTCAGCGCAGTTAGAGAACTCAAGCGCATCTCCACACAGCGGGTGAGTACTCTTGGACGACATACTGTCTGTAAGTCTAGGCACTCCTGTCCTGGTCCTGTGATTAAATCCTGGTCTATCTGATGGTTGTGGCAACTATTGTTTCAATGGTGGCAACAATTCTGGGCTAAGGGTTGGAACTACTCTCTCATCTTGTAAGGACACGATGAGAAGAGATAGGATAGGATGCCACCTCAACCATCTTCTCTTGACATTGTTGAGTGGACAGAGGGTGGCTGGATCACTCACCTGAATAGATAAATTCCAAGCGGTCCCATAAATATATTGCAGATTCTATGTAGGTCTATGGGCTAGGAACGTCATGGTTAGCAGCCCCGTGTGTTATATTATGGATGGCCGGATATAATTTTGGGAGGATGTTTACCCACCCACGTCTATCGCTATAACCGTCCTTTCATCCGTGTTATAATTTTATATGCATTCACACTTGTATTCCAGGCCTTGTATAATACCTATCTTAGTCCCAGCCCACATTATACTAGCAGACACGTCACTATTGTATGTCTACCCCTTATTCGGGGATGAGGTGAAATGATCGTATGGCCTTCCTGACGCTAACCGCATGAGAGGAGTTAATGCGACATGAAATAAATGAATGAAAATGAACGAGACTTGACAGCGATGTGGAAGGAAGCGGCCGTGGTCTGTCATAAAGTACCGTCCCAGCATTTGCCTACAGTTGAACATGGATGAGAAACCACGGAAAACCATTTCAAGTACGGCCGACGGCGGGGTTCAAACCCACGTCTACCGATCCGCAGATATCTTGGACCCATGGCCTAGCACTGCACGGTAGCGAGCGTAGCTACAGCTGTCGGTAAGAGCAGGCACTGGTTAAATCAGCGAGATGCCACACAGGGTTGATGGCCATATTGTCCAAGGACACCCCAAAAGTGACTTTATCCTTTCCTTATCTCCAGCAGACGCAACATTCGTGCTCCTTGTAGCTGGTAACACGTATAGCTCAGTGGAGGGGGTCGGGCCTTCACCTGATCAGTCGACGGTCAAATGCTGGTGACTGTTCGCGGTGTTAAGCAGGAATAATAATAATAATAATAATAATAATCTAAACAAAGTGAAAGACTTGCCTTTTGTTTATGAGATAGTTGGTATTCAAAGAATAATTACGAGCAAACAGCAATTACATTCTAAGTAGATACCGCTGATATTGTGGTCACCGATCCCATTCGAACGCAAATATTACATGGGAGGGTCATCAAAGGATTAAACATTTTCATTATTGATATTTAGAATATTGTAACTCACGAGAGACACTAGGGGTCTCCAAACACTGGCCCGGGATAGTTTATTTTGAATCATACAACATAATAAGATGTTTTTATTTAACGACCAATTAGAAAAAATGACAGCTTTGAAGCCATTGTTCAGTGTTGCGTTATTAACATCATTTTCAGTCGGTCAACACAATGTAATCCCAAATTACTGGATTATGGGAAAAATAACCTGAAAAAAATACTTTTTTTTCGCATATTCCAGTAAATGGAATTATTTTGTGCCATTTGGCCTGCAGGTGACGTGTGGTCAGCGTGTCAGGTCCCCTAGGTCGTTAATCTTGGTTTTCATGACCAGGGCACTATCTCTCTGACAGACAGCCACCTAATTGTCTTCACGAGGCTGAGTGTACCACCGTTCCAGCCCTCACTCAGTTCCTAAAATCCCTGACGGAGCCGGGAGTCAAACCCGAGGCCTCCGGGAGAGAGGATGGCGTGCTACCCCAAAACCCCGGGGCCGGCAGTTTAAGTGAACACACTTAGGTGATTCGCGTAACTAAAATTAATTATTATTACGATTAATGAGATTTGCATTATGTAGCTGACAATTGTTTATAGTTATGTATCAAGTTCAGGCTACTAGTGGAAATAATCAGCAGCGACTCCAAATGCTCGTCAGTTAATTTGGATCTGTAAATATTTTTTGTATATTTCATTTTGGAGAATGCTTTTCACACAGAAAGTGGAATAAAAAGCCATAAACAAACGAAGCGGAGTCCAAGCCCGTACTCTGCGTCTCTCGCCAGATAGCCCCAAAACGAAACTTTGCGCATAATTCAAAAGTACAGTACGTTGGTATGATGACGTAGCTTCATCTTGGCCCTTGGGACTTAGTGGAAGGGCCAGTGTGGCCCTCAGCTCTAAACCATGGGCTATCCTTTTGGTTGTTGTTGATTCATTTAGGGGCTTTGTGACATCATCGTCATGTAGCCCCGTGGTGGCTATACTAGTATGTGCATTTGTAGCTGGGTCTGGCCTTAATTTAGCTACTATCCCAGCATTTTCCTGCAGTAGAAAACCACGAAAAACCACGTTCAAGATGGCTGAGTTGGGAATCAAATCCACCTTTTCTCAATTCTGACTTACTAGGCTGGGTGTACTTTGTTCCAGCCCTCAGACCAGAATTAAATATCTTAGTAGAGCCGGATATCGAACCCCGATCTCTGGGGTGACAACTAAGAATGCTAGCCGCTACACCACGAGGTTGGCACGAACATATACTGTAGGCTTTTCATACCCTGCTGTCATAAGGAAAGGCATTATGAAATCTTATGTCTCTTTGCAGGGGATTGGTCCCCTCATGGTGTAGCCGGGTTCGACTCCTACCTCACCATCCTAGAAATGGCCTTGGTCGCTTCTTTCCAAGCTTTAGCCTCAAATAAGACAGAACATGTTATCAGACAAGTTCTACAAACATCCAAGTACATGGAGTTGATGATTACTTATCTAAATTAAACAACTGCGGCACAAACCTAAAAGAATTGCTGAGTTTTAATTCACTGGCCGTTAAAGCCAATATACCATCTTTTTGGAAGCCTTCATAGGGAGGTTAAGGCTGCTTGAGCTTTTAGTTCTCGCAGTAAAGAGGTGCAGTTGCACTTTATATAAAGGGAGGTAGCGCGCAGTTCGCTGCCCCTGAGGGGGTCCGGGCGGGGACACCAAGAGCCCGCTGATGAGCCAGCTTGGTGTCCTAGGCGAAACCCCACACAAGACACGGTACAAACCTAGAAGAATTGAAAGTCCACAGCCTGCTTCCAGTCCCCGACTGGGTCAGGAATGGAATGAATGAAGCCCCCATCTAGGGGCGAGGATATGGACTTTGCCGGCTGCCGAGGCCTGACGCACTCTTTTGGGGCAATGATTAAATGAATGACAGATGAAATGAAATGATAGTAGAGTGTGTTGCTGGAATGAAATTTTGACAGGGAAAACCGGAGTACCCGGAGAAAAACCTGTCTGCTTCCGTTTTGTCCAGCACAGATCTCACATGGAGTGAACCACGGACCCAGTGGTGAGAGGCCGGCCTGCTGCCGCCTAAGCCACGGAGGCGAAACCTACAAGAATTGCTGAGTTTTAATGCACTGGCCATCTTTTAAACAACTAGCCTACTACTGTATAAGGGTTGTATGTTTTTCCGGAAAAAGACGTAAAAACAACATAATTGTTCCAGGGGGAGGCATGAAGGGTTGTAGTTGAAGTATGTCACGGCCACTCGTCTTGGGCTGGCGTTAGCTCTACTTCGCCATGACAAGTGCAGCAAGAAATGGAAAGTGAAACTTGAAGTGACGTAAGAGCTTACAGCACAGCACAGCATAGCGTAGTTCGCCTTCCCTTTCGTTTGACTGTCGACTGTTCGAGTCACGTGGTGCTGTAGTGCAGCTGTAGCGCTCGGCGGAGATGTGAGGAGTCCAGCCTCTTGGAGTACCAGTAAGTTCACAGATATTCTATTGTTTGCTTCGAACTGATCCTTGGTTCAATTGCACTTCCAAATGCCAGTTAGGCTACTGTATGGTTAGTGACCATATTAGACGCCTCCATTTCATTATAACCGAGTGAATTTAAATGGACCAAATGTAATGCCAATGCTAGAAAAGTTTTGTAAGTTGTGAAAGTTTTACCCTAGAATTACGCTAAAATATCTACAGTATAACGCTGCCTTTGAATGTGTTGGTGTTCTGCGGCAGTGTTGACCCAGTTAGACTGTTTGAACTCTTATCTAAATGCCACAGTGACATTTATCTTCCTTTCGATCGCAGTGTTGTGCACTGTTTCATTGTCTGTTAAAAGAAGGCGAGGGATACAGTAGTTTACAAAATACTGTTTAATGAGCGTTGGTCAGTCTGAGTGCCTCCTTCAAATCCAAGATTGCGGGTTCGACCCAGACTCAGTCTCCTGCATAATCACAAGCGACTGCTGGTTGAGCCGGAACGATATCAGCTCATCTCACGCCGGACTAGTATTGACATCTATGTACGGAGAAACAACTTTGTAATACGAATTTATTAAAATTCACAGAGGAACACAGCTTATTGATTATGCCCAATGTATAACCTGTAAGGCACGGCTACAGTGACTCTTAATTGCACGAAAGTGCAAAATAAAATATCAATGTTATGTTAAACAAGAAGTTCCGTGACGAACTAAAGAGCCTACTTTTCTTAAAATTTAAGATTCATGCCAATGATTAATCTATATTCTATCTAGAATAATGACGAAATTAAGTTGGTAATATCGAAATTTCTAATTAGTTCGAAATACTGTATACCTGGCATAATATAGCCTAATAGAGAACTACAGTTGGCAGCCCTGGTGACTGAATATATTCTTAGTTCCATCACTTAAGGTACAGAATACAAAATTTGGTTGAAGTCCAATGTATCTCATAGACGTTACATGAAGTTAAACATTGGATCTAACAGCGCGCCTAAAATCATGTTGGCAACAATGACATACATGTATTGGTCAGATATAATCTGAAATAATATGATCTATTGTTGTGTAAATTTTGAATGAAATCCATTAGTTAGTATAGAAGTTACATGTATTGTAAAATTGGACCTATCAGCAGGCTTAGAATCATGTTGGCAGCACTGACGTATATTAGTTACTCCAAATTAATCTAGAATGCCAGGTACTATACGTGTGCAAAGTTTAGAGCTATTGGCTTGCATACTTTCTGATATATTGATATTAGGGTAACAAAAATAGACACAGCACATATTAACAGTTGGCAGCCCTGGTTACTCTTAAGTATCGGCATAGTCATATCTGTTATGGTACACATAGCACACACGAAATTTGGTTGAAATCCAAATGATGGTATAGAAGTTACATGTATTTAATGTTGGACCTCTCAGCAGGCTTAAAATCATGTTGGTAGCACTGACGTATATAAGTTACTCCAAATTAATATAGAATGTCAGGTACTATACGTGTGCATAGTTTAAAGCTGTCGGCTTGCATACTTTCTGATATATGGGTATTAGGATAAAAACAAATTGAGAGCATTTATTAACAGTTGGCAGCCCTGGCGGCTCTTAAGAATACGCTCAGTCATATCTGTTTATGTACTCATAGCACATACGAAATTTGGTTGAAATCCAATTGATAGTGTAGAATTTATATGCATTTAAAATTTGGACCTATCAGCAGGCTTATAATCATTTTGGCAACACTGCCATATATGGCCTCCTGGAAATTAAACTGCAATTATTATTATCTATACGTGTGTCAATTTTGAAATAGCTCCCATTCATACCTTCCAAGATATCCGACATGGAGCTCAAATTTCAATTGCGATTTTTCAGCAGTTGGTAGCACTGACATCCTTTTCAAATATGGCCGTGAGATATTCAGGTATAGATCTTTACTCCTACCAAATTTTGTTTCGATTGCTGCAGCCGTTTAGGAGTTGATAGGGGGGGGGGGGGACACACACACAGCCAGCCAGACAGAAGGACAGACAGACAGACAGACACACATTTGCCCGATCTCATAAGTCTACTTTTTCCTCACTTTTGCAAAATGTGAAAAGTAGGCTAAAAATATATCATTAGGTCAATAGTTTTTTGAAATTTCCCTGCGGAAGCTTGTTGGTGTGACTTTTTTTTAGAAGCGTGTGATAAGCCGTGTTATTGTGACGGCTGTACTAGTGTGTATATTTGTAAATTGGTGTCTGTAGTCTCAAGTTAGGAAGCATCCCACTGAAGTGGAAGTGGGGAAACCACGGACAACTACTTCCAGGATGGTTGAGGTGGAACTTCAACTCTCCTCTTCCCTAACGAGGGTGAGTATACACCATTCCAGCCCTCACACCACAATTAACATTTCTTGTTAGACCCTGGAGACGAACCAGGACCTTGGGGTGAACGCTAGCTGTTACACCACGAGGTGGTCAATCCCTGCTGGACCCTCTGACCTGGGGTTCTCTCTCGCCACAACTGTTAAAAGGGGCGTCTATAACACAGGCGTGGTCCAGTGCAGAGGGCCTCAAAGTAGGGGGCGCACAGAGTGATAAAGGGGGTGCCGGCTCTGATTGAAATATTTATATTTCATATTCTGTAACAAATATTGCTATCCTCATATCATATTCATGAACCTAACAAAGACAGAAAGCTCCTACGACCCTTCGTGACTAATAAACTCGTACTTTTGCTGCCTTATTTCACAAGAACTGACCAGTAGATCCTGCCAGCAGGAATTCTGACAAGCTTAAGTCTGAGCTTTCAAATATGGAAAGCATTATTGAACTAAAGGCAACACAGGTGCCACAGCTTAAGCGCTAATTAGTATTTTTTTTTAAATTCCATAGTTAACTATCAAAACCTTGGAGCAATACGAATGCATGAATTCTTTTTACAAAAAATTGAACTTTGATGTGCTCTAGGAATATTATTGTAACTGTTAGTTGCAGTAATTACTGTAGATCTTGTGATCCGTTTATTTTTGTGTACGAAGTAGCCTATGGGAAATGCTAAGAAAAGAAAGAAGAATGAGAGGGAAGGGGGGGGGGCTATATATTTCATGTTTCAGAAGAGGGGCGTGACAGAAAAAGTTTGAGAACCCTTGGTCCAGTGGACAGGCCGGGCGGGGGGCAGGACGTGTGGGTTGCCTACCTCTAGGATATAATACTGTAAAATTGAGAAGGGGTTCTTCAAGAGTATTTCTTATTCCAATTTGTACGAGATCTGGAACGTGGTGAGATGAGTAGCGAATTGGTTCTCTACTTATTAATCAAAAGAGTCATTGAGATGAAGTGAATGAAATTTCGAGTTCAGTAATATTCCATCGTGATTCCCAACGTTCAGGTTGTAACACTGCAGCCTCATTTGTTCTCAAACAATACATAATGGCTCTGCACTTGCTTACTTCCACCTGCCCAATGTCGGGATTACTACGATGTCGCAAACCCCTAAAAATTCCACACGCACAGAAGTAGTAGTGATTTTCCAAGACTGCTTCCGTGAGAGCAAAGGTCAACTTACATCACACACATTTGAGCAGCCTTCACTCAGTCAACTTTCTGCTTGGAGGTTGCGATGGGGACAGATGACCTCGCCATTTCGCCACTGAAAACTCCAATAACTAACTGAGGTTGCCATCATTCTTCAAATGCAGCTCTACAGAGTCTCTCTATTTGTTTGCTCAGCCTGTTATTTTGATGAATTGGTTTTCTGTAATTTTATTATGATAGTTGTTGTTGTTTGATTGATTTAGGGACTTAACAACATAGTGGTCATGTAGCCACGTATACTCGGGTGTACGTGTGTGGAATTTTGTGATGGCTGTATTAGTGTGTGTATTGTAATTCAGATGAGAATTGGGAAGGAGGCGGCCATGGCCTTAAGTTTGGAACCATCCCAGCATTTGCCTGGAGTAGAACTGGGAAACTACGGAAAACCACTTCCAGGATGGCTAAGTAGCAGTTTAAAATATAACATTTTATATGTTTAATAAATAATGGAAGGAGCCTCACGATACTTAGATGGACAACCTATGATAACTAAATTTGGCAAAATCTTTCAAGTGAACCAATTAAAATATTTAGGAGAAATTATTCAGCCCTCTGGTTTAAACCGCGAAGCACATAAAGAAAGAATTTCTAAATTACAGAGGCTTACAGGATCACTTGGAACAGGTTTAATAAAAAAAACAATATCTCGGAAAGCAAAAGCAAAAGCACTATAGTACAGTAATCAAAACTGAAGCGTTATATGCATCGGAGACTTGAATCATTGGTGGTGGATCTTTAACCAAATACATAGTGAAAGAAGACTGGAAAATTTTACAAAAAACTTTTGGCGCAGTTTGTATAGAGGGAATATGGAGGAAAAATCATCCCAGGAATTATATAGTCAATCCGAAAGAATCTCTCACACTTTTCGGAAAAGACGATTGAAATTTTAAGGACACATTATTAGCCCTTTCATTAAAAAACAAGAACAGCAGGCTTCGTGAAATTGAAACAGATCTCCGGGAAATCAACATCTCAGAAGACATTGTGCAGTACAGATTTAATTTCAGAACAAAAATTGACAATCACCAATTTGGGGACAAACCCGACACCAGAGCCACGATAACTTGGACAGAAGAACGGAGGAAGAAGCATAGCGAGAGGATGAGGAGATTGTGGGAGGAAAAGAAGACAACACATCAGCTAGGCAGGCTCAACCGTGCTCCTGAGCAGGGCATAACGGTTATTTCATCACGGGGAAATTGCTGATCCGATCTGTATGAAAACGTATCTACGTTCTGTCAGTAGAGATTAAAATGAGTATTGTTACGCTCAGAGACTGGTTGAATCCTCAAAAGAACACGCCATAATTTATGTGTGTAGCAACCTCAAATACCCAAGGCATAATACTAGGCAAAATGACGATTGAGATTTAGCCATTGCTTTCCTTACTGACAGGGAAAGGTCACGATATATTGTCGCGCAAATTATACAGCGCAATGGAGCACATAAATATACATACACACCATACACAATTTAGCTGCTATGGGTTATTAGAACAGGAGATATCAGTCGTCAAAGTTACGACGAGAATACTGTACGTATGAATGATTTATTAAACAAACGCAGTATTTTAGACAAATAGTTAATAATATGACATGAAACACACTATAACAGAGTTTACGGACTGTCTTGACGACACTATAGGAGGCAGGCAAAAATTCTGCAAGTCTGCAATAACAGCATGGTCAATGCATAGACAGTTCTCGCAGTGTTGGTCACAGTGCTCATGGCCACACCCTTCGAGGCAGCATTCCAAGGATGTTTGAAATGCACCAAGCAAGTTCTTTGGTGTAGCAGCATTGAAAAAAAAAAAGCACATTTGATTAAGATGTAGAATATTCCCGCTGAGAACTGGAAATACACAAACGATTGAAGGCGTAAGAAGTGATCTCCATGCCATATGTTAATGTCATTGCCAGAAGATACCATAATTGTATCTGTGATAAATTTCACAAATGTTTGTATGGACGGAAAAAGAAAACGTCGGCAGGTTGCACAATGCCTGTGCACTTTGCTGGAATCAGCTTCTTGATGAATTCAACGCTTTCAGGAGCTGTCGAGTTGTATAGTTCGTCATCTCTATTGACTGCCCAGGAGTCAACCAAAAGAAGGGCTTTAGTTTTGTCTTGAATATCTGGCCACAGTAATCTCGACTTATTAGCAGATTTGCTAGCATACGCATTGAAGTTCGGTATATTTATATTCGTATTTACTGGAAAATGGCCGGTGGGTTCCGATATAAGGACATACCAAATTAATGGGGTAGCAGCGTACCATCCATCACAATCCCAAGCATTATCATACATGAGTGTTAGGTTGCCGCTATAGATACAACCGCACCGAAGACATGCTTGCTTCCCTTCACTGCAAGAGTCCCTCCAGATCAGAACTCTTTATAAAATTTTGATTGGTCGGTATTAATTACTTGATCTGGTGACAAACTTTTTTTTTCTGAATGAGAGACCTGATTTCTCTCACGAATTGATGAGCTTTTTGTTGAATATCAGCATCCCCTACAACCAACCCTAGCTAACTTTAGGTTTGCGACAACCAATCGTATTCTTATATTTAAATTTCCTTTACCCACGCTTTGGAAGCTTTGAACTGAGGTGAATTATGAGGGTCAATTCTCTTCTTTATTTTCAGTGCCCAAAGTATCAATGTGCGGTCTCTTTGCTATACTGTATAATGATCACATAATTCACGATTTATCATATCCAGCAGAATTTTTGTGTTTGACGAATGACATTGTTTTAGAATGCTTTCAAAGTTTTGTAACATCGTCTTGCTCTTTATTTTTCTTTTCTGTGCTAACACTGTTGTAATTTTCAGCCCGGTGTCATATCAATTGCTAATCCAGAACGACACAGACGGAGAGGATTAACATTTCCTTCTTTTTCCTTTGGTTGTTATGTCCATAACTTGTACACATCAGCCAGATATTCTTCTGGGAAATTCGTTCTTGGTTTTCTTGGAGGTGATGGCTGATTACTGCCTGTCTTCTTGCCCAGGGTGAAGAAATTGTTAATTCTGTAAACACACTTCCACACCACAAAGATAATCTGATCTACTCTAACAGACAACACAACCCCATCTGAGGTATTGTGATCATTGCACTGCTTGCAACTCGATACGTAAATGGAGGGCTCTAATAGAGATGGGAAACCTATAACCGCCCAACCTATTTATCCCTCTCCTGTCAATACTGTTGCATCATAGCAGCTAAAACTTCACTTTCGTTCTCGTCAGTAACAAAACACAAATAGTTTTGTTCTACCGTGACCATCCCTTGTGAGCCAGAGCAGGAGCACTGGCCCTACCCAAATGCACTAAGGTGTAGGCTACCCCGAATGCCATTACTTAGCACACCATAGTTTCCATAGCCGTAAATAATACTGATACATTGGTTGAGAGTCCACATCAAGGCGTAGTGACTAGGATTCCTGACTGTCACTGTGACTGCTTTGCCAAGCAATTTAATTCGGGTCTAAGGGCTGAAACGGACTTCACTCAGCCTTTTGGGCAAAACTGAGAAGGCGTGGGTTCGTTTCCTAACGCAGTCATCCTAGAAGTGAATTTATGTAGTTCCCCACTTCTGTGTCGAGAGAACACCGGAATTGTTCGTACATTAATTGCACGGTCACCTCATACTCAGATCCTAGCCCCAATTACAAATACACACACGTTTACAGCCATCACAATAACACAGGCTGTCAGACATATTCCACACACATCCAAGCACGCGGGCCTAAATGGTCACGACATCGCAAACGTCAGATTTTACAATAGGCAGCTGAAAATTTCCATAAAAAAAGATGGTGTATTGGCATTCACGGCCCGTGAATTAAAACTCAGCAATTTTTCTAGGTTTATGTCGTGTCTTGTGTGGGATTTCGCCTAGGACACAAAGCTGGCTCATCAGCGGGCTCTTGATGTTCCGCGCCCGGAAAATCACTGATTGATTCTTCCATTTCTTGGTAAAACTCAACTGCATTGTGGGGAAAGAACTTCTCTTCCATATTAGCATAGATTAGGATACTTACCGTGTTTGTCAATTAAGAATACTTACTTTGGTTGTTAATTAAGATCTTCGAGAATATCCTAATCGAAATCATTCGTTTTCGTCGTAATGCTTATTGGACTGTAGTGAAGGAATAATCACTGATTGATTCTTCCATTTCTTGGTAAAACTCAACTGCATTGTGGGGAAAGAACTTCTCTTCCATATTAGCATAGATTAGGATACTTACCGTGTTTGTCAATTAAGAATACTTACTTTGGTTGTTAATTAAGATCTTCGAGAATATCCTAATCGAAATCGTTCGTTTTCGTCGTAATGCTTATTGGACTGTAGTGAAGGAACTTGCATCTAGATTTGCAGTCGGTTTAAGTTACGCGAGTTTCATGAACGAAGTGTGTTGGTCTTGGCGGTGGTAATTCTACAGGGTGAAGAAAAAATGCTGCACTCGGAGGTTGGCATGCGACTCCTAATCCAAATGCAAGACAAAAGTTTCTAAAGCAAAATCGGAGCGGGTGCAGATTGAAAACACAAGTATGAATACGAGAAGTTGGCAACACTGTCACATCCTGCAGCGCATTAGAATGTACAGAGTAATGTGTGTCACCCCGCTCTACCGAACCAGCTGTCGTAGCTCACTGAGTAGACTGCTGGCTTATCTAACCTTCTTCCACTTTGGAGCTACGGTTCGAATCTACTTTAGGTTGCTTCTTTTTTGTGACCTCAGTTCCCTAGTTCCCGTCGTTTATGTGCGTTTATAAGCAGAACATCATTTTGTTACGTGACAATAGCCTAACACATGACAGTGGTCGCTCTGAACGTCTGTGAATTGAACGTTGCTCGTAAGTGTACGTACTGGCTCTGTGAAGATAAGACTGGACGTCAAACGTACAGAATGGAATTATTGTGCGTAGCATAATGAGCAATCTAGTGTAGTCTATCTATTTTGTTTTTTGTACCCCATTGGGTAAAGACGATGTTACTGCATCCATTAGGTTCTATTGGCTTTATTTGTGTCATGGATGAAACAAAGTAGTCGTTTACGTTTGTAAGAAGTTCATGTAAACACAAGACATAATGTATTGCATA
This sequence comes from Meconema thalassinum, assembly GCA_946902985.2. Lineage (NCBI taxonomy): Eukaryota > Metazoa > Arthropoda > Insecta > Orthoptera > Tettigoniidae > Meconema > Meconema thalassinum. The sequence goes on from OX336390.1 coordinate 411,072,534, forward strand.
GTGGAGGTGTACATTGGATACAATTTGGTACATTAACTGAAAGAAAATTTGGCGCGAACGCGACTCGACCGTCGGTAAGTCCGCATAACTGACATTCACGGCACGACCTCGCACCACTCAGCTAATGAGACACCTCCGGCAAAGCGCCGAGTTCACGCGACCTGTTCTTGGCTACGCTGCACGCAGTTACAGCATTGCCAGAGCCTCGTTTCTTAACTATCATTTCTATTGAACCTATTGGCGGGGCTAAGCTTTGCTACATAAACTTTCGTCGTGAATTCCGACGAGGAACCGCATGACGACCTCCAAGTGCGGTTTTTTGCTTCACCCTGTATATGGATTGCCATCTGATCGTTGACACCTATCTATCTTGTTGTATTCTCTATTACAAGTTTGAGATACCAGTGCCACTGTCTTAGACTGCGCTAGCGTCTGTTGGCTAGCGGGGGCTCCACCAAAACAAACTCGGGTCGGCTGTAAACAAGGGTTAGTTGCTAAACTGCCCGTCGGCAATCGTATCTCAATTGAGTAATACCAAGCCGTATCTACGTTTAAGATGTGACTCCGTGCTAGTACCCGTTGTAATCCGCACAGAACACCAAGTTTGGTATAACAAGCGCCCAGCGCACAATGCTCATAGTCCGGCACAAACAACACAGTGGTTTCCTGGCGTTAACAGAAACACTTGAGATGAATGATAAATGCTGTGTTTTGTATGTACCAGCACTCATACTCGGCCGTGACAAAGAAGTTACACGCCAGGTAATTTGAAACTCAGCGCACGCCCTCAGCTTAGAATGCTGACTTGACTCACGATCTGAGGACAGTTATGAACCCAAGACAAGGTCATGGGCGTGCGGCTTCATTTCCGTTTAAGAACTTTTAACGCAGCAGCAGCAAATTATGCGGGATACTTTTCAACCTCAGCACAATTGAAGTCAGTCAATTTTTCACCCAGGAAGAACGAGACAAGGCTCTAGAGCCAGGCTATGTCAGAACTCAGACAAGTGGGCCATCCTTGAAATGGGATTCCATGTTCCCCATTCTCAGATCAAGTCTAATGCCAGGAAGGTTCTATACCTCTTTACCAATGCCTCACCCATTTCCATTTATTTTAGGTACTTGCACACCTGGAGAAATACTTGTATAAGGGGTAATTATCTTCCAACTAATAGACGTTGTTAACAATCCGATGTGCGACGGAAGGTCACGGTCTGTTGTAATTTTTAATAAGAAATGTTGCTGAATGTCGCACGTATATAATTACGTGTTAATAAGTAGTGTTCCACTGTTAAATAAGTGAAAACAGTTCTTTTAAATAATAACAGTTTGAGCTATTTTTGTGCATACCCAGAGTTGCTCTTCAGTCGAGCAACACAAGAGTGTTCATTCCCATGCAAAGGTAAATATTGTACGGAAAATTGTGACTTAACGTTTTTTATACAATTATCATTTTCTTTTGTAAACCAAGTGTGTTTAGTGTACTCGAGGCCTAGGGTGTCTTCCATTTTCCCACCATAATTGGCCCTTGTCTATTGCTTTCCTGATGCCCTAACTTTTGGAGTGATGATATCTCCTCCCTACTGTAAGAGGCAGTGGTTCCCAACCTTTGCCAGCTGACGCCCCCCTTTTCAAATACGGGTGGTCATCACGCTCCCTCCACTTCACTCGTCGCTTATAAACCTTTTCGATAAACTGATGCAGATGATATAGACCTAATAACACTACATAATGGAATAATTATTTCTAAAATAATAATATGAAGTACGCGCTAAAATCGTATGGCCTCGGGTGCATGTCGAAAGTACGTGCTTTATATCAATTACATAGGCTACTAACTTCATTTTAGCACAATACAAAGAACACACTTTTACAATAAATCCTTAAATTAGTCAACAAATGCCAGTGAGAGGGTTGACACTGTGTTCTCTTGCTAAGATTCGGCATGTTTGGTTTGATATTTGTCAGAGCACAGCAGAGATCACTTGCAACATCAAGCCGACAGCACTGCTTTGTTTTTATGACATTCAGCGTTGAAAATCCTGACTCACATAAATATGTCGTTGAAAATGGGACAATGACACGCAACGCAACTTTTGGCTATTACAGGATACACTGCAAGACAGTTTACCCAACAGTCACCCAGTCCTAATATTTTGGAATCATCTTTTAGCTTTGATTCACTCTTCAAATCTATGGCTTATTCTTGAAGTTGTGTTGGCAGTGCTTCAATGTCAATGGCAAACGGATTTCTTGCTAACATCCAGACCATTCATCCGACGAGATATCAGGAAAGTAGAAGTTGAATTCTTGTGCCAGAAAATCCAGACGTGACTGAATTTGCACCTTAAGCTTAATACGATCACGTTCATTTTCCAGACAAAATTTCATTAAGGCGGTGAAAGGATGAGAAGTTGTTCAACTGAAGCCGGCGTTTCCATAACTGTATTTTTTCCAGGAATGCTCTAACGGCATCATAAGCGAGCATAATATTGGAGTTTTTGCCTTGGAGCTATAAGTTCAAATTGTTCAAAGCTTCAAAGAAATCACAAAGATATGCCAATGAGACGATACAATTGGCATTGATTTTACTCCTTATTTCACCTCCAACCTCGCGGCTCGGCAGAGATTTGTGCCGACAGTTGGCAATTACCAGTGCTTTTGAACGATTGACTTGGCGCGACAATCACTTGGAGAGATTCGTAAAATGTTTATTATACAAAATTGCAATATTCGAGTTAAGAGAACTTAATTCGGAAATCACTTCACGCCCCCCTTGATAAAGCCCCACGCCTCCCAGGTTGGGGACCCCTGCCCTAGAGGATGCAGCCTTTATGATGCAACATAGATAGCGCTACACCCTCAATGGCTCTTGAATGGTGAGCTCGGAAATTGCCGACCCGCAGGGATTCGAGGGCCGTGTCCGGTTTTCTCCATTTTCAGTGATTTTGGGGCTGACCATCTCCTCTTTCCCTTTCCTATCTGCGTTTCATGGCTCTATTTCCTTCCAAGTCCCTCCGTTCTCGAGGGTTGATGGCATGTATTTTCCCTGTCTTTTATTTTCCTCATTCCTCTTTTGTTGTTCATTATTTTTTCTTGTAGCCTATACAACTGAAATATAAGTCAGTAATACCTGTAGTGGTAGTTTTCCATTGCATATTTATTTTATTATCACTCATATTACTAAGTGCAAATAACCTAGATGTTTCGCCCCTTAAAACAGCAATCACCACTACCACGACCAACAACCAAATTTGAAAGGAAGGAAGGAAGCTTTTAGTTTTACGTGACCGTTAATCATGCGATCATGAGCCACGGGACCTCCTTTTTACGTGGAATCCGAACCACAGAACATGGCATTTCACTTTCGAAAATCTCACATGCATTGACCTGGAATCGAACCCGATCCATCTTGGTGAGAGACCAACAGCTGGACCGCTGCGCCAAATTTGCTGGTATACAGTATGTATGTAGGTTATTCAACCCCTTATTGACTGGCTGCGTGACTCAGCGAACGTTCTCACATGCTGATCCACAGATAGCGGGATCGAATCCCGGCGCAGCCAGTTGGCATTTGAGGCTGCAAAAATGTGAGAGAGCCGTGCCAGATGATTTACTGGCACCTTAAAGATCCCCTTTGGGGCAAAATTCCGGCACGCCGGTGTCTCTAAAAGCTGCATTAGTTAAAAGGGACGTAAAACCAATAACATTCTTCTTCTTCTTCTTCTTCTTCTCCTTTCGATTCGGCCATCTAAGGACCACGTCATTTCAACTGTTTCTTGTTGCATCGAGCTTTAATATCCTCCCAGTACTTTCGCATTAGTTCTCGATGCTGTTGTTTCCTTTCTGCAGTCCACTTCTTGCCAGTTGGAAGCTTTGGCTTTTCTTGATGTGTTGTTAGTTTTTGTTTAAGGGTGGCACTTTCCCAAATATCGTTGCCTGTAATTCCCACTTCCTGTAATTCTTTGTCCACCTCAGTGAACCAAGCTCCTTGGTTTTCTTTTTGAGGAAGTAGGTGAAAATTCTATTTGTCAATCGTGCTGGGTTCATTCTTGTTATATGACAGTAAAAGGCAATTCTCCGTTTCCTCATGGTATCAGTTATTTTTCCACATGGGTGTAAAGTTCGTGGCTGTGCCGTCTCCTATATTCCCCATTTTCTTTTACCGGACCCAAGATTTTTCTTAGAATTTTTCTTTCTTTCACTTCCAGATTCTCTGTTAGTCCCTTGCGATGCATTGCAAGGCACTCTGCAGCATACAAAGCCTCTGGACGGATGACTGTTTGGTAGTGTCTTAACTTGGCATTTGTTGATATGGATTTCTTGTTGTAAATGGCCTTTGTTAGATTATTATTATTATTATTATTATTATTACTATACAACCCCTTATTATTCCTGTTTCTTTGAGTTCAGGGATGAGATGAGTTTTTCTTAATGTGTGGCGGATGGTTTATACAATCGGATGATGCCATGCTCAATGAGAGATGAATGAAACGAGAGTAAGGATTTGGATGGAGAGGTCGTGTCCTATTAGAAGGTACCATCCCAGCATATCCCTGGAGTTAGAAGTTCTTGACTGTCGGCCTGGAAGTCGGGGGAAAATGTCCGGGTCTACCAAGGAATGTAATGCTGGTCTGAGGGTTGGAACGGGGTATACTCAGTCTCGTGAGGCAAAACTGAGAAGAGGAGCGTTCGATTTTCACCTCAGCCATCCTGGAAGTGGTTTTCCGTGGTTTCCCACTTACACCAGGTAAATGCTGGAATGGTTCCTAACTTAAGACCAATCCTCTTCTGAATTACAAATACACACACTACCACAGACACCACAATATTACAGATTATCAGACACATTTTACACACACATACAAGTACACGGGGTTAAACGACCACAATGTCCAAGCCCCTCCAATGAATCAACACAACAGAAATGGGGGAAACACGGAAAGCCATGTCAAGGACGGGCGACGGTGTTGTTTGAATCCAGTCGTTCTCAACGTGCCTCAACGTGCGTAGCTACCATGGCCAATAAATATTACCAATAGTCTAATAATGGCGGCCTCAGAGCCATGAATACTGTAATTAAATCACTATCACAGCAATCCTTCAACCAATGTCAGCTCGTAAATGGAGTTTAGAAACATGAATTACAATTCCGTAAAGTTGAAGGACGACGTATGAAATAGCCCTCGCGAGGTGTAACTATTGTCAGTTACAAAATGTCAAGGTTACGTCTAGTACACGCAATTGCTCTAGATTTACGCAGTTGGTGCCAAGAAATGTATTCATGACAAGGGCAGTCATTGATGAACAAAGAGGTTTTCAGCTATCTGGCGGTATATTGAACCAAGAGTACATGAAGGAGAGTTAAAATTCCTGATGAATGTGAGACTTGAACCCGTGACCTTCAGTTGTAGGCACCAGTGATCTACCAACGGATCTAATATACTGTAGTACAATGCACGACCTAACAGTAGAAGATCATCATGGTCGTAACCATTAAATTGTTGGAAGGATACGTGAACGTTCCAGAGTACACACATCTCCGACGGCAAACAGTTCAGCGCATCCAAGTCCAGGATAAAGCCATGGACCGTTAGGATCGAGTTCCATCGCCGACCAATCCTGGAATAGTTTCCAATATCAAATCCATGCAATTTACTGTCTGATCCATCTTTGTAGATGCCTTCATTTCTTGTAATTGAAATTCCATTCAATCATCAAAGACAGACATTGTTTATCTCAGGGCCGGCAAGAAATGTTTTCGCGTGAAGAGGCCTTGCTCACGAGCAATGGTCTCCAAGCTAGCTGCACACATCTCCTTCTTCGCCCTTTCTCCGCTTTGCCTCGGCGGAGAAACAGACAAGTCCGAGACAAGCTGACTACTCTAGATCATTTGCCAGTGTGGTGGGCCAGACACATTTTCTACTTTGCACGCGAGCAACACACTCCGTTAAAGTAAACTTTTACTCAGGGTTGCCATCTGTGCTTTATTAGTTCCAAGACACTTCCTCATGAAGCCGGAGGGGAAACGAATCTCTATACAGTAGGGGAAGGTGGGCCACAGTGAGACATGGACCACAGTGAGAAAAGCTCATTAAATCTATTTTTTGAAAGAGGGATTTTTTTTATATTTCTTAGAGGTTGGCTCTCCTGGTAGCAGACATTTTGATCCGGTTTACTCTTTAAAAGAAGCATGTTATGTAGGAGATAAACAACATCATCGTTTTTGAGGCATGGAAAGTAAAATTTTCTTTCTTTTTTATAGTTATTAATAGTACATTAATGAATATGATATGGTCGAAATACATACTTATTACTAAATAATTATTGGAATTGTCAGCTTGTTCAGTATTGTAGGTTAGATAGTAAACATAATTGTTTTTACATGTCGCAAGTGGGCCACAGTAAGACACAGTAGGGTGGGCTACAGTGAGACAGTGAGAAAGATATACGGAGCTACCCCAAAGCTGAGGAGAGGGCAGAGTCAACTTCTAGGAGAGAAAAGGGGAGATCTTTCATTCCAACTCACACCCCAGAAAAAAATGCTATTATGTCCACAAATAACAATCAAAATCAAAAGAGCTGCAAGAAGAGTTTGTTCAGCCAAAGGAACTTGAAATCCAAGAAGGCAGCCCTAGCTACAGACATTTCCATGGATGATGATGTTGATGATTTTTCTAATTCAGACAGCTCATCAGATAATGAAGAAATCGAACTCCTAACATGTCATCAACTTGCTCGCAAACCTAAGGAAGGTGACTTCGTTCTGGTTGAATTTTCAGGGAAACACTTAAAATTTTACATCGGGGAAGTGAAACGGGATTTAGATGATTAAAATTATGAAGTAAAACCCTTAAGAAAAGGTGCAAACATGATAGGCAGTTTCTTTTACCAAGAGGTTGCAGATATTGCTTCAGTTCCCCCGAAAGTCAACAGATCGCTGTTGCCGGTTCCCTGGGCATCTGGCAAAAGTCATATCTCAAATTTTCTGTAAATTTTGGGAATCTGAATGTGCTGTAGTGTTTTCTGGCATTATTTATTTGTTTTAGTGTTTATCTATGTATTTAACCAGTCAAAATAAATTCTTTTCATTGTGTCTCAGTGTGAACCATCATCTGTCTCAGTGTGGCCCACGGGTGGGCTACAGTGAGACGGCTGCAACATGTTCACAATTTATTATTTTTACAGAAAAGTTTGGATGTTTTGGAAATTCTAAGGGTATGAAATTGATGAGCAACAAGCAACTTATGTTTCAGTATATAAAGACATTTTCATATATTGAAAAATAAGACAGTATACTAAAATATATTTTTTCTGTCTCACTGTGGCCCACCCTCCCCTACAGGTGTTCCCGTTACTTTCAAGGATGCTGATAATGGGCACAAGGATCGATTTGAGATCAAGAAGTGTCTAAGAATGTCTCAACACCAAAAGGGGATACTTAGGAACAACACAGACATTTTTTCTTTGTGTAGATGTAATAAATGTATTTTCCAACATTGTGTTTCCACCCTGCTAAGTTTGCAACAGCTGTGGCCAGCCTGGAATAGATGCCAGTCACTCGCTGTGTGGAACTGTCCAGTAGTCGCTACACTACGCAGGGAAAGTAATTTACACATGGTACAGTTCTTGCGTCACATTACCACATCTCTGTTAGTTGTTCACTAGGTTCACCACTTCACTGAGGGGCAATCTTACTTTAGGTGACTTCGGTGGCGTAGTTCGTAGCATGCTTAGCTTCTATGCCCAAATTCGCGGTTTCAAGCCCGGCCGAAGCCGTCGGATTTTTAAGAGCGTTAAAAATCCCTCAATATGCCTTCCTTCGGAGGGGAAGTAAAGCCGGAAGGCCCATGTCATAGATTTATGGCATGCAAAAGAACCTCCATTAACTTCAATTGTGTGAAGCTAAATTTGTAGGTTAGATTAGATTAACGCTGTATTAACTTCCAACGTTCTTCGCCAGGTGCTGGTTGCAGTGGCATCTATTAGCCAAGGTCAGAGCAAGGTCTCGTTGACGGTAGCATTTGGTAGCAAAAGTAGGAACTACTTGAAATTCATCGTCTGCAGTCCTTACCTGAATTACAGATAACACACACTAATACTGCCATCACGATTAACACAGGTTATCAGACATTCTACACACAACCGAAGTGCATGGGGCTACATGACAGCGTTGTCGCAGCCCCTTGTCTGAGGAACCAACCAATATTACTTCAACCGCTATTTATTTAGTTTATGGCCAAGTACACAATATATATAACAATCCAAATCTAAAAACAATCAACAGGGCACCTGATAAATTTTGAGTTTTATATCTAAATTGTCCAGCCAGTATATAGCATAGCCTTTATAGAGGCTTACATAGAGTCTTCCAGCTGTCCCAAGTATGCCCTGTTACAATAATGATGGATGGTTTGTTTTGGCGCACCGCAGTCACAGTTGGGTGAAGTTCCCATGTCCCCCTTATATACACCGCCCACGATTGGTTCGTAAACCACTAAGTTATTTATTCTTTGAAGAAAATTTATCGTCCGAGGCAATGCTGCCAACCTACAGTAGATGTAAATATTTACTTTCGTACTTTGTAATACTTTGTAAAATTACACTGCAATAACATAAACGTTGTAATCGGCATGAAGGTGAGCCAATCACGTAGTAGTTGGAATATGCTGTCTGCATGAAATGAAAATGTATTGATGTTCTTGAATACGTGTTTTTTTTTAAGTTATACTGTGTGTTACTAGAGGTGTAAATATTGGCACACCCGCAATGACGTCACAGTGATAGACGACGATCAGCTCATGCTGCCAACGTACATGTTTTATTATACGTTACAGTTTCAGTGTCTGCAAACATGCTGACTATAACATGAGTGAAAACAGTGGATGCAACCTTGTTTCAACCCAGCAGTAAGAAATCACCATGTTTGTAGTGATGGGGACAAACGAAAAGGATACATTGTTCAGGCGACGCGGACTAGAGCCTATTATCAGTCCTCTGTACTTGTTTCAGGTCTCTCAGTAGGCCAGTGTGTTTGATGATAGCCATTGGAGACGCCAAGTACATTACATAGTATTGGTCTTGGCGGGTGAAGGGTAGGGAATCCATTTTAAAACTGAATTGGTAGCGATATCTCAGTAATTAACAAACCAGCGAAAAAATATTCAGGATATTCTATGAGCCTTTGACCACCATTTATGAAAGTGAAAACAGAATATTAATATATTTGACGGTTTAGAAGATATTTGAGAGGTAGACTAGCGCTCGGCAGGAATCTAAACTACAACCATAGCAAACACATCAATGAGCAGGTCCTATGTAGGTGTAGCTTCAGAAGAGACGACTCCAAGTCAAACATATCAAGCAATTGGTGGTAATGATGCGTGTTGTTTATGGAGAGAGGGGGTGTTACATGTCATGTTCTATAGATAGGAGTTGGAACACATCACAGCTCTGAATCGTAAGCAACTTGAACATGACTGTGTTGCTCTACGCCACATGGACACGAACAAGTTTCCAGCCTTTGAACTTTTCTTTCATGGTGTTTTTTCAGAAGATTTGACGTAATCACTTTAGTTCTCTTCACTGTTTTACATATCGTTGATGGGTGTTGGACTTGATGGTCAGAAGAGCAGATTCAAACCGTCCGGAAGAAATGAAATCCAAATCCAAATAGGTTCAGTAGTTAATGAGTTTGGACTTTACAAACATACATTTTACAGTATTGCTATGGGAAATAAAACTGATTAGGCAGACAATTTTGACGAACTCATCAATTCTCAGTCACGATTTATAGAGAAGATGATTCTGCGTTATCCATGATTTTCTAACAAACTGGTCATCTCCAAAAATCTTCTCGCTACTGAGGCACGCTGCTATTGTCTGGTAGGGGACCAAATTACTAAGTCCTGGTATCGCGGTAGATTTCTTCGGAAACCCAAAATGTTTCGGTTTGTCTAACCCAGTCTCTTCAAAGGAAACGTATTTGGTTGCATCCGTATGCTAACTTTCACTGAAATCTGTATAGTTAACCTAAAATACGTTAGTGGCTTGTTGCATGGCGCAGTGGTAAGGTTCTTGCAGACTGTGCCCAAGGATCGAATATCAGCACAGTCAGTTGGCATTTGAGGGTGATTAAATGCAAGAGTGCCATGCCAGTATGTATATTTTTTTGGCACATTAGAGATCGCCTTGAGGGCAAAATTCTGGCACCCCGGCGTCTCTAAAGTTGCATTAGTTAAAAGCGGCGTGAAGCCCATAACATAATAGAATAAAACGGGCCTTACAGTAGTCGCATATGATGTGTAACATCTGACATGTTATCTTACTATGAAATTGAGATGAAATATATGTGACGTCATTTTTTTTCGGCTGTACTCCTCCAGTTTTTAATTTTTTCTCACGTTTCTTTTGTCGATAATTTCGCATATATTCAGCTCTGGATTTACCCATCTCTGCAAATCACAAAATCATGAAAAAGGGACGTCACCCCGAGTCCTACAACACCTCATACAAGTCCCTAGCATTATTGGTTTGCAAGATATTAAAAAGCCGATGACATTAGTTTTGGGTCCTTTGGTTAAATTAAGGGGGCTATAGGAAAACGGGGGTGTCACCCCGAGTCCTAGGACACCTCATACAAGTCCCTAGCATTATTGGTTCCCGAGATATTAAAAGCCGATGACCTATTAGTTTTGGGTCCTTTGGTTAAAATAAGGGGGCTATAGGAATACAGGAGGCGTCACCCGAGTCCTAGGACACCTCATACAAGTCCCTAGCCTTAATAGTTCGCGAGATATTAAAAAACCGATGACCTATTAGTTTTGGGTCCTTTGGTTAAATTAAGGGGCCTATAGAAAAAGAGGGGGCGTCACCTCACGCAAAATGGGTTGGCACCATCTCACAGCCATCTCTCCGCCACCTCGCGCGCTTATTGGTCAAATCAAATAGCGCGTGCTTCTCCGGTTTCCTGTTACACATTTCCGTCCCTTTTCCAAAATCACTCCCACAAAAAATATCCAGTAACAGAGAGGCAACACGATGTTGGCCGACAGTACGTCGTGGTACCAATCTCCGCTACCGCGCGCTGGCCGACAGTACGTCGTGGTACCAATCTCCGCTACCGCGTGCTGGCCGACAGTACGTCGTGGTACCAATCTCCGATACCGTGCGCTGGCCGACAGTACGTCGTGGTACCAATCTCCGCTACCGCGCGCTGGCCGACAGTACGTCGTGGTACCAATCTCCGCTACCGTGCGCTGGCCGACAGTACGTCGTGGTACCAATCTCCGCTACCGCGTGCTGGCCGACAGTACGTCGTGGTACCAATCTCCGCTACCGTGCGCTGGCCGACAGTACGTCGTGGTACCAATCTCCGCTACCGCGTGCTGGCCGACAGTACGTCGTGGTACCAATCTCCGATACCGTGCGCTGGCCGACAGTACGTCGTGGTACCAATCTCCGCTACCGCGCGCTGGCCGACAGTACGTCGTGGTACCAATCTCCGCTACCGCGCGCTGGCCGACAGTACGTCGTGGTACCAATCTCCGCTACCGCGCGCTGGCCGACAGTACGTCGTGGTACCAATCTTCGCCACCGCGCGAGCTTTTTGTTTCCCGTTACACATTTCCGTCCCTTTTCCAAAATCACTCCCACAAAACATATCCAGCAACCGATAGGAAAGATGTTACACATCAATAATTAAAATACGTTAACAGCAGGATCTCTACGATTAACAACAATTAAAGAAATGCAGGGTCTTAAGGACCACCTCGTGACGCAGTGGCTAGCATTGTTGGCTGTCACCCCCCGAGGTACCGGGTTCGATCCCCGGCTCCGCCAAGAATTTAAAAGTCTTGGTATGGTCTGGTACGGGGTCTCTCAGCCTCGTGATGCAAAATGGGAACCTGCCGGATGCTATGGCAGGAGGAGGAGTGGAAAGGAACTAGCCACCCTACCACACACAAACTCCGGCTCGGGACGCCTGGGCAGTGATCCTTTGACTGTCAATGGCTCTAATTCAGGTCGCCTACGTCCCTGGAGGGGATATGGCACTCTAATTTTAATTTTCCTTTAGGGTCTTAAGACATTGACAGTTAACAAGCCACAGTCTGCCTTGTAGTAGGTTCGATGTATAAACTTCAGAGCAACTCTCGTGAAATGAGGTGACTGTTGATGCTCTCATGTGTACAATATAATATTCTTCGTTGTTGTTGATTCATTTAGGGGCTTCGCGACATCGTGGTCGTACCGCATCGTGCACTTGAATGTGTCTGGTGGCTGTAGTAGTGTGTGTAATTGAGGTTAGGTAGGACACAGCCGTCACCTTAATTTAGGTAGGTACCGTCCCGCCATTCACCTGGAGTAGAAGTGAGAAACCCACGAAAAACCACTTGTAGGATGGCTGAATTGGGAATCTAACCCACCTCTTCTCATGAGGCTGAGTGCACCCCGTTTCAACCTCAGACTGGAATTAAGTCTGAGTAGTGACCACCAGCTTAGCTTCTTCACCACTTTTCCCTCGCCACATCACTCCTAGAAAATACTGAGATGGAACCTTAAGCAGTTATTCCATTCCAAGACCCTGCAGACAACTGGAAATACTTGCTACAGTAGTAAATACATCGCAATAACACGCTATCAGTTAAATTACATGCACACACAAGTACATGAAGCTTATGACCATGATGTGTGTTGACTCAAAATATCTCTTAGCACTATGATGTATGAATTCCGAGTTTATGAAATACAAATTTGATTCATTTAATATATTTGTTTGGACATTGAACTACTAATCGAAGATGGGCTTATATCTGCTATAGCTAGAGCACTGCGCGGATAAACAAAACGTTATCCGCATCAGCCCCGTATCCGCACGACTGTTATCCGCAACCGCCCCGTATCCGCACGACTGTTATCCGCATCCGCCCCGTATCCGCACGACTGTTATCCGCATCCGTCCCGCATACGCACGACTGTTATCCGCATCCTCCCCGCATCCGCACGACTGTTATCCGCATCCGCCACGCATCCGCACGACTGTTATCCGCATCCGCCCCGCATCCGCACGACTGTTATCCGCAACCGCCCCGTATCCGCACGACTGTTATCCGCATCCTCCCCGCATCCGCACGACTGTTATCCGCATCCGCCACGCATCCGCACGACTGTTATCCGCATCCTCCCCGCATCCGCACGACTGTTATCCGCATCCGCCACGCATCCGCACGACTGTTATCCGCATCCGCCCCGCATCCACACGACTGTTATCCGCATCCTCCCCGCATCCGCACGACTGTTATCCGCATCCGCCCCGCATCCGCATGGCTTTTATCCAAATCCGCTGATATTTCAATATTATGTTTAATTTATTAGATAAAGCATAAAGTGTTAAACCAACACATTTAGACACTTGATAAGTGAGTCGTTACTGGCAATTTGCTTCATTGCAAGGAACTTCAAGTTGGATGACACTTCAGTTTTCTTGACCTCCGCTTTAGACAAAAAAAACTGGCTATACTTTTTTGGCTACTTTTGCACTTGTGCCTCAGTAAGTTTGATGTGCCTGATTTGTGTCCTGAGTATGGATACACTTTCTTACAGGTAAAACATCCTACTATATCGTTCACCTTTTCGTTTCCATTGACTTGAGTCAGTTTCACGCACTATTGAATATTCACCTTGTTTTATTTTAATAGATAGTTTATCCATGTTGGTGAAATGTTCATACTCACGGTCGCGGTAACATTCACTATAATAATTTTATAATAATAGGTGACCTCTCTTTACGCTTGGAGAAAGGGATTGATATTTGGCCGGAAATTTCAAGTCAGTCATCACCCATCTGTTTCTTGACCCATCCATGTCCGCATAGTTGATGTCATAACTCTATCCGTTGCAATATCACAGTCAGAGTGTTTCATTGCCAAGTTGGAAATAAATCTACAGATAGGCTGCACATGGAACCAGATAGCTTAGCCCGCGAAGTAGCTGACTTGAGGAATGTTAATGATGTCACCACGATGAACTAACAGGCTTATTGACAGCATTATATCTCGTACGTATAGTAATTTGAAAGTATATGAGTAAAATAATCTTCTCGTGTAGTACATAGAGACGTGCCTGAATATTTCGTACGCAATAGGCTATAAGAGTATTCCTCTTTTAAGCATGAAGCTGTAGATTGGCATATCAAATATGTAATATTATCGTTCCACATTTTATTCTAAAAACTATCCGCAAATTTACTTGAAACATTATCCGCAGCGTATCCGCTATCCGCACAAACATGCAAACTATATCCGCGTGGCGAAAAATTTGGCGGATATCCGCATCCGCGCAGGGCTTTAGCTATAGCCACGGTGCGGTACTACAGAAGCGTGGCGTGTAGCGAAACTAACTTCAATGATTCGGTCTCACATTTAGGTTGTATAATGAAGAGTGTTGTGAAGGAATGCTGATCTACACTCGCTGAGCATTAATATGGACTGTTTGCAATTATGTAATCTATGATGGGAGTTACGTCGCTAGGAGCGCTCTAGAGGTTGAAGTGCTGCTTCCATTCGCTACATGGCATAGTCTTTTATATATATAAAAAAATAACTAATACTATTTTCAGTTTCCTTAGGGTCGGTTTTGGGTTGTGCGCATCAGTGGAGAAATTACAGAGAAGGAGCTAAAGTTAACAAGTAGTTCCGTCAAGAGCTAAATAATCTATTTCATAAGCTACTGTAAGAAGGGGTACTATGTGTCACAGTGATATTTTTTTGTATTTTGAATCTCGCGCTTCGACCTTGAGCCCGGGGAAGCTAAAATTCAGACAAAATGCTGGCCCAAATTTTAGCTTCCCTGGCCTTAAGGTCGATGAGCGAGATTCAAAATACAAAAAATTCTCATTGTGTCACAAAGTAACCCCTTCTGACGGTACTGATTCTTTCCTTTTAAAAACTCTTCCGCTTATTGAAAGGATTTTCTATGTGATGAACTAACTGGCTTTCGGTACACCCCCTACATTGTTATCAAGTCCCACAGCAACAATATCCAAACGTTGTAGTAATATCAAACATTGACTGACTGCGTGGTGCAGCGGTAACGTTCTCGCTTGCTGTTCCCAAGGATTGAATCCTGGCATTTCAGAGTGCGCAAATGTGAGGGAGCCGTGAAAGTAGATTTACTGGCACGTTAAAGATCCCTTTCGTGACAAAATTCCGGCACCCCGGTGTCTAAAGCCTCAGTAGTTACAAGGGACGTAAAACCAATAACATTGCTAATTCATTTCAAACAATAGACATAGTACAATTCATATTTAAAGAAAGCAAAATGGTCTTACCTTGGTGCATGCCCTGTCTTTCATCGTTACTCAAGATAACTCATATCAACACACCTCCAGCGTTGTAAAATGTGTGTCCAAATTTACACGATGAGGTTTATCTACAACACCAAGGAATTGTGTACTAGAATATTTAGTTCAGGGTACTGGGATATCAACTCGCTGCCAGAGATCGGTTCAATATAACATCAGTAAAATGTGTTCTTTTTCAGATATGAGCATTACCGACAATTTATGATACTTCATTAAACAATCTCTATGTGCTAGAATATAACTTTCCGTAGTGATGACTCCTTCCGCGAGATGTTATCTGTCTGTAACGAGTCACAGGAATCAATTTTAAGAGAAGTTATATGCTCGCTCGAAAGGTACCGTAAGCTACAGCAATTAAATGATTATTATGATAGCTTATTATTCACACGGTAGCTTCTTTTTGATTGCTTGAATACCATACGAGAAATAAAAACAGTTGTAAAATGTCAAACAGACGCCATCTTGAGTTTAAAAAATTACAATTGAACAATATTAGATGTCATACAATAGGCTAACGTCTGAATACGCATTTGCTGTGCTAAGCCATTTTAAATGTTTAAATATCGCGTGGCCGCCATGTTGAAAGTCACGTATATGTACTTATACTTAATAGTTCTCTATAATCATACAA
The DNA here is from genome assembly GCA_946902985.2 of Meconema thalassinum. NCBI lineage: Eukaryota > Metazoa > Arthropoda > Insecta > Orthoptera > Tettigoniidae > Meconema > Meconema thalassinum. The sequence continues at coordinate 411,088,526 of OX336390.1, forward strand.
CATTTCAAATTGCTGTAATAGTTCCTGAGATATCGAGAACATGTAAAAGGGGAGTGGTGGTGCAGTGGTCAACGTGCTTGCTTCTCACCAAGGTGGGCCGAGTTTGATTCTCGGCCAATATATGTGAGGTTTTCGAAGAGAAATATAGCATCGAGTAGTTCGGATTCCAAATAAAAATGGGCGTCCCGTGGCTCATGATCGTGGTATTAACAGTCAAATATACAAAATTCCTTCGGTTTTTTCTTTCGAACTAGTGAAATATTTCGCATGACTGCCATGTTGGATTGTTTTATATTTAGGCCATTGGGTGAAGATTAACATGGTGGTTCATTATACAAACTTTCATTTTGATCGCTCGATTAGAATGTAATTTAATTAATTTTTAAAGAAAATGAAATTAAATCACACTCCAATTTATTAAGCCTTGTATAAAGATTTACCGTGTCAAGTTCCACAGCGCTTGGATGAATAAGTCGCGAGAAACCCCCGTTTAAATATTAAAATTCGCGTGGTCACCATGTTGATTATGTGTTCATCAGGTTATTGAAAGTTACATACGTGAACGTATTTTAATGGCCACTATGAACATATAAAATTTTAGTTTGAATGCTGTAATAGACTCGTAGATATTGACAACTGATAAAATATATCGCATGGCCACCTTGTTTTATAAGTAGGTCATACAGAGTAGATGCAGATTATTGCGTTCATTGTACAAACTGTCACATCGATCGATTGATAAGGACACAAGAAATAAAAATATAATATTAAAATTTCGCACAGCCACCTTCTTAAGTTTATAAAATCTATTGAATAAAATTAGTTACCAGTATATTAAACCTTATATAAAGATTTACCATGCCAAGTTTCACTGAACTCACATTATAGAATTGCGAGAAAAGCCCATTTAAATATTTTAATTTTATTTGGCCGTCATGTTGGCGTTGAGCTTGTCAGGTTTTTCGTGAACTTATCTTATTATCCTCTATACAGAATGTCGGGTTGATATTACGGTTATGAAGATATTCGACGATATTAAATGTCGGTGAAATATTTCGCACGGCTGCCATGTTGGATTGATGAAACTTATTGAAATTTGAAAGGCACCGTTGAGGTGGTGGTAGATCTTTTCAGAGTTTCATTGAAATAGCTATTGCCGATTAGATTTTATTAAAAATATTCCAAAAAAACAACACCTCACACCCGCGCACGCTAAATTAGTCGTATGCAAGAGTGAAAAGAAAAGGGTTTAATCCTTAGCTCGATGGAGGTCTGTGTTATCTCGTGTACTTGTAGCCCAGACGTGTTACTGCAGAGTTTAAATAATAATATGAATAACAACTACAATAATACACACATCAAAAAAAGTTTTGCATCACCTCGGTTCCAAGAGTTCCGGAACCTTTAAATACAAAGGGAATAGAGATCAACACAAACAACATTTCAGCTCGTTTTATTGCTCATGAGACCCACACATTGCATGTTGTACCATCATACAGCTAGACTTTCAGCATTTGTGGTCCAGATTGCAGTACACACCACTACCTCTAATACCCAGTAGCACGTCCTCTTGCATTGATGCATGCCTGTATTCGTCGTGGCATACTATCCACAAGTTCATCAAGACACTGTTGGTCCAAATTGTCCCACTCCTCAACGACAATTCGGCGTAAATCTCTCAGAGTGGTTGGTGGGTCAAGACGTCCATAAACAGCCCTTTTCAACATATCCCAGGCATGTTCGATAGGGTTCATGTCTGGCGAACATGCTGGCCACTGTAGTCGAGCGATGTCGTTATCTTGAAGGAACGCATTCACAAGATGTGCACGATGAGGTCGAGAATTGTCGTCCATGAAGACAAATGCCTCTCCAATATTCTGCCGATATGGGTGCACTATGGGTCGGAGGATGTCATTCAGGTATCGTAAAGCCGTTTCGGAGCCTTCCATGACCACCAGTGGCGTACGTCGGCCCCACATAATGCCACCCCAAAACATCAGGGAACCACCACCTTGCTGCACTCGCTGGACAGTGTGTCTAAGACGTTCAGCCTGACCAGGGTGCCTCCAAACACGTCTCCGACGATTGTCTGGTTGAAGGCATATGCGACACTCATCGGTGAAGAGAACGTGATGCCAATTCTGTGGGGTCCATTCAGCATGTTGTTGGGCCCATCTGTACCGCGCTGCATGGTGTCGGGGTTGCAAAGCTGGACCTCGCCATGGACGTCGGGAGTGAAGTTGCGCATCATGCAGCCTATTGCGCACAGTTTGAGTTGAAACACGACGTCCTGTGGCTGAACGAAACGCATTATTCAACATGGTGGCATTGCTGTCAGGGTTCCTCCGAGCGGCAATCCGTAAGTAGCGGTCATCCACTACAGTAGTAGCCCTTGGGCGGCCTGAGCGAGGCCTGTCATCGACAGTTCCTGTATCTCTGTACCTCCTCCATGTCCGAACAACATCGCTTTGGTTCACTCTGAGACGCCTGGAAACTTCCCTTGTTGAGAGCCCTTCTTGACACAAAGTAACAATGCGGACGCGATCGAACTGCGGTATTGACCTTCTAGGCATGGTAGAACTACAGACAACATGAGCAGCGTACCTTCGTCCTGGTGGAATGACTGGAACTGATCGGCTGTCGTACCCCCTCCGTCTAATAGGCCCTGCTCATGCATGGTTGTTTACATCTTTGAGCAGTTTTAGTGACATCTATGAACAGTCAAAGGGACTGTATCTTTGATACAATATACACAGTCAACGTCTATATGCCGGAGATCTGGGAACCGAGGTGATGCAAAACTTTTTTTGATGTGTGTAATATCAATCGACTGACAAAGAAAGTTTGGAATTTTGTGAAACCAAAGGCAAAAAGAAAGAAAACCATTGGGATGGTTCCAAGAATGTTACAGAAATCAGTATTCCAGAGGAAAAAAATTGAACAGGAATGAATTTAGACACATTATCAAAAACTACCTGGGTTTTTAGGTAGGGGCGGAACCCACAAAACAGAGGGGCCCTCTTTCAGAAGATCGGAAGAAGGCACTGAGTGATGGGCTGAAGAGATACAAGCAGGGCATCAAAGCTGGCAGACAAACAAGAGCATGACACAGAAAAGGATATTGATTGTTAACTCGTAGTCCATTGAGGCTCAATTCGAATGTAATAATAATAATAATAATAATAATAATAATAATAATAATAATGTATGTCTACCCCTTATTATTCCCGTTTTCCAACGGAGTCGGGGATGAGATGCGATGGAAGTAGTTGTGGCGATGGTTTTTACGGCCGGATGCCCTTCCTGACGCCAACTTCATGAGAGGAGTTAATGAGAGATGAAATGAATGATGGTGAATGAAACTGGGCAAGGATGTGGAAGGAAGCGGCCGTGGCCTGTTAGCAGGTACCGTCCCAGCATTTGCCTGGTGTTGAAAATGGAAAACCACGGAAAACCATTTCAAGGACGGCCGACGGTGGGGCTCGAACCCACGCGTCTACCGAGTCAGCAGAGAGCTTGGCCCCATGACCTAATGCTGCGCTTTAGCCAGCGTAGCCACAACTGTCGGTAATAATAATAATAATAATAATAATAATAATAATAATAAAATATATATTTATAAGAAAAGTCGTTGTATTACTCAGTATGGCATGTTTGATTGAACAGAATGTTCTGCTCCCACCTTATTTTGTAAGAATTTTCTAAACACTAGATTGGCGAGAGCTGTTGGAAACTGAACGATCTCACGGAAATGGCTCCCGCGTCAACTCGGTTGTTCTGCGTTACCTCAGCGTGTGAAACGGTTCGCGGTGTTACAAAACGAACTGTGTGTTTCCTTCATGTGCGACCTCGCTCTCAAGCGGGAAGGTGAGCCACTGTCTCGGTGCCCTTCTTCCCTAGCACTTCCGTGGTTCCGGCTCTTATCTGTTCAGTGCACACTAGGAAATGTTGCGTGATACAATATTGGGCGTCTCAATTGCGGGCCACGGGGAATTTTCGGCGTCTTTTATGTTTATAGGTTTTCCAAGTTCTTCCACAAAATGGCTTGCTTGGTGGATCAGTGGTAAAGTGTTCTCTTCATGATTCCAAGATCTTGGACTAGATTCCCGGCCGAGGAAGTACGATTTTAGAAGGGCGGCAAAAATCCACGGCACTCTCAAGTTGTGTAATTTTGGTTCGTAAAAGATCTCTCGTGTCATATTTTGTGGCTACAAGGCAAAAATGATTAAATCTCAGCCGTAGGTCTTCTGACACAATTCCGTTTTCGCTACCAGATGGCAGTGGTAAATGGACCTTTGAAATGGAATAGTAGATCACCTAAATGGCTCCAGCTAAAGCTGTTCTACATCAGGTAGTTGGAAAAATATGATTATTATTGTTACAAAATGTAAGCTGCTTGGTAGGCTGTGGGGGACAAGCGGTTGGGCGCCCACTTCTTCTTCACAAAAAGACGGTCACATGTAAATAAATATCTGGATAGCGCGCTCTGAATGCCACAAGTGTCAAGTAACTTCATGGGTAGTATACTACAATTGACCACATTGTGGTGTAGCATTCTTGGCTGACGTCCTGGAGGTCCGGGTTCGATTATCGAATCTGAAGAAATTTTAATTCTGGTCTCAGAGCTGAAACGGGGTACACTCAGCATCGTGAAGCAAAAATTGAGAAGAAGTGATTTCTATTCCTACTTTATCCATCTTGGACGTCGATACACGTGGTTACCCACTTCTACGCTAGACAAATGCCGAGATGGCTCCTAACTTAAGACCACGGCCGCCTCCTTCCAATCCTCACCTTAATTATAAATACACACGCTAATTCCACATCTACCCAAGTATACGGGGCTACACGACCACGATGTCACAAAGCCCCCGAATCAATTAATCAATCAAACAACAACAACAACCACCAATAAAGCAATTTTTGAAGCTTTGGTCAACAGCGAATTTCTGTTTCGAAACCGTTGTATTTATACTGTGGCGGCAAATTATGACTGTGGAAAACTTCTGCACCAAAGGTGCAAGTGTTGTCGAGTTAAGTTGGCCAGGGAGCATTTTATTGATATACTGTAGGCCTCTCTCAAAATGGTTTTTTCTGACACCACTGAGAATAGGAATAAATGTCTTCTCCTATTAGCTCAGTGGTAAAAGTACAACGTCCAAATCGTGTCCCTCATGGGTCAGACGATTTCTCTCTAAATGGTTCATACTTTCAGTACAATGCCCAACATATGGAGATGTGAAGATTATTAGACTCGAATAAAGAATTTATTAGTCAAAATTTGTTGTTTAAACATTCTAATAGTCTTTCTACAGGCAGTGTGGGAGAGGGTTCATTCTTCATACTTGTGTACATTATTAAAATGATATTTCGATTATTACGGTCTCATATAAAACAATAACTAAATTAACATTCTCTTCGCATGATAATTATTTAAATTATATTTTCCAGCACATTAAATAAAAATACAAATACTGTTGAAAATATGCAAAATTAATAAAATATGGAAAACAGTAACTAAATCAACGTTGGTATCAACATGTCCATACGTATGTGGTTATAATATTAATAATAATAATAATATCGTATGGCCTCGGTTGCTGGGTGCAAGCTTTGTTGAACGCCCGTGGACTCCCAACAAGTTCAATTTCAAGTAGTCAGAACGAATCATGCGATATTGTACATTAGCAAGGCTCCACTTTTCGTGGAAAAACTGAAAAAAGAATTAATGTCAGTTTCTAAAAACATTCAAAATAACTTAATCAAAACTGTAGGTAAAACCACTGGTTAAACATTTCAAATAGTTGGATCGCCTTGTAAACATTTTTTTCTACATTAAGTCATGCCCTAAAACTGACATTGAGTCTAGTAATTTTCACACCCCTGTAATAACTGAAGGCGTCCATAAGTTGTGAAAGTGGCGTGGAAAATACTATTCTATAATAATGCTAATTATAATATATTGATTGTGATTTTTCCACAGGTTTTGAATTATGTTTCCTCTCCTTTCGGATTACTGGGGACCGCACTTGTTCAACTGTTCGGTTTTTGAGTTTTGCCCAGTACTGAGGCACATTTTCCCGGTGTATTTCTTTCCTCCGACCAGGAGGTGTCTTTCTTAAGAGGTTTATCGTGAAAACCAAAGACTTCCTTAAGAATATATCTCGCAGTTTGTCTGTCTTGTAAGTCTGTTAGTCCCAGTTCTTTCTCAGCTTCAGTCAGCCAAGTGGTGCGGACCTTCTGTTTGGTCAGTCTGTTCGGAGGCAATCTTGCCACATGGGACCATAAAACGCTACCCTTCTTTTCCTGGAACAGTCTCTCTTTGTACGTCGGGGCCGATAACCTAGATGTTAGTCCCCTTAAAACAACAATTATTATCATCATCTATTTGTACGTAGAGCTCTAAGTACTGACAGACTGCGTGGCTCAGCGGTAACGTTCTCGCCTGCTGTTCCCAGGGTTTCAGAATCGAATCCTGACGCAATCAGCTGGCATTTGAGGGTGCGCAAATGCGAGGGAGCCGTGTCAGTAGATTTGTTGTTGTTTGAGTCTTCAGTCTTTTGACTGGTTTGATGCAGCTCTCCATGCCTCCCTGTCCTGAGCTAATCGTTTCATCTCTACATAGCTCCGACACCCTACATCCGAGGCAATCTGTTTAACATATTCTAACCTTGGTCTACCCCTACAGTTTTTGTCCTCGACCCTTCCTTCCATAACTAAGCTTGCTATTCCTGGGTGTCTTAGTATGTGTCCTACCAACCTATCTCTTCTCTACATTAGCAGTCGCCAGAAACATCTCTCCTCCCCCACTCGTCTTAATACCTCTTTGTTTGTAACCCTATCTACCCATCTGATCTTCATCATTCCCCTGTAACACCACATTTCAAATGCTTCAATTCTCCTCTTTTCTGCTGCACCAATAGTCCAAGTTTCACTTCCATAGAGCGCCACGCTCCAGACAAAGGCTTTCAAAAATGACTTCCTAATACCTAAATCTATATTCGATGTTCTTTTTTTGTAGAAATGCTTTTAGTAGATTTACTGGCATGTTAAAGATCCCCTTCGGTGAAAGATTTCGACAAGCCGGCGTCTCTAAAAGCCAGAGTAGTTAAAAGGGACGTAAAACCAATAACATTATTATTATTATTATTATTAATATTCTTATTATTCCTTCTTACGGCCAACTAAGGACCACGTCATGTCAACTGTTTCTTCTGCATTTTAATGTTGGCCCAGTAGGCCTACTCTTTCATTCGCAATCGATGTTGCACCTTTCTCTCTGTCGTCCACGCCTTCCCGGTTTTTAGTTTCGGCTTAAGTTGAAAACTCCGATGTCTTTGAAGTTTTTCCCTAAGTGGGCCAGGTTCCTGGATATCTTCACATGTTAACCCAATCTCAAACATATTTTTCTCTACTTCACTGAACCAGGCCTCCTTTGTCTTTTTCTCATGGAGAAAAGCAAAAATTCGGTTGTATAGCCGTGTTGATTTCATTCGGGGTATTATTATTGTTGATGTGTAACATCTTTCCACTCGGTTGCTGGATAGTTTTGTGGGAGTGATTTTGAAAAACGGGACGGAAGTGGATCGGAACGATCTAGCTGGCAGTGGTGGATCGAACGGAAGTGTGCCCGCTGGCAGTGGCGGATCGAGCGGAAGTGTGCGTCTTACACTTCCGTTCGATCCACCACTGCCAGCTGGATCGGTAGTGGTAAGAGGAAACAATGAGGAATGTATATGACATACTGAACGGTAAACGTTCATGCGAACTCTGGTGTCTATGAAATTGAGGAAATATCGCTGATCCAATTGTAGATTTCCGACGAAAGACTCAGCATTTGCTCTTTGTTATCTTTTTAAACGATTTTGTCGACTTCGTCGTTACGCTGAGGTCTGGCGTTACGTTACGGTGACGGGACGAAATGTACCGAGAATGCACTGAGGTGTGTGACGTCATAGTACGATGTAGCAGCCGAGTACCAAGAAGGCAGTGCGAGAACAGAGTTTCAAGAAGGCAGTGCGAGAACAATCAAGTAGGCAGTGAAGAAACAAAATAGAATCTTGAAACTCTGTTCTCGCACTGCCTTCTTGGTACTCGGCTGCTAGCATTTAAAATGATATAAAGTCCAGTCTTTCAGACTGACTATCAGTCTCTTTTATTCTTGTATTTATATCAGTGCCATTCGGTACTGTCTTTGACCGTCTTAGTAGAGCAAACGTGTATGTCAGAGTCGGAATATCCCAGGTATTAAAAGCTTTCATAGTATTCCTACAGAACTGTTTTGATATCAGTATTTTTTGGTAAGTTCTTATTACATTCTCCTTTATACTTTTGCTGTGGAATGCTTCGAGCATACAATATGATAGAGAGTGCGCCCGCTATGCTTCTACCGGCCGACCGTGGTGTAATGTTTTAAAAATTAAATAGATATCTCTAAGAAGATATAATCCGGGAGGACGCCATTTCATAGGTTATACACTATGAAAAATATTTTAATATGCTGCAGAGAATACTCTTATCCCTAGACGTGACGTGTCTCCGACACCAACCAGGACACTACAGTAATCAAGGTAGATTAATGTATGCAGTAACATAACCACAATTCATCGTAATGCCACTTACTATTTTGTAGTACCAAGGGATGCAAATATAAATTGTACAATAGTGCCGTCACAACAAGATACAATTTCCAGTTTCAAACCATCATTCAAATACTAATTTTATTCTGGTTTCCCTTCTTAGAACAATTTATTTTAGAAACTATCGTCGTATAACCATTACGATGCAATAAAGAAGACAGAATGATTCAATCCATAACTTCCTTCACGTTTATCTTTCATGTAATGTCTTTCATACAATAGCTTTCTTTTATCAACGCCAATAACCTCTAACCTCCCCTCTTTTTTGTTTAACTCTCATTGCCCCTCTTTATCTCTGGAATTTTTTAGAGTAAGCACTCCTATTCCACTAGTTCAACTTACAACCACACAAGCGCTCCAACCTGCGCTAACCATTTCCTTCCAAAAACTAGCATCTAGTTCAACCTTTCACCACAATCACAAAGAACAAGAGTTTAGTGCTTTTCAGTCAGTCAACACGAATGTACCCAAAAGAGCTGGGTTATGCCCTAATCCTGAAATAAATTACACGATATTAATAAATACACTAGGATGACCAGTTTTGATCGTCAAGCGACCATCATCAGATCCATTACACTTACGCTATAAAATCTATGTTTGAAAATACAGGTGAAAATATTTATAATATGTACAATTATTTAGTTGCAGTATTGGTACTGCAACTGTCGGTGTATGCTAAATGCAGTATATACTGCAACTAAATATTTGCACATATTGTAAATATTTTCACCTGTATTTTCAAACATAGATTTTATAGCCTAAGTGTAATGGATCTGATGATGATCGCTTGACGATCGAAACTGGTCATCTTAGTGTATTTATTAATCTCATGTAATTTATTTCAGGATTAGGGCATAACCCAGCTCTTTTGGGTACATTCATGTTGACAGACTGAAAAGCACTAAACTCTTGGTTACTAAGGCAACACTGAAGAAATGGCTTCAAACCACACAAAAATCGCAAAGAATATGAAGCTCACCATATACAGTTGTATCACTGCCAACACGATTTCTGTAAATATAACATTTCAGCGGGGCCAAAATAAAATCAGCTGATGTTGGGCAAAACAAAGTTGTCTCCCATAAGAATAGCATTATGAAGTGACTTTAAATCCTGCTTCAAGCGTATTCCGTGTGATTAACCTACTATTTCTGTTGAAGGTGGCGTTAAATACAATTCCTTCAGAATATTGCTGCTTTTTTTGATGAAAAGTGTGAAGTATCATCACTATATGCGATATTTTGGTGAGTTGACATATCAGTGTTGGAATGCATAAAATGGTGACGTGTGTGCATGGTTAGGATATTATAAGACGGTGAATACAATATTTTACGTGTATTTTTGAACCGTAATAAACTCGACAAAGCATAGGCCTACTAGTAACATGTATGACTCTATTATGCTGGTTATGCTTTATAAACCAATTATGTTGGCCGATAATCACCCGATCGGATCTTTAACCTGGTTATAACTATCATCAATGAAAATTTCAAAACTCGATCATTTTATGCAGCTGATAACCTTTGTGGCCTGCCCTAAGAACCACCAGTACACTTACGTTATAAATTTCACAGGCCTGCACAGTTAGTTTATACAGTATAACAGCTATGAATGATCATGATGATCAGTCACTATCAGACACTCGTCACAAATTGTTTAACATGTCTAAATGTTCAGACTAAGTTATATCAAACTACTGTATAATAAATGTGTTATGAAGCCTAATAGTAATGAGTATTACCAGACAGATGTTACCCATGATATGCGACTAATGTAAGGCTCGTATCTTTTTTTTGTGTTCTTCTGTGAAATTTTCTCTCTCACCTCCAATTTATCCATCAAGCCTCTTTTATTCATTGACAGACACTCCATAACATACAGGGTGTCCGGTCAGATGACTGCAGTGTAGTGCATATAATAATAGCAATAACAATAATTAGTATTTATTAATAACAATGTCCCAATTTTCAACAAAATTGAGAATAACAACGACCGTATTCTGCTATGCTTGTAATACTGTAGTTGAAGCTTCATGTTGATATCCCTCCGTTACCATGGTGACATAGACGAGCCCAGGTGATTGAAGAAAGGATCTTGACCTTGAAGTGAGGTTGTGGTTACGTAAGAATAACTGGCGACCGATTTCACTGCCTCTGGATAGGTTTAGTACGCAGTGCGACCACCTAGCGCTAGCATGTGATTCACACTTCCGCAGAGGACGTGTGTGCTTCGTTGTATGAGAGACAGAGAAATATTTGCTCTTTACCCATTCCAACCTCGCAGCATAAGTCGCGAACATAACTACAAGGCTTAGAAGTCTGGCGTTTGAAGTTTTGAAACCCAGCGCTGACACAGACTATCTTGATTGTGGTTTTTCCACAGGTTTTGCACACTCACTGCAGGCAAATGCTGGGTCATTACCTTACTTAAAATCCCGAAGTACCTACCCGAATCGAGACCATATTAATTCCAATTACACACACTATTACAGTCACTACAGAAGAGCAGGCTATCAAACAAATTCAAGACACACTCAATTACACAGGGCTGGTGACTAAAATGTCCCAAGCTACTTATACATTATCCAATACTGGATCACTATCTAGCAGCTACTGTTATTTCCTTTTGCTTGCTATATGGTCTGCAATTCTCTTGCCTTTACTGCAGAACGGGTTGCAGTATCCTCAAGCGGGGTGACATGGAACGAACATTATTAGAATAATAATTTTATTAATGCAGCCAATGGCCATGTACTTTTCTTTTTCATGACGGGTCAGAGAAGGGATATTGGAAGGAAATCGGGGAAATAGGGTCTTCGGCCTTGCACATAGGCCATTTCACGCCGAAACGGGAATCTGTATTTTCTTTTCCCATAATTTAAATGTCACTCGCATTGCGAATGTCGTAATATCCTTCATATGTCCGGTATAATATTTTGGGGGGTACATTGTGTACAGAGTGTTGGGGCCTTGCCTCGCACCCGGAGGCCCCAGGGTTGATTCCCGGCTCCGTCAGGGATTTTAGAAACTGACGTGAGGGCTCGAACGGGGTGCACTCAGCCTCGTGAAGACAATTGAGTAGCTGTCTGACAGTGAGGCAGCGCCCTGGTCACGGACACAAAGATTAACGACCGAGGGAACCCAACGCGCTCACCACGCGTCACCCCATAATCTGCAGGCCAAATGGCTGGACAGCGGTCGCTTGGTAGGCCTAGGCCCGTCATGGACTGTAACATCACGGGGTTTGGGCTTGGTTTGTGTACAGAGTGGGACGTTTAACACTGTATTGCGCATAGGTGCTATTCTGTATGATACATACTGTATTGCACAATGTGCTTCACAATTTGCTGCGGTGAAACTCCGTCAAGCAGAAAAGGATTATTATTGTGGCTAATTTATTCTAGGGTCTTAGGTTATCTTGGTCACCAGCCCCGTGTACTTCGGTTTGTGTTAACTTGTCTAGAAACGAGCGTTTCTTTATTTAGTGTGTGTATCTGTATTATAGACCGAGATGGGATAGGTGCGCCAGTTCTTACTATCCATAAATTTTCATGTCGGGAACGCGGACAAACCCGGGGAAAACCACGTTCATGATAGCCACTATAAGCGCTGGAATTCGAACCTCCGATCTCCAGCTTTGCTGCAGCTGCCCATCGCGGTCTTTAAAATAACGCTCACGGCGCGTTAGGAGAACAATAGAGTGTGCCAAATGATTGTAGTAAAGTGCGTTATGGCTTACGACACAAGGCTCAGGCTGTACTTGTAGACAAGAAAATAAAACTGAGTTTCTTTGGTCATGTATAGCCGTAAATAAATGCGACAATAATCCGAAACATAGCTACAGTACGGTACAGTAAGTATGTAGTTAGTTTTAGTTGTAAGTTTGTAGTTAGTTTGTTTATTAGACATATGTCATTGTTCTATTTGACTGTGGAGTGTGAGTATGTCTGGTGGCAGTTGCATTGTTTAGAAGATAATAGTTCATTGCTTCATTAGGCTGTGATGTGTGAGGGTGCATGCGAGTGTGCCTGGTGACAGACTGTTTTAGTGGTAGTATTTGTTGTTGATGGAACTTTAGTATTTTTTTCGTTAGTAGAATTTTGGTACTTAATTGTTAGTAGAAGGTAGTATTTTTTGTTAGTAGAATTGCTCTTTACTTATTCTGAAAGGGAGTAGCAGCCTTTCAGAATAAATCAATTCTTTACTTGTCTTATAGACAGTTAAGATATTGATAATATAAGCCAACTAATGGCTACACTGCGTTCTGCTGCACGGCTGAAAGCAACGAGAATCTACTGCCGTAATGCTATTACCGAGGATATGCACCTCTCTATGCATAATTACATGTGATGATGGCCTCCTCCCTTGTAAAATTTCAGTCCGGAGGTAAACTAGTCCCCCGTTCGGAACTCCGGCCGGGGACTACTCGAGAGGGGGTTAACATCACAGAAGTGACGGATCGGAGCGTGGAATGTTAGAAGTCTGCTACGAATTGGAAGGTTAGAAAACATAGAAAGGGAAATGGATAGGTTGAGGTTGGATTTGGTTGGGATTAGTGAAATGCGCTGGCAGGAAGAACAGGACTTTTGGTCTGGAGACTATAGGGTCATTACCACTAAATCAAACAATGGCCAAGCAGGGGTTGGTCTCATATTGAGTAGGAAACTTGGACAGCGGGTGGAATATTATGAGCAATATAGTGAACGGATTATTGTAGCAAAAATCAATACTAAACCTACGTGCACCACAGTGGTACAAGTCTGTATGCCTACCAGTCAAGCTGATGATGAAGATGTTGAAAAGGTCTTCGAAGAAATAGATGACATTCTGTGGTATATCAAGGGTGATGAAAATGTTATAGTAATGGGAGATTTGAATGCTGTGGTAGGAAAAGAGAGAGAAGGGAAGATAGTAGGAGATTTCGGATTAGGTGAAAGGAATGATCGAGGAAGCAGGTTGATGGAATTCTGCACCGAGCATGAGTTGGTCATAGCTAACACCCTATTCAATAACCACAATAGAAGAATATACACATGGATGAGACCAGGAGATACAGGGCGTTACCAAATCGACTTCATTATGGTCAAGCAGAGGTTTGGAAACCAGATTTTGGATTGTAAAACATATCCTGGAGCTGACATAAACTCTGACCACAATCTGGTGGTTATGAAATGCAGATTAAAGTTGAAGAAACTGAATAAAAGTCAAAAGCCAAAGTGGTGGGCAATAGACAGACGGAAAGTGAAGGATGCAAACGAAAGATTCAGGAAGAGTATAAAGGAAGGACTAATGAAAAAAAACGAAACAAACTTCAATTGCAGACGAATGGGCACTTTTGAAGAATGAAATAACAAAATCCGCAGAAGAAAACATTGGAAGGAAAAAAAGAATAGGTAAAAAACCGTGGATCACTCAGGATATACTAGAATTGATGGATGAAAGGCGGAAACACAAGAATGTAAGAGATGAAAAGGGGAAAGCAGAATACAGACGTCTGAGAAATGAGGTTAACGAGAAGTGCAAGGAAGCGAAAGAAGAATGGTTGAAAGAGAAATGTGCAGGTATAGAAAATTGTCTGAAATTAGGAAAAGTAGACACAGATTATCGAAGGATTAAGAATACTTTTGGGGAAAGGAAGACTAAGTGCTGTAATATTAAGGGCACAAATGGAAAGCCTCTAACAGTTAGGGAAGAAAAGGTTGAGAGATGGAAAGCTTACATAGAGTGTTTGTATAAGGGAAAGAGATTGAGAATCATGTAATGGAAAGGGAGGAGGAAATTGATGAGGATGCAAAAGGAGATTTAATATTGAGATCAGAATTTGACAGAGCATTGGAAGACTTAAGCAGGAACAAAGCACCAGGCATAGATGATATACCGATTGACTTGCTACGCTGCATAGGAGATGAAGGTCTGATCAGGTTATTTCACTTGGTGCGTAGGATTTATGAGACAGGTGAGGAACCCCCTGATTTAAAGAAGAATGTTATCATCCCTATACCAAAGAAAGTGGGAGCTGACAGATGTGAAGATTACCGTACAATCAGCTTGATTACTCATGCTTCATAGATCCTGTCTAAAATAATTTACAAGAGGATTGAAAGCCAGATAGAAACGGAGTTGGGTGAAGACCAGTTTGGTTTCAGGAGAAATGTAGGAACAAGGGAAGCTGTACTAAGTCTTAGGCTGATTTTGGAAGGTAGAATAAGGAATGATAAGAGCACGTTCATGGCATTTGTAGACTTAGAAAAGGCTTTTGATAACGTTGATTGGACTAAATTGTTTGACATTTTGAAATCTATTGGAATAAAATACAGGGATAGGAGGGTGATATACACACATCAAAAAACGTTTTGCATCACCTCGGTTCCAAGAGTTCCGGAACCGTTAAATACAAAGGGAATAGAGATCAACACAAACAACATTTCAGCTCGTTTTATTGCTCATGAGACCCACACATTGCATGTTGTACCATCATACAGCTAGACTTTCAGCATTTGTGGTCCAGATTGCAGTACACACCACTACCTCTAATACCCAGTAGCACGTCCTCTTGCATTGATGCATGCCTGTATTCGCCGTGGCATACTATCCACAAGTTCATCAAGACACTGTTGGTCCAAATTGTCCTACTCCTCAACGACAATTCGGCGTAAATCTCTCAGAGTGGTTGGTGGGTCAAGACGTCCATAAACAGCCCTTTTCAACATATCCCAGGCATGTTCGATAGGGTTCATGTCTGGCGAACATGCTGGCCACTGTAGTCGAGCGATGTCGTTATCTTGAAGGAACGCATTCACAAGATGTGCACGATGAGGTCGAGAATTGTCGTCCATGAAGACAAATGCCTCTCCAATATTCTGCCGATATGGTTGCACTATGGGTCGGAGGATGTCATTCAGGTATCGTAAAGCCGTTTCGGAGCCTTCCATGACCACCAGTGGCGTACGTCGGCCCCACATAATGCCACCCCAAAACATCAGGGAACCACCACCTTGCTGCACTCGCTGGACAGTGTGTCTAAGACGTTCAGCCTGACCAGGGTGCCTCCAAACACGTCTCCGACGATTGTCTGGTTGAAGGCATATGCGACACTCATCGGTGAAGAGAACGTGATGCCAATTCCGTGGGGTCCATTCAGCATGTTGTTGGGCCCATCTGTACCGCGCTGCATGGTGTCGGGGTTGCAAAGCTGGACCTCGCCATGGACGTCGGGAGTGAAGTTGCGCATCATGCAGCCTATTGCGCACAGTTTGAGTTGAAACACGACGTCCTGTGGCTGAACGAAACGCATTATTCAACATGGTGGCATTGCTGTCAGGGTTCCTCCGAGCGGCAATCCGTAAGTAGCGGTCATCCACTACAGTAGTAGCCCTTGGGCGGCCTGAGCGAGGCCTGTCATCGACAGTTCCTGTATCTCTGTACCTCCTCCATGTCCGAACAATATCGCTTTGGTTCACTCTGAGACGCCTGGAAACTTCCCTTGTTGAGAGCCCTTCTTGACACAAAGTAACAATGCGGACGCGATCGAACTGCGGTATTGACCTTCTAGGCATGGTAGAACTACAGACAACATGAGCAGCGTACCTTCGTCCTGGTGGAATGACTGGAACTGATCGGCTGTCGTACCCCCTCCGTCTAATAGGCCCTGCTCATGCATGGTTGTTTACATCTTTGAGCAGTTTTAGTGACATCTATGAACAGTCAAAGGGACTGTATCT
This sequence comes from Meconema thalassinum, assembly GCA_946902985.2. NCBI lineage: Eukaryota > Metazoa > Arthropoda > Insecta > Orthoptera > Tettigoniidae > Meconema > Meconema thalassinum. The sequence goes on from OX336390.1 coordinate 411,104,885, forward strand.
TTGATACAATATACACAGTCAACGTCTATATGCCGGAGATCTGGGAACCGAGGTGATGCAAAACTTTTTTTGATGTGTGTACAATCTATACAGAAACCAGACAGCAGTCATTCGAGTTGAAGGACATGAGTGAGAAGCTGATATTCAGAATGGTGTGAGGCAAGGTTGCAACTTATCACCCATACTTTTCAATCTTTACATTGAACAAGCAATGAAGGAAATTGGAGAAAAAATTAAAGTGGGAGTGAAGATTCAAGGAGAAATAATTTCAACTCTGAGATTTGCTGATGACATCGTCATCTTGGCCGATACGCCAGTGAATCTGAATGGGTTTTTGAATGGTATGGACTCCGTCTTACGGAAAGAATACATGATGAAAATTAATAAATGTAAAACAAAAATACTGGAATGCAGCCGAAATAAATCAGAAACCTCTATGGACATCAAATTGGCAGGTGAAAAGCTGAAGGAAGTAGGAGAGTTATGTTACTTAGGAAGCAAAATAACCAGTGATGGACGTAGCATAGTGGATATAAAAAGTAGGTTGGCACAGGCAAGGAAAGCATTTCTACAAAAAAGGAATCTGTTGACATCGAATATAGATTTAGGTATTAGGAAGTCATTTTTGAAAACCTTTGTCTGGAGCGTGGCGCTCTTTGGAAGTGAAACTTGGACTATTGGTGCAGCAGAAAAGAGGAGAATAGAAGCATTTGAAATGTGGTGTTGCAGGAGTATGTTGATGATTAGATGGGTAGATAGGGATAGAAACGAAGAGGTATTAAGGCGAGTGGGAGAGGAGAGATGTTTCTGGCGACTGCTAATGAAGAGAAGAGATAGGTTAGTAGGACACATACTAAGACACTAAGACACCCAGGTATGGAAGGAAGGGCTGAGGACAAGAACTGTAGGGGTAGACCAAGGTTAGAATATGTTAAACAGATTGCCTCGGATGTAGGGTGTGGTAGCTATGTAGAGATGAAACGATTAGCTCAGGACAGGGAGACATGGAGAGCTGCATCAAACCAGTCAAAAGACTGAAGACTCAAACACACACTCAAACACACAACACGTCTTGCAACGCCGTGCAAAGGCGCGTGCCAAGAAAGCGTACCAGTGGGTATGCAAGAAGCCGTGAGCTTCTCACACCTTTAGCGGTATGCCATTGTTAACATCAAAAGCGTTTGGTTAGCCGTGAAGTACGCTTTTCCAGCCACAACAGCGTCAAGCTGATGAAGCAGTGGCGTTGCCGTTACACTCCAGAAACACGATGGTTTTCTCTAAAATAACTTAACGCTGAAGGTCAGATTGTAGGTCGAATTTGAGAAAAGGTGAAATTCCTACTTTCTATCTCATAACAATATATCGAATTTGGTGAGCATTTTGGTAATCGCAGGAATATGACGAATTATAGGGCATTTAATAATAAAAAGAGTCTGTTGCACCTCTCAAGTTTCCTATGCTTGGCTGTAATGAAACACTTGAACAGGCGTGGGTAGGAACATAACATACAAACTCTGAAGAGATCTCCATGGGATCGACGGAGTCGCTTCTAGGAATACGTACCTTAAATGTAGCTCTTGTTGGCAGTCTCATATAAACGTGAACTGTTAGGTTGAGTATTCAGAGTGCACTTTGTCATTGGAATTATGTATACCTTGCTGCCAGCACACACGATTTGCATGTCGTGATGAACGTTAGTTTTAACAAGGGTGTAATGTCTCGTTGTGTTGGTAGGATGGGGTTTTCCAAGTAATCGCTCCGGTTACGCCACACTAACCTTCACTGGCGGGAGTTTGAAAGCCCCCTCCTCCTTTCACCTCGATCCACGGCCACCTGTTGAGGTTGCTCTCTGCAAAGTTAGACACGTTGTGTTATAAATGAGTAAACATACTGTATATTCTAGGTTCTGTATTACATGAAAGTCAAATACATTGACATGGACCCCTATTCACTTTTCAGATACAATAAATCAACTCGTCAATAATTATAATAATAATAATAATAATAATAATAATAATAGAGACGATTGAAATTTTATGGTCACATCTGCAGAATGGACAACACCAGATATGAAAAAAAAACCTGCTTGATATAATTAATTCAAAGAAGGTCAAAATCCGTTGGTTAGAAGAAATCAAACAGGACTTAAAGGAAATAAACATTACAGGAGATATGATCATGAATCGCAAGACTTTCGCAACTCTAGTTACAAATCACTCTTTCACCGAAAAAGCGAAAGATGGACGGAGGAACGTAAGAAGGGGCATAGTGAGTTCATGAGGAGATTTTGGGAGGAGAAGAAGAGGAAAGCTCGAACAACCCGAGTCAACAAGTTCAAGCGCACTCCCTAAGTGGGCATAACGAAGAAAGAAAGAAAGAAAGAAAGAAAGAAAGAAAGAAAGAAAGAATAATAATAATAATAATAATAATTTAATTCATATTTTATAGCCAACAAAGGACTACTACTATCAATTATACAAAGACTTTTTTGTTTTCTATGCTTCCAATATTTTTTGATCCTCCCACATGTCAAGATCCTTTCTTCAGTTGAGAACGCCCTTCCTATTGTCCTTTTATTTATTTATTTATTTATTTTCATTTGGAGTCTCACATGTGAGTTGTGTAGGATCTTGATTATGTTTTATTCTTGAGATCGTTTAGAGTTCTTTGATATCATTCTTAATTTCTGTGACTGGCTGCGTGGCTCAGGGATAACGTTCTCGCTTACTGGTCCCAAGTTTGCAGGTTCGTATCCCGGCGCAGTCAGCTGACATTTGAGGGAGCGCAAATGTGAGGAAGCCGTGTCAGTAGATTTACTGGCACCTTAAAGATCCCCTTCGGGGCAAAATTCCGGCAGCCCGGCGTCTCTAAAAGCCAGAGTAGTTACAAGGGACGTAAGACCAATAACATTATTATATATTTCTGTAATTCATTTCATTCTGGTATTGCTATTCCATACCTTTTCTATTCTTCTTCTACGAAGTGTAGTTTCCGGTGTTCGAAGATGTCCAAAAAGTGAGATGCGTTTCTTTCTAACTGTGCTCAATACTGGTGCAATGTCCTTATAGACTGTGCTATTTGAAGCTACTGTATTCTCCAATTATCAATGACTCGATATTGCTTATTGAGGATTGTTATAATTCTTCTTCTTTTGTTTTAAATATCTTATATAATTCAGCTCTATTGTTAGTTTTAAAATAGTTTGACTACAATAGAGGTCTCTATTATCATACAAATTTCAGGTTGATTGTAGTGATAGTTTCTGAGATATGGAATGCCAATGACATATTTTGCGCGACCACCATGTTGGATTGGTGACACGTACACACATTTGAAAGACAAGATCGACACATTTGAAAGACAAGATCGGGGTTGGATGGGTTTGTAGTAAGTTCTTTCTTACAACGTTTCTTTGAAACACTTCCAGCTAATCATAATTTATTAGTCGGGTCACACACACATACGAGGACAAACGTTGGTTTCATTGGCCTATATTTCATAAGATGAGAAGAAAAAAATGAGTTAATGAATGATATTGGATACTCTTGATGTTGAGGCTCGGTTTTCATACGAGAGTATTAATCTCACAGCCAGAGCCATCTAGTTTGTACATAAGGAGAAGCAATGCTGGGTGAGGTCAAAAACAGTGGATAACGCATCCGTGGGCACTGGCAGGTCTCGGGATCGATCTATTTGTAAAATATAGTTTGGAAGAAGGACAGTGTGCATCTGTTCGGAGACGGACTGTGACATACTCCCGGGTGTAGACTTCACTCTCTATTATAGTGTGGAGTGAACCAATTCGGCGGGAAGTTTTAACGACCGCGGATGCTACCTGCTGTACACTGCTGTAGAATAAGTTGCCTGCTTGGCTATAACTAGGCGGAGTCACCTGGTCAGTCTCAGTTGCGCGTGGAAATAGCCATGATCGCCAGTTTCGTCACTCCGAGAGATGCAAGTTGGAAGGGTTGCCACCGGTGAGGATCAGCGTTGTACGTGAAAATGCCGTGATAGTACAGTACCTAGACACTTTCCGAATGTTACTAGCTCCAATAAATCATGTTACCAGCATTAGAATTAACTGCTACTTAAGTACACGAATTCGATACAGTACAAACATTTCTTAACCACCAACCGTGAGTGGCCTTGCGACATCGTGGTCATTTAGCCCCGTGTATTTGGGTGTGTGTAGAAGCTGTCTGATAATCTGTACTATTGTGATGTCTTTGCTAGTGTGTGTATTTATAATCGAGGTAGGAAGCGGCCGTGGCCTTAAGTTAGGTACCATCCCAGCATTTGCCTGGAGCAGAGGTGGGGAGATCACGGAAAATAATATCGTATGGCCTCGGGTGCTGGGTGCAAGCTTTGCTATTTGACACCCAGAGGGTAGCTTGCAGGTCGAATTTCGTTGTTCCTTGAAGCACTATGAAAGTCAAGGAGGTTAGATATCTAAGCTCCTTGAACAGTATAGCGCTTTATAGTAGAGAAATGAGGAACTTTGTGTTGGCGGATACTCCCGAAATTAATTTTACCATTATGAACACTGCCTACTGAATTCAAATGGGTTCTTTGACATGCCAACATCGTATGACATACGTGTCGTAAATTTTTTCCGCCTTTTAAAAACAAAAAACAATTACCACGGCCAGGAGCGAACCTGCAAGCTTGGGTTAGTAGACCGACACGTTAACCACTCACCTACCGTGGCAAGCACTTACAGGAATCAACCCGCCTCTTCTCAGTTTTGACTCACGAGGCTGAGTGTACTCCGTGCCAGCCCTCAGATCAGAATTAAATTTCTTGGCAGAGCCGGGAATCGGACTCGGGCCTCGCGGTCACAGCCAAGAATGCTGGAATCACAGGATGACACGCGGTGCAAATTTCAAAGAAAAGGTAGCCTACCACTAATTGGGCTTCATTTTGGACATCAGAGTATGTAAATTACTGTAAATTGTCTTTAAAACTGCAAAATCACTGTAGAATTATATTGTTCAAAAGGGTAGGCGTTAAGTTGGTATCACCTTGTATAGTGTGCACCATATTCACGAATAGAAATGAAGTATCTGAGGTGAGTACTTCTTTTAGTTTCATAAAGGTCTACACTTTTGAAAAATCCCTGCACAATCAATTATGCCAACCTCTACCAGTTAGGTATTATTGTGGTATGTGGTATTATCGTGATACTTTATTTGAACTTCCATCACGGTAATACTAAGCGGAGCAGTGGTTCGTTTTCAAGGGGAATAGTGTCCTTGTACTGTGGCCCTGCAGTGAGCGTAATGGCGCCGACCAATAAGTCACACACAACGGCAGAGGAAATCAAACTGCGAATTGGTGGAAGGAAATGGATACGTACTATGTTAAATGTGTTGAAGTTAGTGTAAATTGTGTTATATATTCTGTGCACATGGTAGGCAAACGATAGTCGTATTATATATAGTAGAAAGAAGGCTCAATTTTTCTGCGTGCTTAGATGTTAGTTACGAGTAATGGAGGGAGCCTGGGAACCTTATGAATTCGGCCTTCTTTCTTACAGATTTCGAGTTGGTGGGCCCGGGAGAGCGGGAATTCAAAAATCGCGGCGTGGCAGCTATACTAATAATGAACTTCTGAGTGCTGTAAGAAGGTTGTTTGTGAGAAATGGACACTATATAAGGCTTCTAAAGAGTTCAGTGTACCTTGGAGCACCCTAGAAGACCACGTGAGTCGTCGTAATGATGAGGAACCTCACAAGATAGCAAAACTCGGAAGGCCTTTCGTTCTAACGAAAGAAATTGAACTAAAGCTTGTCAAATATGTAATAGAAATGCAGGAGTTGGAATTCGGATTGCATGTTACCACCATAAATCGACTAGCATTCCAGTTGGCAGAAAGATCTATACAAGTTTCCCCCTTTAATGAGGAAAAGGGAAAGGCAGGTGCATTTTCGGGGCGAAGTTTCAAGACGCGTTATGGCTTATCTTTGAGGACACCAGATAAATTAGCAACTAGTAGGGCTGTAACAGCTAATGAAGAAAAGCTACGTGATTTTTGTGACAAGGTAGATAATACTGTGGCAAAATTAGATCTCGGTGGCGAACCAGAGAACATTTTCAATTGTGTCGAGACTGGCGTCACTTTCGTAGTTAAATTATTTGTTCTACTGTCTATTTTCCATATGTTAATGTTATAAAACGTTTCCTTTTGATTATTGAGTTGTGTGTACATTTATATGAACTTTAAATGTAACTTCAATTTAAGTTTAAGTTTAATTTTAATTTATCACGGTATTACAGACACCATATCACGGAATTACCGCACATATCACGATATTGGTCTATAGGTGTAAGTGATTGCATTTTTAATTTCTTTGTTCTATGATGTTATTCTCATTTTGTTTTCATTGTGGTTATATAAGTGTAAACATTCAGACAATATTTTGTGTTAATCTTGAGTTATTGCTACATTTCGTTCCAGAATAAATTATGATTTATTAAAATTTATCACCGTATTATCTAACTTTACCCTATATTCTGTCTGGGCAAGGGCGACCTCAGGCTGTTCCCCACATGGAGAATACTGTTCAATAAATCTATTAAATCACATGTTATCATTTGTGAAGTATCATATTCATTTCCTTTCGTCAGTTTGTTGCCCAAAGTATCAGTATTTTCAGGCGTGGAGTCGAACTCACAACCTATAACACCAGAGACATAAACTTTTGTGGAAGATCCACTGGACCATAACGTCTCCGGGTGGCTGTATTCCGGTTCGATAGCTTCATGATCGCCGCCGGCACTTCGTGATGCTGCTCCCGTTTAAGCATGTCCTAATTACATAGACTGTCTTAGTATTGGGAAATACCTCAAGAGGCACTTGGCGTCATGGGATCACAAACTATCAAGATTTTAATGTATCCAGACCGGAGGCATTTGAATTATATATGTACAGACGTATCCTATCTATATCATGGATACTGAAAGTTTCGGATAACGAGGTCGATCGTCGGATGGAAAACCAAAGAGAAATTCTGCTTATAATAAAACAACGAAAAACAAGATGCTTGGGACATGTTATGAGAGGCGAAAAATAACAGTTGTTACAACTAATTATTGAAGGGAAAATTCATGGAAGAAGGTTCGTTGGAAGACGGAGAAACTCGTGACTGAAGGATATCAGAAGATGGCATTGTCGCACATCAGAGGAGGCCTTCCATGCAGCAATGTCAAGGTCAAGATGTAGATCGTCAACCTTCGTTTGGAGACGACGTCTTAACAAGAAGACTGAAGTGCAGCGTTATTTAGGGACTTCCAACTTCAGCCCCGTGTACTTGTGTATGGAATTTGTCTGATAATCTGTGCTATTGTGGTGACTGAACTAATTGTTTGGGTTTAGGACTGGGGTTGAAGCCCTGGAACTTACAGTAGTTACGGGTTCACAATACTTAATTGTTATTAAGTCTTTGTAGGGGCTTGGGACATCTTGGTCATCAGCACCGTGTTGTCTGATAACCTGTATTTACGTGATGACTGTAGTAGTGTGTGAAACTGTAATGGAGACAGGGATGAGATAGGTGTCTCGGGACTTGAACTAAAGTACTACCCCGGCATTTGCCTGGAGAGACTGTGGAAAACCCCGGGGAAACTCCACACTCAAGATAGTCACTGTCAGCGCCGGGATTTGAACCTTCAATCTCCGAACCTGCCCCAGCTGCCCTCTCGGCCGAGGTGCACGATTTAAAGAGCATGGCTACGCCACGGGGCTGCATTACTTCATGTGGGAACGGAAAACTGAATCTCTATTAACAGAAATGCTCTTCAAAGGTTTGCTCACCCAACCACATGTAGGCCTACTTATGAAATGTTTGGGACATCAAGAACTTGTTGTTGATTAATTGAGGGGCTTTGCGACATCGTGGTCATGTAGCCCTATGTACTTGGGTGTGATAACCTGTGTCGGCTGTATTCGTGTGTGTATAAGCCCAATGAAAATGAATACCATCATCCTTAAATTCGAACAGTCTCTTTAAACCACGAGGGACATATGTTGTCGAGAGAAAAGAAGCCAACACCGAAACCTCATTACTAGTTGGGCGGGACTGAGTGGTAGGATTATGGGGATGGAAGGCTTCCGAGTGGGTATCCATTGGCCGTCGCGGCTATACACATCACGGCAATAGTACAGTTTGCAAGGTAGATTCCGTCACAGGAGCGATAATCATGTCTTAAGCCACCGCGAGCTACTTCTCTGTAGCTAGGAGTTGCGCTGCCGACCAATATTTCACAGGTTAAGATTTCCTATTTTAGGAACTTGAGCCATATACCTTGGAGCATATAGCCTAGATCAGATGTGACCCTAGAAAACTTTCCCATAAATGTACAATTTGAATCTGTGTCGTACTTGGAACAATGTAGAGACACGACATTGAGAGGTGGAGGACGCTGAGAGTTTTAATAACACGCATTACACTACTTGTTTGGGAATGCATTCTTCAATACTGCTCTCAGGGCCACAATAGTATCCATCTCATTTCCGCCTTAATGGTCACTCCAAGCGAATATATGGGCGCATTGAGAAGTTTACGTCAAAATAATTTAATATGATCGTGTGGCCTCCTGAGAGGTTGAGTGCAGGTCTTTCTAGTTGACGCCCGTAGCCGACCTGCAGGTCGTAATGTGTGATGATGAAGACGGCACATACGCCCAATCTCAGGAGATTAAAATCCCTGATAGCCCGGCCGGGAACTAAACCAGGGACACGTCGGGCCAAAGCCTAGCGTGCTAACCATTTAGCCACGGAACCGGACAATAATAATAATAACAATTGGTTACTTCTGGAGAAAGAAGACCACTACAACATGGATTAAAGAAAGGAAGAAGGATATGGAAAGGTTCAACATCTTCGAGGTCCAGTTGTTAAACAGAAATACTTTAGGAACATAGTGAAACATTTGGAAGTGTTTCCAGCCTCAGAAAGAACAAAGAAGAGCCAGGACAGAAGAACAACGGAAGCAGACCAGCGAACACATGACGTATTTGGCACACACAAAACTCCGTAAGAAGAAAAGCAAATGAAGTTGAATTGGTCAATTTGCTAGTAAAATAATAGTTAGTTATTGTTGTTTTAAGGGGCGAAACTATGAGGTCATCTGTCCCTAGTAAAATAATAGGCCTAATACTAACATAATATAACTAACTGAATGTATGTCTATCCGTTATTATTCCCTTCTTGACGCCAACCTCATGAGATGAGTTAATGACAAATGAAATGTATGAAGATGAATGAAACTAGGCAAGGATGTGGAAGGAAGCGGCCGTGGCCTGTCAGAAGGTACCGTCCCAGCATTTGCCTGTAGTTGAAAATAGGAAACCACAAAAACACATTTCATGGACGGCCAACGGTGGGGCTCGATCCCACGTCTACCGAGTCTGCAGAGAGCTTGGCCCCATAGCCTAGCGCTGCGCTTCAGTGAGCGTAGCTACCACTGTCGGTGATAACATAACTATAATAGCTAACTATTGTAATAATAGCAGGGTAGATACGAATGCGGCCTCACATGCTTCTCAGAAAAATAATAGTACGCTACAACCAGAGCGAATAATATACCAGATGAATCAGCTGTTCCTAATAATATTGTTTTATGCAGCCCAACTAACGCGTGTTGTCAGGAAGGTCGATATTTCTCTGCCTGTATCTCGTATGCTACTAATGCACTGCAAGCATATCCCGCATACGATACTGAACACTATTATTTTCCCTCCTTAGTATTCTGTAGTCATGCGCTCGCCCCCAGGGGCTCACATCTAGTGAGAAGTGGGTTGGCGACCGCGGGGCCCCAGCTGAGTCCGGCATTGCTTCCACTTACTTGTGCCGGGCTCCTCTCTGTCTTCTTTCCTGTCGACCTCACTTGGTCAACTCTTGTTCTCTTCCGACCCCGACGGTATTAGGGTATCCGAGGCCTAGGGAGTCTCTCCCTTTCCCGCCTTAATTGGCCCTTGTCTCATCTTTCCTGACACCCTCCTTCTGTGAGGGGTCAGCCTTCTTTTTCTTTTCCTTTTACCTCCTGCCTTGTGCTCAAGGCCCTTAAGGAGGCAGGGTGTATGTAGCCCCACCACTTCTGGTGCACCCTAGATAATGCTACACCCTCAAGGGCTCACGGCTGGTGAGTTCGGGAGTTAGCGACCCCGAGGGATTCCTGAGCTGGGTCCGTTTTCCCTTTTTGTTCCTTACCTTTGGGGCGACCCTCTCCTCTTTCACTTTCTTATCTGCCTTTCATGGCTCTCCTTCCTTCCAAGTGCCTCAATCCGCCTTCTTCGAAGGTTGAGGGCATTTCTTTTCCTCCTGTCCTTTATTTGCCTTATTCTCCTTTTTTCCATTTCTTCTTCTAGTATGTAGGTTAGTAGTTAGTTTTGGTTTTAAGTTCGCTTTTTATTTTCATCTTCACGATCACCCAAAACATCAGGGGCCGATAACCTAGATGTTAGGCCCCTTAAAACAACAATTATCATCATCATCATCATCAGTCATGCGCTAGTTGGGCTGCATAAAACAATATTATTAGGGGTAGCTGATTCACCTGGTAGATCTAGCCAATTCTGACGCTATTGAGGCACATTGGGTTGACTCGTCACTTTAGTCGTTTTAGAGGCGCAGAAGTGGCGGCAGTTGTTTCAAGTGCCAGTAAATCTGCCCACATGATGCTGCAATGTTCGGCTTTGTAGGCCAGCACATAGGTTAACAATTCTGAATCATATATAATGAAGCTATTAGCATCACTTAACATGAATGTATTTGTGCAACACTCCCAGTACGGACAGCTCAAGAACAATTCGTGAAAGAAAAATATTGGCTTGTCATATTTAGGGGCTTGGACATTTCAACTCCGAGTACTTGCTAAGCAAAGCTAAGCTAGCTCTGTACAAGACCTGGAGGCCCTAGAAACAGTTGAATGTAGAGGCTAGTTAGTTAGTTAGTTAGTTAGTTATTGAGGTTTTAAGAGGCGGAACAGCGAGGTCACCTGCCCCTAAGGCTTCCACCCTTCGTGATATGAATTCTTGGACGACCTTGCCTGAGCCTACGATTAACATCCCCTTGCTTTTGGAATCGTCATCAACATGACGTGGCACATTCAGGGCTGCTTAAACATCGGTCTGTGTTCTGCCGATGTTTCGTCTCTTTCAAACTGGCTCCAACTGACGTCTTGTGCAATACTCTCAAAACACAGTAGAACTTGACCTTCCGATCACACTGAGAGGCAAATACAGAATGAAGTTTGTTTATCGTCCAATCAACAGCCTATGTGACGTTTGCTAATGCAAGAGAGGTAATGTTTGCCTTCATATTTACGGTGATCGTGTAACGTTACCCTTCCTATTTTTCTAGTTTTCATGTTATACTTAACTTGTGGATACTAGTGTGGTTTATACCCGGGTATTTGTACATTCCTCCCAGACAAATGCCGGGATACAGGTTCTGGGGCGTCTATTTCAGTTACACACACTACTACAGCCACCAAGAAAACACAGATTATGAGACAAATTGAACCCACACCCAAGTACACGGGGCTAACGACTGAGATGTCCCAAACCACAGAAACTATTTAACGACAACGGCAGCAAAAGACTAGAAGTATGGGAAGAATTTATTACTTGATCTATGAAGAGTACATTAATGAAAGAAGAACATTATAAATCACTCGGCTGGCTACGTGGCTCAGAGGTAACGTTCTTGCCAGCTGTTCCCAAGATTGCAGGATCGAACCCTGGCCCAGCCAGTTGGCATTTGAGGGTGCGTAGATGTGAGGGAGCCGTGTCAGTAGATTTATTGACCCGCTAAAGAACCCCTTCGGGGGAAAATTCCAGCACCTTGGCGTCTCTAAAACCCACAGTAGTTAAAAGGGACGTAAAGCCAATAACATTATTATTATTATTATTATAAATCCCTGAATAAACAAGAAGGCATGCACTTAATCGTGCCCAATGAATTGTCAGTTAGGTAGTCAGCCCGAAGGCTGGTTGGATCCTCAAAAAGTACTGCCGTTAGGTTATGTGGGTAGATACACACAAAAACCCAGGCAGACCTATATTGAGGCGTACTAGGCAAGATGAGGAGTGAGGTAGTTTGCCATTGCTTTCCTCACTGAGTCAGAACAGCAGTACTAACCCTATGAGTGGACCCTATCACAGCATCCACAGGCACTGACTGTGCCCTGAATGTCATTACTAAGCACCACCCATACCTCAGTAGCTTCCATATAATCACAGCCATGAGTGAGACTGAGACATCGGTGAAAAGCCACATTTTACTCTAGCTTGTGCCAACAGACAAATGCAAATGTACTGCATTCATCAAGAGATGACAAACCAATGACCCCAATGAATTAATCAACCTTAATTTTTCTGATATTTCTAGGAAAATTTGACCCATCCAAATGTGTTATGTCATTAAGCTGCGCTGATCATCTTCAACGGGTTAAAGTAAGGCAGCTTTACAATCCTCGCTTTTATACTGTAGTTATACGGCGAATTTATCAAATTATGCTGTTATAAAATATGATATTTTCATATAAAATCACTAGCATAGTTACATTGCCAATACGAAATCATATAATTTATGACAAACCAACTACAACCCCAGAATTAAAAGAAACTGCTAGTATTTCTTGTCGTAAAATTTGAACGATTATAGAGCCATCTAGGGTTGTGATCAAGTAGTGCTACCAGATTCTGTCATCACGGAGAGCCATACTCGATCCCAGGCTCTGTCGATCCCAGGCTCTGTCAATACATTTAATTAGGTATGAGGGCTGGAACAGGGCACACTCAGCCTCGTGAGGTAAAACTGACGAGAGGTGGGTTTGATTCCCACATCAGCCATCCTGGAAGTGGTTTTCCGTTGTTTCCCACTGATACTACAGGCAAATGACAGGATGGTTCCTAACGTAAGGCCACGGCAACGTCCTTCCCAATCATCACCTGCATTAAAAATACAATCACCACTACAGATACCACATTCACACAGGTTATTATACAAATTCTATACACATACAGCAAAGTACACAGGGTTAAATGAACACTATGTCGAAGCACCTCAAATGAAATGGCAATAACAACAGCATCACCATCACCATCACCAGTGGTTTTGCGTGGTTTCGCACTTTTACCCAAGCGAAATGCCGGGATACTACCTAACATAAAGCCACGGCCGCGTCCTACCCAAATCCTACCTCAATTACACACTACACACGCTAGTACAGACATCACAGTGACACAGGTTATCACACAAATCCTACACACACTCATGCACACGGGACTACATGGCCACGATGTCACAAAGCTTCTAAAAGAAAAGAACACAACAAAACCTACTCCATCCCTCTCCCTAATACAGTTACACACCCTACTACAGTCATCACATAAGACAAGTTCAACACACACCCAACTAGATGGGATTGATGACGAAGATTCCTCTAAATTTAATTAACATCAAACAAAACAAAGCTACTAGTTTCTTCCGTCCGCACATTACAACAATGAGGCATGATTTGATAACCAGACACTCCTCTTGCACCATTTGGCCGAATGTGGCACAGTGTTGGCACCACATGTCATAGCTCATATGGACGTATTGTGTGTTTAATTAGTTCATGGAGAACGAGAACTACTTGTGCAGTTGCCGTGACCGCTACCAACAGTTCCTTTCGAAACAATTTCTCAGAAAGTCTCTCCCTCACTCAAATGTGTCCAGGAAACTCTTACTGAGACGTGAGCGTTTCGACAGCTATGCTGTATCCAAGCTTAGATTAGGTGAAATTTAAGTATCTCTAAAAATATTCAAGAGAAGTATGAATTTGTAACCTTCAATGTGTGGCATATTCACGACAAAAATGAGATCGGCCGCGAATGACCATGCTGTGCAAAATTCACGTGCACGTAGTGTGCTGATCCTGAGCGAGATAAAAAAAAAGCGACTTGCTTGTCGTTGCCTGATCCATCTCGATACCAATCGTCATGTAATCTCGAAAGTTCTCGGATGAAATTACCGTAAAGTTGGGCATCCCTCATGTTAGTATGCTCGGACCCTTGTTAATTTTGGCGTTTATAATATTGACTTACCAAATGGGAGTTGCTGTGATTGTCGATTGTTTGCGGATGATTGTGTTATATATATCGAAAGACAACGCAGTACTGCAAGATAAATTGAACCTGGTCTATAAGTGGGCGATTGAAAATGAAATGAAAATAAATACAAGAAAATGTAGCCTCATGAAAATATGGAAAGGGTGAAGGCAAGATTTTCAATATGACATTGGCTCGGAAATATTTATAGAAGAAGATTCTTGCAAATATTTGGGCGTTCACGTAAGGAATGATATGAAATGAAGTAGTCATATAGGATGTGCAGTTTCCAAAGCTTACAAAGCTCTGCACTGTGTAAAGAGGGTATTTAAAGGAAGTAGTACATCTGCTATAGAATTAGGATATTTATCACCTGTGAGACCTATTCTGGAATACGCCTCGGCGGTTTGGGACTCAAATCAAGTAGGTTAGAGCTCATCAATGAGTTGGAAATGGTACAAAGAAAGGCCGCTAGATTTGTGCGCAGTGACTTGATTGCCAGGAGCAGTGTGATCCGAATGTTAAAGAAACTTGTGTGGGAATCACTTGAGGTTAGGAGGATGAAATCCAGTCGGCTTGTTAAGACTAGTCACTGTGATATGATTAGTTCTTCGTCTCGCCAGAAATAAGCCTCTTTAACACCTGGGGTGTTAAGTGCTCGGTGCTTGATGATATTAAGTCGCAACCTAGGTGTATGCTATAAGCCAAAATACAGTATGCAATACTAGTGATCAAAAAATCAAAGCAGGAAAAGTTTCCTATTACAAGGCATTAAATGAGAAATTACTACACAGCTATTAAAGAAACCATTACATAATAAGTTTTATTCGTGAATCTATATACCTACCGAGACTTACAGTAATTAAAGCTGCTGACAGTAAGGTTAAGACTGTGGCCAAAAGACAACGTAATTCTATTATCTGAAGCATATCTCACAGATGACCCAAACTGGACACACAAACACATATACCACTTAAAATATTATGACTCTATTTAACGACAAAGAAAAGTATCAAATATGCTCTCAAGCTAAATTCCGCAAACATCTCTTTCTTCACGTTGAAAAAATCTTGAAAAACTCCTAAGCTAGCGACATTACAGGTCATACCTTTGAACAAAGTCCCCAACTGCAATAAGAACCCTTTAATAAATTTAAAAAGCTTGTGGGGCACGAGAATTCAGTTTTATAGCCTTCAAGAGCAACAATTTGTAAATGTCGAAAAAATACTTTTTAATGCAAGAATTTTTGAAAATATATTTGCTGTATGGAGATATAAAAGACTTTCCGTATGACATATCGCACGTGTAAATCTGATGAAAATATTATAGAGCATTAGACGTATTGATAAATTTTATAGCCTAAGTGTTTTTGGGATAACCTTATAAGCATTTGCAAACTTTCAGAGACATCTATTGAGACTTTTTTGATCCCTGGAATTACAGACGGATAAAATTACAATTTATATACGGCATATACAGGAAGCCTCCGTGGCTTAGGCGGCAGCACGCCGGCCTCTCACCGCTGGGTCCGTGGTTCAAATCCCGGTCACTCCATGTGAGATCTGTGCTGGACAAAACGGAGGCAGACAGGTTTTTCTCCGGGTACTCCGGTTTTCCCTGTCAAAATTTCATTCCAGCAACACTCTCCACTATCATTTCATTTCATCTGTCATTCATTTAATCATTGCCCCAGAGGAGTGCGTCAGGCCTCGGCAGCCGGCACAGTTCATATCCTCGCCGCTAGATGGGGGCTTCATTCATTCCATTCCTGACCCGGTCGGAGACTGGAAGCAGGCTGTGGATTTTCATTCATTCATACGGCATATACTAGTTGTACCCGGCATGCGTTGCAATGCCAATCAAAGAAAGAAAATATTTGTGATGTAATTTTGATTTTGAAATGCTTTCGGATACACAATATATATATTCGTCTGGTGCGTACATGAATAAACCAGAAGGCCTTCCGACGCGTGAGCAGGCTACATACTGCTGTCCGTGTAAGAAGCATGAATTTTCTTAAATTAGTCCACACACTTGTAGGAATTGTCCCTGTGCTTTGTTGATGGTCATATGCGATTCACACTGAAAGCTGCAAACGTTTAGGAACGCATAAACTGCCGCTAAACTGTATGAAATACACCCATTGGTTGAAATGACTCATGTGTCACCTATTGTACAATGGATTTACTAATTGAGAAACCTTCGCGTGCGTACACAACAGCTGACCAAAGTTCATTTGTTGAAACGAATCGCGCTCTATTTACTGTAAAATGGATTTACTGATTGAGAAACTTTCAGGAGAGTGTGCACAAAAACTCACCAAAGTATCATCGCAATCGGATGACTGGTATAAAACACGTATGGGGCAGAGAAACAAACTACCAAGAAACATGCATTTATATATATATTTGTTACTAGGTGAAGTATCCGTGCTTCGCTACTGGTCATAAATAAATTGAAATGTGAAGGTGACAGTTAAAACAGGAGATATGCGAGGTGCTACGCGGAGGGAGAGTAAGGATGGACATTTTGTCCAACTACACCGCTTGGCGTTGACCGTGTTTTATAGCACAAATTTAGGTTTTACTCGATAACCGTTGGAGATACATGAAAAGTGATAAGAACCTCTAGGATAGAAATTTAAATTTTAAACCTCGTACATGCCATAAAAAGTTCGCTATTTCTTAGCGTTCTCTTCTTATTTGAAATTGAAATATGGAAATTTGAAACCAAAGGGTGTAGTGACGTCACTAAAATGATCGCCATCTTTAAATAGTGCAAAGTATCGAAATCAAAAGTAGCCTATATATTAACCAGGTAAATCAGCTACTTCCATGTAAAATTTCATGTAAATTGGACCAGTGTTTCTTTGGTGATTGAGTAATACACAGACACACAGAAACACACCATCTCATTTTTATATACACACATCAAAAAAAGTTTTGCATCACCTCGGTTCCAAGAGTTCCGGAACCTTTAAATACAAAGGGAATAGAGATCAACACAAACAACATTTCAGCTCGTTTTATTGCTCATGAGACCCACACATTGCATGTTGTACCATCATACAGCTAGACTTTCAGCATTTGTGGTCCAGATTGCAGTACACACCACTACCTCTAATACCCAGTAGCACGTCCTCTTGCATTGATGCATGCCTGTATTCGTCGTGGCATACTATCCACAAGTTCATCAAGACACTGTTGGTCCAAATTGTCCCACTCCTCAACGACAATTCGGCGTAAATCTCTCAGAGTGGTTGGTGGGTCAAGACGTCCATAAACAGCCCTTTTCAACATATCCCAGGCATGTTCGATAGGGTTCATGTCTGGCGAACATGCTGGCCACTGTAGTCGAGCGATGTCGTTATCTTGAAGGAACGCATTCACAAGATGTGCACGATGAGGTCGAGAATTGTCGTCCATGAAGACAAATGCCTCTCCAATATTCTGCCGATATGGGTGCACTATGGGTCGGAGGATGTCATTCAGGTATCGTAAAGCCGTTTCGGAGCCTTCCATGACCACCAGTGGCGTACGTCGGCCCCACATAATGCCACCCCAAAACATCAGGGAACCACCACCTTGCTGCACTCGCTGGACAGTGTGTCTAAGACGTTCAGCCTGACCAGGGTGCCTCCAAACACGTCTCCGACGATTGTCTGGTTGAAGGCATATGCGACACTCATCGGTGAAGAGAACGTGATGCCAATTCTGTGGGGTCCATTCAGCATGTTGTTGGGCCCATCTGTACCGCGCTGCATGGTGTCGGGGTTGCAAAGCTGGACCTCGCCATGGACGTCGGGAGTGAAGTTGCGCATCATGCAGCCTATTGCGCACAGTTTGAGTTGAAACACGACGTCCTGTGGCTGAACGAAACGCATTATTCAACATGGTGGCATTGCTGTCAGGGTTCCTCCGAGCGGCAATCCGTAAGTAGCGGTCATCCACTACAGTAGTAGCCCTTGGGCGGCCTGAGCGAGGCCTGTCATCGACAGTTCCTGTATCTCTGTACCTCCTCCATGTCCGAACAACATCGCTTTGGTTCACTCTGAGACGCCTGGAAACTTCCCTTGTTGAGAGCCCTTCTTGACACAAAGTAACAATGCGGACGCGATCGAACTGCGGTATTGACCTTCTAGGCATGGTAGAACTACAGACAACATGAGCAGCGTACCTTCGTCCTGGTGGAATGACTGGAACTGATCGGCTGTCGTACCCCCTCCGTCTAATAGGCCCTGCTCATGCATGGTTGTTTACATCTTTGAGCAGTTTTAGTGACATCTATGAACAGTCAAAGGGACTGTATCTTTGATACAATATACACAGTCAACGTCTATATGCCGGAGATCTGGGAACCGAGGTGATGCAAAACTTTTTTTGATGTGTGTATTAGTATAGATGTAGTCTCCCACAAATCCAACCCCTCGTCCTCGTCGTGGGAGAAGGGCAACGTAATTAAGTAGGGGATTGCCTGTAGGGGTGAAGTACAGTGGGGACTTTGTGTGCCTTAAGACCGCTACGGTAGCTGTGAAGGCCCTACAGGAACCCTGAAGAAATTACGGCTAACGGGGCTCTGGTGAAACAGCTTCTGCCTGGTAGTTTGGAGTTGGTTCTTCAAAGGCTAAGGGAAGAAACCCTGACAGAAAATCAGCCTGGTGCCTCAGGCTTAAGGTGGCAGCCCCTCCAAGGCACTCGGAGGCAGTGGGTTAATCACTCGCTCCTCTTAAATAAACTGATTACGGAAACTGAAGCGAAATTACTAAACCGGACGGATAACCTGATGACGACTTTTGGCATGAAGAGGACTACGAAAATCGGTTTCTGGAATGTGAGGACCTTGATGGAGAAAAACAGACTGAAACAAGTGACACGGGAGATGAAGAACTATGGGCTGGATATCCTAGGATTGAGTGAAGTGAGGTGGCCATGATTTGGTGAAATACAGACAACAGATGGAATTACATTTCTCTATTCTGGGGGCGATGATGAAGAACACAGGGATGGAGTGGGGTTGCTGCTCAACAGAAATGCAAAGAGAAGCCTTATGGAGTGGAAGCCAATTTCTAGTAGGCTCATGTTTGCTAGGTTCAAGACAAAGATCAGGAATGTGATCATCATCCAATGCTATGCGCCTACAGAACAATCGGAGCCAGAGAAGAAGGAAGAATTCTACCAAATGCTGCGAGACGTCACAAGACAAACAATTAAGAAGGACATTCTCATTGTTATGGGAGACTTCAACGCGAAGGTGGGCTCAAACAGTGAGGGGTTGGAGCAGATCATGGGTAAACATGGCCTTGGTGAGATGAATGACAATGGGGAGAAATTTACGGAATATTGCGCCAGTCAGGATTTGGTGATGGGTGGCACGGTATTTCCTCATAGGCGGTGCCACAAGGTCACCTGGGTGTCTCCTGATCAAGTCACAGAAATCAAATTGATCATATCGCAGTGAGCAGGAGGTTCAGAAGAAGCTTGGAAGATGTTAGGAACAAGAGAGGAGCGGACGTTGGTAGTGATCATCATCTTGTGGTTGCCAACTTTTGCATGAAGATCGTCGCAGTCCGCCGAAAGTTTAACACTCGGCACAACAAGTTTGATGTGGGCAAGCTTAAGAACCAGCAGAGATTGGACCAATTTAAACTGGAGCTCAGAAATAAATTCCAGGTGTTGGACTTCGAGACAGAGAAGGACGTGGAGACTGTGTGGAGCGAGGTAAAGAATATCTTCGTGGAAACCAGTGAGATGCAGCTCGGGTACAAGAACTACCTGCGGAAAGAATGGATATCCGATCAGACCTGGGACAAGATAAATTATAGGAAGGAGATTAAGGCCAAGCTCAACACCTGAAAGACTAGGCAGCAGAAGGCTCTCACACAAGCAAAGTATTCAACAGCAAACAGGGAGGTAAAGAGGAGTGTACGGAAGGATCATAGGAGGTGGATTGATGAGCAGGTGGAGAAAGCAGAAGAAGCGGCAAGAAGGGGGGACGTTAAGGAGCTCTATGGCATCCCAAAGATGCTTTCGAAGAAAGGTTTTAATAAAACTAGGCCTGTGAAGAGCAAGATGGGCGAGATCCTCACGACGTGCGATCAGCAGCTGACAAGATGGAGAGAACACTTTGCGGAGGTTCTTAATAGAGATAGAGGACCAGAAATTAAGCAGTGAGGAGAAGATGAAGAGGAAGCAGAAAGTGACCCAAGCATCAGCCTCGACTCCCCAACTCGGGGCGAAATACGGACAGCGTTGAAGCAGACGAAATGCGGGAAGGCACCAGGTCTGGATAATATCCCAGCGGAAGTACTGAAAGCAGACCTGGATATTACGATCGATCTGCTGCACCCGCTGTTGGAGAAGATCTGGAA
Organism: Meconema thalassinum; assembly: GCA_946902985.2. NCBI lineage: Eukaryota > Metazoa > Arthropoda > Insecta > Orthoptera > Tettigoniidae > Meconema > Meconema thalassinum. Next base: position 411,125,348 of record OX336390.1, read on the forward strand.
GGAGGAGAAAATACCAACCGACTGGAAGAAGGGGTTGATAGTAAAGTTGCCGAAGAAAGGGGACACCACAAACTGTAACAACTGGAGGGGTATCACCTTGCTGTCCATTCCAAGCAAAGTGCTGGTGAGAGTCATCCTGAATCGTATAAAAGACTGCGTAGAAAAAAGGCTTCGGAAGGAACAGGCTGGATTTCGACAACATCGCAGCTGTGTGGATCTCATCAACACCCTCCGAATCATCCTGGAGCAGAGTGTGAAGTGGCGGAATACCCTTTACCTCACATTTGTTGACTTCGAGAAAGCCTTCGACTCCGTAAATCAAAGAATCATGTGGAAGACCCTCGAGGAATATAAAATTCCAACAAAGATCATTAGAATCATGGAAGAGATGTACGAAGGGTATGAGTGCCAGGTTCTTCACGAAGGCAAATTAACAGAAAAGATAAAGGTCAGTTCCGGAGTGAGACAGGGGTGTGTCCTTTCCCCCACTCTGTTCCTGTTGGTCCTGGATAGTGTGATGAAGAAGGTAATGGGAGGACGGAAGAGGGGTATTCAATGGGGTATAAATGACAGGCTTGAAGATCTGGATTTCGCAGACGACATTTGTCTTATGGCACAACGGTACCGAGACATAGAAGATAAGCTGGGGAGGTTGCAGAGAGAAGCAGAACGTGCAGGACTGATGATCAACACCAACAAGACCAATGAGATGAGGATAAATTCTGACATCACGACTAGTTTGACAGTCAACGGAAAGGACATTGAGCAAGTTGAGTCCTTCCTCTACCTTGGAAGTATAGTCACAAATGATGGGGGAGCAGAGGAAGATGTTCGAAGCCGTATCAGGAAGGCAAATGGTGCCTTTGTCCAGCTCTACCACATCTGGAGAAATAGAAACATTTCCAGAAAGACCAAGCTCCGCCTTTTCAATAGCAACGTAAAGTCGATTCTTCTCTGCGGCTGTGAAACATGGAAAGTCACAAAACCGATCAACAACCAGCTACAGGTGTTCATTAACAGATGTCTGCGTCGCATCATGAATGTGAGGTGGCCGGACATAATCTCAAATGAAGATCTTTGGACCATCACCAATCAACAACCGATTAGCTTCCAGATCAAGGAGAGGAAATGGCGCTGGATTGGTCACACACTAAGGAAGCCGGACGGAGCTATTGAGAGGGCGGCGCTAGACTGGAATCCTCAAGGCGCCAGGAAGCGAGGTCGACCTAAGAAGACCTGGAAGAGGACGATCGAAAATGAAATTGCAGAGGTGGACAAGAACTGGAGTCAAGCGAAGAGAATGGCCAGGAACCGTATTGCGTGGAGAAATTTCGCCAAGGCCCTATGCTCCGGAAGGAGCGGCAGGAATTAAGTAAGTAAGTAAAGTAAGTATAGATGTAGTTTTTTTCATGGGGAGAGTGGGGCACATTGAACCGGAAAAGATATTTTTCACTGCTACTCATCCAATAATTTTAATACAGAGCTGTGGTTTTCTCCCTTTAGAAGTGATTGTAGCTTCTAAGCTACATGTCTTTAAATAAAAACAGGTAAATGGTTAATTCTTCCCCACCCGTGGGGAACCATGAACCAGTCTACAGAGTTTCATTAGAAGAACTTAATTACAGAGTTATTTACAAATTTAATATAATCTTCACATACAATCTCTATATATATAAAAATGAAAGTTTGTCTGTTTTTTTTTCTGAATTTCCAAGGAAATTTGCGATATTTGCGCGTTTCAGACTGTTTTATAATGGATGCGCGCAAAAATAAAAGTTTTGTCTGTCTGTCTGTTGGTTTGTTTGTTTGTCTGTGGACAATTTTGTGTCCTTATAACTCGAGAACGGCTGAGTGGGCACAACGTTAAATTTGATACAGATATCCTTCAGAGGCACGACACTAATCATTGATTAAACTCTTCTCCGTACCTCTCATAAAAGGGGCCCTACCCCCTTAAAATACATGCTGAAATAGGCGTAGAAGGGTGAAACAAAGCTCATTTTCAGCCCCTCAATGTGAGAAACGAAACTCGGAAAACCACTTTTAAGGCCCTAAAACCAACAGTTTTTGAGATATTCCCAGAAAACTAATTTCACTTAATAAATTAATGAAAGAATGCATGCCGGTATCCATGGCAACTGAATCTCAGAGGTCCATCTATTTCTGTAAGACGCAATGCAATTCCATTTATTATATTACTGTGAAGGTTTGCAAACGGCTATAAGGTTATAACGGATCCAAATTAAGCTGAAATATTCATCAATACATATAATGCGCTTAAGGGGTCAAGGGGTACTCTAGAATTTTTTTACACGATTTACACGTGCGGGTATGGTACGGAAGGTCTATTATATCCCTATCCCTATATTGTTATATTATTATTATTACTATTCTTTTAATTATCATTATTATGGCGTAAAACGACGAGACAAAGCTCATTTTCAAACCCTTGGTGACAGAAACAAAACTCGGGGCCCCTCAAGAGCCGTAAAGGGTCCCCGAAAACTATATTTTAAGGCTCTAAACCCAACAGTTTCTTAGATATTCCCAGAAAACTAATTTCATTTAATAAGCCAAAGAAGGAATGCAAGCCACTAACCATAACAACAGTAACTTATCTTAAGAGGTGTCATCCAACTTTCCATCTATTTCTGGAATTAGTAATGACACTCCATTCATTACATTTCTGTCAAAGGTTGCAAATGTCTATAAGGTTATCACGGAACCAACTAAAACTGTAAAATTCATCAGTGCGCTTAAGGGGTTCAAGGAGTATCCTAGATTTTTTTCACACTTCTTACACGTGCGATATGTCGTACAGAAGGTCTATTATATCCCCAAACAGCAACATTAATTTCAAAAATTCCTGATTTGAAAAAGTAGACGGTTTTTTGCTGATTTTAGGAATTTGGGCCATTGGAGGCTAAAAAAACTGAATTTTCATGCACCACAAGCCTTTATAATTTATAAAAGGGGTCTTCCTGTAGTTGGGCACTTGACACAACGGTTAGGGTCAGTTCGTATGTGACGTGTATTGCGATTCGTCTACGAGGTTTCCAATTTTATTTTCACGCCAGGAAGAACACGTTAGGTAAATTTAGTTTGAGAGCACATTTGAACTAATCCTGTTTCTTTGCCAACAAATAGGTTCCAAGCCCCTAAACATAGCAACAGTAGCTCAATTGATAACATCTGGTTATTAATACCGAAGACCGTTCGAAAAATGGGTACTTCTGCTAGTCCTCTTATAAATCATATAACTAAGCATATAGGCATTCAACCACACATACACATTTGAAATTAACCGACTTCATTGGACAGGAAAAAAAAAAATCCACAGCCTGCTTCCAGTCTCCGACCGGGTCAGGAATGGAATGAATGAAGCCCCTATCTAGCGGCGAGGATATGAACTGTGCCGGCTGCCGAGGCCTGACGCACTCCTCTGGGGCAATGATTAAATGAATGACAGATGAAATGAAATGATAGTGGAGAGTGTTGCTGGAATGAAATTTTGACAGGGAAAACTGGAGTACCCGGAGAAAAACCTGTCTGCCTCCGTTTTGTCCAGCACAGATCTCACATGGAGTGACCGGGATTTGAACCACGGACCCAGCGGTGAGAGGCCGGCGTGCTGCCGCCTAAGCCAATTGGACAGGAAGTTAATTCCAAATTTTAAGTATGATTTTTGTCTCTTTGTCATCCCCTGTTCAGTAGGATATGGCAACACATATACTATACTAGCAGTAGTGCCCGGCTTCGCCCGGTGGATTTATTATTTTGTTTTATGGATGATAATGAATACTACTACAGAACTGGAGCGCTCAAGATAAGGATCGGAAAGCACCAACGCTTATTGCAGCTGATAACCTCAGTATACTGCACCAACACCATCGCCCTTATACAGAGGCATACTATTGTCATGATGATAACTGTTTTAAGGGGCCTAAGAAATCTTTTTGCAAAAATTACTCCCCGTCACTACAATTTATAAGCAGCTCGCAATTTTGCACCAGAACACTGGTAGGGCCGACGCGACGTGATGCAGCCCACATTGCCAGGCAACAATAGACTTAGGTATTATTGAAGCTGTCCGGGAGCGCTTGTTCTTCCGACTTAATGAACAAAACTGAATCTTTAAGGTTACCTGAGAGGTGTAGCCTAATGCTACACAGCCTAAACTATTCCTCTTAAATCTGGCTATCACATACAAAAATAATTTTTCGAATCCGACTGGTAGATCCAGAGATTAGCGCGTTTAAACACACAAACAAACTCTTCAGCTTTATTATATTACTATACCGTAGATTATTTGCTGGAACAGATGGGGTCCCTGAAGAAATAAGAACTTTCCACCCATTCTTTCACTCTTTCTCAAGAATGACACCTGATTGTCGCCTACATCATCCTTCGATGTAACTTACGTCTATGTCTTTCAAAATTTCCCCCATATAGTAAACATACTTTTTGTTTTTCAGTTCAAACTTGGTCAGAACCAGAACAAAATCATCTGTTTCTGGAGATTTGTCCAAATCCACAAAGTTGTATTTGGATTCATCAAACTCATTCAGGTTGGCATCGCTGTCTTCGTACTGAACGTCACTATTCTCTTCCTCAGATTCCTGCTCATAAAGCTTCCGTTTGGCCTAGTTAAATTATGTAAATGAATAAACATTACCAGCACCTAAGTATTTACCCATGCTAATAAACCCACAGAAGGACTCACGGCATTTAGGGAAAATTGAATCACTTAGATCAATGTGCCCCAGCAGTACATATTTTTATACAAAGCTATTTTGAGGTTATTTATAAACATTGTTCAAATTATAAGATATATAAATTTAAGACACGATTCTGATGTTATTTAATAACTTACTTAATCTGAATTCCAACCAATCATTTGCCATCAAATGTTAATCTACCAAGTTCTCTGAAAATTACTTCACTGTAGCCGTAAAAAAATAACAGCTGCAAAGAGCTAATGGCGGGAACCAGATTTTGCAGAAACAAAATGCAAGTCAGTAGAGCAGTTCTAACAACATACCCAGATTGAGAAAAATAATTCCTTTATTTATACTGAAGTTGTGTAACCTGGTTCATAGTGCCCCGTGGTTCAAAGTGCCCCACTATCCCTACAAAAAACGTACGATATTATTTACTTAGTAATTTGAAAGTACCCATGTTAAGTACAAAAGGAGCCTGGTTATGGCTTCAAATGATTACGTTGAGAATTATTGGTGACGTCAGTTACCTGTAAGTTTACTACGGTAATGTATCTGTTAAGGGCAGTGACGGAGGTAATGTTCTGTACAAATCATTTACTCTTACAGTCATCTTTTTTTGACTCATTGAGTGTTCAGGGAGCTGCCGTAGTACCTCTAAACTGAACCCAACGTCTTAAGTAGAAAAGAAGGAGTGTTCATCGCGTGGTCAATCATTTTAGGTTACTGTTTCATTTTGGTTGCTGCAAATTATTCTGGTTCTGTTAGTCTTAGTCAAGTCTTATCACAGCTACTGTATTCCTGAATTGTAATACAGAAGATAGCCGGTACTGGTTAACACTGACAACAATAAGAAATGCAGCATAGAACATTAGGATTAATGAAACATAAACATCAACATATCAGTAGTAGAACACACCTTAACGGAGAATATAACAATGCAATACAATATATTGCGCGTGATACCTTCCGTCATAAGGTAAAGATTCAAAATCTCACTTAAAAGCAGCGGCATCAAGAGTATGAAATTAGACTCAAAATGTCACATTTAGACGACCACGTGGATTAGAGGCTAACATTCTCGGCTGTCGCCTTGGAGGTCCGAGTTTAAATCCCGGCTCTGCCAAGAAAATTTAATTCTGGTCTGAGAGCTGGAACGGGGTACACTGCGCCTCCCGAGGCAAAACTTGGAAGATGTTTTCCGTGGTTTCCCACTTCTACTCGAAGCTAATACCGGGATAGTTTCTAACTGAAGGCAACAGCAACCTCCTTTTTAATCCTCACCTGAATTGCAAATACACACACTACTACAGCCATCACAGTAACACAGGTTATCAGAAAAAATGCATATACACTAAGTCCATTGGGCTATATGGCCATGATGTCACCAAGCCTCTAAATCAATCAACAATAACAGAATCATTTAAGCTCATTTAATCTGAATACTAAGTTTCGTTATGATATCTATAGCCGTTGTGACGTTAGGTCGCGTGCAGGGTTAGCCGATGTATTTTTTTAAATTTGAATTCCCTACATCAACCCCCGTTAATAAAATTAAAAAACTACGTATTCAGATTTTTATGGCGTTCAGATTCCTAATGTTCTTATCGTGGTTTGGATAGAAAATGGAGGCCCATGGCCTGGTGTTTACGTCTTGAGCTACTGTATCATGGAGAGAATGGAGTAGCATGGCCCCTTACAGAGACAGGTGGAAACCTGGTGATCAATTCTTGAGGTACTGTTTCCGTTGAGAAAATTGAGTGGCATGGCCTCTTACCGAGATAGATGGAAACTTGGTGGACCCGTATTGTGCTACTGTTGCCATGGAGATGGCCGGCTTTGCCATTCCTTCATAAGTTAATTTTCTGCCTTTATTAGCATTTGCTCGAGTGCAAATAGGCCGATTTCTGAAGAATGAGAAAGACTATAGAAAATTCATGTAGTCTGCGGCTTCTTCTGGGCCCTAAACTATGTGTATGCAAAATTTGGTAGAGATTGGTGGAACGGTGTAGATTTGTATACGGAACAAATGTACCCACATACCCACATACATACAGACTTTCACTTTTATATATAATATGGACTACAGAAGATAGAGAATACCATAGGATCACATGTTTCGCTCGTCAAGCGAGAATTATCAGGTCCAAATATACAAGACAAAGTAGCTCTACAAAACACTACCAAACCTACGATGACATCCACAGATGGTCTCTACCCTCAAAAAACAAAAAACACGTCAAAAATTTAGAAAGTGTGGCAATTATTACTGACAAATACTAAAGCATCCGATATGAACTATGTACAATGTCGCAAGACTGAGCTATGACGATCCCCTGCGCCAACTAATCTGTGAAGGTGTAGCTACTATTGCTGTCATACACTTAAGCAATAAGCTCTAAACTAGAATTTTAAATCAATGCAGAAATTACCCACGAGTAGGTACTCTGCTGAGATGATATAAAGCTAAAACTGCAACACACAAAAACAGTGTCTGTCTACTATTAATGTGTTAGCGGCTTCGGTGGTGTAGTTGGTAGCATGCTGAGCTGCTGTGCCCAAGGTCGCGGGTTCAAACCCGGCCGAAGTCGTCGAATTTTTTAAGAGCGTTAAAATCCTTCAGTATGCCTTCCTTCGGAGGGGAAGTAAAGCCAGCGGTCCCATTCATAGATTTATGGCATGTAAAAGATCCTCCCACAGACTAAACTTGTGTGGAGCTAAATTTCTAGGTTAGATTTCGTTGGAACGCTCTATCAAAGTTCCAACGTTCACCACTAGGTATCATTGACATCTGGTAGCGAAAGTTGGAACTACTTGAAATTGAACGGAACTTGTAGCTCACCCTAGGTGTATCTGCTTGAAGCAGCTACGCAGGCTGTCCCAGCCGAGCTGCTCGCCAGTGAGCAGTGGAGTACTCGGCGCCTTGCGTGAGTAAACCTGCAACATGCAATACAGCTCTGCTGTGGGGACTGTCGTCACTGCGCGGTGGATACATCAAGCCTGGTAAGAAGCGCATGACCTTCGCTCAGTGACGCATTGGCTATCACCCCCAGTCCTTCTCCAACCATGCTTCGATCATCACTACTGAGTACTCGCGTGTACACATACTCAAACTCGTGGATTTGGAACAGGCTCTGGCGAGCCGAACATGTCCTCGGACACTCCCGGCACTAAAAGCCATACGATAAATAAGTATATAATTAATGTGTTGAATGATCTGATATGGAGACTTGGGAAATGTGGAATATCTAGTGGCTGCTCAGATAACCACTGCGCTGAAGTAAAAAGCAGCCTGTATATGGACATCACCAGTATTAGGATTAACTGTTGTAATGTGAGGTGCGCCTAGGTGAAGTTTACAATTTGTCATGAGATCAGAACTGCTATTAACAGCATAAACAGTAATTAAATTATACTATCAACACTAAAGTACACTTGTACTACAAGTTAAAATATAGAGCCAGGAGATAATAATCATAACTATCCAGAATGGTATATTGAAGACACTTCTTCAGAGTGTTCTCAAGTCAAGTAGTAGCATGTTATAATGATTGGTGCCATTCTATTGTTTTCTTCTTTCTGGTTAAGGAAACTTTGTGTTCAGTTGCTGCTTTATAGTGTCCAATATTCCACCACTGACGTCATGATAGATGTAGGTGAGCACTACTACCCTCTCATTCTAGCTACTTTATGCTGCGAAGGCAGACAGATTTGTGCACGCGATCTCTTTGTATGCACTTCAGTTGTACACGCTATCTGCGGTTCGTACATACACCTATCATGGAAGGAGAAGTCAGTAAAATGTCCTTGAATTTCCGGTGTATAGTAACGACCGCACCTTATTTTTAACTGGCCAAAGGAGGATCTGTCCACTATGTTGGCCTTTGCTCTAGACAATATCTTCATGGTTTTGGGTCATAAACTTGTGTTTGAGGAAGTATGTTTAGGAAAACTTCGACGACGATTTTGCATTTTCGTCCTACTGTGTGGTGCTAACTTCACCAAGAGTCTACAGATAAATGACATTTTTGTTCTTCCGTATCGTCAGATGTGGTGGCTCAGCGGCCAAATTGCTTGCATTTCACCAAGGTGTACATAGTTTGATTCCTAATTAATGCATATAGTCTAAGATTTTTGAGGTGGCATGTCAACTACCGGTGGCCCGGTTCCACTTAAATGGGAGATCCCACGGCTTGTGGTCGTGAGATTAACGGCCACGTAAATATACAAGTTTCCTTCGTATCAGAGGACATTGGGCTCCTTGTAACAGCAAGTTAGCCTATTCATTATGTTTTGCTAGTCTTCTGACGGAGAGCAGTGTGCTTGTACCGTGTTGCAGATGGCGGACGAGTGACCATGTTGCTGGTGCCAGTCCCCATCGTACTGCTGCTGTACGCGATGGTCTTCCTGCTGATGAGTCCTGTCCTACTGCTGGTCGCCTTCGTGCTGCCCCACCTGCCATTGTTACTACTGCGTCGTGTGGCCACCTTCCCCATGGAGTCCATATGAAATCTAACACATCTTCCAGCAGAGCTCATCGAATCTTTGTCTAGGAGATCCCCAGACAAGTGGAGACCATCTGCACTTATACCATCCGCTATCAGCCTCATCACTTTGTTCAGTTCCAAAATGCACCTTTACCCTGATTACTTTCACGGATTACATCGGTGTTCTCTATCGCTGATGTCGTCAGGGTAACTGTTTTGTAGTTTTGATACGAAAGTTACAGTTCACAGAAATGTATCGTGAAGTCGATGGTACTGTTAGAAGCAGCAGTTACTGTGAGTTACGTAAGGAGGGAAAGGCGTGGACAAGTTCATGCCCTCGGTGGTGCACTCGGAGCTGTTGGACGGTCGCTATCTGTAGAAGGCCACGTGAAAGTCATGGGCACCTGCATTTTGATCCCACGAGGCCAACTGTCCCCTAGCTTAACATGATTACATTAGGTCGCGGCTTCGAAACAGTGCCTTAGTCAAGGATATCAGCTAACCTAAATTTGTGCGTGTTAGAGGTTATGATTCGTCGTCAAAATTTTGATTGAAGTGACAACTTGCACATATGATGAGAGATTTTATTCCCAGTGGAGGGGTTGATACCAGAAACCATGCAGGCTCACACAAATGCTAGATTTGTTCAAAATTGCTTTGAGAACGAGTATCATTATCTCCGAATAAATCTTGAGTTATTATAAGCTCTTCTGTGTTAAGCTCCCTATTGCATATGCATTATTCGAGAACAGAACAATAGTTTGGCCATTTTAAAATATAAAACAATTTGCTCAAGTTCTCACTAGTCTATTCTAGTTACAGCTATAGGAGTGTCTTAGAGAAAGTTCATGCCTCCATCGAACTGGAGACTCATACCACATGCACAATGTGTGTGGTATGAGTGATTTCCATAATAAAGCTGTTGTCCTGAACCCTTTAGTTGCCCTGCTGAATTGTTTACCCCAAATCACTGAAGGGAATTACAGTTACTCTATTTCATCACAAGTGTCTGAACATAATGTAATTATAATATACTGGGGAAGATAGCCTATAAGTATGTTTCATGGTGACGTCTTGAGTCAAGTACTGTATATGCTTGTGAGGCTGAATGTTTTGAATCTCCTAACATTGTTCAAATATTAACTGGAACTCAAACAAGAAGTTGCACTGACGTATTTCACCGGAAATATGCTTTACATGTGCCATCTTAGAAGAATTGAGATGAAAAATAAAATAGTTGAGCGTTATTAAAGAGGAGTTCTTTTGGCAATTATGTTCCTAATTATATCTCAGTGGTTAAGTTAATGAAAGCGAAGAGCAAACAGCAATATATATGTTATCATTTACGTTGCAATTAAATAATACAGCAGAATATCATTTCCACGCAGTGAAATCAGTAAGCACATTTACTCGCCTAACACTTCATTCTTTCCAAGAAGAACTCCGCCCCAGCAAAAATAAATTTATTTGAAAATTAAATTCTTAGGAATTTTCCTTTAATATACATTATTGTGTGAGAAGTTACACTATATCTCGCCGTTACAAATATTTCACATGGGGATGAATACCACCATGACCTAAGCCTTAGATAAAGCAATCCCTGTAACACAACCAACGTACTTCAATTGTTTTGTAGACTTCGATAGAAATGAAAATACGATTGTGTCGTGTGGGATGAATGTCTAGGATGACCCATCAAGTCTATGCAAAAATTGTGAATTTTTGGAGTTGACTTTTGCTGTATATGCCACGAGTTTTAATTGAAGAAAACCTGGTGCCTCTTCACCAAAGAGGTAGGCCTACACCTCCTCAGTTCCCGTTTCAACTCATCTTGGTAACATAATGGCCAGGAGACACCAGCTCACAGGGCTGTTCCTAGATTTGCTTGAGGGCATGAGCTTTCTCCTGGGTTAACCAGATGGCTCCATTGTGTCCTTGGTTACTATTCTGTCCCTCTTTCTGTCTATGAAGAAGGCCTGTGCAAATGGTGTGGTTATTTCCTACATATTTTCATTCTTTCTGTCGAGTGGGGCAACAACCCTTATGCGCCCGCAATAAGTGCTATCGACAACAGTCTGACATCACCTTTCTATAATATCCTCTTGCTGTGCTTTTAGCCCCCTTAGAATTGGTTGGGACTCCAACGGTAACTGGTAATGTCACCCTTAAGAATTCTTACGTATGCAAATTTACTCTTCAGGATGATACCTTTACAAGCATGGGTTCCAATTGGTAGTCTTCCGCACGCAAATTTCTCCTCCTGGACATAGCAAGATTTCAGTACGGTACAATGCGCGTCTCCACTCGTGTTTGATGCCTACTCGTTCGTACCGTAACAGTGTTCCAGCAATCATCCCAAACCTTTGCACGCTCCGGTGTTCTGTCAAATTATTTAGTTCCTGAACTGTTTGACTAATTGTGTTTTGATTGAAAAGAGATTTGTTTCCTTATCTAGATTATCATATCCCTCATTATATGAGAACTACAACCTCCGGAAAAATAAGGATGTCGGGGTGGAGAAGGTAAGGAACTGTAAGAGTTTAAATGTAGGAATAAAACATTCTTGCGCTGATAAGTTAGTGAGTTGAGCAAAGGAAGTTGAATATGACAGAAGAGAGGAACTTAGGACAAGTAAGTGAAACAGTCAACTGAAGGTCTCTTGGGCATCCTATTAGTTCTGTTTACTGTTAGCCCCTGGAGAAATTGTTAGAACATTATGTTTCATTTCAATTGCAACATGCAAGTTGAACAGACTACCTCAGGACAATTGATATCTCGCCAACAATTCGTTTTTCTGATAGCAAAGTATAATATCGCTTTCGGTGTCTTAGTAGATGGCATTAACTTGATTGTTGTTTTTGCCTGATCTACTTAGAGAGTGGCCATGGATTGCTGCAAGCCGAAGAGCAGGGACACGTGGGCCGTCACGTTGTGTCATGTCAGCTGGGTGTGGCGCCAAGAATAACGGACTTCCTCAGGTGAGCCTACAGCAGCCTTACTAATTTCACACAGTCTAGCCAACTGACACATTTTTGTAGAAAGGACAACTCTAATGTGATAAAATATTTTAAAATATTCTTTGCATGTGTAGAACATGCAAACTATAGGTACCCTTGCAAACGTAAACTACCCGATCTTGATGAAAGTACAGTTGACGATAAGACTACATGAAGAAGATGTATTATGACATTTTTGTACCCATAATAGCTTGGGACTCCCCTAGAGACGATAAACCGCACTTTGCGTAGCTACGAGAGAGGGGGGAGGTGATCAGGGAGATCACTCCCTCCCTGAGCCAAATAATGAAATTATGAAATTTGTTGAAGATTTTAATTTTGAATAAAACCTATCTTCGGATTGATGATAAATGATTGGATTGTGTGAGTTTATACTTAATAATTAAAAAGTATTTATTTTCACACGTGTAAATATTTTAGCGTTACCCTAACTTAACACTTATTGGATGGACAAACTGGTCAGCTGTTCAGTTAGCCAGAGGCGGGGCAGTGAGATTTCCAAAAATACACCACTTGTCAGTTACCATTCTGTTAGTATTCGAGTATGAGTGTCATTGTGGAAAGTGAATAATATTGTTTTGAGTTTAAACTTTAGTTGGAAACTGTAGTTTATTAATATTTATACAATGTCGTGGAATATAAAAAGGCTAGATGATCTCGCTAAGAAACATGAACTTTATTACTTAATATCAACGAATTTTCGAGCATTTACTAATTTATAAGTGCAAATGCAACGAATCAAATGTTAATGAATTCAATTACGAAAAATGTAGATAGGAGGCAGGTGTCAGGATATAACCCCCAATGCCATACTGACTCAGCTCCCCCCTGCAGAAGCAAATCCTAGTTACGCCACTGCTCGTGCTTGCGGACTAATTGCTCTTCCGCTTTCTGCGTTTCACAACGTGCATTTCATTTTTAACCAGAGGATTACTGTCGTAAAGCACGTATCACTGTGTGAAAACTCCAGTTGGTGCGATGTCTTGAATATCTTGTGTGTTCCATGGCGGTATTTGGACGTTTAGACATCAATCACAGTTCAGTTTTTACAGCAAAATATGGAACATCTAATTTAAACAGCCACCGTAGGCTTCCTCTTCTCCACCAGGTTGCTGAAGAAAGTGGTGGGAGGGGGCTCATCACTCGCATCTATTAGGAACGACGTTTGTCGCACGCATTCAAATTCGTGCGATTTCGACTTCTCTACATATGGCCCAAGTAATCTGGAGATTAAATACCATCAGAAATGTTTTACTTGTGCTCTGAGCAACGTGTTTGTTAAGTTTCGTCAAGATCGGGCAGTTCACGTTAGCAATTGTCAAATCTCAGTAGCTTACTATACTCTGATTTACAAAAGATGAACAGTGAAAGCTGTCATCCACTTGAAGGGTGAGGTGAGGAGTGGAGACGAGAGGGGTAACGGTTCCCATAGCAACAGCGAACAGTGTTGCAATGTATGCCGACACAGCAGTGAGCACATGGTTTGACGCAGTGTTCTACTGTTCCTTGACTCATCACTGTCATTAGTATTATCCCGTGTATCTATTGAAGTGCATTTGCTTATTCTTTCATAGGCTACAGCAAGGGTTATCGTTCTGTGTTTGTTCGAGGCGTGTGTATATACAGATTTTGAGTTTATTTCTTTTATTCGCATCATCGTGTCTATTTTCGTTGCGTAAAAATGGCATCGGCACGTGCTCGCGGAAGGTCCAGGATCCATTCTCCGCGACATAGAGCATCTTCAGGCTGTGTTGCGATTCTACATGCCTGGTCATCACACGGATTTGTTAATAATCACTTTTGCTCTTTAGGTCGAAAAAATCTGGTGATTACCATGAAGACATGGACCACAACCGGTTTTTAAAATGGTTCCAGGAAAAATTGTTACCCAACATCCCTGAACACAGTGTTATTGTAATGGGCAATGCTTCGCACCACACAGTGCAGATAGACAAAGCTCCAACAACTTCAAGTACGAAGCCGCGAATGTTGGAATGGCTCGGCCGCCATAGTGTACCATGCGACAGCTCTATGACGAAGGGAATCCTTCTAAACCTTATACGGCAGCATAAGCCTAAACCCATGTACCACGTGGATGAACTGGCAAGAAAGCATGGCCATAAGATCATCAGACTGCCCCCATATCATTGTCACTTCAATCCTATAGAAATGATATAGATCAAGTGAAGGGTTACGTAGCACGGCATAGTAAAAATGTCACACTCCGTGAGGTTTAGAAGCTTACCGTTGAAGCTATTAGGGAAGTGACTTCAGAAAACTGGAAGCGTGTAGTGTTAAAAGTGCAACGAGAACTGGATGAGGCCACGAAATGTGAATGTATACTCGATGATGGGGTAGATCGGCTCATCATTTCCCTGTATACCATACCAAATCATTTTAATATACAGTAATCAATATTTTATTAACACAACTCAACATCGCGTCCAAAAGACATTTCAAAGACACTACACTCAAAGATAACAAAACCAAAACTATGTAAATCAAAACACTGTCTATTTTCTACAGGAAGTAGATTGCTCGAAAGAGCTTCTCCACACCATGGGAAGCAATTCCGGATCCGATTCAGACACAAGTGACGAAGAGCGGGCTATGGAAGGAATAGAACCCATAATTAGTAGTAGCAGCTAGAGCGATTAGGTAACTTTCATTATTTTTTATTATTTTTATATTTTATGTTTATATAATTTTTATTTATTTATTTATTTCATTATGATTATTATTATTATCATTGTGTTCCGTCCGGCTCCGTGGCTAAATGGTTAGCGCGCTAGGCTTTGGCCCGAAGTGCCCCGGGTTCAATTCCTGGCCGAGCCATCAGCGATTTTAATCTCCTGGGGTTAATTCCCGTGGCTCGGGGACTGAGTGTATGTGACGTCTTCATCCTCATGACGACGCGCAGGTCACCCACGAGCGTCAACTAGAATGACCTGCACTCGGCCTCTCCGGAGGCCACACGATCATTACATTACATTGCGTTCCCATTTTGTTGCATCGATTGTGCGCTTTCACACGAATATGGCTGATACACCACAGATCCCAGTATTTGTATCTTCCTGGAAGCTTATTTGTCATGATCTGCCTCAGTGGCAACGCAGCATTTCCCCACGTGCTAGCGTTGACAGCCTTCGGCGTTCATTGTTGGTAATACAGAGTATACTGTAGGTCTAAATCTATGTGGTCACACGTGACTTCAAGAAGAAATCCTACCCCTGTTTTAATAAGCAAAGCGACAAGTTGGTGTCTGCCTCATGTTATAGTGCCTTGCTTTCTTAGCTGTCACCTCTGAGATCAGGGTTTCATTCCCGGCTTTGCCAAGACATTTAATTCCGGTCTGAGGGCTGGAACGGCGTACACTCAAGTCTCATGAGGGACAATTGGGAAGAAGTGGCTTCATTTTACACCTCAGGCATCCTGGAAATGGTTTCCCGTGGTTTCCCATTTCTACTTAGGCAAATGCCGTGATGGTTACTAACTTATGCCACGGCCGCCTCCTTCCCAATCATCACCTGAATTACAAATGTAATAATGTTATTGGTTTTACGTCCTTTTTAACAACTGTGGCTTTTAGAGACACTGGGGTGCCGGAATTTTTCCCTGAAGAGGATCTTAAACGTGCCAGAAAATATACTGACAAGGCGTCCTTGGATTTACGCACCCACACATGCCTGCTGACTGTGCTGGGATTTGATTCTGCAACCTTGGGACCAGCAGGCGGAATTACAAATACACACATTACTATAGACACCACAATAATTCAAGTTTTCAGATACATTCTGCACACACCTCCAAGTACATGGAGCTGAAATGACCACGGTGCCTCAAGTCCCTAAACAAACAACAACAACAACAACAACAACAGTATAATTATGTGTCGCAACACATCAACTGGCACAGTGCTGGACCCTGACGTCTGGATTCCGAACTACAGTAGTAGGCTGCACTTGTTTACCCTTGTCATCCCTGACTGGATTACAAACACCGTTTGGAGGCAGTGATGAAGGATTGTCCTCTACAGACAATGAAGGCTCAGCTAAATGTTCAACTTGTGTTGATTCATTCAGGGGCCTTGCGACATCGTACTTGGGTGTGAGTGGCACCTGAGTCATGGTGAGTAGTGTGTGCATTGAGGCTAGGATTTGGAATGAGGTTAGAAGTTAGGAACCATCCCAGCATTTGCCTGGAGCAGTGGTGGGGAAACCACGGAAAAGCATCTCCCTCTTCTCAGTTTTGCCTCACAAGACAGTGTACTCGGTTCCAAACCTCATACCAGAAACAATACTCGGCAGAGTTGGGGATCATTGCAGTTGGATTCAAGGACCATTTTGTGGAGTTATTTGCACTTCGTGGAAATAAAATACTATGATCAGCATGCCAAAGGTAAATTTATGTTAAACTATATTTTAGTTAAAACTCAGCAATTTTTCTAGGTTTGTGCCGTGTCTTGTGTGGGGTTTCGCCTAGGACACCAAGCTGGCTCATCAGCGGGCTCTTGGTGTCCGTGCCCGGACCTCCACAGGAGTAGCGAACTGTTACTACCTCCCTTCTTATAAAGCGCACCTGCGCTTCTTTACTGCGAGAGCTAAACGCTCACGCAGCCCTTCACCTCCATATAAAGGCTTCCATAAAGATGGTATATTGGCTTTCACGGCCAGTGAATTAAAACTCAGCAATTTGGAAGCCTTTATAGGGAGGTGAAATGCTGCTTGAGCTTTTAGCTCTCGCAGTAAAGAAGCGCAGGTGTGCTTTATAAGAAGGTAGGTAGTATCAGTTCGCTACTCATGTGAGGGTCCAGGGACGGACACCAAGAGCCCGCTGATGAGCCAGCTTGGTGTCCTAGGCAAAACCCCCACACAAGACCCGGCACAAACCTAGAAAAATTGCTGAGTTTTAATTCACTGGCCGTGAAAGACAATATAGCCTACTATATTTTAGTTATTTTTGAAAACCTTGGGGCAGAGCTTCTGGCTGACTATACACATCTAACAGAGTGTGTCTATCACCAAAATCTACGCTCTTGTGTTGCCTGTTACAGTGTGATTCATCACTTAAGGAGGCTGCGATTTGAAACGCCACCGTGGTCTGCCAGTAGGCCTACCTCCTACATTGGACGCTCCCCAGTTTGCTTCTGTCAGCTATGCAGGTTGGTATTCTGGCTAATTATTAGCGGAGATAAGATATTTATGTGGTTGTAATGGTGAATGGAATTTGAAGGGGTCATCTAGGTCATTAGTAACTAATAACATAACTGTACGACAAAGGTATTTTATTTGAAACATGTTAACAACACGACAGACACATGCACGTCTCTATCTAACCAGATACAAAATTGTAATGGTTCCTTTGATTCCTGTCTACCATAAGCCAATTTGTGGGTTAGACGTATTCTTTCCTTCTTCGGCAGCCGTAAGACTATCAGTGGGGCATGAAATGATCTTCATATGTTCCTAGTCACGATTTTATAATCGAAAAGTGTCCCAAGCATTACTTAAAATGTATTTCTCGGTCCAGTGCACAACGGAGTTGACTTGCATAAGCATCATAGTCTAAAAGTAAACCCAATAAATGTGGACGAGTGTAATGTTCGTTCACAACATTTCAAGTAGCACACACATCTGCTGAAATAGTGATACTTTTTAGGGTTTGTTTGATGATGATGATAATAATAATAATAATGAAAACGGAGACTCAAATTCTATGGGCATTTATTTCAAATGGATGAGCTGATAATTACGAAGAAGATTTTTAGAATACTCGACAGTAGACCTAAGGTGTCTGATAATGGTTCAGGGAGGTGCATAAGGATCATCAGGTTCGACTAAATCCG
Source organism: Meconema thalassinum (assembly GCA_946902985.2). Taxonomy (NCBI): domain Eukaryota; kingdom Metazoa; phylum Arthropoda; class Insecta; order Orthoptera; family Tettigoniidae; genus Meconema; species Meconema thalassinum. The sequence continues at coordinate 411,143,415 of OX336390.1, forward strand.
GAAGACATTTCACGCCACACTAAGTTTAGGTCAGTTATCGACAAATTCCATGGATTCCACGACGAACCAGAGGTTGCCAGCCGATGGGAAGAGAAGGAGCTATTTCGAGATATTTGCTGCGGAGGTAAGACTCTAAGATTACTGAAGGTTAATTATCAGAGTTTAGGAAATAAATTAATTGAATTTTGGAATCTTGTAGAGACGTATTCTCCGGACATTGTCATTGCAACTGAATCTTGGTTATATGAGGACATAAATAGTAGCGAAATAATTCAAGGGACCTACGAAATGTACAGAAGGGATCGGGGGAAGCGAGGTGGTGGGCTATTTATTTGTGTGCGCAAAAATATAGCCAGTTTCTTAAAGTGGGCTGATATGGATCATGAAATGTTATGTGTACAAATTTCGGATAAAGGAAATAAATTCCCTCTTCAGGTGATAGGGGCGTATAGAGCACCGAAAGATAACCTTTCTCTCCTCGAAACACTGTATGATAAAACTTGTACGGGTAATGCTATGAAAAAGAGCATAATAATTGCTGGAGATTTAAACCTCCCCAAAGTCGACTGGTCTGGTGAGTCAACTAGCTGTGGTCAGGCTCAGAGCGCTGCAAATAAATTCTTAAGGGAGGGGGGATTTTCCCAAGTAGTTAACTTCCCAACTAGAGACAATAATACCTTAGATGTTTATCTCGTAAGGCATGTAGAGCTGTATATTAACTGTCTGAAAGTACCAGGAATTAGTGACCATTCTGGGGTTGAATTAAATATTAGATATGGTGACATTACAAAATTAGACTCTGATGTAGCAAAAAAGATCATATTCCAGTATCGCAGGGCGGATCAGGGCAAGTTTCAGGGGTATTTGAATGAGCTATTTGTAGGATGGGCATCGGAAGGAAATCACATTAATATCCTGTGGACTAACTTTTTGAAAATTTTAAATAGCGCTGTTGATAAATTTGTCCCATTTAAATTGCTGAAACAAAACCCAGATCCTGAGTATTACACACGAGAAATTAGGAGTCTAAAACGGAAAATTAGGAAATTATACAATAAAAGACATGATAGTGACAAGTATATGTTGAAATTTAAGTCCTTATCAAGAGAGCTCGTCTTAAAAAAGAGGGCTGCTCATGACAGTTATATGCAAGGTTTACTTGGTTCGGGAGGTGATGGGTGGAATTTTTTTTACAGTTATGATAGGAGAAGAAAGGGAAATTCAAATAATTTGTCGATGATAATGTCCGGTGACGGTAAATTAATTACTGAGAAACAGGCCATTGCTAATGAATTAAATGTCTTTTACGGTAGTGTGTTCAATAAATCCAATAGCTGTGTGTTGGACCTTAACGACGAATCAGGGGCTCCCCTGTTCCAAATAAACAAGTCAGCAATTGTAAAGCTAATACAAAAACTACGTTTCAATGTATCAAAGGGTCCTGATAATATTGTTAGTGAAATACTTAAACTAGGAGGTAGGGTCGTGGCACGATACTTGGAGGTGATGTTTAATGTGTCCATAAACAATGCGCAAATCCCAGATGACTGGAAAAGAGCTACGGTAGTCCCAATATTTAAGGGAGGGAGCAGACTTGAATTGGGCAACTACAGGCCGGTTAGCCTTACGTCCGTCGTTTGTAAACAGATGGAGCATCTCATTTGCGACTACTTGAGGGAACAGTGGGAAACATTATCATGGTTTAATGATAGGCAACATGGATTTCGGAAAGGTTACTCATGCGAGAGTCAGATGCTATCACTTTTTCAAGACATTAGCGAATCGTTAGACCATGGAGTTTCAGTCGACGCCGTGGTTATAGATTTTGCGAAGGCATTTGATGTCGTGCCGCATGACATGCTACTCCATAAATTAGCTTCGACGAAGATTGATAGAAGAGTAATTTTATGGATCCAAGAATTTCTGACGGGTCGTTCCCAGAAAGTGAAAGTCGAAGGCATATTCTCGGATGAAATTACCGTAACGTCGGGTATCCCTCAGGGCAGCGTAATCGGAACTTTGTTATTTTTGGCGTTTAAAAATGACTTACCAAATGGGATTCGCAGTGACTGTCGATTGTTTGCGGATGATTGTGTAATATATCGAAAGATACATGACTCACAAGACAATGCAGTGCTTCAAGAGGACCTGAACCTGGTCTATAAGTGGGCGATTGTAAATAAAATGAAAATAAACACAAGAAAATGTAGTCTCTTAAAAATAGGGAAAGTGAGAAGGCAGGATTTTCAATATAACATTGGCTCGAAAATACTTGTAGAAGAAGATTCTTGCAAATATTTGGGCGTTCACGTAAGGAATGATATGAAATGGAGTAGTCATGTAGGATGTGTAGTTTCAAAAGCTTACCAATCCCTGCACTTTGTAATGAGGGTATTAAAAGGAAGTAGTACCTCTGCTAAAGAATTAGGCTATTTGTCACTTGTAAGAACTATTCTGGAATATGCCTCGGCGGTTTGGGATCCATATCAAGTAGGGCTCATCAATGAGTTGGAAATGGTACAAAGAAAGGCCGCTAGATTTGTGATCAGTGACTTTAATCCCAGGAGCAGTGTGAGCCGTATGTTAAAGAATCTTGGGTGGGAATCACTGGAGGCTAGGAGGATGAAATCTAGACTCTGCGCTATGTACAACACGTATACAAATCAACCAGCATGGGGTGAGCTTAGCAAACGATTGGGAAAGCCCACTTACATGGGTAGGAGCGATCATCCTTTCAAAGTTAAGGGCCGACCACAGCGAACAAATTATGGTAAATATTATTTTGTAAACCGTGCCATTGATAACTGGAACTCTCTACCTGCCGCAGTCTTAGAGCCTTTTCCCAAACATATAAGTGTGTTTAAGAAAAGACTGACTATTTGTGTAAATACTCCAGTTTAATTGTTGTATAATTGTTATTGAATTGTTATGTATAATTATTTATTTGTTATGTATATACAATTTGCCACCGGGGGACACACCCCCCATTGCAAATAAATGAATGAATGAATGAATGAATGAATGAATGAATGAATGAACAGTGGTTGGACAGAAGAACGAAGACAGGCTGCCAGAGAAAGAATGCGAAGATTTTGGGCAGCCGCTTCCTACCCAAACCCAACCTCAATTGCAAATATATTCAGTACAGTAGTACAGAGATCACAGTAACACAGGTTATCAGACAAATTTTACACACACTCAAGTGCACGGGACTACATGACCTCGATGTCACAAAGCCCCTACAATAATCAACAACATCAACAAAAAACAATAGTTCTTAACTAGATGGTAACATTTGTATCCGTATTGGTACTTTTTAGCCTATTTTCAATTTTGAAAAAATAGGCTTATGAGATCACCTTTTGTCCGTGTGTGTGTGTGTGTGCGCGTGTGTGTGTGTGTGTGCGTGTGTGTGTGTGTGTGTGTGAGGCGTGTGTGTGTGTGTGTGTCCCTAATAACTTTTAAACTGCTGGAGCGATTTCAATGAAACTCGGTAAGTTCATAGCACTATTCCGGACGACCCCGAACTTGCCCTTTAAATTTTGTTACGTCTCACCAATCCAACATGGCAGCTGTGCGAAATATTTCACCAGCATTCAATATCTCCGAAACTATTCCCGATATCACCCTGGAATTCTTTACGGTGATAAAGGGAACTACTAGAAGTTCACCTATGTGACTTTTGAAAAACTGGTAACTACAAAACCAACATGGCGGCCACGCGAATTTGCGACTTTTAAATAGACGTTTCTCGCGATTTAACCAACCAAACGCAATAAAACTTGGTACAGTATATGTTTATACACATTTTAATGTACCAACATCTAACATGGTTCAATTGTTGACATAAACACAAGATGGCGGATGTGCGAAATATTTCACCGGCATTCTATATCTCTGAAACTATTGGCGGTATTACCCTGAAATTTTGTACGGAGATAAAGGGCATTACTGGAAGTTCATCTATAAGACTTTCAAAAACCGGTTAACTACAAAACGAACATGGCGGCCAAGCGAATTTGAAAATTTTAAATAGACCTTTCTCGCGATTTAATGTACCAACCGCAATGAAATCTGGTACAGAAAATGTTTATACACATTGTAATACACTGGTATCTAATTTAGTTCAATTGTTTACATAACCTCAAGATGGCGGCTTTGCGAATTTTAAAATTAAGTTTTTATTTCTTGTGTCGTAATCATGCGATCGTTGTGAAAGTTTGAATAATTAACCTACGCAAACATTTTCCTTTAATGGTACATGACTCTATGGCCTATACATTTAACAATCCAGCATGGTGACTATCCGAAATATTTAGACGGCTCTGAATATCTACGAATCTATTATAGCAATCAAACTGATTTTTTTAAATATTCATAGGGGCTATGAACTTAAGTTCACCTATAGGACTTTAAATAACCTGGTGATCACACTTCCAACATGGCGGCGACGCGAAGTATAAATATTCACATGGACGTTTCTCGCCATTTAACCTTCCGAGTGCAGTGAAATTTGATACAGTAAATCCTTATACGAATGTTAATCCACTGGCATCTAATTTATTTCAATTGTATCCATAACCACAAGATGGCAGCTGTGCGAAATTTTAAAATCTGCTTGTTACTTCTTGTGTCCTTGAAGTTTGAATGCTACACGTACACAATAATCTTCATGTAACAGTACATAACTCTAGGACCTACATATATAAAATCCAACATGGCGACCATCCGAAATATTTAGTCGGTTCTCAATATCTACGAATCTATTACAGCAATCAAACTGAAATTTTGTATGTTGATAGTGGCAATTAACATAAGTAGGATATCTGAAAATAGGCTGTGTAGTTCTTCACGGAACTACTTGTTAATATTTGAATACTTTTTCTTAGTTTATCCTAATAACTTAGATTTGCCGGAGCCAAACTGATTTATTTTCGTTCGGTCCGGGTTTACGACCCCACAGTCGCGGACAGAAGTTGAACCTTGTCTCTTTGGTTGGAAGATAGGGGCTTAACCACTGCTCCATCCCTCCACCCCGTTGTATATGATATTGTAAACCAGAAGTTCTCAAATTGTGGCACGTGAACCCCCAAGGGGTACCCACATGATTTTTAGAGGGTATGCGGGCAGCTTTACTTGAAAAATGTAAAGAATAAAAATGAAAAGAAGAAATACAGGAAGCTGAAATACTTATTAAAAGTATTCCCACGTTCTAGCTTTTGAGTGAAAATGCTGTTGGCAAAGTTATAGCCTAGCTGTTCGGTTTAGGTCACGGCCTCTAAGATTCTTCCAGTCATACATTTGACAGCTGTTATCAATTCAATCCTATGCCACAGTGTGCTTTTAGTACCATGTTAATAAAGCACCTACACCTAATGTGATGACCTGGGGCACCTTTAGTATTTCTAGCTCACACTGCTGGTGTTGTAGGGCAGTAGGGGAGACTTCGCTAACTTCGCAGTACTTGAAATATACACTACTGTTTGTAGAAAGTGTAACACCAAGAACAAGACATGTGACCACATTGCACTTTATACCATAGATTAGAGACATGACAATACATTACTGATTAGAAGGACAGTCCGGTACATGCACGTTGACGGTCGATCTTCAGTACGGCACGGGATCGCGCCACCACGTGATGCACTCAGAGCCGCTAGACGTCATGGCATGGAATCATACAGCGCATGAATACGCTGCTGGGGAATACCGTCCCACGAGGTTTGTAGGCGCGTCCACAAAGCATCAATAGTGGCGGCAGGTAGACCTGAACGAACAAGTTGCCGACCGACCATATCCCAGACATGTTCGATGGGTGACATGTCAGGTGAACGGGCAGGCAAGGGAAGCAGAGGTATCCGTCGTTCTGCAAGGATGGCTTGCACATTCTCGCCACATGCTGGCGGGCATTGTCCTGCTGAAATATGGCCTGTGGAACGGCCTGCAAGAGGGACAGTGCAGTGGGCTGTAAAACTTCCTGATGTATCGGTCACTGTTCAGATTGCCCGCAAGACGTACAAGGCGCGATCGCATGTTATAGGCGATTACACCTGGTGTTTGTCCGTTATGGCGCTCAACAATACAGTCTGCCTGATTGCGTTCTCCACGGCGGCGTCTAACGTGTATGCGGCCATCACTGTAGGACAGTTTGAAGCGGGACTCGTCCGAAAACACTACATTTCGCCACTCAGCCTGCCAGTGTCGGCGTGCACGTGCCCATTGTAGTCGGAGGCGTCGGTGGTTCCCAGTCAATGGAAGCCGACGCAGTGGCATGCGTGCTACCAGTCCCACCCTCAAAAGACGGCGCCGCACTGTTGACGCAGACATGTCCACCCCCGTTGCAGTGCTCCAACGTCGAGCCAACACCGAGGACGACGCTGTTCTGTTCGATACAGCCATGCGGAGGTGACATTGCGTCGTCGCTGTGTACGGCCCTCCTCTCTCCACTGGATCCACATACGCCTTAATGTTGACGCAGCGTGCCCTGTACGAGCCGCAATGTCTCGGAACGACTGACCGCCTCCCGGGGCCCAAGCAGTCTGCCCCGTTCAACCACACTCACATGCTGATAGTCCACCGTGTGATGTCGGCGAGGCATCGTTGCACTTGCTTACACGTTTCCACTTGGTATGACGGCCCCACGCCGACAGAGCTGTGCGGAACACTGACCTGTCCGGTCCCACGACAGAGGGCACTGGTGGGCCAATGTGCACGCCATCTCTCTGCGATTTCAATCACTTAGTATGGTACCGCAGGCCTACACCTCCCCTGTTCGGGGAGTGTCTCCGACCATTTCTTCTGGGTGTTGCACTTTCTACAAACAGTCCTGTACTATCACTGCAGAGACGAGCTCATCTCATCAGTTGTGTTCAGTCAACTATTTAATTTCTCTTGACTATGAACTTCGAAACGACAAATGCTACCACCTAGTGGTGAAATCGTGAACACTTGTGTTGTATTTTGTTTGTGAAATATTTATAAAATCACATGTTCCGGTGATGCATTAATGCGGTAGTCATATAGCATATTATTAGACTTATCGTATTGTACATTAGACAAGGTGTAGTGGATTTAGCACTTACTGTATATCACTAGTAATAAAAAAAAACTAAAAAGTTATCAACTTCAAATTTCTTCGAAAGTCTTATAATAGTACATTATGCAACAAGCCTATAATGGCAATAATTAAGACACGAGTATGTTTATAAAACGAGCGAAGCGAGTTTTATAATTTTCATAAGAGTGTCTTAATTACCATTATAGGTGAATTGCATACGACTGTTTATGTTCGACGATAATTATAACTATTTCATGTTCGAACGTAAATATTCATAAATATCTGTAGATATTTCGCCAGTTTTATGGACTGTACAGAGCGCTTGGGACGCAGAGAATACCTTGTATTTGACCATGGCCTCCTCAAATACCCCACTATGACACTAGCAACGCAGTGACATTTAAAATAGGAGGGAGCGGAAGTCAGCGCAGGTGCGATGCTATCCTCACCTAATTGGGCACACAACTGTTTCTTGAGCTCGATTGGTGGGAGAAACTGTTTCATAATGAAAACTTGTACTTTAATGAGCCTCATAGTAGACTGCAGTTTTCTGACATATAATGTTTACATTTGGACATCGTCGAACATAAATTGATTTATACACATACGCCAGATGAAAATTTAAGAACTGGATCTATGTCACAAAAAGGCTATGTAGTTAATGTTTTGAAAACCTTCCCCTTAACACTTGTTTACCATCAACACCTTAATATTGCGGATTTAACAGAGTCTCCCCTATACAAAGCCAGGAGCTGGTGGCCTGCCACAAGGAAACAATTCTACTGTGTATTGTTCAACTCCATGTCTATAAATCAGCGTCTTGAAAGGAACCTTTCCACGGCCTTAAGGTCTAATTGGATCTGCAACAGTTGGTAACCTTTCTTGTTACTCCCGGCGCAAGTGTACCCGTATATATTGTGAAGCAGCCATCTTACGTGACTCACATCACGAGATGACTGGGAAGACGATGTTAAATAGTTCGATTCTGGGTCTCATTATTCTCATGTTAATGCAGCGAAAGCACCTAATCTGAAATCTTGGTAGCATCTATAGTACAGTACTTGTAGCCTCAAATATAATTATAGCCACACGTAATGATGCAGACCTTACAACAACATAAGTTATCACACAAGTTGCACGCAAATACAACCACTTTTTGGCTGAATAGAATTCCACAGTTCAAGCCCATCTTACAGTTATTTGTTTGATTTTATACTTTTCAAACCAGGAAGTGTTGTCAACTGCAAATATGAATCTTTCCAACCATTTATCTCAGTATTGGTTTGTTGATTGTTTTAGGTGCTTTGCGTGGTTATGTAGCCCCGTGTCTTTGTGTGTGTGTGTATATATACACACACACACACACACACAAATTTGTCTGATAACCTGTGTTATTGTGATGACTGTATTAGTGTGTGTGTTTGTAATTCAGATGAGGATTGGGAAGGAGACGACCGTGACCTTAAGTTAGGTAGCTTACCATACCGGCATTTCCCTGGAGTAGAAGTGGGAAACCACGAAGAATGAGTGTACCCCGTTCCAGCCCTCAGAGCGGAATTACATATCTTGGTAGAACCGGGAAGCGAACCCGGCCCTCCGCGGTGACGGTCAAGAATGCTAGCCACTATGGAACGAGGCAGACTCAGTGTTAGTACCTGTAGGGCGTGCGATGTCTACTGAGTGTGTTACACTGTCCAAGGATGATGCCTAGCAGAGAATGTGTACCAATCACCTCTTGCTCACAAATTGGCATTAGCATTTTGCAAGGTTCCGCACAACAGTTTGAGTTTTTAAAGGCGAGGCTGGCATAATTACTTCTTGAAAACATGACACAATCTGACTGATTGACTGTAGTCGTATGAGAGACAGATTCATGAAGCAAGCAAGCCTCCTCCCTTCCACACTAAAATTGGCAAATAATAACATAATCTGCAAATTAATGCAAGCATTTGGATGGGACCAAAGTATACACAATACGGTCTATCATGGAAGCACAGCTGTTTGTACAAACGGAAGTTAATTATGATCACGACCACACTTGCACCGTGAGTTGTCGGTTGTTCGAGCACTCAGTGTAGTGCTAGGAAGAACTTTGGTGAGGAACAATGCCTGACAAGGAGTAATTAAATGAATTGTTTTACCTGGTCAGTGCAAGAAAAGTCCATTAGTTGTAGGCTACATGTTTCGAACTGACCTTAGCTCTTCATCAGCAATATCACAGACAGCACGCCTCACGAGTAGGAACAAATAAACAAACACATTCCGCTTGCACTTGTTGCCATGGTAACCAGGTGTTGAACATTTGTCGACGCAACACGCTTCAACGAGTGCAAAAATATCCACGCTAATCCCAGATATACCCCCTGTCCGAGAAGCATAGGCTACCCGTCCTCCCCAATATTGCTTCCTCGGTGTTAACACGTACGGTCTCAAAGACTACGGGGAAAAGCTGTAGCGCATCCTTCTTAACAGATCATTTCGTTTTAGATATTGGTGATATCTTTGTCCAATTTATATGTAATGCACCACACGCTTAACAATTTATTACTATAAGAATTTCGTTTTAGAAACTGAGAAACCGGGCTTCACTGGAAACTTGTATTTATTGGTTCATATCGACAAGAGAGAGTAAGCCTGTTCTGTTAATGCTCCTGCGTAAGCCGAGTATTGTATACGATAATTAGTCGACAAAAGTCAAGTCTGTTGGACTTTCAAACCATCGGAAGATGGTGCCTTTAGTTAGGTCCTCTAGTAACCTCATCAGCTCGGCTCGCGCTTGCACATATGCGCTCGCCATATCGACCTATAAATAGGTGTGGCAAACTGAATGTTTATAAAACTGTTGTTGTTATTATTAATTAATTATAGGGTTATCAGCCCCATGCACTTTGGTGTATGTTGAACTTGTCCGATAACCTGTGATGACTGTAGTAGTGTGTGCAGCTGTATTAGGGACAGGAAGGGCCAGGTGCCCCGGGACTTGGAATACGGCACTATCCCGGCATTTGCCTGGAGCCATTGCGGAATAACCCGGAAAGAAAACCACACTCAGCATAGTTACTTCCAGCGCCGGGATTTGAACTTACGATCTCCAGACCTGCTGCAGCTTCCCATCGCGATCTTGGTGCACGGCAGAAAATAATACTGTTCACCAGCGAACGTTGAAGATATAATAATACTGTTAGTGGTTTTACGTCCCTTTTAACTGCTATGGCGGGACGCCGGGGTGCCGGAATTTCTCCCTAAGGGGATCTTTAACGTACCAGTAAATCAACTGACACGGCGCTCTCGCATTGGCGCACCCTCAAATACCAACTGGCTGCGCCAAGATACGATCCTGCAACCTTGCGAAGAGTAGGCGAGAACGAACACTTCGAAGAACTAGAGCGAAGGGAGACGAAAGGAAATGAAGGAAGAAAACAGAGCCTCTGTGGCCAGGACGAGTTTAATTTAAATCAGGATTACCAATTCCAGAAATCAGAATTTGTAAGCTTTTGAAACTGAAAAAGGTTCCCTTAGTCAAACCGGATGGGATGTGATACTCTCTTAAAATACCGTTCTGTGTCCGTCTTTTAATCACGTAGGCCTACTCTTCGGCACGAGATTTCTGGTGATTAAATTTGCAATGTAAAATCCTTGTTGTGAGGGTTTGGTATTAAAAATATTTCTAGGCGTTTCTGTGCCCAAAGTTTTTGGTCGGATTTGAGATGGTGTATGGGGGGGTCCCAAGGTTGTGGGGGAGGGGAGGGGGGCATGGTCAAGTGAACGGCGCCTTATATAAGGCGACGCGAGTGGCCACACGCCATTACTGTACCTCAAGTGGTGTTGAGTCGCGCGACCTCCAACAGCAGACAATGCAGGTGAGTTGGGTGGGACCACCAGTGTGTTCAGAGCCACATACCTACCTTCATGTTCCGCATGAGACTTCGAACCCCGACAGTGAAAATGTGCAATTGTGACAAGCTCAACGGATTAACAGTGAACTATTTCATCTTATTTAATTATTTAGCGTTTCTGGAGATCATGATCATCAGCCTCTTGCACAAGCGTTTATAACTCGGATAATTTGCGCTATATGTCCAATGTGCGACTTATAATATCAGTTCCTATTGGGAAGGAAACTTGATAAGGCGAGCATTCCAGTGGATATTTTATGAGTGCGTGTTTCAAGGGTTCGAAATTATGAGCGACTTTTAAAAGTTACAGAACCTATAGGGTACAACAGAGGGAGATGGTTGTAAAAAAAAAAAAAAAAAAAAAAAAAAAAAAAAAACTAGCGATACAGAAAAATTCACTATTCTCCGTTTTTGAAAACAGATATTACTGAAATGCAATAACATTTACCATGATAGGCTAGGTAATGCAAGATATTTTTCTGGATAGAATTATAGATTCCTTTTAAAAATAATATGGCTATCAATACAGTTCATGAAACATATATTGAACTAAAGTAGCCTTCACGTTTAGACCCTTTGATGGAGTCTTTTTCAGCTTATATCTAAGGCAAAATCTATTCCATTTAAAACTTAGATGATAATAATAATATCGTATGGCCTCGGGTGCCAGGTGCAAGCTTTGTTATTTGACACCCAAAGGGTAGCTTGCATGTAAAATTTCGTTGTTCCTTGAAGCACTATGAAAGCCAAGGAGGTTAGATATCTAAGCTCCTTGAATACAGCGCTTTCTAGTAGAGAAATGAGGAACTTTGTGTTGGCGGAAAATGTCGAGATTAATTTTGCCATTATGAACACGGCCTACTGAATTCAAATGGGTTTTTTGACATGCCAACATAGTATGACATGGTGTCGTACTTTTTGCCGCCTTTCAAAAGTCACTTAACGCTGTATTTAGGTTCAAAAACTGTAATAAATAAATGGATATACTTACAAAAAATATTAAATTAAATAAGAAAAGTGCATCGAAACATTAATATTCTGAAGTATGTTAAATATGTCAAAAGTATGTCAAATGAAATATCCCCTTTACAATCCTCCCGCCCTAAGAAAACTACGTGCAGTCAGTTATCAAAACTGAAAATTTCTTGTGTGATAACTGACAGCACGTAGATTTGTGTGTGTGTGTGTGTGGGGCGGGGGGTTATTTCATAGATTTTTGTGGGGGGTTATTTCATTAGCATTTGACGTCTAGAACAGTTATCAGAATTATAATGTTTCAACTTCATTTATTAAATTTAATGTTATTGTGAGGATATTTATTTATTTATTTATTTATTTATTTATTTATTTATTTATTTATTTATTTATTTATTTATTTATTTATTTATTTATTTATTTATTTATTTATAGCTTTTAAGAATATCTCTAATCTATGTTTTAGTTACAATAGATTTTGCCTTAGATATAAGCTGAAGAGGACTGCTTCGAAGGGTGGAAACATGTACTTTTATACAATAGTCTATTGTTTCAAGAACTGTATTGATAGGCGTATTTGTTTAAGAGAAACACATTTCTTTTTAACATTAGTAGTAGATGTGAACAGTATTGATAAGGGAATCTGCTCCGCTGCTCTGATACTGTATAACCTTACGGGGATTTATACAGTAAGAAATGTTCAGAATACATTTTATATGATATGACTAACCTTCCTTTTTGGATTTTTAGTGACGATATGTTTGAAGTGTTGTTTCAATTGAGGGACTTGGACATTATTATCATTTGACCCTATGTACTTGGGTGTATATATAATAATGTATTGTAACCTGTGTTATTGTGGTGTCTGTATTAGTGTGTGTATTTGTAATTCAGGTGAGGATTGGGATGGAGGCTTACGTTAGGAACCATCCCTGGAGTAAAAGTGGGAAACCACGGAAAAGCACTTCCAGGATAGCTGAAGTGATAACCTTCTCAGTTTGCCCTTACGACTTTCAACCCTCACACCAGAATTAAATTTCATGGCAGAGCTGACTTGTTGACTAAGCCCACTTTGAGAAGTGAAGTGAACGTCAGTATAATAGGAATTTCCAGAAATCAGCTAAGTGTACAAAGCCACATTATCAACTCAGCTACATTTAAGTGTTTGTTTAAGTAATTAACCTAACTTGCCAACTACAAAAGCTCATATAAATAGGAGATTTGAATAATAACGGTCAGTAACAAAACTGTCTAGAACGCTATCAATTCAAAGGCTCGCAATTCAAAAAGGTTTTCATAATAAGAAGTACTAACAACAAAACGCAACAGTTATATAATGTAATTGGGGCGAAATTCCGGCTCCCCGGCGTCTCTAAAAGCCGCGGTAGTTAAAAGGAACGTGAAACCAATAACATTTTATTATTATTATTATTAATGTTATGATTGTTGTTTTAAGGGACCTTAATGTGATATCTTACGACCAAATGTGTATAGCTTAATATTTTGAATGGCGAGGAGTTCATCTGTAGTCCCGCGGCGTAGCGTGCAACACGGCCGTGATCGCAGCTTTGAATCCTGGCACTGACAGTGGCTATCCTAAGTGTGGGCTTCTCCGAGGTTTTCCACATTCCGTCCAGGAAAATGCCGTGATAGTACCTTACTTCAAGTCCCAGGGCACCTACCTCATCCATGTCCCTAATACAGTTACACACACTCATCACATAAATACAGGTTATCAGACAAGTTCAACACACACCCAACTACATAGGGCTGATGACCAAGATGCGCCAAACCCATAAAATACATTACCAAGAAGACGTTTATCTGTAATTACTCAATTTTAAAGATTTTCAGGTAATTATACTAGTTTCTCAAGAATTTGAATTCCTCTTCTAGAAGTATTTTAAAAATCATTTTACGGCGTTCGGTTATTTGAAGTTGTTTTTTAAATTTTCATTTGAAGTAATAACTGGTCCTTTTTCTTCGAAGGACTTCCTCTTGGTGTAGTGACTCGCAACTTGGCTGTCACCCCTGGGGTCCCAGGTCTGCCAAGAAATTTAATTCTGATCTGAGGGCTGGAACGGGGTAAATTCTGCTTTTTGAGGCAAAACTAAGAAAAAAAATGGGTTCGATTCCCACCACAGTCATCCTACAAGTGGTTTTCCGTGGTTTCCCACACTTCAATTTCAGGCAAATACCGCAATGGTTCCTGTGGCTTCAGTGGCGTAGTTGGTAACATGCTGAGTTTCTATGCCCAAGATCGTGGGTTCAAACCCGACTGAAGTCGTCGGATTTTTAAGAGCGTTAAAATCACTCAGTACCTATGCATTCCTTCGGAGGGGAAGTAAAGCCGGCGGGCCCATGTAATAGATTTATGGCATGTAAAAGAACCTTCCCCTAACTACAATTATGTGAAGCTAAATTTGTAGGTTAGATTTGATTAGCACTATTATGTTCCAACGTTCGTTGCCAGGTGCTGTTTGCGGTGGCATCTAGTGGCCAAGTTCACAGCTAAGTGTCGTTGACGGTAGCATTTGGTAGCAAAAGTAGGAAATACATGAAATTGATCGTCTGCAGTCCTTACCTGAATGATAGATAATGCACACTAATACAGCCATCACAATTAATACTGGTTTTCAGATAGATTCTAAACACACCCAAAGTACACGGGGCTACATGACCGTGTTGTCGCAACCGTTAATCTGAGGAACCCACCAACCAACCGCAATGGTTCCTAACTTTAGACCACTTTTCCTATCCTTATATATGTCTTTCTCACAAAACATACACACCACACCCCGCCACCCCACCCCCTAAAGACCAAGATGTCACAAGCCCCTAAATGAATTAACAACTACAAAGCCTTGACGTATGGAATCTTACAACGGGGTAATGAGCGTTTCCACTGTCTCCTCCGGCACATTTAATTAACAGTGATTCTAATGAGTGGTTCTGTCAAATTTAAGTTGTCGTCTATTACAAACCTAGTAACGTAGCTCGCGTACCACGGCTACCATGGAGGGCTGCAGCAAGTTTGGAGATAGTAGGTTCTAATCCCGGCTCTGACAGCGGCCACCCGTTATATGGTTATTCAAACTCCCTCCAGGCAAATGTCGAGATTGTGCCTTTATTTCAATTCCTATACCCTAATGCTGTAATTAAACTTGAGTCGTTTAAAAGCAAAGGGGGACAAGTGATGGCTGAGAAGAATGCGAAAATGCCCCTTGAAACATAGCTTCCTAAAGGCGATTTTCCAAGTGAAACAATATGTCACTTACGTTAGATCCCTCGTGCTCTAAGTGCCTCAATTGCACATGCACATGCTACTACTGTACAGTCACCACAGAAACACAGGTTATATCAGACACGGTGTTGGCATCAAATACCCATGTACTTACGAGTGTGTGTATTGCCGTGGAGATTGTTGTCGCTTGTCTGAGGTTAGTTCAAGTTCAACTGAAATCCTGAATGAGGGCGCTGTCGGCGCAAGTGAGAGAGGGAGCGAGGGAAGGAAAGTACGTGGTAGGTGGGGTAGAGAGTGACACCGCTGGTAAATCATCCTCATGTGCACGCTATCCAGCGCCAGTTGGTTTCTGTGCAAGTCACGCCTTTCGCGGCAGCAAATAGCAGTAGATCCAGCAACATGATGACTAGAGGGGCATGGGGAAGCCTAGGAGTTCACATATTTTCCGGGGCTTAGGATGAACTTGTCGCGCTGTAGCATCTTCTATTACTTATATTTGGTAACAGTAATACTAACAAAAATATCATAGGCCTAAGTCAGATGTCCACAGTATAACCATCACAGACAATTTCATGTTGACCGGAGCTTCGTTCTGAAGCTGATAAGCGGGACAGACGCACATCGCCTATAATCCTACTTTCAACCAACTTTTTAATGTGTAAAGTAGGCTAATATTTACGTTCTGTGGTTATGATTCACGTGCCTTGCAATTACGAGAATTGTAACCTCATAAAACAACAAGTTAAAAAAATATATAAGTGAAGTGATTTTTTAAACCTGATTGTGTGTTGCAGCTTCCCCTGCTCATTGTGGCCAGCGTGCTGGTGTGTAGCCAGGTTGATGCCGGACTGTTGCGCGTCCCTCGGGTCTACAACGCGCTCATCACCACCAATGAGAAGTTAGCTCCTAGCCGCGCCATCTCCGTGTCAGCCCCAGTGCTGTCGCCACTGTCTCTGGGTCCCGTGGGGGCTATTGGCCCACTGGGTCCCGTGGGGGCTATTGGACCACTCGGTCCCGTGGGGCCACTAGGTCCTGTGTTCCTGACCGACCTCCCCGAGGCTAGAAGCAGCAACACCACGGATCCCGAGCCCTCTCCAGAGGAAGCCAAGCCCTCCAATAAGACACAGGCTCTGCCACTGACTCCAGTAATACCCCCACTCCCACTGACCGTGTACCACCCCTACAGTTACTACTCGCCCTTCCTGCCCTACTCCTACTCCTACCACCAACCCCTGCCCCTGCTCTACAGCCCCTACCTGCACTTTCCCCTGCTGCCCCCCGTCACTGACGACAAGAAGGCCTCCGACTCTTCCTCCAGTTCCAAGGAGGACGCTGACAAGGAATCCGTGTCTGTTGACTCCAACTAAAAGGACTGTGCTGCAATCCGGCATTGACAAGAAGACTCTTCCTCTTTTGCCATTCCGATGCGTCTGATGACTTCAACTAGACTGACTGTGTTGCGCTCTACCACTGACGACAAGAAGACTATTCCTCCATCTCCAAGAAGGACGCTGACAAGGAATCCGTATCTGTTGACTCCAACCAAAGCGACTGTGCTGCATTCTGGCTTTGACAAGAAGACTCATCCTCTATTGCCATTCCGATGCGTCTGTTGACTTCAAGTAGAGCGACTGTGGTGCACTCTACCACTGACAACAAGACTAGTTTACTTCCTCCATCTCCAAGAAGGACGCTGACTAGGAATCCGTGTCTGTTGACTCCAACCATAGCAAATGTGCTGCATTCCGGCCTTGACAAGAAGACTCTTCCTCCGTTGGCATCCCAATGCGTCCGATGACTGTGGTGCACTCTACTACTGACGACAAGACAGCTTCTGAATCATCCTCCATCTTCAATAATGATTCGGATTGGGGATCCGTGTACATTGACTTCAACCAAGAGCGACTGTGCTGCATCCTTGGCAATGACAACAAACAATCCGACTCTCTCTTCAGCTCCAAAGAGGACGCTATATCTGCTGATTCTGTCTAGAGCGCCCTTGCTGCACCCTGGCACTGATGACAAGAAACATTCCCGACCCCATCTGGAGCATCAAAGAGGATTCCGACAAGGACTGTTGGCTCCAACCAGAGCGACCATGCTGCACCCTGGTACTGACGACAAGAAACATTCCCGACACTAACTGGAGTTTCAAAGAGGATTCTGACAAGGACTGTTGACTACAACCAGAGCGACCATGCTACACCCTGGTACTGACGACAAGAAACATGCCCGACCCTATCTGGAGTTTCAAAGAGGATTCTGACAAGGACTATTGGTTCCAACCAGAGCGACCATGCTGCACCCTGGTACTGACGGCAAGAAACACTCCCGACCCTATCTGGAGCTTCAAAGTGGATTCTGACAAGGACTGTTGGCTCCAACCAGAGCGACCATGCTGCACCCTGGTACTGATGACAAGAAACACTCCCGACTCTATCTGGAGCTTCAATGTGGATTCCGACAGGAACGACCGTGCTGCATCCTTGTGGACGTGCAGACAGGTGAGGGGGCGTGCGCCATACGTCACATGGGCAGAGCTTCCTCAACATGTGGATGATCGACTTCAAATATTGAACTTCTCCATTAGAAACTACAGTATGTGCACCAATCTTAAATGAGGCAGTTGTTATTAAAAGGGATACTGACAATTGTGCGAGTGTCTAGAACCAACATACTTGACAACCAAATTTTAAATAGATTATTTATTGTTGATTATTGTTGATCTGAAAGTGCCAAAACATTATAGAAGAATGTGTTTTCAAATCGTACGAACTAAGTTAAAATCTCCTAATTTAAGAGTGATTCGTTAAGTGACGTGCTGCCCACTATTTTAATGTTTTTTTGGTGACACATATGCAGTAAAATTTTGATAATGAAGTAATCACATGTTTCATTAAGTTTTCTCTTTTGTCTATTTCCCTTGACGGATTACTCATTTTCTTTGACTTCTCTGTCAGTAGCTGTACTTCAGGAGGCATGTGCTTTGTTCAGTTTGTTTCGCGTTATTGATACGTAGAGTTGACTGAATTATTCAGTGATCATGGATACCAGTTTGTGTGCTGCGTTCCTCAAGGAACTCGGCTCTGTCTGACTATTAACACGGCACACACAATAGCAGTGTTAATGAGTACAGCTAACCACACGGGAAGCAACAAGGCCGTTTGCTCGCTCACTTTCTCAGCGATCGTTACGAAGAACTCAATGTCACACCCTTTCTAAGCAATTGAACGCTCTCCTTTATAGAGTAGATGTTTTATCCCTTCACGTCATCTCCATTGTCTCTCTCCACATCACAAGGCTGAACGTTGTTTGATGAATACATGCTGTTATGTTTGTAATACTGTACTTCACTGTAACTAACTGCACAATTTGTACAATAAATAATATTTGTATTTATACATGAATGTTTGTTCAATAGTAGTATGTATAAATAGGTGTTCATATTGTAAATACTATTACCCATACGAGTAGACATAGCGTTAATAGCCCAAGTGTAATGGATCTGATGATGATCGAAACTGGTCACTGAAGTGTATTTATTAATCTCATAGAATTTGTTTTCTGGATTAGGGAAACACCAAATACAATCGTGTAGGCTGACTGAAAAAACATAAAAATTTCAAGTATGTTTGAGTAAGATTGTGAATTCCTAAGATACCTAATTAATAATATGTAAAATTATGTTTCTTTTTGAGAATATTACAGATTCTAAATGAATACCAATTAGTATTTAATACATGTATTACACCTTAGTCAATAATAGTTAATGTAAATTAATTAATACACTGTACCAGTTTTGTCCATATTATGGCCTTCTTCAGCAGTTTTGTTATAACGAACTAGAGCACTGTAATCGAGAACAAAGCTTTGTTATTAATATTTCACTTGGACAGTTAAAGGGAAAACAAGATTGGTCAGAATAAGAAATGTAAAAATTAGAAAAGAACTAAATAGGGAAAGTATTTAAAAAAGGGGGTAGAGAAAAAGAGGCTACGCAGGTATGGACATGTTGACAGGAAGAGCGGGCCAAGGTTACCAAAAATAATGGAAGAACTTAATATCGATGGAAGAATACCTCGAGGGCGTCCAAGAATGCGCTGGAGTACAGGAATGATAGTCTGTATAGAGAGAAGATGAGATAGCTGGCATCATGTAGAGGAAGAAAAGTGGTGGGAAGATAGAATAAGATGGAGAGGCCTCGTAAACACCCAGACCCGGCAATAGCTGGAACGGGATTGGGATATGTATGTGTTTAAATTGATACATGGAATACATTAAATCTAATTAATAGTAGAATATAATAAAATAATGTTAATAAACTTCTCTTTGGAGATTCTATTTTTATTAACATTCTTTTATTATATTCTACTAATTATTATAATTAATTTATGTTAGGACATATAATAAAGTTATCATTATCGTCGAATATAAACAGTCCTATGCAACTCGCCTTAATTATTGCCATTATAGGCTCGTTGCATAATGTACTATTCTTCCATATTTTGATTTTAAAACTCAAGTGATTATTAACAGCAAAGCTGTGCTCGGAATTACTTTAGTTCTTTATAGAAAAACTGCTGAAGGAGGCCTTAATATGACCGAAACTGGTATAGTTTGTTAATTCATTAGGCTATATTAATTTAATTATTATTGACTAAGGTGTAATACATTTATGAAATAGCTATTGGTATTCATTAAGATAAAACCATCAATAAGGAAAGCTATGAGACATGATAAGATTCTTATCACTGCACATCAATGACAGATTCTATTATTTTGTTTGGTCAACAATGCCCTAGCCCCTATCCACTCAAATGCCATTATTTAAAAATTTGATGTAACTATTGAAATTTACTAGCAGCCATGTGCCTACAAATTAGC
Organism: Meconema thalassinum; assembly: GCA_946902985.2. Classification (NCBI taxonomy): domain Eukaryota; kingdom Metazoa; phylum Arthropoda; class Insecta; order Orthoptera; family Tettigoniidae; genus Meconema; species Meconema thalassinum. Next base: position 411,163,471 of record OX336390.1, read on the forward strand.
AACTATCTAGGAACTTATATATGTTGACGTTCTGTACTCTAAATCGGAGAAGGAGACTTAAGTGGTGATTGTATGATTATTTAGTACCCAGCTAGAAGATGTTCTATTTTGTATCCGTCACTCCATGCAAATTAGGACGCATATACCCCCAAGAGATATTTTAAGGTGATAGTGAGTGATCTTTCAAGGGCCTCTAATATAGATTAGTCATTACAACATAATTTTGTATTTAATGCACATGTAAAGCCAAGTCTAGATCTATCTGCCTGCATATTGTCCTTGAAATGGTTTCCCGTGGTTTTTCATTTTAACTGCAGGTGAATTCTGGGATGGTACAATACGCTTCTCCAGATTAATTCATCTTTAATAAATTCTTTTATTCATCTATTTAACTTTTCTGTACATTGTTTAGAACCAAGAAATGCTATGTTTTCTATGCGTTTCATGCCATAAGAATGGCATAAGGAAAGAAATTTCGTGTTATTTCTTATCATCTGAGTAATTATCATTAAAAATCGTTTGATCCCAAATGCACAATATGTTGGAGAAATATATGGTAGTTCCTTTATGATATTTCAAAGTAGTTTAGTTAACTGGTATCTCAGTTCTGTTTGTTGTATTGTCGTTGATGTTGCTTTCTTGAAGCGAGCATTGCATTCTTGATTTAAACGATGTAATTCTTTGTATTTAGGGGCCGATAACCAAGATGTTAGGCCCCTTAAAACAAAAATTATCATCATCATGATCTTTGTATTTAGTATTACAGTTGTCGGAAGATTAACTTAGTTATGTCTCCTCTGTTTGAGTTTTACAACATCACTAGAATAGAACTGTCTTAACATTATTTATGTTGATATCGGTACCTAAGTTATGAATTTAATTGATGAGCTAGAATATGTGATAGTCTTTGGCCGGTAAGTTCCCAAGGACATTCGAAGGACGGGTACGGTATTTCTAACAGGTATTAATGATGTTAGTAGATAATTTTCAATACTAGTGATGATGAACGTAATCATTAATTAATTAAAATTAAGGGGAAGGAATATGGTAGGTATGTTCTTGTTTACCATCATAAGTTGTTGTTTCATTTGAGGGGCTTTGACATCGTGGTCATTTAGCCGTGTGCACTTGGGTGTGTGTAGAATTTGATAGCCAGTGTTATTGTGGTGTCTGTATTAGTCTGTGTATTTGTAAGTCAGGTGAGGACTGGGGAGGAGGCAGTCGTGACTTAAGTTAGGAACCATACCAGCATTTACCTGGAGAAGAAGTGGGAAACCACTGAAAACCACTTTCAAGATGGCTGACGTGGGAATTAAACCCTCCCCTTCTCAGTTTTGCCCTTTACCTTCCTCCCAATGCCCACTTGAGTTAAAATTACACACACTAATACAGTCATCACTATAACACAGGTTATCAGACAAAAACACACACATCGAATACACGGGGCTAAACGTCCATGATGCCCAAGCACCTGAAATGAAACAACAACAATAACGCGACTTGAGATGGGTGTAAAGTCACTGTTTGCTCCAACACAAAAATACTACATTCATCAAGTGATGACAAGAGGCTACATCTGTAACTTAACGATCATTTTCTGAAGGGCACATATTGGCTGAGTTGGCTTTAGCAAGGAGGAAGCCTGGTAAGCAGTCTGGCCTAGGCTGATGATCTGGTGGTAATGATGGACTCCATCGACAGCTTACAAGCCAACACGTTAGAGCTTGAACAGAAATGTAAGGTAAGTGAATAATCATTTGGAAAACGAAGGTGATGTTGGTTGGGAAGAAACGCAAGAATATAGAATGGAAGGAAGTAAACTAGAGCATAAGGGCCACTTTGAGTACTTGGGCTGTGTCTTCTCTCAGGATGGTAGTAACGTACGTCCTATAGTGAAAATGATAGGTCGAGGTCCAGAAAAGTCAATGCAGCGAGTTCTTAGTTGCGATCTACAGTATTCTACAAGAAGGAAGTTAGCGTAGCGATGAAACTCACCATACATCTCTCAGTATTTAGACAGACCTTGCTGTATGGAAGTGAGAACCTGGTAGATTCAGGATATCTCATACATAAGCTAGAGGTAACGGGAATGAGGGTAGCATGAATGATTGATGGGAGCAATGGCAGGAAGGTACTCGTAATGAAGAGATAAAGACTAAGTTAGAAATGAATACGCTACATGAAGCTGTTCGTATGAGCCGACTCAGATGGTGGGGTTATGTGAAGCGTGTTCCAGACAAAAAAACATACAGGATGTACTAAGAAATAATCGTTATTGACGCGATCCAATGTGGTACAGTAATAGTTCACCTGCGAATCAGAGAGCAGTAAAGTGACGATTGCTGTTTAAATTAAAAGGTAACCATTTCTCAAAGAAACCCCTACTTGTACAGTTATAGATGAGTGCACTCTTGGTCCCTGTTATGAAGTCTTTTCGGCGGGGTTGAACGAGAGTAGTTGTTGTTTCATTTGGGGGACTTGGACATTGTGGTCATTCAGCCCCGTGTACTTGGGCGAGTATGGAATTATTGTCTGATATTCTGTGTTATTGTGATGGCTGTATTCGTGTGTGGATTTGTGATTCAGGTGAGGATTGGGAAGGAGGAACCATTCCGGCATTCCCCTACCGAAGAAGTGGGAAACTACGGAAAACCACGTCCAGGATCGCTGAGGAAGGAATCGAACGTACCTCTTATTAGTTTTGCCTCACGAAGCTGAGTGTACCCCATTCCAGGCCCTCAAACCAGAATTAAAATTCTTGGCAGAGCCGCGTATCGAACCGGACCTCCGGGGCGATAGCCAATAATGCTAGCCGCTTCACCACTTGATGGTCGTTATACGAGAGCGTTTATAGCGGTATTGGGTATAATAAGTTGACTTGACCCATTTTTTTGAGTTATGACTCACGGCTCGGGATGACTGATTGTAGATTTTAAGTCCTCGGGCACCTATTCCTGACATTGATTCAAATAATTATATTTACACACATAACTGTCGTTACCAGACTAACACGTACATTAGCCTATATTCAAACACGTGCACAAAGCTAATGATCAGGATATTCTTACCTCAGTAATTCAAGCACATACGATAACAGGGCCGATTACCAAAGGGACATTATTTACCTTTTCCTATCAGAGTTTGTCGAAATTATGGTGAAATAATCGTCCAAAGTTTGTCAAATCTAGGATCCGATTTCTGTTTAGGAAGTACTTACTAAGCACACTGTGTATCAGAAAAAAAGAGACCCGACACTTTGACTGGGGAAAACCGTATGAAAAGTGAGGTACGAGATCGTTTAATGACTGTTAAATACCATTCTAACATTTACTTCCAAGGACATATAAAATAGTATGTGGAGAGTGTAACAACAAATAATGCTATGTTTCTACAAGGTTTCCCACTGTTGCAATAAATATTTCCTCATTAACTCGCCAAACACTTGCTATCGTTGTCTGGCATGATGGCTCCGATCTTAACTTACTAGCATGCTGGTCTATCGTCAAAAGATCTCTGGGTACCATTTTTGGCAGACACCGTAACTTCGCAGACAGGTGACTGGGTATTTGTGACTCGTCAATAGCTTTCATCATAGCTAGGGTTCAATTCTCATGACGAGGTGGAGGCGACAACCAGTACATCAGTAAACACATGCCATCATTATTATTTTTAATATTGTTACCTGCATGAAAGTGTAGATTGAAACGAGTTTTACCAAATTAATAATAAAGCATGTACAATGTACACTGAATTTAGTTCAACACAAGAATAATCTAATAATTATCTCCTACCCCCACCCTACAAGTACGATGGCCACAGCACGAGAGTTTAGGCTTCTGGCCCAATATGAAGCATGTCCTGCTTACGAAGTAGGGCTCTTACCGCTGCGCCACGCGCCCGTTGATTTCTTGCTAGCGTACAACGCACATGGACGCCGCACTTCAATTGCGAATAATTAATTTCTCGGAAATGGCTGAGAAGCACACCTTTCTACTTGCACCTGGTAGACTATACGCCTGGTCATGCCCTACACGTACTAAAGATGGGTTGAATCGGTGACCCATGCATCGTATCCTCCCCTCTGTAGCGAGAGGTTGTAATGCCATAAAATGTGGGTTATTTTAGAACGTATACCTCGAATATATTTGATCCGTTTAAACTGTTATCACTGATAGGGATAAAGGGCTTACAAAACAATGTTATGCGATAATTATACAAAGTTACAATCTGATTGCTGTGACCAGTGTAGCAGTTATTGATGAGTTGAGTGCAGCGATAATGTTACGAGTATGGGACGAGTAGGCCTGCTGTTTGAGAACATGAATGTACAATATAGCAGCTTTAAATAGCCGTCAGGTCTGCAAAACTTTCCTATTTATCCCCTATCACCATAAACATGGTGATTTTTTTGGTGTTGAGTTTCATTCACTGTCATGTTTCCAAGTCGCAACGTATGCTGACATTGAAACTGCAAATTATAATGCAACTTGTTCAGGGCAATCGCTGCCACTATCCTATTAATAGATAATTAATACATGTTGTGGCAATTGTAGTCTCCTGTTCGCCTTTGACTTATCATAATGTAACTCGAATGTTGGTAGCACTGCCAGATTATTGACTAGCATTCTTGCCTGTCACCGCGGAGGTCCATGTTTGATTTTCGGCTCTGCCAAGAAATTTTAATTCTAGTCTGAGGGCTGGAACAAGATTTTTCTCAAACTCGTGCGGCAAAACTGAGAAGAGATGCATTTGAATTCCGTATCAGCCATCCTCGAAGTGGTTTTTCGTGGTTTCCCACTTCTACTCCAGGCAAATGGCAGTATGGTAGCTAAATTAAGGCCACGGCCACCTCCTAGTCAAATGTTAGCCTGAGTTTAAATATATTCACTGGTACAACTACCACAATGACACAGGTTATCAGATTCCACACACCCCCAAATCCAGGGGGCTACATGACCACGATGTTGCATAGCCCCTAAACGACAACAGAAACAGAAAGTAGAAGTTGTTAGATCAGAGGTCTGCTGGTAGTTACGACTGTAGTATTATACACTGTAACCATTGTTAGGTAAGAAGATAAATGTTAGCGCTGATTTGAACACGGTTAATACCATTACCTCAGCAATGAGTTCCAGCATATCCACATTGTGTACTCGCATTGACAGGAGTTAACAGCTGTGTCTTCACATACTGTCCCGCTTCACTGTTAGCGCTCTAATCTTTGCTCTGAGGACGCTCGAATTACATTTCCACCCGGGTTCTGGGATTTTAATCGTGTAAAATTAATTCTCTTGGCTTGGAAACTCAGTGTCTGTTCTTATCTCATTGGCAGTTTTCATTATCTCCACACCGGGTGAGTTCGCCGTGGTCGTTACGGCATGACTGATGGCAGTCGCTCACATCCGGGAGGCGAGAAGGTTCGAATTCCCCCGCCGGCAACCTTTGAAGATGGTCTTCTGTGGTTTCCCATCTTCCTTCCAGGCAAATACCGGGGTTGGTCCCTAACTATAGGCCACAGCCGCTACCTTCCAACTCCTCGTCCTTACATGCAAACTTTCCGCCCCAGACCACACTCCACACGTGACGGTACGTGCAGCTCACCCATTGGGTGTCCGCCTCGAAGCAGCTAAAAATACTGGCGAGCCGAACATGTCCCCGGACACTCCCGGCACTAAAAGCCATACGCAAAAAGAACTCTACGCGCAGATCACTCGCGGGCGCGAACTCAAAATACATTCACTAGGCCTATCTGGAGGCAATGCACAATTATTATAATTATGATTATTACGTTAAAAAGCGCCTCGCCGAAGACTGGGACGTGAATTTGCGACCATGGGGCCTCAGCTGTCCCAGGCATTGGTTTATCTTCTAACCCCGACGATGTAAGGATATTTGAGGCCTACGGTGGTTTTCACTTTCCCGTCTTATCTGGTACATTCTCTCTGCTTTACTTTCTGAATACCCTCAGTTTCTACGGGCGAGACCATGTGGGTGTCAATACACCAACGGTATTCTCCAGTGGTGGATCGGCCCGTTTGCAGAACGTAGTGCCAACGTTATAAATGTAACTTCGCAAAAAAGAGTTTAATTGTATCATTTAGGATCCTTGGCAAGTTGGTTGTTAGCCCCGTATACATTAATAGAAAAAGAGAACGAAAACGAAAACGACATTTTAATTCTATTGTATTGTCATCACTGAACAATTCTACAATACTTTTAACAGATCTATTATACCTTACTTGTCCTCCACAATCCTCTCTTCATCCTTGATCAAAACGCTTGCATACATAATTTCCTAATATCAAACGCAAGTAATTAACGCCATAAGTAGAAATAGAACATACAGGGCGGCGCACGAAATGTCATACATCGAAAATGGTTTATAAAATGTGTAAATCTGGGCTCACAACCATGTCTTTTCGTGAACAGAAACCTAATTTCATGCATGATTCGACAGCCAGTAGCATATGTTGTGCATGCGTACCGGCTTCCAGTTATACAGCCCGCCAGGGAGGTTGACGCTTGAGCAGAAGGTGAAAACAGTGTTGCTTTATGCGGAAACGAAGAGTGACCCGTAACTAATAATTATGAAACGGTTCGTGTTCATTTCCGAACCCAGTGGGCTCCCTGCCGGCAGACGGCATATACTGTAGACTGGCCAGTCAATTTGAAACAATACTGCATCAACATTTCGGCCCCTTGTGATGTTCCATCGATATCCCAAACGTTTTCAGAGTGGCTCAATCTGGCCACCACATAGCCCCCATCTTAATCCCTGCGACTTCTTCCTGTGGTGATATTTGAAGGAGAAAATCTACCGCCAGGAACCAGAAAATGTACTGCAATTGCAAGCGGCCATTGCGACTTTCTTCCGAAGGTTGAGTGAGGACATGTGTCGTAGAGTGGTCACAAACATGCAGGTTCGTCTCGAAGCTGTTGTACGCCGAGAAGGTGGGCATATTGAACATGTCCTGCATACTGACTAATCGTGCACATTTCAGTGAATGTTGCTATGCCATTTGTTATTAAATATGTTGTAGGTCTATATTCAATATTCTATAAACAATTTCCAGTGTATGACATTTGGTGCGCCACCCTGTATAAATCATATAGGCCAAGACCCCGTAAAACAATTGAATACTTTGGGACCTACATGGAGGAGAGAATGACGGCCCGGATATGAACTTGAGTTATGCGCAGGCCTTGGACCACATATGTTCAGTAAGAGTCTGGGTTCAAGGCTCGCAGACACTGCAGCCTTGATCTGTGGAGAACCACGAGTCTACCTCACAATATCTAACAAGACCCACTATATCATACAAACAGGGATAGAATACACTAATAATGTTCTAGGCTGATAGGAAATTCTGTGGAACTATTCTCTCTTTGTTTCATAATATAACCATTAGCTGCTGTGGGCGTGGAATAGTTTGAAAACCTGGCGGAAAGAAGATGTGGTGTTAAAATAAGATAAAGTTTTCGTGTTGCACAACCAAAAAGTAGAATTCGAAATAATTATGTCTTATTCATCTGTTTGTATTATCACGCACGCTTCAATGAGCGGGAACTTGTTGTCATGGTAACTTGGTGTAGGAAATTAGTCCGCACTAACGTATCCACGCTCATTCCAGATAGACCCCCCCCCCCCCAGCCCAAAAACCTATCCATGTTAATAAACAATTTAGAGTTTCGACATTCATCATTACAAATCACCGTCCACGGTGGCGAAGAGCGCTAACGCGTTGCCTCGTGCATCACTGGTATCAGGAGAGCGTGGGTTCAAACCCCACCTTGACCATCCTGAAAATGGTTTTCCGTGGTTTCCCAATGCCACTCCAGGTAAATGCCGGGACGGTTCCTTTCAACAGGTCCACGGCCGACTTACTTCCCACTCCCTTCACTGACCTTTCCTTCATTAGAACCAAGTTACTGGTCGCCTGGGCAATCGGCCTGTGACTATCCTCAGTTGCATCTGCTGACAAAGTGTATCTCCCAGAGGTGGTAGAGGAATTAGCCCTCGCAGGGTCGGTAAGTGAAGCCGAGCTTGGAGGATAAGCAATAAAATAAATCATTACAAGTCGCTGAAATATTGTTTCTTTTTTTAAAGATTTTTGGATGCTATGTCAGGTATATTTACACCAAGAAATTGAGGAGAGATTTCAGTTCATAGACAGTACAACTCCATATATGAATTGCGACAAACGTTAGATGTTCAGATTTTTTTTTGGACAATACTGAAGAAATATCAATTTTTATACTGTACTCTGTAAGCCTCCGTGGCTTAGGCGGCAGCACGCCGGCCTCTCACCGCTGGGTCCGTGGTTCAAATCCCGGTCACTCCATGTGCGATCTGTGCTGGACAAAACGGAGGTAGACAGGTTTTTCTCCGGGTACTCTGGTTTTCCCTGTCAAAATTTCATTCCAGCAACACTCTCCACTATCATTTCATGTCATCTGTCATTCATTTAATCATTGCCCCAGAGGAGTGCGTCAGGCCTCGGCAGCCGGCACAGTCCATATCCTCGCCGCTAGATGGGGGCTTCATTCATTCCATTCCTGACCCGGTCGGAGACTGGAAGCAGGCTGTGGATTTTTCATACTGTACTCTCTATACATACGTTAACGGTATAAAAAATAACAGACATTATGCATCATTCACTCGAGTCCACAAATCATCTACACTGCTGGTAAACAGTTGCAATAATTGTTTCATGTCCATACCTTTAAATTGGGCAAATCATTATATTTTTTGCACGTCATAAGGAAGTTATTAAGGTTCATAAGACACATCTAGCCACTAATACTGAGCCCGTTAGACGAGAAGTTTGGGGAGCCATCGGTTTCAAACGGCCCTTCCAAGACCCCCTTCTAACCAACACACGGTTCGGGGAAACGACACATTATTAGACTGGTTCAGCACGAGAAACTGTACTCGCGGGTGTCAGGAATCGGTGAGGTTCTATTTTTAAACCAGCCTAGAAGAAGGCATCGACACAAGAAAGAAGCCAGGCTTAAGTTAAAATCCAACAAATGTTTTCACAAAAGGAACTGATCCCTAGCCTATTTATGAGAGGTAAATCATCGGCTAGTCCGAACTAATCTGCTCTGAAAAAGAAGTTAAAATCCTAACTAAAAATCTAACTTAAGCCTCTCAAAATCCTATACACAAAATTCAATAACAAACTCACTAAGATAGTGACTCGTAAATCGCCCCTACGCAATACATCAGGAATTAATAATAATAATAATAATACTAATAACATCACTGAATGTACGGCAAAGCAAGACATTTAATTGTTTACAAGGCGAGCATTCATTTACATTTACAAGCACAATAGCTACAGTACGTTACAATGGTGTCGCCTCCAACATTTAATTTTACGTTACCCATCTAAGCGAATCCTAATTGACTTTAAGTGAATACAAACGATGAGCGTTATTGGCAAATACAAATCAAAGCTATGCACGATCTAGTCCTATCATTAAAAATATTCATATAATACATCACAAATATTTACAAAGGATTATATATTTAGCATATGGTACAAAACACATCACTATACATATTATAATATAAAGATAATTAAAACAGCATTTAAACAAATTGAATACAAGGCTGAACTCAGGTAAGGGTCACAATGTCAGATTTACATCCTTTATGTAGTCTATGCATTTTTGTGTAGCCATCAGGAACTCAACTGATGCCCCACAGAAGGCTGTTAGTGGACAATCTTGTATTTCAGCACCGCTGGTACATTTCGGAGATGGAATTTTCCCCCACCTGCGAAGCGAGTCCGCGCATCTGCCACAGTTTGTTCTTATTATATTTAGGGTGGACCAAATTCTTCTAGGACGTTCAAAACCTGGAAGCTTGGTTGTAATGCATGGCATAGTTTGTTGTTCCGGTGAGGCAGAGATCGACCAGAACTGCTTCCAACGGGCAGTCATGTTGAACTCACTTTCAACGAGCCTTTGTGCAGTAGTCAGAGGAGGGTGGCGAGAGCGAAGTATGTTCCTACTAATATCATGGTGCACGGGAAGATTAGAATGTTTGCAGATGGCGCTGTACACCTTCATGAGTCCATGTTCTCGTCTCAAACATGGAGGTGGAATGTGACTTAGCACCGGTAGCCAATATGTCGGAGTACATCTAATTGTCCCCGAGATGTTTGGTTGAGCTGAATACCAACAAGCTTGGTATGAGCACTATTCATCCAGGTTGACGCACAGTATTCAGCTACTGGATACACCAATCCAAGGGAACAAGTCCTAAGTGTAGAAGCAGATGAACCCCAAGTTGTACCACACAGTTTCTGTAGAATATTATTTCTAGATTTGAGCTTAGTTAGTTAGTAAGTTATTGCTGTTATGGAAAGATGACACTTCTGTCTTAGTAGCACTAGGCTGCAGCCTCCAGTCACGGAAATACTTGACCATAATTGATAGATCCCTTGTTAGTATGCCCTCGGTGATTTCAAAATCTCTGTGGCTGATAACAAGGGCCCAATCATCAGCATATACACATTTCCTAGAAGTGGTGTCTGGCATATCGGTTATTATAACCTGAATAGTAAAGGAGCCAACACAGAGCCTTGAGGAAGACCATTATTCAAGTTCCTATTTGAGCTCATCTTGTTCCCCAGTATAACCCGGAAGCTTCTGTTGTTGAGCATATTATTGATAAGATTCACAAGTCTTAAGCATGGAATAGTCCGAAGAAGTTTGAGCATCAGACCTTGTCTCCAGACAGTATCATATGCTGCCGTTAAGTCAATGAAGGCAACTAAGGTCTTTTGGTGTTTCTGGAAATTCGCCTCTATGAATGTTGTGAGAGAAAGAACCTGATCTGTGCAGCTACGTTGGGGCCGAAATCCAGCTTGTTCAATAGGTAAATTTCCGAATAGTACATGGCTTATTCGATTATAAATCAACCTTTCCAGAAGATTATAGATCATACGTAGCAAAGCAATGGGACTATAGCTGTCAGGTTTATTGCTTGGTTAGGCAGGTTTAAGAATAGCAATAATTTTTCATTTTTAATTCATACGATATATTACCCGACCGGAGAATATATGTATAAAACTCAGCTAACCATTCCCTTACATACTTTCCACAGTTAATAAGGAACTCGGAATGAACACCATCAAACCCTTGTGTTTTTCCTGCTTTCAAATCTTTTAAAGCTGTAGTTAGTTCGGTAGGAGTAAATAGGGAAGAGTATACAGAGTCCGATTTGAGCTCTGTTAATTTCTTCTTAACTCTGATTGTATGTTGTCTATTTTGGGGAACTCGTGATGTAGAAACTATGTTAGATGCAATATTATTGGGTGTAATGTTTTCATTTGCACGTTGAGATGGGCTTCCAACCACCAAGCTTCCTCAGAAGAGACCAGGCCTGTCTACTCGAAGTTTTGAAGTCTAGTGACTCAAAAGTTGTAGTCCACTTAAGGCCTCTGGCAACGTTGAGGCTGTGTAGCAGTTCATCAGCTATTTCGGGATCATTCCTTTCACGAAATTCCCTATAGAGTTTCACGGAATCTTCTGTCCATCCAGGTACGTATTCCTTGCGATATCCTCGCGGAACACATTTTTTCGCTGTAGTTATTATTGCTCCAACAAAACGCTTGTAGTTAGACCTTGTAGGAGGAATCTAACCGACACATTTATCTAGGTTTTCTGAAAATGATGTCCAATTGGCTTTGTTGAAGTTCCATCTGGGATGTTGAAATGATCTTATTAATGGAATACTGTGGCCCATTTCAAGGAGAACTGGTCGGTGCTGACTGTTTGGGAAATCTGTCAAGACCTGTTTCAACATTGTCAGGGGTTGGAGCTTGTCCTCAGACGTGACGATACACAAGTTAGGACTGTGTGATCTGTCTTCCAAGCAGAAGATCGGAATGTACAACGGTCTTTGGCATCAAATACAAGATGGACATTTTGTTGTTCTATCCAATCAACCAAAGCAATTCCATTTTTCATCATTATGACTATACTTCCACATTTCATGATGTCTGTTGAAATCTCCAACATAAATCGTGGGGTGACTGTAAGTCTCAAGCACGTGCACAGGCCATGCTACCCCTAGAGGTTTATAAATATTCACCACAGTTACTTCTCCTATCTTGGAAACAATTTCATGGATATCGTTAGTAGAACTAGTGGAATGGAGAGATGCATTTTCTATACTAGATCTTACATATGTTGCTATACCATACACCTTATCGTAAGTAGCACCTAGCAGCTCATAGCCAGGTATACGGCTTCTGAAATGAGGTTGGTTCTCATCTTCTGCATGTGTTTCCTGAATCAAGACTATTTCAATGTTATTATCCACTAGGATCTTGTGGAGTATTTGGCATTTGGATCTACTAATGCCTTCTACATTCAGCTGAAAAATCTTCACACAGTACCTAACTTTCTGGACAGCAGAACCTCAGAAGGACCGTTGATTGAATTATTATCCATTGTGTGTGAGGTGATATATGCCAGGAGATCCAAAGGATTATCTAGCTACCAGTATTGTTGCTCAGTTAGCACCACCCAGCGAGAACGTGTAGGGTAATTTCAGGTTGAAACCTACGGACGTTGAGCAACGTTGTTCCCCATTTACAAAGTGATAACCCTCCTAATGTTTGCGCAAGTGGTGCCCCTGCCTACACGATTTCTCGCTCTTTGCGGAAAACGGTCATAAGTGTACAAGGAAAGTTATTTTGGCAACTGCTATGGCGTGCCGCCACGACTCACGTTGCTTTCAATGTAATGCGTGTATTTCCATTACCACATTAATTGAACTTCGTCTCAAAAATAGGGATAAAGTCAGAATGTATCAAAACAAACGAAGATCATCAAGTTCTAATGTGTCGGTGAAGAAAAGTAAATTTAACTTTAGCATTCAACTCGTATTTAGACTCCAAAATTATCCAAGCAATGTTTTATAATACCAAAATCCTATCACTTGATTATTAAGTTCAATATTTATGCATTTTTATTCCTAAAAGTGTAATTATAAATTTTATTGACTATGAATCTCGTTCCGTGTAACTATGTGTAGGGAAAGAACCATCTAAACAAATTGTAGAAAATCAGTGAAAGGCACTGTTCACCATATTTATGGACATCCTGTATTCCACAACAATAACACGAGCTCGTCAGCCCTTCATCATCAGTCAACAAGACAAAAACGTACAATGTTCCTGGCAAAAACATCAGCTCCAAAAACATCAGCAATAAGCATACACTTTACTTCTCAATGTCTACTACAAGACAACACATAGCATGGCTCCCTAATTTATACACTCTGTTTATTCATGGGCAGAGTATTCTGTGGCTCTGGCAGTCAGCCGTTCTCTGGTGAGTAAGCAAACTACTGCTTCAATAATAACGTGTCTACTACACGATTCGAATGCTTTCCCTTTAATCATATGCCTTCTCAATTCCTCAACAAAAGACCTACATCGAACTAGCGATGTCTCGCTTCCGAGTACATTCCATAAATTCTGTCTCCGTCGCCTTTCAATGCCAAACAAAAATAAATTAATATCTCAACAGTAGCATCTGGTTATGCATGCTATGAAATAAGTTCCTCCCGTCTGCTGCAGTCAGACAAAATATCACTGCCTTCTAGATTTTACCATTGATTAATCAGGTAGGATTTATATCTCAGTGTGGTCTACAACATTTTCACACACAAGGCCACTGCCTCTAGCCTTGACAAACATATTTCAGCCTCCTACGTCATGATATTGTAACTGTATGGAACGCAAAAATGATACGATTCCTAATGAAAAGTAATAAATTGCCTGCCTTCTAGATTGTGCAAAAATGTGAAACCATCTAAAACTAATCTACAATTTTGACCCTTAATTCATGTAGTCTCACTTAGATTCTCGTGCAGTACATGGTTCGAGCCTCGCTTGGAGTGTCATAGTGAGTTCTGGCTTCGATTTTATATTCCATTCCAAGTAAGTGCAACGCTGCTTCAATGCTTCTGACATCATGTCGATCATCCAGGTGGTCAATCGTCTTATCAAATATGCACTATGGGGTGCAATACATACGGTCTGACATTATCTTGCTGCAAGAACGAAAGCCCCCACTGGTCTCTTACCGTCAATGACATAATGCAATGACTACAAAGAAGAGGTGCTTGTTCTCATGCCAATCAGCATCCAACATCATAATCCTTTGGGTTAATACGATATGCATTGCATTAATGCACTTCACCTAGCACCTTTACACAAGCCTTCTTCTGACAAGCACAATCTTCACTAAAACAGAAGGGCGATCCCTCGAGTGAATCATTCTACCCATATCATTACGATCACGTCGTTGGATAATCACTGCAGCCTCAGACTGGGCTACTGAAGCACTAACCACTATCCTATGAGCAGTAGCAGACATGTCGCTGCTGCAGTGATACTTATTACAAGGGCAAATGTTTCCCATATTGCATTACTCGCTGCCAACATCTGCCTTTTGCACGTTTCATTAATGATAATACTGACAATCGTACGTAGTCAGTGCTAATATCTTTACGGCCACTGTTGACTAACGACTGCCCCAGTGTTTACCAAAACTTGTACGAGGCAGAAACGACTAAAGATACTTCGATTCTGCATAATATCTGCACCAGTTACTGTAGTTTACTATATAATCCCGAGTGACCACTGAGAGCGTGGCTTATTGAGCTGATTTTTGACCTGTTACGTAGTGTGATGATACACCTAGAACTAGCAATGATATTGTTACTGTAAGACCTATCTCAACTCCTTCACACAAAGTTTCATAAAAAGAAAAATAGGGAGGGGGTTACCATTTATTTTGGGATGTCCAGGAGTCCATAAAGTTGTTATCGCCATGTAGATTGTGATTGGCTGCATGGCATCAGTGTTGCAGTATCAAAATAGGCCCCTGGTGTCAGTAGCAGATATTTTCTTGAAATAAAATTTGGAAAATATTGGATCAGCCAATTATGTAACGTTATATTACCTTGTATACTGAGGCTGGCAGCACTGCTCTCGTATTGTACAGTAGTACAGGTATGAGATGCCTGTAATTGTCACTAGCTCCGTACAAGGTTTGGTAACAATTGGATCAGATGTTTAAGACTTATTATCCTAAAGTTGGTACTTCTAACATGAACTTAATCTGAAAAAAAAAATGGATGTTGGTAGTGACTACTGAATTCACAGTAAGTTTAAAAAAATCAAGATAGGACTGGTCATCCAAAACTTAATATGGGGGCACACACACACACACACACACACACACACACACACACACACACACACACACAAGCGCTCCCGTAAGTCTCGTAAACCTGTAGATTAAAGTGGTACTTCTTGCAGTGTATCTGTTTTAATGGAGCACAGGAAGTGATATTTCTCCAAAAATAGTAAAGTGTGCCCTTGGTGGTTAAATGTCCTGGTAATCTTCAAGTGGTTGAGTAACTTTGGTTCCAAGCCACGATGTTTATCAGCCGCCTGCCTTGTATTATTAAGTACTGGATCGCTATCAGAACAAGGTAATTGCTTATACTGTAGATTGGCTGCCAATAATGTATTTAAGGTCTATCATGATAGCTTTGAACCAGCCTGTCACACTGACACGGCTTGGCATTTCTCTTCAACCCTGTTATGCATTCGGCTTTCCTTTTAATAGCTGCATTTAAAGACACAGCAATGTTGGAATTTTACTTCGAAGGAGTCAGCAAATCTAATGCCTTAGGTATCTTACATTCACCCACTCTTGTGAGCTGCGACTCGATCTTGCAACC
This sequence comes from Meconema thalassinum, assembly GCA_946902985.2. Lineage (NCBI taxonomy): Eukaryota > Metazoa > Arthropoda > Insecta > Orthoptera > Tettigoniidae > Meconema > Meconema thalassinum. Next base: position 411,179,249 of record OX336390.1, read on the forward strand.
TGAGGCGCACATAACCCACGAATATATATTTTATTTATTTCAACTAAATCGTCTTGAGTCTGGAACTTAATGCCCACGACAATCTGAGAGCGACGTGACGTGGAGCAAGTGGTGGGATGGGATCTATCGCACACCCACAGTCAGTGTTAGAATGACCAGTCGAGTATCTGTTATTTTTGAAGTATACTTTTTTGTAAGTAAAAATCCATTAAGTAATCAACGCTTGTTTCATGCAGTGTATTACGACAAAACAGATTTAGCTATGTGTATCACATCCGACCCGTGGACCGTAGGTTGCCGACCTCTGTAATAATGGGTGGTTGGAGTGTGGTGGTCACCGTTGTCTTCCTTAACTTGGTCGGGATGACACTCGAAACGAACCATAGTGTGGCTATCGTTGAAGACTTGGCGTTTGATTTAAAGACAAGTATGTCAAATCGACGAGTGCTACCATTACATAGGAAGTTATTCATTCACTGTGTCTTACTCATTCTGACACTTACCATCCAAACAGCTCAGTTGATGCAGCAATACGATAGAAGCAGAATTGTCTGATAGATTATGGTTACCACTAGCACCTAAGAAATAGATCATTTTACAACATTACGATAAAATATCGTCATCACGCTATTGAGCGGTGTAGTCGTACTCACTGTCGTGAACCAAGACTACTGTAGTGAGATGGATGTCTGGAGATCGAAAGTTCGAATCCCGGCACTGACAGTGACCAACATGGATGTTGTAATTCCCCTGGGGTTTTCCACATTTCCTCCAGGTAAAAGTCAGGATGATAGGCTACCGGGGCACAAAACCCAATCCTCAGCTCCAATAACTATAGTTACACACATTACCACAGTCAGCACAAATTCAACACAGGGACGATGACCAAGATGTACCGTACCTGGCCCATTAAATTACTTAACAACAACAAGCGTTCTGTTCAGTTATTCATCTAGAATACTTGTTTCTTCCAGTGATGCCTTGATATTTTCAGTACATACGGTACTTACTTATAGCCGGAATTGCTAATAGTCTAATTCAACATAACAACTAGGAATTTCTAAGTGGAAAATCGGGACTCTTGCTTCCAGGCCAAAGTTTATCCGGACGCGGAACACTAGGGACTATTATTGAACCTCTTTGACGAATGTTATTCCTGGCTACGCCCCGGCTGGAATCTGGTATTCTCTGTATGTTTCAAGAACAGTACCGTCGTCGCATCGTTTCTTGTCTCGCCCGCCATGTGGTGTGGTTAACAGGTTGCCTAACTACTCACTCATAGCGCGCGGGTCAATGCCTTAGTTCGCTATGATATCTACTGTATATCTATACTAATATAATAAAGCTGAAGAGTTTGTGTGTTTGTTTATGTGTTTAAACGCGCTAATCTCTGGAACAACCAGCCGGATTCGAAAAATTCTTTTTATATATGATAGCCAGATTCGAGAGGAATATTTCGGCTATGCAGCATTAGGCTACACTTCTCAGGTAACCATAAATATTGATTTTTGTTCAGTAAGTCGGAAGAACAAGCGCTCCCGGATAGCTCCAATAATACCTAAGTGTGGTAATGCGGGCTGCATCACGTCGCCCCTACCAGTGTTCTGGTACAGAATTGCGAGCTGCTTATAAATTGCAGTCACGGGGAGTAATTCGTGCAAAAAGATTTCTTAGGCCCTTTAAAACGGTTATCATCATGACAATAGTATGCCTCTGTATAAGGGCGATGGTGTTGGTGCAGTATACTGAGGTTATCAGCTGCAATAAGCGTTGGTGCTTTCCGATCCTTATCCTTGAGCGCTCCAGTTCTGTAGTAGTATTCATTATCATCCATAAAACAAATAAATCCACCGGGAGAAGCCGGGCACTACTGCCAGTGTACAATAATTACTTAAGAGGGAAGCTAAAGAACTATTTAGAAACCAGAATAGTTGCTAGAGATGTAGGGTTTTGCAATATCTTATCTTGTGATAACGTTCAGGGCTTTAGGACAACGCTGAAAAGTTTGATAGCTTACGACAATATTACAGGTGTTCTATGGCCATCTATTGCTTCAGGATTGAAAGATGGATACTCATATGTTGTGCAGGTAAGTTTAAATTTCCTTTAAAAGCTTAGCTTTGTCACGTGATATGTAGAGTCAAGCTCAGCAAGGTCTGTCCAGTTCATTGGGGCTATTTTTTTTTAACCATTCAGATATTTATCAAAGTAACACATAATTTTAATCATTCATGCATAGGCTTCGGTGGCGTAGTTGGTAGCATGCTGAACTGCTGTGCCCAAGATAGCGGGTTCAAACCCAGCCGAAGTCATCGGATTTTTAAGAGCGTTAAATCCTTCAGTATGCCTTCCTTTTGAGGGGAAGTAAAGCCGGTGGTCCCATGTCATAGATTTATGGCAAATAAAAGATCCTTCCACTAACTAAACCTGTGTGAAGCTAAATGTCTAGGTTATATTTCGTTGAAACGCTCTATCATAGTTCCAACGTTCACCACTAGGTGTCAGTGACATCTGGTAGCGAAAGTTGGATCTACTTGAAATTGAACGGAACTTGTAGCTCACCCCATGGGTGTCCGCTTGAAGGAGCTACAGACTCTGGCGAGCCAAACATGTCCTCGGACACTCCCGGCTCTAAAAGCCATACGATAAATAAATAAATTCATGCATAGATTTACGCTCTTTGCTGTGCATTGAAACTCGAGAAAGATATGTGCAGATGTTTTCAACTACAGATTATGAAGTACTTGTTTGCTGCATCAAATCTTGCCATTTCATCAGCACTTTGGACCATCATTACCTACGAGTAATTTCGCTGTCAATGAGCTTGTTAGTTCATTGTGATGACATAATTATCATTCCTGACAAAACTTCATCTGACGTCTAAGTTACACCTTAACTATGGAGATAGAGAAAATTTCTTAAATCAAAACGCCCAAAATCGACTGCTAATATGAACGATACCACCTGAGGCATGCCACAAATATGCTAATTACTCAAGGAGAAATAATTTCAACACTGATATTTGCTGATGACATTGTTATCGTAGCCGATTCACCAGAGGATTTGAATGCATTTTTATATGGTATGGACTCCGTCCCGAGGAAATAATTCATGATGAAAATCAACAAACGTAAAACAAATATAATGGAATACAGCCGATATAAATTAGAAACCTCTAAAACCAAACCAAACATCCTGGCACTACAGCCCATGAAGACTTAGACCTACCTAGCGACCGCTACACAGCTATTTGGCCTGCATATTATGGGTTGACGCGTGGTTAGCTCGTCGGGTCCCCTCGGCCGTTAATCTTGGTCTCCGTGACCGAGGCGCTGCCTCACTGTTAGATAGCTACTCAATTGTATCAGAAACCTGTATGGACGTCAAATTGTCAGGTAAAATGCTAAGGGAAGTAGGAGACTTCTGTTACTTAGGAAGCAAAACAACCAGTGATAGACGAAGCTAAGAGGTTATAAAAAGTAGGTTAGCTCAAGCAAGAATAGCATCTCTACAGAAATGGAATCTGTTGACATTGAATATAGATTTAGTTATTACGAAGTCAGTTTTGAAAGCCTTTGTCGGGGGAGCATGGTGTTCTATGGAAGTGAAACTTGGACTGTTGGAGCAGCAAAAAAAAAAAAAAAAAAAAAAAAACAAAAAAAAAAAAAGAGAATTGAAGCGTTTGAAATGTGGTGTTACAGGAGAATGTTGAAGATCAGATGGGTAGATAGAGTAACAAAAGAAGAGGAGAGATGTTTCTGGCGACTGCTAATGAAGATAAGAGATAGGTTGGTAGGACAAATTGTAGACACTCAGGAATAGTAAATTAAGTTATGGAAGGAAGGGTTGAGGACAAGAATTAATGTTGGGGTAGACCAATGTTAGAATATGTTAAACAGATTGACTCAGATGAAAGTTGTGGGTGTAGAGATGAAATGATTAGCTCAGAATAGGGAGGCGTGGAGTGCTGCATCAAACCAGTCAAAAGACTGAAGACTCCTAGTGGTGGATATCACTAAACAATAGTGCACACTGTTAACCTTCAAATCAACACGCGATCACATGGAGCAATAATCAGGTCTGTGAGATAGCAACACAGGGTACCGTGACGTCAATCATAGGACGGCCACACATTAATACCATTCTGTTGTTGTTTGTTGTTTCATTTGAGGGGCTTGGACATCGTACTCCTTTAGCTCCGTGTACTTGGGTATGGTATATATAAATACTTCGGCTGATAACTTTGTATTGTTGTGTCTGTAGTAGTATATTGTATTTGTAATTGAGGTAAGGATTGGGAAGTAGGCGGCCGAGGTCTTACGCTAGGATCCAGCCCTGTATTTTCCTGGAGTTTAAGTGGGGAAACCACAGACAAACCACTTCCAGGACGGTTGAGGTGGGAATAGAACCCACCTATTCTCAGTTTTGTATCACGAGGCTGAGCGTGGCCCTTATACAAGAATTTTCTTGGAGGAGGCTGGAATCGAACCCGGACCTCGAAAGTGACGGCCTAGAACGGTACCACCACGCCACTATGTTTATAAAATACACACTGTAGGCAGCATATTGCCCTCATTTACAGTGTTGGGAGTTGACGTTTCTGAGGAACAGAGTTAACAAGGTTTTCTAAACATTTTGTATGAAACTTTTATTTAAATATAAAAATCATAATAATGCCCTAAAAGAGAATATTCAGAGAGAAGAAGAGAGGAGGGAACAGCTCAGGCAGCTTCAACAGCTACGGTGTCGGCAGAGTCGGAGGCAGGAGCATCGGCGGCGGGCTTGGCGTCTGGGCTGGAGACGAGCACACCGGAGCCGGGGATGAGGCTGGCGCCGATACCGGGGATGTAGGCAGGGGCGTGTGCGACAGGCACTACGCCGGGGTGAGCCACGGATACGTAGTTGGGCTGAGCGACAGACACGTAGTTTGGCTGAGCGACAGACACGTAGTTTGGTTGAGCAACAGGGACATAGTTGGGCTGAGCGACGGCCACGTAGTTGGGCTGAGCGACTGGCACCTGATGGGCCGTATAGCTCACTCCCACTGGCCTCACGACGTTCTGCACCACGGGGGTGATGGCAGCATACGCGTGGCCCTCCACTGAGCTGTAGGCGAAGTTCCCGCCCAGACGGTCGGACTGGATGACGGCGCTGTCCAGGCTGGGTGTGCGCACGAGGACGCTAGGGCCCGCCACTAGACCAGCACTCACACAGGCAGCGAGACACACTACGGCGAGGACGGCGACCTGCAACAACATAACAGCTTTCATCATCACTAAGTCGGATGTTAAGGAAAAGTCACATTTTTTTCCTGAGCTCATTTTGACCGAAATCTGAAAAATAAGTTTGAATGACGGGTCTCTGACCACGTTTAAAGCAATTTGAATTTGCCTATAAGTGCATATTTTGGCCAATTTTATTGTTTTGGTCATATTTGGTCATATTTCAGTAATATAAGGTCATATTTGGTTATAATTTCAGCATTTTTGTTAAAATTGAGGCCTCGTTAACTAGGTACGTGTTATCTGCGTCGAGTTTCAAACACAGGACTTCCGAATAGTGTAGTAAATAAACCGAGGAAGAACTGCATCTCAAGGTTATGCTACTGAATGAATGTTGAAAATTTTAATGTACTGTAGCTCTCTGTCAGTTTGTATGATTAAATATGTCTGGTGTATTATCGCTGATCACGTTTTGGCACTTACGACGTTTACTGGAAACCCTACTATCCCAAAAATTCATGTCATTTCATAGTTTTTAGGACATATTTTATAGTTTTTAGGGCATATTTTGTACTTCTTTAGATCTTAAACTTCCGAACCCTACTCATCACCGTATACTTGTTCCTATACTTCTGTGGGGTAGGTACTCCGATACTTGAAAAAAGGTACTATACCAGCATTTGCCTGGAAGGAGTATGGGAAAGTCTGGGGAATACAATCGAACCTCGATCACTCAAATTTTCCATAACTCGTGGTAATTATTATTTCCCGAACACTCTCCATACAGTTTACAGGTGTTTTTTTCTCTACAAATCCAATTTCTATAACTCGAATTTTTCAATGTCTCGAAGCTTAAATTATATCCCTGGCACTTAAACTTAATCTTCATCTCGAATATTCTCGTATTTAACAGTGCAACTTGTCTCACACATTACTGAATGTGAGAACTTTGTGGTGGAAGCTGGTGCACAGAAGAAGAAGAAGAAGAAGAAGAATTTCTTCAAGTCAAGATAAAGTAGATAAAGATCCGTCTGTATTGTTAAATGTAACTTTGCTTTATAATGCAAAAAGCTGTCATCATTACCAACATACAGTTTTATTATCTATACTCTATACTAACTAATATAATAAAGCTGAAGAGTTTGTTTATTTGAGTGTATAAACGCGCTAATCTCTGGAACAACCAGTCGGATTCGAAAAATTATTTTTGTATATGATAGCCAGATTCAAGTAGAATAGTTTAGGCTATGTAGCATTAGGCTACACCTCTCAGGTAACCTTAAAGATTGATTTTTGTTGAGTACATCAGAAGAACAAACGCTCCCGAACGGCTTCAATAATACCTAAGTCTATTGTTGCCTGGCAATGCGGGCTACATCGCATCACCCCTACCAGTGTTCTGGTGCAGAATTGCGAGCTGCTTATAAATAATTGCAGTCACGGGGAGTAATTAGTGCAAAAAGATGTCTTAGGCCCCCTTAAAACAGTTATCATCATGACAATAGTATGCCTCTGTATAAGGGCGATGGTGTTGGTGCAGTATACTGAGGTTATCAGCGTTGGTGCTTTCCGATCCTTATCCTTGAGCGCTCCAGTTCTGTAGTAGTATTCATTATCATCATAACACAAATAAATCCACCAGGCGAAGCCGGGCGATACGTACAGTATTTTGTGACCAATATCACAAATTTAACATTCTGTCTTCATAACTCGAATTTTCTATCAGTGGAATTTATTTCGACATCCCCTAACGATTTGAGATATCGGTTCGACTCTAACAACCCACTGCAGCCCCCCGTCGCGGCTGAGGGGAGTAAGTTTGCGAGCACACTGGGTAGACAATATGCCAACATACGAACTTCAACTGAAGTTGACTTTTCTAGTTTATGATCTAAGTTCTGGGTTGGAAGTTCTAAGTTCATTTTTGTAGGCGGTCTGTCTGTTAGGTAGTCAGCCTGGAGGCTGGCTGGGTCCTCAAAAAGCACTACCGTAGGTTATGTGATAGAAACCCAGTGAGCTCAATACCCGACAAGTAGGTCCTTTCCATGTATAATGCACATAAATACTGACCGGCCACGGTGGCCGACAGTGCTAACGTACTAGCTCTTGCCTCGCTGGCATCGGGAGAGCGTGACTTTGAATCTCATCTCGGCTGTCCTGAAAATGGTTTTCCGTGGTTTTCCATTTTCATCGCCAGGCAAATGCTGGTCTACAGATCCACGACCGACTTCCTTCAAAAATCGTTTGGATATACTGTAATTAAGCAATAAAATCAGAGGTGGACGAACTGCCTTGAGCTGGAGAGTACTGTTGGTATGTGTTAAAACTAGTGACAATTTATTAAATAAGTAACGGCTTTGTATGTAAACTTTACTTAATTTAAATTGAAGTGCTACACACCACCAAGATTCGAACTCAGTTCCATGGTCAGTCATGCGATACATGACATTAGTGTGACAGGACTATTGCTATTCAGCGTCACGTGAAAGAAATAGGGCACTAGAAGCTAGACTTTCAAGGCCGACAAGAAAACCGCTCTTAACGAGCCTCATAAAGTGGATATTATTCTCAGATATAAACCGGTCTTTCTTCTGATTTACAGTACAATACATCCAGTTAAGGGGGCAAGATGATAGCTACTACACAGATCATGCCAACACATCTGGGCGTGCTATGGCAGCAGTGGGCCATACCAGTGACCCCAACACCCATAGCCAAATAATTAAAATAAAAACATAATTTGATGACATTTTAATTTAAAACAAAGGCAATTTTAGGTTTGTTGACAAACGATTGAATTATGTACGTTTATAATTTGAGAAGATTTAGCTTTACTTGTGTAAAACATTTAGTGTTAGGCCAACTAAAACTGTTCATTTCCGCACATTGATTGATGCAAATGTTATTGAGATCAAGCGTGTAGGTTTGCTTTCATTGAGTGTCTTATTTTGCCCCCCGCGCAAGGCGTAAAGCAAAAACACATGACCGAAACAGAAAACGAAAAGCAAAATTCAAAAACAAAGGCAGAAAACAAACACAGAACCGAAAACACAAAGCTAAAAGCAAGATTTAAAAAAAGCAAAAGCAGAAATAAACACAAAACCGAAAACACAGAGCAAAATTCAGAAACAAAAGCAGAAATAAACACAAAACCGAAAACACGAAGTAAAAAGCAAAATTCAAAAACAGAAAACAAACACAAAACTAAAAACATAAAGCAAAAAGCAAAATTTAAATACAAAATCAAATCAAACGGAGAAAACAAACACAAAACCGAAAACACAATCAAAATTCAAAAACATAAGCTGAAAACAAACACAAAAACAAAAAAGCAAAAGCAGAAAACAAACACAAAATCAAAAACAAAACCAGAAAACAAACACCAAAAAGAAAAAAAGAAGAAACACTTAGCAAAACAAAGTAGGAAACAACGAACACAAAGTCAACAAGTAGTTCCGTGAAGAACTACGGTATACAGCCTATTTGCATATATCCTACTTATGTTAACTGCCTCTATCTTCATACAACATTTCAGTTTGATTGCTGTAATAGATTCGTAGATATTGAGAACCAACTAAATATTGCGGATGGTCGCCATGTTGGATTTTATATATGTAGGTCCTAGAGTTATGTACTGTTACTTGAAGATTATTGTGTACGTGTAGCATTCAAACTTCAATCGCCTGATCAAGACACAAGCAGTAAAAACAAGATTTTAAAATTTCGCACAGCTGCCATCTTGTGGTTATGGAAACAATTGAAATAAATTAGATGCCAGTGGATTAACATTCGTATAAGGATTTACTGTACCAAGTTTCACTGCACTCGGCTGGTTAAATTGCGAGAAACGTCCATGTGAATATTTATACTTCGCGTCGCCGCCATGTTGGATTTGTGATCACCAGGTTATTTAAAGTCCTATAGGTGAACTTAACTTCATAGCCCCTACGAACATAAAAAAAATCAGTTTGATTGCTATAATATATTCGGAAATATTCAGAGCCGTATAAATATATCGGATGGTCGCCATGTTGGATTGTTAAATGTATAGGCCATAGAGTCATGTACCATTAAAGGAAAATTATTGCGTAGGTTCATTATTCAAACTTTCACTTCGATCGCATGATTACGACACAAGAAATAAAAACTTAATTTTAAAATTCGCAAAGCCGCCATCTTGAGGTTATGTAAACAATTGAACTAAATTAAATACCAGTGTATTACAATGTGTATAAACATTTCCTGTACCAGATTTCATTGCGGTTGGAACATTAAATCGCGAGAAAGACCTATTTAAAATTTTCAAATTCGCTTGGCCGCCATGTTCATTTTGTAGTTAACTGATTTTTGCAAGTCTTATAGATGATCTTCCAGTAGTGCCCTTTATCTCCGTACAAAATTTCAGGGTGATACCGCTAATAGTTTCAGAGATATAGAATGCCGGTGAAATATTTCGCACATCCGCCATCTTGTGGTTATGTAAACAATTGAACCAAGATAGATGTCGGTGCATTACAATGTGTATAAACATATACTGTACCAAGTTTTATTGCGTTTGGTTGGTTAATCGCGAGAAACGTCTATTTAAAAGTCGCAAATTCGCGTGACCGCCATGTTGGTTTTGTAGTTACCAGTTTTTCAAAAGTCACATAGGCGAACTTTTAGTAGTTCCGTTTATCACCGTAAAAAATTTCCAGGGTGATATCGGGAATAATTTCGGAGATATTGAATGTTGGTGAAATATTTCGCACAGCAGCCATGTTGGATTGGTGAGACGTAACAAAATTTCAAGGACACGGTCGGGATCGCCCAAAATAATGCTATGTCTTTACCGAGTTTCATTGAAATCGCTCCAGCCGTTTAGAAGTTATTAGGGACACACGCACACACACACACACACTCCTCACACACACACACACGGACAAAAGATGATCTCATAAGCCTATTTTTTCAAAATTGAAAATAGGATAAAAATGCATTAGTTGAGATTTGACTCCGCTCATCCCCTCCAGAAGCAAATCCTAGTTACGCCACTGAGCCATACTTCAGAGGGTAGGCCTATTGGCCATACCCATCGCGCGACTAGCGTAGGCCTATGCCAAGTGCAGGGAAGAAACCCATGATACGAACATGAGACCGACTTACTGTAGCTGCTGTAGTGAATGTTATCAGGACGAACGTCTGCTACACGTGCTGTGACACAATAAAAATATCATTAGAGAAGCTATGTTTGTGAATAGATTGTGAGGTTAACCATTCAGGTCAAACTCGGTGAAATAATCACGTGAATAACGTGCGAAATGAACATTTCGATATACTGTTTTGGACATTGTTCGGTCGGTGGAGAGGGAACACACCTGCACTCGCCGTGGCAAAGACAAGGGCGTAGAGGCAATGCACTGGCCCTGCGCTCGCCAGTTGTGCAGGCCATTGAAATTCAAGTTCAAGCTAGGGAGGAGAGTGGGTTCATGTACTCTTCTTGTGTACTGATTTGAACGAACAGTTCCTCTCAGAAATAGGAGCTACAGCAAATTCATAAAAACACGTCGAATTTCCATATTGAAATTCAAGTATCATAGGACCTACTGTGAGTGTTGTCGTCCCTTTATGATTGCAGTATTATTGCATTTGTCTGTTGGCACAGTATTCTTCTGGGGAGGATCAACTGAGGTATCATAATATCGTATGGCCTCGGGTGCCGGGTGCAAGCTTTGTAATTTGACACCCAGAGGGTAGCTTGCATGTCGAATTTCGTTGACCCTTGAATCACTATGAAAGTCAAGGAAGTTAGATATTATCTATAGCGCTTTCTAGTAGAGAAATGAGGAACTTTGTGTTGGCGGAAACTCCAGAGATTAATTTTGCCATTATGAACACGGCCTACTGATTTCAAATGGGGTCTTTGACATGCCAAAATCGTATGCCATGGTGTCGTAATTTTTGCCGCCTTTCAAAAAAAAAAACACTTACCACGGCCAGGAGCGAACCTGCAAGTTGGGGTTAGTAGACCGACACGTTGACCACTCACCCTCCGTGGCAAGCAAAAATAGCATTGTGACTCGAATCTACTCTCACATACCCCACCTCTCATACAGCGGCCAAGCTGCTTTCCTCTCGCCAACACAGACCGGGTTCGATTCTTGATTAAAGCATCTGGCATTTTCGAGGTGAAATATAGCCTAACGCTCGGTGTTTCACGTCCCTCGTAGAAAGGAGTTGGTTGGTTGGTTCCTTAGTGTAGGGGCTGCGACAACGCGGTCATGTAGCCCCGTGTACTTTGGGTGTGTGTAGAATCTGTCTGATAACCGGTGTTAATTGTGATGACTGTATTAGTGTGTGTATCTGGTTTTCTTAAATTCAAGTAAGGACTGCAACTTTGAATTTTTCAAATAGTTCCTACTTTTGCAGCCAAACGTCACCGTCAATGACTACTAGCCCTAGTTCGGAACTTAGCTACTAGACGCCACCACAGTCGGCTCTTGGCAACGAACGTAGATAGGAGGTTCCCTGACTTATGATCGTCAGATTAACAGTCACGTAAAACTACAAGTCTCCTTCCTTTCACCTCTGATTTCCTTTATCGCCTTCTTCTTTCGTATCCTTTTAATTTCATTTTACACCTTCTTGTAGTAAGTTAGTTCTACTAATAGACACGACACACCGGTAATGAGGAAGTGTCTCGGACCTACAAAAACACCAGATCCGCGTGCGTGAAGGTCATGAGTTGGACCCCGCCCAAATGAGTGATGCATAATTAAGAGCCAGCCATTCTTGACGTCGTTTCAGTGACCGTGAAATTAATTGAAGTTCGCGACAGATTAAGGAACGGTACTCGGGCTTCATCAAGGTTGTTCCTTACGTAGAAATACTTTAACAACAAGTTTGGTAAGAGAGGAAGAATATTGGAAGGAGCTTGTAAGCGCCATTGTAAAATATAAGTTGTGTAATTATTTTAGTTATATTTTCTGTTTGCCTGTTGAGGTCCAGAATTTCTCGGGTTTCTCTCACAGTGCATTATCACCAAAACCTTTCAGCCTATTGTCTTAAAATATGGCGTGTGTTTGTTCACTCTGCGACAGTTAAATCAGAATTTTCATTCCAGTTAAAGAAAACAGAAACCTCGAATCAGTGGGCAGGTATAATAATATTATTACTACTAATACTGTTGTTTTAAGGTGGGTAAAACATATTATAATTTACTACAAATTCTTTATTATATTAATATTAACATATTATAATAATTTTAACCAATATTATTTGTTATAAGCTGATTGAATATCATTGTGAAATATTATTAGGGGCACTATATAAAATAATTGGAAGGTGAGAGATTGGACTGTATATTGTGTAAATGTAATTGTGTTTGTTAACATATATATTGTAACCATAATTGGCACCTACCGACAAGCATCAGCTTGGTAGGACCAAAAAATGTAATATCGGGCATAAATAAACAAACTGTAACTGTAAACTACTACTACTACTACTACTACTAATAATAATAATAATTGGTTAGCGCTTGCGGATGACATGGCATTGCTAGCTGAAAATGAAGAAATTAAAATAACGCTTGAAAAATTACACGAAATTGCAGGTAAAACGGGACTCAGGATCTCGTATGAGAAAACAGAATACATGGAATACAAACTTGATAACGAAAAGCAATAATAATAATGTTATTGGTCTTACGTCCCTTTTAACTACTCTGACTTTTAGAGACGCCGGGGTGCCGGAATTTTGCCCCGAAGGGGATCTTTAACGTGCCAGTAAATCTACTGACACGGCTCCCTCGCATTTGCGCACCCTCAAATGCCAGCTGACTGTGCCAGGATACGAACCTGCAACCTTGGGCTCAGCAAGCGAGAACGTTACCGCTGAGCCACGCAGCCAGCCATAACGAAAAGCACAAAACATGGGAAGATCAAGAGGGCGGATAAGTTGAAATATTTTGGTGACTGGATCCAGCCTAATGGACTGGATAATGCTGCAAACAAAGCGAGGATCAGAAAGATGGAATTAGCAATAAATTAGTACAGAATAGGTACAACAAAAGAACATATCTTACAGAGCGAAGATAAGACACTATACCACGGTTCTAAAGTCTGAGGGATTGTATAGTTCAGAATGTTTGATACTGAACATAGCCTAAAGGTGAATTAGAGGAACTGGAGAAGAAAGAAAGAAAAATCTTGAGGAAGATCTTAGATCCCGAAAATAGAAACGATGGTACATGGCGGAAGAGGCGAAACAAAGATATTTACGTACAAGCAGAAAAAAATCACAGATACCATACGGAAGAGAAGATTGAAGTTCTATGGACACCTTACGAGAATGAGCGATAGTCGACTAACGAAGAAAATCTGTAATTACATCACCAAGATAAGAGCGACTACAAAATGGGTAGATGAAATAAGAAAGGATATGGAGGGAGTTGTGGTCAGTCCAAATGAGATCTGGAATAGAGAGGTGTTTCGAGTTACGATTGATGCATTCAAGGGGTTCCAGGAAAAGAAAAGGAGAATAGCCAAGAACATCTGGTTGGAAGTAAGGAAGAAAATCCACAGTGAAAAGATCTGGGAGCAGAGAAAAGGACTAATCAGCAGGTCAATTGTTTCCCGTGATCCAAAGTAGGCCAAAATCGAACAAAGTATAATAATAATAATAATAATAATAATAATAATAATAATAATAATAATAATAATCCTAGTTGTCTCTGTGAATGGTTTAGCTACAAAGGACTGGTAAAATGCAAAGGAGAACCTTGGCTTGAAGAGAAAACATGTGAAGTTAATGTAAAAGGCTGCCGTCTTGGTACTGCAAGTGTAGTATGCAACGTTTTGTCTCTTCAGTGACATGCTCTGAACATCTTGAGATCAAGTGCTGTCATCAGTGTCTTTGTCTCGCAAGGTATCTGGCGGAGATAGTTTTGTATTTTTATGTAAATTTCATATTATATATAATACGGTAATAATAATAATAATAATAATAATAATAATAATAATAATAATAATAATAATAATAGGCTATTGTTTTACGTCCCTTTTAACTACTTCAGCTTTTCGACACCCCGAGGTGCCGCAATCTTTCCCTGAAGGACAATTTTAACGTGCCAGTAAATCTATTGACAGGGTTCCCTCAATCATCCTCAAATGCCAGCTGACAATGCCGGGATTTCATCCCGCACCTTCGGACAGATGAGCCGAGAATGATGCCGCTGCACCACGCAGTCAGCCTGGGTAGAGATAGAGGGCGCAAAATAATGAGAGGAGACAACTGGCGTCTTTACGTACAATTAAGCTTCGATTGTCATTTTAAGAATACATCATGAATGGTGACGCCTTGCCCATTAAGATAACAGTAACCAGCAGAATCATTATTTGCGAGATGTGGTCGCCACAATGGTACATCAGTGCTTAATGCTCATTGAAGGGCAATGTTATCATAGAAATACATTATGTATATGTCTACCCTTTATTGCGTAGTGATTAGCATGCCTAGCTGTCACCGCGGAGGCACGGGTTCGATTGTGGGCTCTGCAAAGAAATTTAATTCTGTTCTGAGGGCTGGAACGGTGTACACTTAG